>CM042697.1:271528718-272728718 GCA_023614405.1 Avena insularis
CCCCTATTATTAGTGTTGCTCGCCCGCCATCGTTAATCCTTTTTCAGCGGTTGGTTTCTCCAACCGGGACTAAAGATGAACCCTCTCTTTATAGGCATTTCCCTCTATTTATAGGCTGCTCGATCCAGCCTGCTCTATTTATAGGCCTTTTCTTCTAAATACAACATCTTCATATTTAGGTAACAATCAAGACATTTATTAATATTAAAAACCGGGACAAACCGGGACTAGCTAACACTCAGGACTAAAGCTGCCCCCTTTAGTCATAATCATGCCTAGTCCTATAGTATGCAGCTTCAGGGTCTTCTTCGTCATCGTCATCATCATCGTCATCGTCACCTGCCACTCCGGGGATCCTCTGCCCAGCCATGGCATATACCAGGGGCCATTCCAGCCTCGGATTCATGGCGGGCGGGGGAGGGGTCTCCTGGAAGACGATGCCACTACCGCCGGGCCGGTGTGGGGCCTTTTTGTGGCTCTGTGGCGGGTGGACTTGTGGGCACCGCATGCAAGGATGCTCTCCCCCGGCGATGTAGCACATAACTCTGATGATAGTACGGTTCGCCCACCACAGACGACGGCCGGCTTCGTTGTGGTTCACGGGGGGCGGTCCATCACCCTCGTACCTGGCGAGCTTCCTTTCCCGCCTATTAGCGAAGAAGGCATTCTAGGTGTCGTAGTTGTCGGGATCACACTAGGGATCCATCCGCTGCTCCGGCGTGAGCTCGTGGTAGAAGTGGTTCGTGATGGCCGCCTAGCGTGCGGAACCTTGAGGGACAGGAACCCCTCCAACGCTCAGCATCCAGCCGGCGGGCGGCCGGTAGCCCGGCAGACAAGGGTAGTTTGAGGCACACAGCGCCTCGGTCTCCTCGAGGGTCAGAATGGCCCAGTAGGCGTTGTCCATTGTTCTAATAGAGGAAGGTGTGGATGTGTGGATAGCCATGGCACGATCGCCCTAGATATAGAGGGAAAGGGCGGGAAATATCTTTAGTCCCGGTTAGTGACTACAACTGGGACTAAAAGCTCTCGTAGAAAGGAAAGGGCGAGAAAACTTGGCGGGAAGCGGTGGGAAATGGCAGGAAATATCTTTAGTCCCGGTTTGTGACTACAACCGGGACTAAATGGATATTATATTAATAGACATATTATTTGTTTTATTTGGATTTTTACAATAAAAGATATGATTTTCCAAAGTTTTATATTTGATTTGAATTAAAAAAAGAAATTTACAAATGAAATAATTTATAAATGATGCAAACAGATAAATGGATATTATATTAAGATTCTTTATATTTTTCTGATAATAATAGACATATTTTTTTTTTGATTTTTACAACAAAAGATATGATTTTCAAAAGTTTTATATTTGATTTGAATTAAAAAAGAAATTTAGAAATGAAATAATTTATAAATGATGCAAACAGATAAATGGATATTATATTAAGATTCTTTATATTTTTCTGATAATAATAAACATATTTTTTTTTCGATTTTTACAACAAAAGATATGATTTTCCAAAGTTTTATATTTGATTTGAATTAAAAAAGAAATTTAGAAATGAAATAATTTATAAATGATGCAAACAGATAAATGGATATTATATTAAGATTCTTTATATTTTTCTGATAATAATAGACATATTATTTGTTTTATTTCGATTTTTACAATAAAAGATATGATTTTCCAAAGTTTTATATTTGATTTGAATTAAAAAAAGAAATTTACAAATGAAATAATTTATAAATAATGCAAACAGATAAATGGATATTATATTAAGATTCTTTATATTTTTCTGATAATAATGGACATATTATTTGTTTTATTTGGATTCTTACAATAAAAGATATGATTTTCCAAAGTTTTATATTTGATTTGAATTAAAAAAAGAAAAATTAGAAAAAATAAACTAGTCGCGGGTCGTGGCTGGACCCGGGACTAGAGGGTGCGTGCACGTGCGAAAACCAAGCTGTAAGATCCCTCCTTTGTAAAGGAAAAGGATCCCTGTGATTGCAATGCTAGTCCCTGGATCAATGCTAGCATCCACAGTTTAAGATGAAGTACACAGATACAAAGGTCATTATTACAGTCATTCCAGAGATAAACATAGTCTTTACAACTCCAAGGCCGCAGGCCTAGTACAAGAGTTTGGAATAAGTAAATAAATAAAAGTCTTCATCTTCATGTGCCACAGGCAAACATGTTGAGTGTAGACTCATGACACCTAATCCTCATCAGAGTAACCTGCAACATCACAAGTTACAGCCACAGAGGGTCAATACATTGGAATAGTATTGGCAAGTGATACCTTAGTATAATTTAGGTGGACTAGATACTACATGCAATTTGGCTAAGTGTAGCTTGGCTTGCTTTGCTCAAAATAGGTTTTGCCTATTAGTTGAAAACACTAAGTTTTTCTTTGTCAAAACTTTTCTCAAGGAACCACCAATAGACATTGAGGTCCTTCACCCTTGTTCACCCACCAGTTTTTACTTAGAAATTGGGATGAGGAGATTCTTGATAGCTTCCATGTCTTGATGCTCAAGTTGTCCATTACCATGGACTTGGCTAAGTACTTAGATTTTTCCATCTACAGAGGTTGTGCACTTTCCCCACAAGCCTTGATTTTCACCAAGACAGGACCTTTCAGAAGCTTTCCCTTAGACCAAATGGACGCGTTCCAACCTATCATCCCACTACCACCAACTGTCCAGATGGCTAAGTTCTAGCAACCTATGTGATCCTGGCAGAGCCCATATTGCCAAGTGGCTGCACTAGAAGCTTCTTAACACTTGGCCTCTAAAAATCTCTTTGTTCCTGGGTGGCTTTCCACAAGTGAGATACACAAGGTTCACCAGTCCCCTGGCCTTGTGTAACCACTCAACACAAACCATTCCTTCCATTCCACCCAGGTGTTTTATTAACTTAGTTGTTTTATTAGGCAACACACAAGTCCAAAGACTTAGAAATATTTCATCATAGCATGTATATTTCACCAACCCTTGTTTGCTACTAGCTAGGCTAAGCATGGCATAGATAATACTTAACTTAGAAATTCCCTAGCAATTCTACAACTACTAGGATTTCCCAACATGGTATATAAGCAAAATAATAACATGCAAGACTTAGCAAAATATTTCTAATGCTTAGTATAAAACATGGGATAAAAATATTCATGAAGTACCACTTGCCTTAGTAGTTTGGAGAGTAGCTACACTCCTCACAATCACAATCACTAGCACCAAAATCTACACAAAGAATCATAGCCACAATCACATACAAAGCATATACAATCAAAAATATATGCATGCATGCAAAATGATATGTGATGATTTTTAAAACTCAACAAAGCAAGTAAACAGTACTGGTTCAATAACAAGTTAAAAACTTGCCAAACAACAATTATTTAAACCCTAAATTATTTCCTAAACATTTCATATACTCAAATTAGCCCTACACAAGTTTCTGCAAATAAAATCATTTTAACAGAAGCAAAACATTAAACACATTGCATATTTAGAAAGATCTTGCTCTCCTGATTCCAACGGTATAAAATTTGTCAAATTCTAACGTGGGGATCAAAAGTTATAGCCAAAACAAATTTAAATATCTAATAGATTCAAATTCTGTTTTTAAACTCTAACTGCTACCACGCGTCTTGTTCTCATTGGATCATACCGCTTCGCGTAGGATCATGCTTCTGAGCCGTTAGATCTACTTAAACCGCACGACTCAGATCTACTCGTAACGATTCGTTAAGTGATCTAATCCTGTACGCTAGATCCAGATCTGACGGCTCTAGATTAAGCGACCAAAACTAGGCGGCGCTGGCGGTGGCTACTGGCGGCGGCGAGCTCGGCCTACGGCGGCGCGGTGCTACAGGTGGCTAGGGGGTTGTTGGAGATGCTTACTAGAGACGCGACGACGTGCTGATGCTCAACCTGGTGGCGGCTTGGCAAGGGGCGCACGGACACGGTTGCTGGGGCTCGTCGGAGTTCTTGGGCGGCACGTAAGCTTCTTGCCGAGGTCGTTGTCGAGGTTCTGGTCGTCCTAGCACAAGGTAGAGGGTTTAGGAGATGCGCAAGTGTCTGGCGAACAAGATGGTACCAAAGGGAGGCAAGGGGCACTTAGTTCTTACCGCTATTGCTCGTCGGAGTCGATCGGCGGCGCTGGTGGTTGCGGGCGTGAACAAGAACGACGACCTGGGTCACGAGCAGGCAAACCAGGGTGTTAGCAGATGCACAAGTACATGGCGGTCACGCTCGTTTGAACCAGAGGCAGCCGGGCGGTCGAGCTTACGGAATCGCTCGGAGTTGCTCTGTCTGTGGCGGTGTAGAGGTAATGATGGCAGCTGGGCGTAGAGGTGGCGCTTGGTGAGGGGAAATGGTCATGATGCGAGGGATCTTATAGCCAGGCGGGCCGAGGATTGCGCGAATCAATGGCAATTAAAGCGGCGATGGCAATGGCGTAGCGTGATTGGTAATGAAAGCGAACGATGTGGTCGCAGGTCCACTTTCGTCGTGAGTTTAAACAGCGAGGGGGTGGGTTCGTGTGGTCAGTGACTCTGGGGGTCTGTCTGCTGGTGAGCGGGAGAAAGAAGGACCCCGGGTGGGCTTAGTGGGCTAGATTATTAGTTGGGCCAGATAGGTAGCGCTGGCCCTTTTCTATTTCTTTTCTCCTTTTCTTTTTCTGTTTTGATTTTCTGAAATGTTTTTCAAATCCAAATCAAATGAGTTTGAATTCAAATCTTCCCTAGGTTCTTATACTGTAACCTTGCACTCAAATGTGTGCCCAACACTACTGTCCAAACCAAACATTTTGATCAGAAGAAACTAAAAATAAAACCAAGCCTTTATGATATATATTCAGTAGGCATAATATTGGTTTTATTATTCATTTTGTTTTGAAATTTGTTCAAACTTTTGGTGGTGCCTAAGTTTGAATAAACAAACTTTACTGAATCAAAACAAGTATTCTTCTCATTGGAAGATAGCACTAAGGCTTGAGCAAACCTACATAAAATAATAAGCACAAATGCTTCTGTTTTGAATTGATTTGTTTGAAATGAAATTCATATGCTCATGGATGCATGGATGATATGCATAAGTTTGAAACATGATTTTGAGGATGTTACAAATCTAACCCCCTTAAGGTGAATCAAGCCCTCGAGATTCGGGTTGGCTAGCAAATAGGTGAGGGTGGTCTTTCCGAAGATCATCTTCTCTTTCCCATGTTGCTTCCTCTTCGGAATGATGATTCCACTGCACTTTGCAAAACTTGATAGTCTTAGTCCGTGTGACTCTTTCTGCAGTCTCAAGAATCTTGATAGGTTTCTCCTCGTAAGTAAGATCACTTTCCAACTGAACCTCTTCCAAAGGTATAGTATCCTTCAAAGAAGTTTCTTCTATTTCTGGATGACATTTCTTAAGCTGACTCACATG
Organism: Avena insularis; assembly: GCA_023614405.1. Classification (NCBI taxonomy): domain Eukaryota; kingdom Viridiplantae; phylum Streptophyta; class Magnoliopsida; order Poales; family Poaceae; genus Avena; species Avena insularis. The sequence continues at coordinate 271,534,158 of CM042697.1, forward strand.
AAACACATTATGAACAACTGACAGAGATTCTGGTAGTTCAATTTCATAGGCAACTTCTCCTTTACGACTCAGAATCTTGAATGGTCCCACATATCTTGGGGCCAATTTTCCTTTGACTCCGAACCTCTTCACTCCATGAAGTGGTGACACTCTAAGATAAGCTCTATCACCGACTTCATAGGTGACTTCTCTACGCTTAGGATCTGCGTAGCTTTTATGTCGGGACTGTGCTATCTTCAATCTGTCCTTAACCAACTTGACCTTGTCTTCGGCTTCTTTGATAAGTTCTGGTCCGAATAAACTTCTTTCTCCCACACCATTCAATAGCAATGGGGTGGTACACTTTCTTCCGTAGAGAAACTCAAACGGTGCCATCTCAATGCTGGCTTGATAGCTGTTGTTATACGAAAATACTGCGTAGGGCAGACTTTCGTCCCAACTGGCTCCGTAGTCTAGGGCACAGGCCCTCAACATGTCTTCAAGAATCTGATTAGTTCTTTCTGTCTGTCCATCAGTTTGAGGATGAAAAGCAGTGCTGAATTCCAACCTCGTTCCCAATGACTCATGTAGCTGTCTCCAAAAATGGGATGTGAATTGAGTTCCCCTATCAGACACAATGCTTTTTGGCACTCCATGTAGACATACAATTCTACTCATGTAGATCTTAGCCAACTTAGCACTTGTATAGGTTGTCTTCACGGGTATGAAATGAGCCACTTTAGTTAGGCGATCCACTACTACCCAAATAGAATCGTATCCTGACCGGGTCCTTGGTAATCCGGTAATGAAATCCATACCAAGCTTGTCCCACTTCCAATCAGGAATAGGTAGTGGTTGGAGCAAACCTGCTGGTTTCTGATGTTCCGCTTTCACTCTACTACACACATCACACAAAGCAATATGTTCGGCGATGTCCTTCTTGAGATTATTCCACCAAAATCTTTCCTTCATGTCCATGTACATTTTGGTGTTACCCGGATGAATGGAATACTGAGAGTTGTGTGCTTCTTGCAAAATCAGTTTCCGAAGCTCCGGATCTTGTGGAACACAGATACATTTCCCATGCCATAAAGTACCCTGTTCGTCTTTATGGAACCCTTTGGCTTTTCCTTTGCCAATATTTTCTTTAATCTCTTCAATTTCTTTATCAATCTTCTGGGCTTCTTTGATCTTGTCCAGCAAAGTGGGTTGAACATCCAAAGACATGAGATGTCCTTCAGGCACAATCTCCAAACTGAGATCTCTAAATTGGGCACACAAATCATCTGGCAATTCTCCTTTGGTAAGGCCATTCACAAAAACCTTACGACTTAAGGCATCCGCTACAACATTTGCTTTACCGGGATGGTATTTCAAACTTAAGTCATAGTCCTTGATGAGTTCTAGCCATTTTCTTTGTCTCATATTAATTTCCTTCTGGGTGAAGATATACTTCAAACTCTTGTGATCTGTGAACACTTCACAACGCTTTCCCAAAAGATAGTGCCTCCATGTTTTGAGTGCATGGACAACAGAGGCTAACTCTAAATCATGAGTAGGATAGTTCACTTCATGAGTTTTGAGTTGTCTCGAGGCATACACCACTACTTTTCCTTCCTGCATAAGTACTGCACCCAAACCATGATGAGATGCATCACAATACACCTAAAAGTCTTTTTCCAAGTCTGGCAAACACAAGACTGGTGCTGTCACAAGTCTCTTCTTTAATTCCTGAAAGCTGAGTTCACAACCTTCAGACCAAGCAAACTTCTTGTCTTTCTTTAGCAATTCCGTCATGGGCTTAGCTACCTTGGAGAAATTTTCAATGAACCTTCTGTAGTAACCTGCTAAGCCAAGGAAACTACGAACTTCTTTCACTGACTTGGGAGATTCCCATTCGGTTACAGCCGAAACCTTAGCAGGATCAACTGCTACACCATCCTTTGTCATAACATGTCCAAGAAAACCAACTTCATTCAACCAGAATTCACACTTGCTGAATTTGGCATAAAGTTTATGCTCTCTTAACTTCTCAAGTATCAAACACAAATGTCCTTCATGCTCTTCTTTGCTCTTGGAGTAGACTAAAATGTCATCGATGAAAACGACAACAAACTTGTCAAGGAATTCCATGAACACCTTGTTCATCATATTCATAAAGTATGCTGCAGCATTGGTCAAACCAAATGGCATCACGGTATACTCATATAATCCATACCTTGTGGTGAAAGCTGTCTTGGGTATGTCTTGTTCTCTTATCTTGAGTTGAAAATAGCCTGACCGGAGATCAATCTTTGAGAATACACAAGCTCCTTCTAGCTGATCAAACAAGTCATTGGTTCTAGGAAAAGGATATTGTTCTTGATAGTCACCTCGTTGAGTGAACGGTAATCTATGCATAACCTTTGACTTCTATCTTTCTTCTCCACGAACAAAACTGGGGCTCCCCAAGATGAAGAACTTGGTTGAATAAATCCTTTCTGCAACTGTTCTCCAAGTTGTTTCTTGAGTTCCTTCAGTTCATCAACTGACATCTTATATGGTCTCTTTGCTATTGGCCCAGATCCTGGTAGCAAATCTATAAGAAACTCCACATCCCTATCTGGTGGCATTCCCGGCAATTCTTCCGAAACACATCCGGATACTCACTCACAATTGGCACACTGTCTATTCTAACCCCCTTAAGAGAATTTAGCATACTCCTTGCTTAAAAGTTGGTATTGAATCTGATCCTTTTATTTTCTAGAGTTGTGAGTGAGACAGTATGGTTGGCACAGTATATCACTCCCTTGTGCTTAGTCATCCAGTCCATTCCCAAAATGACATCCAATCCTTGGGAGTTTAGGATTATTAAGTTAACGGGAAACTTATACTTCCCAAACTCTATGACTAGATCATGACATCCTGAATTCACTATCATTTCTCCACCAGGAGAACTTACTTTTATAGGACACCCAATAGTTTCTACCGGCAGTTCATTTCTTTCAACAAATTCTCTTGATATGAATGAATGAGATGCACCAGTATCAAAGAGAACAAATGCTGGAACAGAATTGAGTTTGAACTTACCAGCAACAGCATCAGGCTCCTCATAGATTTCCTCCACATTGATGTGGTTCACCTGTCCCTTTTGAAAAGGGTTGGGCTTGTTGGGTCCTTCAACTTTCTTATCTGGGCATTCATTTGCATAATGCCCCATCTTCTTGCACTTGAAGCATTCAACCTGACTTATGTCCTTTTTGACAGGCTGGCTTCCACTTCCACTTCCATTACCACTGTGGTGGCTCTTGTATCCAGCCTTGTGGTTCTTGTACTTGTCATTGTCATGACTGCGGTGATGCTTGTTGTCATGACGGTTGTGGTTGTGGTGCTTGTTGAATTTCCCATGCTTGTGGGATCCTGAGCTTCCACTATCGTCATAATGGGAACGTTTGTGAGACGATCCCGAGATGTGCTTGTCTGAGTGCTTTCTCTTCCTGCTTTCAACTTGCTTTCTTTTGTTCTCCAAAATAGCAGCCTTGTCACAGAGAGACTGATAAGTGGGAACATAGGCCACAACAATCGCAGATTCAGCTCATCATTCAACCCTTCGAGGAACTTTTCCTTCCTCTTAGCATCAGTGTCAACTTCATCCGGTGCATATCGCGCCAGATTGTTGAACTCCTCAATATATCCAGCCACGCTGCGGTGGCGCTGCTTTAGGTTATGAAACTCTTTCTTTTTCAGACTCATCACTCCAGATGATATATCAGAAGTACGGAAGCCATCTTCAAAGATAGCCCATGTCACATCTTCTATGGGAGTGGTGATCTGGAAGTTATCCCACCAAGTGGCGGCTGGTCCTTCCAGCAAGTGTCTTAAATCGACCTTTTACGCATCAAGATAGCCCACGTTACCAAGTCCTTGTTCACGAGCGTAGCCAATCATTGGCCACCATGGGATGTCGTTCTCGAGAACTTTGCTGGCCTCAATCTCAAGAACCTGGTAAGCATATCAAAACCCGTTGTTGTTGTTGTTGTTGTTGTTGTTGTTGTTGTTGTTGTTGTTGTTGTTGTTGTTTTGGTTCTGGATGAGCATCGTCATCATTTGCATCAGTTGAGTTTGAGCGGTCATCATTTGCTGCATTTCTGGTGTGATGTTGTTGTTGTTGGGGTTGGGGTTTGCACGACGAGGAGGCATCTGTGGTTGGTTCAATAGAGATAAGAATGAGATACCCATAGATGCTTTCATGCACAATACATCACATAAACAATCACAAAGCATGCAACATAATGATAAAAGTTCAACAACCAGATAACAAGTTCGTAAAGTAAAATGCACACAAATAGCAAGCCATCCACATGTCGGATGGTCAAATAACAAGTTCCCAATCAACAAGTACGATAATAAATGATAAATGAGTAGTCAACTCTACTCATCGGCATCAACCTCCTCCTCGACAAAGGTAAGACCTGCGTTCTCCATCGCGGTCTTGTATTCCTCGACACTGGTGGTCAAGGTCTCTATCTTGGTTTTGAGAGCCCTCTTCTGGGAACGAAGCCTCTCAATCACCGTCTGCTGATGCTCGAGCTCGAAGTCCTTGGACTACAGTTCTTCAGTCATGTCCCGGATCATCTTGTTCCTATCCTGGACCCGCTTCTCCTGACTCTTGAACTTTCTGTCCTAGCTCTCAAACTTCGCCTCCATCTCCTTGACTATCTCATCTTGCTCCGCGAAGAGCTTGTACTTCTCGCGAAGCTGCACCTGGAGTTCGTCATTGTTGAGCATGAAGTTGGTCCTGTCAGTGTCCACGTGCCTAATGAGAGACTCCAAGTCCTGGAGGTATAGATGAATCGGCTCTGCTGTGTCCCTCGAATCGTCCTCAAAGTCGATGGACTCTCCATCCTCATCACGTCTACCGAAGACGTGGAAGTGAGTACCTCTAACCTGTCGGGAGTGTCTCCCTAGCAGACGTCCTATCAGATCCTGCATGACTACCTCAAGGCCTCTCTCCTTGTCATCATGCATGAGCTTGAAGATGATGGCCTCCGTGGTAGGCTCTGTCTGGCGTCCGGGATGGTTGACCTTGAAGCCCCAAAGGTCTTTCCTCTCAAACTTGGTGAGGGAAAGCACCATGATGGTAGGAAGAGGGAGACTGAGCAAAGTAGTAAGCTCAACAATACGAGGACCAAAGCGAGTTCCCTGGAACTCCTCAACAGTGCTGAAGGTAACAGTAGGCATCTATTTATAAGATAGAAAAAGTTAGGACAACACAATTCAAGATAATACACAAGGCAAAACATCACATACATATCCTTGGAAATCAAAACACACAAGTCATGGCACACATGGATTCATTACAATAACCAAGGTTCAACTTATTTTTAAAGGAACATTTGGAAAATAAGGTGATAAGTGGTGGTCCAACTAACGAAGTACGTTTACAATCCTATCTCACTAGATCTATTGGCTAACACAATGTTTCTAGAAGCAATCAATCTATCTTGCTCACATGACTCCATCACTAAGTCTATAATGTCTCCTCTTAAGGTTTGGTTGGTAGCTTCCAACTCTTGGGTATGTTTCTTCTCTTCCTTTAGATCATTTTGGAGGTTGAGCATTCTGCACTTAACTCTATCACCAAGTTCTTTGATGGTCTTCCAAGCTGCATCCCTTGCTGATTCAAAGAATGTAGTGTGCACCACTGAATTGGTGAACATGCAGAATCCTTTTTCCTGGTGGTTGTCTTCCTTGTTTTTATACAAGTGAAGTTGCACCCACCAGTATTCCACTCCTTCGTCCATCACAGGGAGACCTTTGTACACAGCTGCACCTTGTATCTCTAATGCAACCATGAGGTCCTTGAGAGCCTTGGGGAATTCTGTCTCACACTCCAAAGTCATTGTCATGAGTGGTCCTTTCCTTACGGCTTAGTTGATGGAGTTCATCTACAAATAGATATGAGAAAGAAGATTAGAAAAGTTTACGAGAAGAATAGACAAGTGTAGAAGTTGTTGAAATTTTTTCCTTATTGGTTTCCAATCCTAGGGTCATAATCCTACAGGCAACACAGTGCTCTGATACCATGTGTAAGATCCCTCCTTTGTAAAGGAAAAGGATCCCTGTGATTGCAATGCTAGTCCCTGGATCAATGCTAGCATCCACAGTTTAAGATGAAGTACACAGATACAAAGGTCATTATTACAGTCATTCCAGAGATAAACATAGTCTTTACAACTCCAAGGCCGCAGGCCTAGTACAAGAGTTTGGAATAAGTAAATAAATAAAAGTCTTCATCTTCATGTGCCACAGGCAAACATGTTGAGTGTAGACTCATGACACCTAATCCTTATCAGAGTAACCTGCAACATCACAAGTTACAGCCACAGAGGGTCAATACATTGGAATAGTATTGGCAAGTGATACCTTAGTATAATTTAGGTGGACTAGATACTACATGCAATTTGGCTAAGTGTAGCTTGGCTTGCTTTGCTCAAAATAGGTTTTGCCTATTAGTTGAAAACACTAAGTTTTTCTTTGTCAAAACTTTTCTCAAGGAACCACCAATAGACATGGAGGTCCTTCACCCTTGTTCACCCACCAGTTTTTACTTAGAAATTGGGATGAGGAGATTCTTGATAGCTTCCATGTCTTGATGCTCAAGTTGTCCATTACCATGGACTTGGCTAAGTACTTAGATTTTTCCATCTGCAGAGGTTGTGCACTTTCCCCACAAGCCTTGATTTTCACCAAGACAGGACCTTTCAGAAGCTTTCCCTTAGACCAAATGGACACGTTCCAACCTATCATCCCACTACCACCAACTGTCCAGATGGCTAAGTTCTAGCAACCTATGTGATCCTGGCAGAGCCCATATTGCCAAGTGGCTGCACTAGAAGCTTCTTAACACTTGGCCTCTAAAAATCTCTTTGTTCCTGGGTGGCTTTCCACAAGTGAGATACACAAGGTTCACCAGTCCCCTGGCCTTGTGTAACCACTCAACACAAACCATTCCTTCCATTCCACCCAGGTGTTTTATTAACTTAGTTGTTTTATTAGGCAAAACACAAGTCCAAAGACTTAGAAATATTTTCATCATAGCATGTATATTTCACCAACCCTTGTTTGCTACTAGCTAGGCTAAGCATGGCATATATAATACTTAACTTAGAAATTCCCTAGCAATTCTACAACTACTAGGATTTCCCAACATGGTATATAAGCAAAATAATAACATGCAAGACTTAGCAAAATATTTCTAATGCTTAGTATAAAACATGGGATAAAAATATTCGAGAAGTACCACTTGCCTTGGTAGTTTGGAGAGTAGCTACACTCCTCACAATCACAATCACTAGCACCAAAATCTACACAAAGAATCATAGCCACAATCACATACAAAGCATATACAATCAAAAATATATGCATGCATGCAAAATGATATGTGATGATTTTTAAAACTCAACAAAGCAAGTAAATAGTACTGGTTCAATAACAAGTTAAAAACTTGCCAAACAACAATTATTTAAACCCTAAATTATTTCCTAAACATTTCATATACTCAAATTAGCCCTAAACAAGTTTCTGCAAGTAAAATCATTTTAACAGAAGCAAAACATTAAAAACATTGCATATTTAGAAAGAGCTTGCTCTCCTGATTCCAACGGTATAAAATTTGTCAAATTCTAACGTGGGGATCAAAAGTTATAGCCAAAACAAATTTAAATATCTAATAGATTCAAATTCTGTTTTTAAACTCTAACTGCTGCCACGCGTCTTGTTCTCATTGGCCCGTACCGCTTCGCGTAGGATCACGCTTCTGAGTCGTTAGATCTACTTAAACCGCACGACTCAGATCTACTCGTTACGATTCGTTAAGTGATCTAATCCTGTACGCTAGATCCAGATCTGACGGCTCTAGATCAAGCGACCAAAGCTGGGCGGCGCTGGCGGTGGCTACTGGTGGCAGCGAGCTCGGCCTACGGCGGCGCGGCACTACAGGTGGCTAGGGGGTTGTTGGAGACGCTTACCAGAGATGCGACGACGTGCTGATGCTCAACCTGGTGGCGGCTTGGCAAGGGGCGCACGGACACGGTCGCTGGGGCTCGTCGGAGTTGCGGGCGGCGTCTGTCGCTTGCTGTCGAGGTCGTTGTCGAGGTTCTGCATCGTCCTAGCACAAGGTAGAGGGTTTAGGAGATGCACAAGTGTCTGGCTAACAAGATGGTACCAAAGGGAAGGCAAGGGGCGCTTAGTTCTTACCGCTATTGCTCGTCGGAGTAGAGCGGTGGCGCTGGTGGTTGCGGGCGTGAACGAGAACGACGACCTGGGTCACGAGCAGGAAAACCAGGGGTGTTAGCAGATGCACAAGGACATGGTGGTCATGCTCGTTTGAACCAGAGACGGCGGGGCGGTCGGAGCTTACCGGAATCGTCTGCCGGAGTTGCTCTGTCTGCGGCGGTGTAGAGGTAATTGCGGGCAGCCTGGGGGCGTAGAGGTGGCGCTTGGTGAGGGGAAATGGCATGCGGTGAGGGATCTTATAGCAGGCGGGGCGAGGATTGCGGCGAATCAATGGCAATTAAGCACGATAACAGCGGCAGGTAACGGCGGAAGCGGCGTTGGCGGCGCGTGATTGGCGAAAGCGACGTGGTCGCAGGTCCATCGTCGGGAGTTTAAACAGCGAGGGGGTGGGGTCGTGTGGTCAGTGACTCTGGGGGTGTGTCTGCGGGTGAGCGAGAGAAAGAAGGACCCTGGGTGGGCTTAGTGGGCTAGATTAGTAGTTGGGCCAGATAGGTAGCGCTGGCCCTTTTCTATTTCTTTTCTCCTTTTCTTTTTCTGTTTTGATTTTCTGAAATATTTTTCAAATCCAAATCAAATGAGTTTGAATTCAAATCTTCCCTAGGTTCTTATACTGTAACCTTGCACTCAAATGTGTGCCCAACACTACTGTCCAAACCAAACATTTTGATCAGAAGAAACTAAAAATAAAACCAAGCCTTTATGATATATATTCAGTAGGCATAATTTTGGTTTTATTATTAATTTTGTTTTGAAATTTGTTCAAACTTTTGGTGGTGCCTAAGTTTGAATAAACAAACTTTACTGAATCAAAACAAGTATTCTTCTCATTGGAAGATAGCACTAAGGCTTGAGCAAACCTACATAAAATAATAAGCACAAATGCTTCTATTTTGAATTGATTTGTTTGAAATGAAATTCATATGCTCATGGATGCATGGAAGATATGCATAAGTTTGAAACATGATTTTGAGAATGTTACACAAGCGACCGAAAAAACTCATTAGTCCTGGGCCATGGCTTAACCCGCGACTAAAGGGGGGGGGTCTTTAGTCGCGGGTTAAGCCACGGACCGGGACTAATGACCCTCTAGTCCCGTCCCGTGGCTTAGCCCGGGACTAAAGGGGTGGGGGTATAAGTAACCTGCGCCCGCCACTAGCCTCCCTCACCCAGCACTTGGCGAAATCGACGAGGAGACACGGAGGACGGCGAGAGCTCGATCGACGCAGGAGAGGTGCTTCCGGATTCCACCGCGCCCGTCCTGCCTCCGCCACCCCGCCGTCACGCCGCCTGCCACACGCCCGTCTTCGCTGTCGCCTCGCAACGCCACGACGTATGCTTTTTAGGAATTTTAGTTTTTTTAGTATCTTAGCATTTTTAGTATATTAGCATTTAGTTTCTTTTTTTAGGAATATATAGTTGTTTTTAGTTTCTTTTTTTAGAATATATATTTGTTTATATAATTGTTTTTAGGAATATATAATTGTTTATATAATTGTTTTTAGTTTCTTTTTTAGGAATATATAATTGTTTATATAATTGTTTTTAGTTGTTTTTAGGAATATATAATTGTTTATATAATTTTTTAGGAATATATAATTGTTTATATAATTGTTTTTTAGGAATATATAATTGTTTATCAAGTTTATTAGGAATATTAATTATTTTTAGTTGTTTTTAGGTATATATAATTGTTTACATAATTGTTTTAGTTGTTTTTTTAGGATTATTAATTTGTGTTATTAGGGTTATTAATTATATAATTATTAGGGTTATTAATTTGTGTTATTAGGGTTATTGTTTTTTTTGTTTTAATTATTAGGGTTTTTTAACCTATTTAACTCTCTTTTTGTTATAGTTAATTAAGTCATGGATCCATCCGAAGATCCTGGTCACATTGGTGAAGGTTTTCTTCAGGGCATGATAAGAGGTGAAATTTCCACTTAATATTAATACAGGTGAAGATATTTTGCTCGAGGAAGAGATATCCTCATATCTGAATCCATCCGGTGATGGACTAGAGGAAAACCTAATGTAGCAACGGAAGACCGGATGGACGAAGGGCAAACAAATAACAACAATAATGATGGCCCCTCGACAGGATCCGGCGAGGTACACATATATATATATATATAAAGTCTTGTGTTACCTCTATTTATTAACTGATCTAGATATATATATTAATCACTCTCTTCTTCTTTTAGCCCACCGGATCGAAGCAATCGACAGCTCGAACGAAACGAGGGCCGAACAAAAAGTTGGATGGTAATCAGAGGTTCACCATCGAAGAAATAGATGATGATGGTGAACCGATTGCTCCAGAGAAGCACCGGAGGATGTTTATAAATCAATGCCGGGTGTTTGTTAGGGACAACATGCCGATCACCATCCAAGAATGGAATCAGTCAAAGAAATCCGGTGAAGAATCTAGCTATTTCACCGATGATGCCAAAGATGACCTTTGGCAGAAGCTCATAGCGCATTTCATACTACCTCTAGAGTATGAAGAATTTGAGGTAGATGGTATTACCCCAAGGCCGAGTGGGCTTGAAAATAGAGCGAAAGTGAAGGAGTGGGCTCTGAGCAAGATGGCTGAACTGTACCGAAACCATAAGAAAAGTTTATATGTGAAATATGTCGCGAAAAATAAAACTCCAGACTTCAAAGGAGTAAACGAGAAGTTGAGAGAATAGTGGCTCGATTTTGTACAGTACAAGCAATCTGATAAAGAAAAGGCAAAGTCAGCAAAGAACGCGTTAAATGCTGCCAACAAGAAATACCATCATAAAATGGGGACAGGTGGCTACAAGAGTGCCGCCCCTAAGCGGGAAACTATGGAGAAGAACATGAGGGCTAGAGGCGTCACTCCTGGTATAGATGGATGGCCCGAGAGGTCAAAGCACTGGTGGTACGGGCACGGGGGATCCTTGGACCCAGAAACAGGGAAGACATTTATTCATGATAAAATTCTAAAACCCTCCCAAGACCTTATTCAAGCAATGAATGATGCTCAATTGGGATTGTTCCATCCTGAGAGAGAGAACGGCGAGCTGACACGCGCCCTAGGGAATCCTGAAAAGGGAGGATGAACACGAGGCAAAGGCGTCGGTGTCTCGTGGAAGAAAGGGTTTCCTCAGTACGATGCTAGTTACAGAAGCCGTAAGAGAAAGAAGGACCGGGAGGCAGACCGGATCTCCAGGGTAGAGCAGGACCTAGATGATCTGAAGAATCTCATGCATGAAATTAGCCAAAGGCCACCGTCATCAACTCACCCGCGGTCTGATGATCCTGCATTGGATCTTAGCCAGCGGAGAAGCAGCGTGGCTTCCACGGAGGTCCGGGCTGATGATCAAGCACTGCTGGATGATGCACCGGCTCCTCACTACCCCGTGGATGATGTCAGAGAGATGGCACAATGTGAGCTACATCAGCCAATGAACAACCTGTCCTTCAAGGTGGCGACGCGATCGCTTACCTTGTCTACCTGGAGCACTCCACCATTCACTTCCGATTCCACCAGGCTATGCTCGTGTCACGGTGGATGACATAGTGGAGGATTTTGCGGACCTAGAGATTGAAATCGCTACGCCTGAAGGCTTTACGACACTAGGAGATGTCAAGCGCAACATCATTCTATGGAATAAGAAGTACATCAAGTTTCCAGGCTCGGCGCCCAGGCCACCGACTCCAAGGAATCCAAGTCCACCCCGCATCGAATATCGTCAACCTCCCAGTCCACCCCAACCCGATTATCGCCAACCTCCAAGTCCACCCTGCCCTGCTGACGATCGCCGCAGCAGGAGTACATCAACTCGATCTCTGCCTCCGCGCAATACTCGATCTTCGCCTCCGCCTTCGTGCAATACGACTACCTCGTCGAAGAAACGGAAGTTCGATGGTCCCCCGCGCCCCACATTGAAGAAAGGTCAAATGGCAAAGATAGTCGACATCCCGCCGACTCTTCCAAAGAGACCTTATGACAAGACCAATGAGGAAACTAACGCGGATGTGGCTGCCCAAGTTAAGGCGCATTTTGCACCCAAAAAGCCTGACCCAAAGCCGGTATATAATGAAAAAACCAAAAAGTGGGCTAAGTCCTTTCTTGAGCAACCATCCCAGATATCAATGAATCTGGAATTAGACTATGATCGGGAGATTATTAAGCAAGCACAGAAGAAAAAAAAATCACAAGTGCAAAAAGCGGGAAGCAAGTTGCCCAGCTCGGAGCACAGAAGAATCAATCGGTCGCCCCGCTCAAAGTCATTTCAGACCTCGACAAGGCCTTCATAGCTGAAATGGATATGGACATGCAAATAATGGACCCCGGAGCCCGTAATAATGCTGCACTTATGGGAATCACTGTATCGTAGGCCAAAGCACTTGCTAATGAAGCAAATATATCTCTTGGTAAATATTTAGGCTATGAAGATACGCTAGTGGGTCAGATAGTACGGCAATATGTCCAAGGGGAGACTCTAGTCAGTAATGAGTAGCTCGCGTGTCTATCCACACATATGCGAAATATGCACGAATGGTACATGTCGCAAGCAAAAAAAAAGCATCAGAAAGATTGGTTTCTGGTGGATGTTAGAAAGGAGCATCACTTTGAACTATACTCGATACAGGTTCAAATGACCGAACTGTTTCAGTTATACAACCAGCGCGCCCTCGACAAATCTATCATTGGTTGCTACTGTCTGTAAGTGATTTATTTCTATAATTAAGTTTGTAGCTCAGCTCGTTCATTGCATTTAATATATTATCCTAACTATATATCCTTTTGTATGATGATATTATATTCTGCAGAATGAAGATGCTTGAATGCAAAAGAGCTAGAAGATATGACATTGGGTTCATTGACCCATATATCATTAATGAATATACGTTAAAGAATCACCCCAAGGACGTGGAGGAAGACCTGTGTAGGTTCTTAACCGAGAATAATTTTTATAAGGAAATACTATTTCCTTACAACTTCAAGTGAGTGTTTATATCTTGTACATATTTTATTTTTGCTTACTGGATGAGCTATGTATGTATGCTTATGTAAACGTCCATAGATTCCACTGGATCTTGCTAAACATTCAAGTTGACAACTCCCTAATTGAAGTCCACGACTCATTAAGTTGGGACCAAGAGCAGTGGAGCGACATGAAAGCAATGCTCCATAAGTCATTTCAATCATTATCGCATTATATCGTCCTCTTTTATTCATTTCCTGATATCAAGTAACTAATAACTCCTTTGTTCATTTTCTTTGCCGAGCATGTGTTGGACACGGTTCAGACAGAAAATACCAGGTCCATTCAAAGAGGAGTTAACTTATAAAATAATGAAGAGTTTACAGCAGCCACCGAGAACTCATTTATATGGATACTACGTCTACGAGTACATCCACGAGTTGACCAGTGAGCGGAAAGTTGACTCACATTATATTTATGATTTGCGAGAGAAACTAGAGCCAGACCAGCGTATAAGAGTAATTCAAGAGGAGCTGGCGGGATTTATGATGAAGGAAGACCTTGATCTACATGGAGAGTATTATGCGGATGATGTGGAACTCGATTTGCCTTAGTCATCTCCATGTAGCTGATATGATATATATATTCATCAATGACCATGTAATTTCAAAGCATTTCTTCCTTTTGATATGATTGATTATATGTATGCTTGCAAGGGATCGATTAATTATATAAATGCATCGACGTGTAGTGTGTATGTAGTAGCGTATAATATGTATACTGAAATATATGTTTGAATTATAGTGAAACACAAAACAAAAAAGGAACAAAATGGAAAAAAAGGAAATACACAATCTCCGCCGCGGCAGAAAAACACACAATTCTCTGCCGCGGCAGGAAACCTTTTAGTCCCGGGTGATGTTACGACCCGGGACTAGAGGGTTTCCGCCCCCGCGGCGCTGAAACAACCACGTGGCTGTTATCAGTCAGATGGGCCGACTAGAGGGGACTAGAGGAGGGGCTCTAGTCCCATTTTCGCAGTCCCGGGCCCAAAACCGGGACTAAAGCCAGTTGCGGCCCAGGACTGTAGGCCGTTTTTCCACTAGTGATTCGATACATAAAAATCATCTAAAGAGTAGATAATTTACAATTGTGCATCAAATATGATATTCTAGCTAGTCCTATATTATATACTACATCATATATTCCATACACAAAGATGATCTGAAGAGTAGGAAATTTATAGTCTTGCGTCAAAATATGATAATCTGCCTAATCTATATATATTTGGCCTAACAAATCCAAAGATGATATCTAAATAGTAGGTCTTGATGATGTATGTGACCTGCAAATACCAAAAAAAATCTAAGTATCAAAGTGGCATTACCAGTACACATAAAATCAAAGCAAAAAATATGTGCATTATATACTTACATGTGACATGCCAAAGCAAAAAATATGTGCAACTAAGACAAGAGATAGTGCTTGGCAATTACCGTCACAACACTACCTAATGTAACTTGTACATTTCCAATGTCCATTGCATCCAACTTTTTCTTGATGGTACCACCACCAATAGTACTGAAGCTGTGCCACTTGTTCTGATCCTTATACACCCTTTCAAGTACAAGGAAAATATAGGACACCTTCCACAACCAAGTGCTTATAAATCAACATCTAACTCGACGCAATTGGGCATACGTCAAAGGGAGTAACACAGACTTGGATTAAAATGCTCACAATTCACTTACCAACAGAATACATCGATATAAGTCTGAATGTATCACCGCTCAAAGATCAACCTGGGTATGTGTTACATGTTCAGATTTTAAATATAGACGCATGTGCCCATGATAAACTGGTCATCTAGTATGTTGTAGAATCCATAAAAAAATCGGAGCTGAGCAACCAACATGTGTTTTGGAGCGTACCACATGCAAGAGAAAAAGGTATTGGTCAGATTGATTCTATACTGAATACATGAAAAGTAAAAGAAAATGTATACTCAATACGTGAAGAAGTATGAAGTACTCCCTCCGTCCAGAAATAACTCACCTCGTTTTGTTTAGATTCAAATGTATCTAGACGCATTTTAGTATATAGATACATTTAAATTTAGACAAACATAACTCAGTTATTTTTAAACGAAGGGAGTATAAATTATCTTGATCTATACTAAATAGAAAATTCGGATGGGCACATAAATTATGTGGTGGAGCAGCAAAGGTACATGGAGTTTGTGTCTTGATCTAACTTCGAAAGCTGCTACATGCAAACCAGGCTAGAGTCTACAAATACAACTATGATATCTATACAATTCAAACATAAAAATTAATTGCACGTGAAAAGCAGCCGAGGACGGAAATGTCCAGCAATGAACGAAAATCCTGGAAAATTTGCTGAACACGGGTCAAGCCAAGGGAAAAATAGAGAGTCTGACAGGGAAAAAGAAAAAATGCACCTGAACTTCCTTTGTGGTCTTTCTCCGATATGCCGTGGAGTATCCAAAATCCATTTTGGCTGCACTAGGAGTGGTTTGTGAATTTAGGAGATCCAATTGTAAGCGAACAAGAATTTGAGGTCAAATAATCCTGTCGAGACGTCCTTGCTCCGAATCATGTCAATAGATAGAAACGAGTGGGAGGTCGCAGGGTGAGCTCCATCACCGATGCTGGGAGAACCCTGCTTGTCAATGGCCGAGTGACACCTTGAGGGAGATGAGGGAGGCGGCTAGGTTTTGGGTACGAGAGGAGCGCGGTTGCTGGCTGTGGGAGTGCGCTCATGGGCGGGTCGTGGACTCGTGGGATTAAAGGGCTACCTAATTAGCGTACTTTAGTGCGATGGGCTCATAGAGTTTTGTCTATCCATTGTAATTTGTGTATAAGAAACAATGGTGTATCCTACAACACATGCATGTGTATCTATGATAAAATTTAACAACAAATATTTACGGGGTTGCTAATTATGTGTTGTATTATGGGGTTTGTTGTTATAGTGAATTTTTGTAGGTATTTTAAAAGGGACACTTTCAGTATGTGTCTTTAAAATATCACAAGCATTATTAGAATTACCACATATGGGAGATAAAGTATCATCAAATAAAATTTTCTTCCCTAAAGCTGGGGAACTAAAAAGATCTCTTTCATAAAAACTAGCTTCCCCAAGCTTAGATGTTTCCATATCATTAGTAACAATGGTGTTCAAAAAAATCATACTAATAACATTGCTATTAGAATGCAAAGAATGTTTCATTGGTTTTTTAATTTTCTCTCCAACCCATTCATGTTCTAACATAGGAAAAATACTAAAAAGCTCTCTAACTTTGTTGTTGTTTTCCATTAAGCCTAACTAATGAAAACAAGAAATAAAAAACAAAATTGCATAATCTAAAGGAAATAACTTCGAGCACTCACACCGGAGGATGTGAGTACCTTTTACCTTACCTCCCCGGCAACAGCGCCAGAAAAGTGCTTGATGTCTACGCACTTCTATTCTTATAGATAGTTGTTGGGCCTCCAAGTGTAGAGGTTTGTAGAATAGCAGAAAGTTTCCCTTAAGTGGATTACCCAAGGTTTATCGAACTCAGGGAGGAAGTGGTCAAAGTTATTCCTCTCAAGCAACCCTGCAAACAAGATACAAGAAGTCTCTTGGGTCCCCAACACACCTAATAAACTTGTCAGGTGTATAGGTGCACTAGTTCAACGAAGATATAGTAAAATAAAAGTGGTATTGATGATTGTAAGTGGTAACGGTGCTAGAAAAGATCTTGACGGGGAGGAAGAGACTAAAGGCAATCTAAAATAAAGATGGAAGCAAGCAAACATGTAACAGATCTAGTTGTAAACGGTGTTTCAATGCTTAGAAACAAGGCCTAGGGATCATACTTTCAATAGTGGACACTCTCATATAAATATCTTCTCTTCATTATACTACTCTGAACTACTCTCCGGTTGGACAACTCTAATCCACGGTAGGGCTATAACAGCACACCTCAAAGTTTGCAATCCCCATCTAGTTAACCCCACACTGTCACCTTGAGTGCTAGATGGTTCCTTCAAACACCACAATTTCATAGAGACAACCATCTAAAAATATAACTCATGACAAGTATTGATGTAATCTCTATCCTAAGTACCACACGGTGTGCACGCTGTTACTCACACACGTGGGGAGAGCCGGAGATCTATTAAAGCACTTGAGTAGAAGAGTAGATCTACTTTATTACAAAGCTCATGATCACAATATGATCATGCATAGAGAGAGAGATGCACATAGCTACCGGTAGATCCCTTAGCCTCAAAGGATAACTACTCCCTCCTCGTCATGGGAAACAGCAACGCCGATGGAGATGGTGATGGAGATCGATGGAGATGGCTCCGGTTGCACTTCCCAGTCCCGATAGGGTGCCGGAACAGAGACTTCTGTCCCCCGAATCTCCCCTTCGGTGGCGGCAGCGCTGCGAAACTATTCGTGGATGTGTGATGGATGATTTAGGGTTTCTACATTGGAGTCTTCTTATAGGCGGAAGGTCAAGGCGAGGAGGTAGCCAGGGGGGGCACACACCCTAGTGGCGCCACCAGGGTGGGCCTGCGCCACCCTAGGGTGTGCCCACCCTGGTGCCATACTCCGTTGCTGCTTCGTGTTTCCGTATTGCTTCGGGAAAAATAGTAACTTTGGCTTTTGTCCCGTCCAAATCCGAGCATATTCCTTTTTTAGCTTTTCTAAAACCAAAAATAGCATAAAACATGAAATTGGCACCGCGGCATCTTGTCAATAGGTTAGTTCCATAAAATGTATAAAAATACCTCAAAGTATAGAAAGAGCATAGCAAAGTTGATACTAAACAAGCATGGGACATAAAAAATTATAGATACGTTTACGACGTATCAGATGGGCACATTATATTTTGTGAAGATGCTTCTAATATTGTCTCTCATCCTAGTAAAGCTAGGAAAGCTAGTGTCCTTGTGCTTTCAATTAGAATTGGTGATCATTGCTATTATGGTTTATGTGATATTGGTGCTAGTTCTAGTGCTATTCCATATGAGCTCTACAGGGAAATTATGCATGAAATTGGTCCTTATGAACTTGAGGACATTTATGTGGTTATTCACCTTGCTAATAAGGAAAACATTTTCCCTATTGGTATTATAAGAGATGTGGAAGTTATTTATGGTAAGATAAAATATCCTGCTGATTTCCTAGTGCTTTGTTCAGCGGCTAGTAAATCTTGTCCTATCATTTTTGGTATACCCTTTTTAAACACTTGTGGAGCTATTATAGATTGTAAGAAGGAGAAAGTTTTAACTAATTTTGATGGATAATCTTATGAGTTTAACTTTTTCCAAATTTCTAAAGCTTCTTATGAAAATAATTTGCCTAATGAGGATTTTAGGGTTGAATAACTTAGACCTCTTGTTGATGATTTTTAGTATGCTCGTTCTGATGATAAAGTTGTTAACTTTAGTCAAAGTGCTACTAAAAGTTATTATGAGAGAGGGAAATATGGTTTTATGCATCTCAATAATATTAAGTTTCCCTGCTTTATGTTGAAAGCTTTGAAGTTGCATTTGTTTTGTCTTCCTATGATAGTAGCCTTTTGTTCCAATAATTTGTTTTCTTACTAAACTCCCTTGCATAGGAAGTGGGTTAGACTCAAATGTATTGGATATTTTCTTCTTGATGCTCTCGTTCACTTCAAATCCATATCTCCTATGTGACATTCATTGATATTATTATGCCCATCTTAATGGCTATAAACAAAGCGCTTTTGGGAGACAACCCATTTTAGTTTACTTTGGGTCTTTGTTTCTTTGAGTCTTGGAAGTTATTACCACTGTAATAACTGCTCCTTATCCTTTTTGTTTGGGTTTTGTGTCAAGATAAACCTCTTTTGAGAAGTAGAGGAGTTGTGAAAACTTGGTTTTCTGGGATAGATTTTTGTGCTGCATTATAAAAATTCGTGAAAAATCTCAGTATGTCGGATGTAGTTTTCATTTTCCGTGCATGTGCCCCAAGTTGTTGTCCAACTTTCGTTAGTTTTGCACTTTTTTATTTGAGCAACATAAGAATTTTGAAAAAAATCAATCTTTACTTGCTGGTCTATTTTGACAGATTTCTGCCATCATTTGCATTTGCCTCTTAAATCAACTTCCTTTTAAATTCTTTTTGTGCTTTTGAAAGGAGTTGCTACAGTAGCTTTTGTTTTGATGGATTTCAGTTGAAGTTTGAACCCAAAGTTTTATTTTTTTCATACACTAATTGTGCTAATGAAGATTGAGTGAGGCTTTGTATGAACAGAACTTTCAAGTGTTGGAGAGAAGGAATCTGCAGAGTCCGTTTCCGAATAGGTAAAAGTGCTAGAAATCAAAGGTTCACGAAAAACTTTTCTCTTTATATTTTTGCTGTTTTTATTCCATATGGAAAGTTACAAGACGAAAAAGAGGAGGAAACGGAGCCTAGGTGGGCCACACCTCCCAGTGGCGCGGGCCCCAACTGGCCACGCCACCACGGCGTGTGATCACCCCGGAGGCCATCTCCGTCCCGTTTTCGCCCTGTACCTTCCTTTTGTCGTAAAACATTGTAATATATAACCCCCGGATCCCCCGAGGTTTGTATATCGTGTTCTCGTCGTGTTTTCGTTTCGATATATTTCTATCGGGAAATATTCTCAAGTTTGAGGCACCATGGTCTCCGCCAACGACAAGGGCATAGAGCCCATGGAATAAGAAAGGATCGTTGCTATGCACGAACACATGGATTGGAGCATCAAGGATGAAGTAAAGAACATGTCAGTAGGCATGAAGGGACAAACTTCCACATGATCAAGGGAGAGAAAACCTACTTTTGTAGGGGCAATTAAAACCGGACGTGCTTTTTCTTATAATATGCAGGGGATGATGACCTCCGTTCCAGACTCCAGTTCCTGCCCTGAGGAAGTGGAAGCCCTTCGAACCACTGATGAGTTTTGTGATAAGTACCGAGCTCTAAGGAGGAAGGTGGATATACTTCAAGAGGAGAATAACATGCTTCGTAATATGGTGGAGGGTTTTTTCACCCTGAACAGAACACCAGCACCACCGAAGGAGTAATTCGTCATCAGGTTTTGGCATCCCCTTGGATTGTTCCAAGCTTGAGGGTGTGTCGTGGTATCCCATCATTATCTTTCATCTTTTTACCTTTTTAGTAGAGTCATATCTTGAATAGAGAAATTATCATATAGGATGGTTTGCAATGTGGAAGTGTCTCTCCTTAGGTTGGTTATCTATATATCCCTTGGTGTGAGTGCCTTTATGGAATATTAATGAGAAGTTTCATCATTTACTTTTTGCACTTCTCATTTTAGTTTGCGATCTCTATTATATGATTGATCTTGTTGATTAATATTGGTATCACTTTGGGAGCATCAAGTAAATCTAAATTGGTTTTGGCAAACCGAGCTCTGGTCAGTACCAAAACTTTTTGAGGTTTGAAAGGAAAATAGAAAAGAACTTGCAGGTATTTTATATTATTTTCCTACTTTCTTGGTTGGCTCATAATCTTAGTATTCTTTAGTTAAGATCTTTTGTGTTTTCAAGGAAGATTGCATGTTTGTCTTTATCACTTGTATGTTTACTTGATTCCTTCAACTCTTTTGCTTGCTACCCAGCCTTGCTAGCAAAAAACCTGTACTGAGAGGGAATACTTATCGTGCATCCAATCCTTTAAACCAAAACCTATGCCATTTGAGTCCACCATATCTACCTATTAGCATTATTTCTATTCCAAGTAAATTCTCAAGCTTCATCTATCTTTCAAATTAAAAATCCTTTTGTTATGTGAAAACTGGTTAGTAAAGATCTCACGAACTTGATGACACACCTTATTTTCTTGCCCTTAATAAACTTGAACCATTGTGTCATATATGTTGTAGATGATTGCACCTATAAGTTGGGAATTAGAAGAACCGTGTTGTCACGGGGAACACTTCCAACACTGTAAATATCTACCCAGATGATATCATGCTCTTTTGTTTATGGATGTCGTCGGTGTGAAATAAAAGGGGAGCTTGTTTATGAAGACGCTTGAATGCAAAAGAGCTAGAAGATACGACGTTGGGTTTATTGACCCATATATCGTTAATGAATATACGTTAAAGAATCACCCCAAGGACGTGGAGGAAGACTTGTGCAGGTTCTTAATCGAGAATAATTTTGTTAAGGAAATACTATTTCCTTACAACTTCAAGTGAGTGTTTATATCTTGTACACATTTTATTTTTGCTTACTGGATGAGCTATGCATGTATGCTTATGTAAACATCCGCAGATTACACTGGATCTTGCTAAACATTCAAGTTGACAACGCCCTAGTTGAAGTCCACGACTCATTAAGTTGGGACCAAGAGCAGTGGAGCGACATGAAAGCAATGCTCCATAAGTAATTTAAATCATTATCACATTATATCGTCCTCTTTCATTCGTTTCCTGATATCAAGTAACTAATAACTCCTTTGTTCAATTTCTTTGCCGAGCAGGTGTTGGACACGGTTCAGACAGAAAATACCAGGTCCATTCAAAGAGGAGTTAACTTATAAAATGTTGAAGAGTTTACAACAGCCACCGGGAACTCATTTATGTGGATACTACGTCCGCGAGTACATCCTCGAGTTGACCAGTGAGCGGAAAGTTGACTCACATTATATTTATGATTTGCGGGAGAAACTAGAGCCAGACCAGCGCATAAGAGCAATTCAAGAGGAGCTGGCTGGATTTATGATGAAGGAAGTCCTTGATGTACATGGAGAGCATTATGCGGATGACGTGGAACTCGATTTGCCTTAGTCATCTCCATGTAGCTGATATGATATATATATTCATCAATGACCATGTAATTTCAAAACATTTCTTCCTTTTGATATGATTGATTATATGTATGCTTGCAAGGGATCGATTAATTATGTAAATTCATCGACATGTAGTGTGTATGTAGTAGCGTATAATATGTATACTGAAATATATGTTTGAATTATAGTGAAACACAAAACGAAAAAGGAACGAAATGTCAAAAAAATAAGGAAATACACAATCTCTGCCGCGGTAGAGAAACACACAATTCTCTGCCGCGGCAGGAAACCTTTTAGTCCCGGGTGATGTTACGGCTCGGGAATAGAGGGTTTCCGCCCCCCGCGACGCTGAAACAGCCACGTGGCTGTTATCAGTCGCGGGCCATAGCGAGCCGGGACTAGAGGGGGGGCCTCTAGTCCCGTTTTCGCAGTCCGGGCCCAAAACCGGGACTAAAGCCAGTTGCGACCCGGGACCGTAGGCCCTTTTTCCACCAGTGATTCGATACATAAAAATCATCTAAAGAGTAGATAATTTACAATTGTGCATCAAATATGATATTCTAGCTAGTCCTATATTATATACTACATCATATATTCCATACACAAAGATCATCTGAAGAGTAGGAAATTTACAATCTTGCGTTAAAATATGATAATCTGCCTAATCTATATATATTTGGCCTAACAAATCCAAAGATGATATCCAAATAGTAGGTCTTGCTGATGTATGTGACCTGCAAATACCAAAAAAAATCTAAGTATCAAAGTGGCATTACCGGTGCACATAAAATCAAAGCAAAAAACATGTGCATTATATACTTACATGTGATATGCCAAAGCTGATATCCTTTTTGAGAAACTAAGACAAGAGATAGTGCTTGACAATTAACGTCACAACACTACCTAATGTACCTTGTACATTTCCAATGTCCATTCCATCCAACTTTTTCTTGATGGTACCACCACCAATAGTACTGAAGCTGTGTCACTGGTTCTGATCCTTATGCACACTCTCAAGTACAAGGAAAATATAGGACACCTTTCATAACCAAGTGCTTATAAATCAACATCTAACTCGGCGCAATTGGGCATACGTCAAAGGGAGTAACACAGACTTGGATTAAAATGCTCACAGTTCACTTACGAACAGAATACATCGATGTAAGTCTGGATGTATCACCACTCAAAGGTTAACCTGGGTATGTGTTACATGTTCAGATTTTAAATATAGACGCATGTGCCCATGATAAACTGGTCATCTAGTATGTTGTAGAATTCATAAAAAATTTGGAGCTGAGGCAACCAACATTTGTTTTGGAGCGTACCACATGCAAGAGAAAAAGGTATTGGTCAGATTGATTCTATACTGAATATATGAAAAGTAAAAGCAAATGTATACTGAATACCTGAAAAGTAAAACCCTAAAATATGAAGTACTCCCTCCGTCCAGAAATAACTCACCGTGTTTTTTTTAGATTCAAATGTATCTAGACGCATTTTAGTATATAGATACATTTAAATTTAGACAAACACAAATCAGTTATTTTTGAACGAAGAGAGTATAAATTATCTTGATCTATACTAAATAGAAAATTCAGATGGGCACATAAATTATGTGGTGGAGCAGCAAAGGTACATGGAGTTTGTGTCTTGAGCTAACTTCGAAAGCTGCTACATGCAAACTAGGCTAGAGTCTACAAATACAACTATGATATCTATACAATCCAAACATAAAAATTAATTGCACGTGAAAAGCAGCTGAGGACGGAAATGTCCAGCAATGAACAAAAATTCTGGAAAATTTGCTGAACACGGGTCAAGCCAAGGGAAAAGTAGAGAGTCTGACAGGGAAAAAGAAAAAATGCACCTGAACTTCCTTTGTGGTCTTTCTCCGATATGCCTCTTGTGCATCAACTCACCGAGACGGCTCTTCCAAAAATCACTGTCGTGGAGTATCCAAAATCCATTTTGGCTGCACTAGGAGCGGTTTGTGAATTTAGGAGATCCAATTGTAAGCGAACAAGAATTTGAGGTCAAATCATCCTGTCGAGACGTCCTTGCTCCGAATCATGTCAATAGGAAGAAAGGAGTGGGAGGTCGCAGGGTGAGCCCCATCACCGGCGCTGGGAGAACCCTGCTCGTCAATGGTCGAGTGACACCTTTAGGGTGATGAGGGAGGCGGCTAGGTTTTGGGTACGAGAGGAGCGCGGTTGCTGGCTGTGGGAGTGCGTTCGTGGGCGGGTCGTGGACTCGTGGGATTAAAGGGCTACCTAATGAGCATGCTTTAGTGGGCTGGCCTCATAGAGTTTTCTCTATCCATTGTAATTTGTGTATAAGAAACAACGGTGTATCCTACAACGCATGCATGTGTATCTATGATAAAATTTTACAACAAATATTTACGGGGTTGCTACTTATGTGTTGTATTATGGGGTTTGTTGTTATAGTGAATTTTTGTAGGTATTTTAAAAGGGACACTTTCAGTATGTGTCTTTAAAATATCACAAGCATTATTAGAATTACCATGTATGGGAGATAAAGTATCATCAAAGAAAATTTTCTTCCCTAAAGCTGGGGAACTAAAAAGATCTCTTTCATAAAAAACTAGCTTCCCCAAGTTTAGATGTTTCCATATCATGAGTAACAATGGTGTTCAACAAAATCATACTAATAACATTGCTATTAGCATGCAAAGAATGTTTCATTGGTTTTTTAATTTTCTCTCCAACCCATTCATGTTCTAACATAGGAAAAATACTAAAAAGCTCTCTAACTTTGTTGTTGTTTTCCATTAAGTCTAACTAATGAAAACAAGAAATAAAAAGACAAAATTGCATAATCTAAAGGAAATAACTTCGAGCACTCACACCGGAGGATGTGAGTACCTTTTACCTTACCTCCCCGGCAACGGTGCCATAAAAGTGCTTGATGTCTACGCACTTCTATTCTTGTAGATAGTTGTTGGGCCTTCAAGTGTAGAGGTTTGTAGAACAACAACAAGTTTCCCTTAAGTGGATTACCCAAGGTTTATCGAACTCAGGGAGGAAGTGGTGAAAGTTATCCCTCTCAAGCAACCCTGCAATTAAGATACAAGAAGTCTCTTGGGTCCCCAACACACCCAATAAACTTGTCAGGTGTATAGGTGCACTAGTTCAGCGAAGATATAGTAAAATACAAGTGGTATGGATGATTATAAGTGGTAACGGTGCCAGAAAAGAGATTGATGGGGAGGAAGAGACTAAAGGCAATCTAAAATAAAGATGAAAGCAAGCAAACATTTAACAGATCTGGTTGTAAACGGTGTTTCAATGCTTAGAAACAAGGCCTAGGGATCATACTTTCAATAGTGGACACTCTCATATAAATATCTTCTCTTCATGATACTACTCTGAACTACTCTCCGGTTGGACAATTCTAATCCACGGTAGGGCTATAACAGCACACCTCAAAGTTGCAATCCCCATCTAGGTAACCCCAAACTGTCACCTTGAGTGCTAGATGGTTCCTTCAAACACCACAATTTCATAGAGACAACCAATTAAAAATATAACTCATGACAAGTATTTATGTAATCTCTAGCCTAAGTGCCACACGGTGTGCACGCTGTCACTTTCACACATGTGGGGAGAGCCGGAGATCTATTAAAGCACTTGAGTAGAAGAGTAGATCTACTTTATTACAAAGCTCATGATCATAATATGATCATGCATAGAGAGAGAGATGCACATAGCTACCGGTAGATCCCTTAGCCTCGAAGGAGAACTACTCCCTCCTCGTCATGGGAAACAACAACGAAGATGGAGATGGTGATGGAGATCGATGGAGATGGCTCCGGGTGCACTTCCTAGTCCCGATAGGGTGCCGGAACAGAGACTTCTGTCCCCCGAATCTCCCCTTCGGTTACGGCAGTGCTACGGAACTATTCGTGGATGTGTGATGGATGATTTAGGGTTTCTACATCGGAGTCTTCTTATAGGCGGAAGGGCAAGGCTAGGAGGCAGCCAGGGGGGCCACACACCCTAGTGGCACCACCAGGGTGGGCCCGCGCCACCCTAGGGTGTGCCCACCCTGGTGCCATACTCCGTTGCTGCTTCGTGTTTCCATATTGCTCTGGGAAAAATAGTAACTTTTGCTTTTGTCTCGACCAAATCCGAGAATATTCCTTTTTTAGATTTTCTAAAACCAAAAATAGCATAAAACAGGAAATTGGCACCGCGACATCTTGTCAATAGGTTAGTTCCATAAAATGTATAAAAATACCTCAAAGTGTAGAAAAAACATAGCAAAGTTGATACTAAACAAGCATGGAACATAAAAAATTATAGATACGTTTACCACGTATCAGATGGGCACATTATCTTTTGTGAAGATTCTTCTAATATTGTCTCTCATCCTAGTAAAGCTAGGAAAGCTAGTGTCCTTGTGCTTTCTGTTAGAATTGGTGATCATTGCTATTATGGTTTATGTGATATTGGTGCTAGTTCTAGTGCTATTCCATATGAGCTCTATAGGTAAATTATGCATGAAATTGGTCCTTGTGAACTTGAGGACATTTATGTGGTTATTCACCTTGCTAATAAGGAAACCATTTGCCGTATTGGTATTATAAGAGATGTGGAAGTTATTATGGTAAGATAAAATATCCTACTGATTTCCTAGTGCTTTGTTTAGCGGCTAGTAAATCTTGTCCTATCATTTTTGGTAGACCCTTTTTGAACACTTGTGGAGCTATTATAGATTGTAAGAAGGAGAAAGTTTTAACTATTTTTTATGGAGAATCTTATGAGTTTAACTTTTTCCAAATTTCTAAAGCTTCTTATGAAAATAATTTGCCTAATGAGGATTTTAGGGTTGAACAACTTAGACCTCTTGTTGATGATTTTAAGTATGCTCGTTCTGATGATAAAGTTGTTAACTTTATTCAAAGTGCTACTGAAAGTTATTAAGAGAGAGGTAAATATGGTTTTATGCATCTCAATAATATTAATTTTCCCCGCTTTATGTTGAAAGTTTTGAAGTTGCATTTGTTTTGTCTTCCTATGCTAGTAGCCTTTTGTTTCAATAATTTGTTTTATTACTAAACTCCCTTGCATAGGAAGTGGGTTAGACTCAAATGTGTTGGATATTTTCTTCTTGATGCTCTCTTTCATTTCAAATCCATATCTCCTATGTGAGCATCATTGATATTAGTATGCCCATCTTAATGGCTATAAACAAAGCGCTTTTGGGAGACAACCCATTTTAGTTTACTTTGGGTCTTTGTTTCTTTGAGTCTTGGAAGTTATTACCACTGTAATAACTGCTCCTTATCCTTTTTGTTTGGTTTTTGTATCAAGATCAACCTCTTTTGAGAAGTAGAGGAGTTGTGAAAAGTTGCTTTTCTAGGATAGATTTTTCTGCTGCATTATAAAAATTCGTGAAAAATCTCAGTATGTCGGATGTAGTTTTCATTTTCTGTGCATGTGCCCCAAGTTGTTATCCAACTTTCGTTAGTTTTGCACTTTTTCATTTGAGCAACATAAGAATTTTGAAAAAATCAATCTTTACTTGCTGGTCTATTTTGACAGATTTCCGCCATCATTTGCATTTGCCTCTTAAATCAACTTCCTTTTAAATTATTTTTGGGCTTTTGAAAGGAGTTGCTACAGTAGCTTTTGTTTTGATGGATTTCAGTTGAAGTTTGAACCCAAAGTTTTATTTTTTTCATACACTAATGGTGCTAATGAAGATTGAGTGAGGCTTTGTATGAACAGAACTTTCAAGTGTTGGAGAGAAGGAATCTGCAGAGTCCGTTTCCGAATAGGTAAAAGTGCTAGAAATAAAAGGTTTACGAAAAACTTTTCTCTTTATATTTTTGTTATTTTTATTCCATATAGAAAGTTACGAGACGAAAAAGAGGAGGAAACGGAGACCGGGTGGGCCACACCTTCCAGTGGCGCGGGCCCCAACTGGCCGCGCCACCACGGCGTGTGATCACCCCGGAGGCCATCTCCGTCCCGTTTTTGCCTTGTACCTTCCTTTTGTCATAAAACTTCGTAATATATAACCCAGGATCCCCCGAGGTTGGTATATCGTGTTGTCGTCGTGTTTTTGTTTCGATCTATTTCTGTCAGGAAATATTCTCAAGTTTGAGGCACCATGGTCTCCGCCAACGACAAGGGCATAGAGCCCATGGAATAAGAAAGGATCGTTGCTAGGCGCGAATACATGGATTGGAGAATCGAGGATGAAGTAAAGAACATGTTAGCAGGCATGAAGGGACAAACTTCCACATGATCAATGGAAAGAAAACCTACTTTTGTAGGGGCAATTAAAATCGGACGTGCTTTTTCTTATAATATGCAGGGGATGATGAGCTCTGTTCCAGACTTTAGTTCCTGCCCTGAGGAAGTGGAAGCCCTTTGAACCACTGATGAGTTTTGTGATAAGTACCGAACTCTAAGGAGGAAGGTGGATATACTTCAATAGGAGAATAACATGCTTCGTAATATGGTGGAGGGTTTTCTCACCCTGAACAGAACACCACCACCACCGAAGGAGTAATTCGTCATCAGGTTTTGGCATCCCCTTGGATTGTTCCAAGCTTGGGGGTGTGTTGTGGTATCACATCATTATCTTTCATCATTTTTCCTTTTTAGTAGAGTCATATCTTGAATAGAGAAATTATCATATAGGATGGTTTTCAATGTGGAAGTATCTCTCCTTAGGTTGGTTATCTATGTATCCCTTGGTGTGAGTGCCTTTATGGAATATTAATGAGAAGTTTCATCATTTACTTTTTGCACTTCTCATTTTAGTTTGCAATATCTATTACATGATTGATCTTGTTGATTAATATTGGTATCACTTTGGGAGCATCAAGTAAATCTAAATTGGTTTTGGCAAACCGAGCTCTGTTCAGTAGCAACACTTTTTGAGGTTTGAAAGGAAAATAGAAAAGCACTTGCATGTATTTTATATTATTTTCCTACTTTCTTGATTGGCTCATAATCTTAGTATTCTTTAGTTAAGATCTTTTGTGTTTTCAAGGAAGATTGCATGTTTGTCTTTATCACTTGTATGTTTACTTGATTCCTTCAACTCTTTTTCTTGATGCGTCTCCTACCAGAAAATGTGGGGAATACATGCAACACCCCGTACTAAGACCGTTCTGATCCAGAGAGATTTTTTTGAGGTCAATAGCCGGTTCAGTTGTCGCACTTGAGCGTGACTAAGCTTTCCTTTTCCTACTAGAGAGGTTTCCAAGCGTGTTGCTTCTCCAACCACAAACTGTGGGAAATACATGCAACACACCGTACTACCAACCTGTACTGAGAGGGAATACTTCTCGTGCATCCAATCCTTTAAACCAAAACCTATGCCATTTGAGTCCACCATATCTACCTATTAGCATTATTTCTATTCCAAGTAAATTCTCAAGCTTCATCTATCTTTCAAATTAAAAATCCTTTTGTTATGTGAAAACTGGTTAGTAAAGATCTCACGAACTTGATGACACACCTTATTTTCTTGCCCTTAATAAACTTGAACCATTGTGTCATCTATGTTGTAGATGATTGCACCTATAAGTTGGGAATTAGAAGAACCGTGTTGTCACAGGAACACTTCCAACACTGTAAATATCTACCCAGATGATATCATGCTCTTTTGTTTATGGATGTCGTCGGTGTGAAATAAAAGGGGAGCTTGTAAGTCCATGGAGTTAGAGAAACGCCTGGGCCGCTAGCCTAAGTCATGCCTAATCATGGTGGAAACTTGCATCATCACCATAGTGAGCAATCTATGAAGAATTCTTCTTATATGAAAAAAGAGAGAGTTAGAAAAGAGGAAAGAAGATAAAAAGCACCATTTTCCCATGGTAAATAAGAAGATTGCTGAGATGCGCATTATCTGCTTGCCTTGTCATTTTGATATGGGATAGCTCCTGTATCATGGGGCAAGAGGTACCCCGTTGGCGGTTCTCTATGATACACATGTACTTACTATTACAAGAACTTACTAGTAACTAAAGTTTAGTAGCATGAGGAGCGACCCTCGTACTCATGGGACATGAGATTGCCAACTTATATTTCATCAACCATATACTCCATCTTTGTTCACTTTAACCTTAATCACCTTAAGATGCTTATGATAGGGGCAATGAGAGCTCAAAGCTAGTAAGTACCATTATCTTTTGAAAGCTCTTTATGAAACTTGAAATCCCTTCTTCCCTTTGTGAAGGGGCTTTCTTTTACTTCTAAGTTGAGTCAGTAAACCTATTCCTCTATATCTCCAGCAAGCATTTGAGTTGTTGTGTTTAATCATTCATATGATGATTTATTCAATCATGTTTCTTATCTTCCTTGTTTTGCACAAGACTCTTATCTGAATGAGTATTACTTTGAAAGCCATCATTGTGAAAAGCCTTTTATGTTTGAGAAAAAAGGACTCCTGTTATAAACTTTAAAAAAGCTTTGCTTGAAAAATGTTTGTCAACTGTTCTCTAACCAAGAACAAAGTTTGTCATTACCAATTATGATTTGTCTTTATGCATCATTATTGTGACTCCCATACTCATTGCAAGTTAAGTTATTGATGACCCACAAGTATAGGGGGTGTATCGTAGTACTTTCAATAAATAGGAGTGTCGATCCCAACGAGGAGCAGAAGATGTTGACTAGCGGTAAGGAGCAGGAAATCTCTGTAAATACTTAACAAACGGATTTTTAGTGGTTTTCTGATAAAGCAACAAAACAAAGTGCAAGTAACAAAGAACAAACGTACTAAGTGGCCCAATCCTTTCTTAGCAAAGGACAAGCCGGTGGAAATACTTATAAGGACCAAACGTTCTGGAGCACACATGGGAATTCTGTCAAGTGCTTTCGCTTCAAATAGATGAGTACTCTTCTTTGGTGTTGTAAGTGTTGTGTGGGTGAACCTGTGCTAATATACCGACCTTACTTGGACTAATACATAGTTGTTATTAAACCCCCTGCCAACATCCGTAACTACAGGAAAGTATTTAAGATAGAAGTTTAACCACAACCTTAAACTCTGAGATCCTATGCTCCCTTGTGCAAAGGTTTACTAACGGGGGTTCAGGTTTCTGTCACTCCGGCAACCCCACAATTAGTAGCCAAATACACAATGCATTCCCCTAGGCCCATAAATGGTAAAGTATCATGTAGTCGACGTTCACATGACACCACTAGAAGAATAGCACCACAACTTAAATACTAAACCATTGAATAATAGCTCAACACAAATCCACTACTAACAACATGACTTCTCCCATGTCCTCAAGAACTAGACGAACTACTCACAAGACATCATATGGATCAAGATCAAAGATGATATGGTGATGAATAACAATCTGAACATAAACAATAATCCAATGGTTCCACTAAAAAGCATCAACTACAATAGTAATTAACACCGAGAAAGTTTCCCCTATGAACTAAAGCAATATACAACACAATTGTTACAGTGGGACAGAGTGGTGATGATGGTGCTGGTGGAGATGATGGTGTGGATGATGATGATCCAGATGAAGCCTAGCTTGATGACGATGTTGATGGCGACGATCTTCCCTTTATGTCTGCCGGAGAGATAGTTCTCTCTCGGTGTTTTACGCCCCGTAGAGGCGGCAGA
Source organism: Avena insularis (assembly GCA_023614405.1). Lineage (NCBI taxonomy): Eukaryota > Viridiplantae > Streptophyta > Magnoliopsida > Poales > Poaceae > Avena > Avena insularis. The sequence continues at coordinate 271,565,825 of CM042697.1, forward strand.
AATCTATCTGTGGTTGCTCCCTCAGTATTAGGGTTCTATCGGGAAGATATAGGCGGAGGGGCGGAGTCGGGAGCCGGGCAGGTGGGCCACACCTGCCCTAGGCGCGGCCTAGGGTGGGCCCGCACCTAGGGGGGTGTGGGCCCCCTGCGACCCTTCTTTGCTCCTCCTTCTGGCTTCCTCAATCTTCTAGAAAAATAATGTTTTCCCATATTTTTCTTGTATTTTTGTGATCTTCACGAAATTGCACCGAAACGACTTCTTTTCCATCATATTCCAGACTCCGCAGTTCATCCTCCAAGAATGTTCCAACATACATATACAGATGAAAAAGACATAAGTAATACCTCATATTAAGACATATATCAATGAATAGAGGTAAATTATGATATAGAATGGTGATGCAAATTGGACGTATCAACTCCCCCAAGCTTAGACCTTCGCTTGTCCCCAAGCGAAAACTGAGCTTAGTAAACATGTCCACGGGTTTATGGAGTGAAGTGTCGATAAAAGAATACAAACAAGAAGCATCACACTTACCATTACACAACTCATAGAAGAAAGCAACTAACCATTATATAACTTAGCTTGCAACAAATACAGGAGTAACAATAGAGATGCATAAAGATAAATCATAATTGGAATTGGCAAAAAAAATCCTGGTCAGAGAACAACTGGTAAACAGTTTCACAAAAAGCTTTTTGTAGAATTTTAATAACAGGAGCACCCTTTTCTCAAAAAGGTTTTTCAATGAAGGATTTCAGAGTAATACTCAATAGATAAGAGTCTTGTGCAAACAAGGAAGATAGAGAACATAATTGAATAAATCACCATATGAATGATTGAAACACAACAACTCAAATGCTTGCTGGAGATAGAGAGGAAGTAGGTTTACTGACTCAACTTGGAAAATAGGAGAAAGGTCCCTTCATAGAGGGTAGCAGGGATTACAAGTCATAAAGAGCTTTCAAAAGATTATGATACTTACTATCTTTGATCCCTCATTGCCCCTATCATAGGCATCTTGAGATGTTTAAGGTTAAAGTGCACAAAGATGGAGTATATGCTTGACAAAATATAAGTTGGCAATCTCATGTCCCTTGAATATGAGGGCCACTCCTCATGCTACTCAACTTTGGTCACCGGTAAGTTATTGTCATTGTAAGTACATGCGTATCATAGAGAACCGCCAACGAGGTACCCCTTGCACATGGTACAAGAGCTTTCCCATAACAAAAATGACAAGGCAAGCAGATAGTGAACATCTCAGCGATCTTTTTATTTACTATGTGCATAGCTTTTTATTGAGGATGCTTCATAGATAGCTCACTATGGTGATGCTACAAGTTTCCACCATGATTAGGCATGGCTTAGGCTAGCGGCCCAGGCGTTTCTCTAACACAAAATACAGACTCCATGGACTTACAAGTTCCCTCTTTATTTCACACCGTTGACATCCATAGACAAAAGAGCACGATATCAACTGAGTACAAAGTACAGGTTCAATGTTGAAAACATTCCCCGTGACAACACGGTTCTGCTAATTCCAACGTATAGATGCAAGCATATATAAGTTTGATGGTACAATGGTTCAAGTCTATTCGGGGCAAGAAAATAAGGTGTGCTATCAAGTTCGCGAGAGCTTTACTAACTAGTTTTCACATAACAAAATACTTTTTTAATTCGAAAGGTAGATTAAGCTTGAGAATTTCCTTGGAATAGAAAAATGCTACAAGGTAGATATGGTGGACACAAGTGGCAAAGTTTTTGGTTCAAAGGGATTGGAAACATGAGAAGTACGCCTTCTCAAAACAGGTTTTTGGCTAGCAAGGCTGGGTAGCAAGCAAGAGAGTTGAAAGAAACAATCAAACATACAAGTAATAAATCCAAAGATGCAATCTTCCTTGAAGACACAAAAGATCTTAAATAGAGAATACTATGCCTATGAGCCAACAAGAAAGAAAAATAAATGATACAAAATACCTGTAAGCTTTTTCTCTTTTCTTTCAAACATCAAAAAGTATTGCTACTGACCAGAACTCGGTTTGCCAAAACCAATTTAGATCCACTTGATGCTCCCAAAGTGATGCCAATACTTATCAACAAGATCCATCATATAATAGAGATTGCAAACTAAAATAAGAAGTGCAAAAAGTAAAAGATGAGACTTCTCATTAATATTCTAATAAAGGCACTCACACCAAGGGATACATAGATAATCAACTAAAGGAGAGATACTTCCACACGCAAACCAACATATAGAATAACTTCTCTACCAAAGATATGAATCCACTAAAAAGGTAAAAGATAAAAGATGATGGTGGTGATACCGCGGCACTCCCCCTAGCTTTGAACAAGCCAAGGGGATGCCAAACCTGATGACGAATTACTCCTTCGGTGGTGGTGGTATTTTCTTGTCATCATAAAACTTACAACGCAAAGGTTCCCCATCCAAAAAGGATGTCCTTGTATCTGCAATCCTGAAACTAGCAGCAGAGCTCATGCGATCAATTCTAGCCTCATACTCATAGTTTTGATTTTGTATGTCATAGAGCTGTGCTTGTAATTGGTTGGTGGTCTGACGGAACGAGAAGATTTCTTCTCGGAGCTCAGCCACCTCCTCCTCGTGCTTGGCGATGAGTTCTGAACTTATCTTGTGAATAACATCCACTTCGTGTTCCGCCATCTTCTTATACCTGAAAACCTCCTATTCCAATGATTCCATCCTGTCTTCCAGACTTCCTTATCCCTTGTGGGCCTTGAACTTCTTTCATCTGTACCTTCCCATCTTTGAGAATCAGCTCCTTGTGATGGATCTTCAACTCATACATGTATGGGTTGAGGACATCCGCAGAGGAATCCTCCATGGGTGATCCAGAGGAAGACATTGTAGCTCCAAAACTGAGAATTTGCCTGACAGAAACAGATTGAAACAAAAACACGACGAGAACTCGATGCAAGAACCTCATGGAATCTCGGGGGTTATATATTACTAATTTTCAAAGAATAAGGAAGGTTTTGATATGGAAACGAGGTGGAGTCGGAGCTCGGGGGAGGCACACCCCCTATAGGCGCGGTCAGGCTAGGGCCCCCGCCTGGGGTGGGTTTGTCCACCCCGGACTCCGGTTCCTCCTCCTTTCCATGTCGTAACTTCCCTTATGTATTAAAAACATAAAAAATATAAAAAGATTTGGATTTCACGAACCTTCTGTTTTAACAACTTTTACCTATTCAAAGACGAACTCTACAGTTTCTAGTGTTTGGCTTCTGATAAATTCATCTGGAGTCACCATTTGAATAACATCCACATCTTCATTATAAGAATCTCCAGAAATATAAAGTTTTAGTCTTTGACCATTCACCACCTGTATTGTGTCATCCTTCAGAGAAGAAATTTTGATGGCACCTAAACGGTATACTTCCTTGATAACAAAAGGTCCTTCCCATTTTGAGAGTAGTTTCCCTGCAAAAAATCTGAGACGAGACCTATACAAAAGAACTTTCTCACCAACATGGAACTCCCTTTTGAGAATTCTCCTATCATGCCATCTTTTTACTTTTTCCTTAAAAATCCTAGCATTTTCATAAGCTTCACCTCTCCACTCATCTAGATTACTTAAGTCGAGCAGTCTTTTCTCACCTGTAAGTCTAAAATCTCTATTCAACTCTTTCAGTGCCCAATAAGCTTTGTGTTCTAATTCTAAAGGCAAGTGACAAGCTTTCCCATAGACCATTTTGTAAGGAGACATCCCCATAGGATTTTTATAAGCAGTTCTATAAGCCCACAAAGCATCATTCAACTTTTTAGCCCAATTTTTTCTAGATCTATTGACAGTCTTCTGCAAGATAGATTTAATTTCCCTATTGGAAAGTTCTACTTGCCCACTAGTTTGGCGGTGATAGGCTGAAGCAATTCTATGGTTTAAATCATACTTAGCGAGAGTTTATCTAAAACCCCCATGAATAAAATGAGAGACTCCATCAGTCATGAGATATCTAGGCACACCGAACCTAGGAAAAATGACATCCTTAAGCATTTTCAAAGAGGTCTTACCTTCAACACTATTTGTAGGTATGGCTTCTACTCACTTTGTAACATAGTCGACAACAACAAGAATATGAGTGTGCCCTTTTGAAGGAGGAAAAGGTCCCATAAAGTCGAATCCTCAACAATCAAAAGGTTCAATAACAAGAGAATAATTCATAGGCATTTCATTGCGTCTAGAAATGTTACCTACTCGTTGACATTCATCACATGATAAGACAAACTTCCTTCCATCTTTGAAAAGGGTAGGCCAATACAATCCAGATTGTAAAACCTTCTTTGCAGTCCTATCTCCTGCATGATGTCCTCCATAAGAACTGCCATGACATTTTCTCAATATCTCTTGTTGTTCAAATTCTAGAACACATCTTCACATAATGCCATCTACTCCTTCTTTATATAAGTGTGGGTCATCCCAAAAGTAATGCCTTAGATCATAAAAGAATTTCCTTCTCTTCTTAGATGTAAAGGTTGGAGGCAAATACTTGGAAATAATAAAGTTAGCATAATCAGCATACCAAGGACTCTCATGCGAACTTACCCTTATCGCAGCCAACTGCTCATTTGGAAAACTATCATTAACAAGCAATGGGTCAAAATAAATGTTTTCCAAACGAGATAAATTGCCAGCAACAGGATTTTTAGCACCTTTCATATCTACAATATGCAGATCAAACTATTGAAAAAGCAAAACCCACCTGATAAGTCTAGGCTTACCGTCCTTCTTTGTCATAAGGTACTTGATAGCAGCATGATTAGTATGAATAGTAACCTTAGAATCAACAATATAAGGTCTAAACTTATCACATGCAAAGATTACAGCTAAGAACTCTTTTTCAGTAGTAGCATAATTCTTTTGAGCAGAATCTAGAGTCTTGCTAGCATAATGAATAACATTCAACTTCTTATCAACATATTGCCCAAGGACAGCACCCACAGCAAAATCACTAGCATCACACATAATTTCAAAAGGTAAACTCCAATCAGGTGGATGAACAATAGGAGAAGTTGTCAAAGCTTTCTTCAAAGTTTCAAAAGCTTCCTTACAATCATCATCAAAAACAAAAGGTACATCTTTTTGAAGAAGATTAGTAAGGGGAATTGAAATTTTGGAGGAATCTTTAATAAACCTCCTATAGAAACCAGCATGACCAAGGATATTATGAATACCTTTAATATCTCTATGGCAAGGCATCTTCTCAATTGCTTCAATTTTGGCTCTGTCCACTTTAATGCCTCTTTCAGATATCTTGTGTCCAAGAACAATCCCTTCATTAACCATGAAATGGCATTTCTCCCAATTAAGAACAAGGTTGGTTTCTTCACATCTCTGCAAAACCTTATCAAGTTTGTGCAAACAGTTATCAAAAGAAGTTCCATAGACGAACAAATCGTCCATGAAAACCTCCACAATTTCTTCACAAAAACCATGAAAGATAGCAGACATACATCTCTAAAAGGTAGCAGGATCATTACATAAACCAAAAGGCATATGCCTGTAAGCATAAGTACCATAAGGACAAGTGAAATTAGTTTTCTCTTGGTCTTATGCTTTCACAGCAATTTGAGAAAACCAGAATAACCATCAAGAAAACAAAAGTGAGTCTTTTTGGACAACCTCTCAAGCATTTTATCAATAAAGGGCAAATGATAATGATCTTTCTTAGTAACTTTATTAATCTTTCTAAAATCAATGCACATTCTATACCCAACCACTACTCTTTGAGGTATAAGATCATTATCTTCATTAGGCACAATGGTTATCCCCCCTTTCTTGGGAACACAATGAACATGGCTAACCCATTGACTGTCAGCAATAGGATAAATATTACCAGCATCAAGGAGTTTTAATACCTAATTTCTTACCACATCCTTCATATTAGGATTTAGATGGTGTTGGTGCTCAACAACTGGTTTTGCATCAGGCTCAATATGAATAGCATGCTGACATATAGTAGGAGAAATTCCTTTTAAATCATCAAGAGTATAACCCATAGCTCCTCGGTGTTTCTTCAATACTTACAATAACCTTTCTTCTTTCTTTCCTGAGAATTTAGAACTAATAATAATAGGATACACTTTCTTATTATCAATATAAGCATATTTAAGATCATCAGGTAAAGGTTTTAATTCGAAAACAGTGTCCTATTTAGGTGGTAGTGTGGTACCCAAATCTTCCACAGGTAGATTATGCTTAAGTAACTCAGGTTGACGAAGGAAAACCTCGTCAATCTCATTTCTTTCCTTCATGAAGACATCGCTTTTGTGATCTTCCATAAACTGCTGCAAGGCATTGTTAGGAGCAAGAGAAATAGCAGAAAGTTGTTCAACCCTGAAATCATCATTACGCAGTTCATTTTCATAAGGAGTTTTTGCAAATTTGGAAAAATTAAACTCATAAGACTTTCCATCAAACTTAGTCAAAACTTTTTCCTTCCTACAATCTATAATAGCCCCACAAGTATTCAGGAAGGGTCTACCAAAGATAATAGGATATGTTTTACTAGCTTCTTTACCAAGTACTAGAAAATCAGCAGGATATTTAATCTTACCACAAAGGACCTCCACATCTCTTACAATGCCAATGGGAAGACTTGCTCTCTATTCACAAGCTGAATAACCACATCAATGTCCTCAAGCTCACAAGGACCAATTTCATGCATAATTTCAATGTAAAGCTCATAAGGAATACCACTATAACTAGCACCAATATCACATAAACCATAATAGCTATGATTACCTATTCTAACAGAAAGCATAGGGATACAATATTAGGATGAGAACCATAATAGTTTTTCTAGCATTTTTAGGATGAGAACAATATTAGTAGCATCTTCACAGAAGACAATATGCTTATCCTCTATATTTCTAGTGACAAGATCTTTCACAATAGCTACCACAGGCTCAATATCAATGAGCTCATCAGGCTCCACCGTTTTCTTTGCACTTTTGCTAACCACATTAGCTATAATGAAATGTTCCCTTACCTTAGAAGGAAAAGGGATTTTCTCCACATAAGGTTCAGGCAAAATAGGATCAACAGTACAAACCTCTATGCTAGGAGGAACATGGGTGACAATGTATTTATAAGGAGCATGGTACTTGTCCCACTCTTTCTTGGGAATTTCAATATAAGAGGCAAAGGCATTAATTTTTTTTGCAAGGACTTGAGGATCAAGACCAAACTCATTGCTAATATCACGAAAGTCATCAGTTCCCATAAAAGATTTAATGCATTCATAATCATCGTTTATACCTGAATTTCTTCCTTTGTCATTCTCCCAAGCTTTAGTGTTCTCTTGAATATGGTCTAGTAGATCCCATTTAGCATCTTCCTTCATATGTGTGAATGATCCAGCATAAGAAGCATCTAGCAAATGTTTATCATGAAGAGAAAGCCTAGCATAAAAGTAATTGATAATAATATTGTTAGGGAGTTCATGAATAGGACATTTAAGCGTAACTTCAATCTCCCCCAAGCTTGAGTTGTACTCTCTCCATCACGAGGCCAAAAGTTATATATCAGATTTCTATCCTTATGAATCTCAGTGGGAGGATAGAATTTAGAATAAAAGAGAGAAGCTATTTCCTCCCATTCCATGGATTGTCCATTCTTTAGCAGGTTATACCATTATTCAGCTCTCCCTTTCAAGGATATGGAGAGTAACTTCTTCTTCACCTGTTCAGTTGTGATACCCGCACACTTAAACAACCCGCATAATTCATGGATAAAAAGCAAGTGATCACCAGGGTGGACAGTTCTGTCCACAAAATAATAATTATCCATAACACGATCAACAATACTTGTAGGTATCTTAAAAGGATCTATCTCAACAGGTGGTGGTTCATCTACTACCCTAGCAGTGGTAGTATTTTTCCCAAACAGAAAACCAATTGGGTTATCCATATTGGAAACAAAGTAACTAGCAGTAACAAAAAGCAATACTCATAGTAGAAGTTTCCTTTACCAGTTCCACTCTTCAATAGCGCTTCACTCCCCGGCAACGGCGCCAGAAAATAGTCTTGATGACCCACAAGTATAGGGGGTGTATCGTAGTACTATCGATAAATATGAGTGTCGATCCCAACTAGGAGCAGAAGGTGACGACTAACGATAAGGAGCAGGAAATCTCTGTAAATACTTAACGAACGGATTTTTAGTGGTTTTCTGATAAAGCAACAAAACAAAGTGCAAGTAACAAAGAACAAACGCAACAAGTGGCCCAATCCTTTCTTAGCAAAGGACAAGCCGGTGGAAATACTTAGAAGGACCAAACGTTCTCGAGGACACATGGGAATTCTGTTAAGTGCTTTCGCTTCAAATAGCTGAGTACTCTTCTTTGGTGTTGTAACTGTTGTGTTGGTGAACCTATGCTAATGTACCGACCTTACTTAGACTAATACATACTTGTGATCAAACCCCCTACAAACATCCGTAACTACAGGAAAGTATTTAAGATATAAATCTAACCACAGCCTTAAACTCTGAGATCCTATGCTCCCTTGTGCAAAGGTGTCCTAACGGGGGTTCACGTTTCTGTCACTCCGACAACCCCACAATTAGTAGCCAAATACACAATGCATTCCCTAGGATCATAAATGGTGAAGTATCATGTAGTCGACGTTCACATGACACCACTAGAAGAATAGCACCACAACTGAAATACTAAACCATTGAATAATAGCTCAACAAAAATCCAGTAATAAGAACATGAATTCTCCCATGTCCTCAAGAAATAGACAAACTACTCACAAGACATCATATGGATCAAGATCAAAGATGATATGGTGATGAGTAACAATCTGAACATAAACAATAATCCAATGGTTCCACTCACAAGCATCAAATACAATAGTAATTAACACCGGGAAAGTTTCCCCTAAGAACTAAAGCAATATCCAACACAATTGGTACTGCAGGATGGAGTGGTGATGATGGTGCTGGTGGACATGATGGTGTGGATGATGATGATTATGATCCCGATGAAGCCTAACTTGATGATGGTATTGATGGCGATGATCTTCCCTCTCTAGGAAGGAATTCCCCTAGCAGAAATATGTCTTCCGGAGAGATCTTTCTTTCTTGGTGTTTTCCCCCCGGCAGAGGTGGCGAAAATCTATCTATGGTCGCTCCCTCAGTATTAGGGTTCTATCGGGAAGATATAGGCGAAGGGGCGGAGTCCGGAGCCGGGCAGGTGGGCCACACTTGTCCTAGGCGCGGCCCAGGGTGGGCCCGCGGCTAGGAGGGTGTGGTCCCCCTGCGGCCCTTCTTCGCACCTACTTCTGGCTTCCTCAATCTTATGGAAAAATAATATTTTCCCATATTTTTCTAGTATTATTCTGATCTTCAAGAAATTGCACCGAAATGCCTTCTTTTCCATCAGAATCCAGACTCCGGCAGTTCATCCTCCAAGAATCATCCAACATACATAAACAGATGAAAAAGACATAAGTAATACCTCATAGAAGACATATATAAATGAATAGAGGTAAATTATGATATAGAATGGTGATGTAAATTGGACGTAACAGTTATATAGTGGTGAGATGCTTTCTATTATGAGTTTTGTATTGGTAAGTGTGATGCTTCTTGTCCGTATTATTTTTATTGACACTTCACTCCATAAACCCGTGGACATGTTTACTTAGCTCATTTTTCGCTTGGGGAGAAGCGAGGTCTAAGCTTGGGGGAGTTGATACGTCGATTTTGCATCACTATTCTATATCATAATTTACTATTATTAATTGATATATTTCTTATTAAGAGGTGTTACTTATGTTATTTCATCTATTTTTGCATGTTGGATGATCCTTGGAGGATGAACTGCCGGAGTCAGGATTCTGATGGACAAAGCGGCTTTTGGATGCAATTTTCATGAAGATCAGAAAATACCAGAAAATATATGGAAAATCATATTTTTCCAAAAGACAAAGGATGCCAGAAGGGGAGGCTGAGATGGGCCACAGGGGGCCCACACCCCCATGCACGGGCCACCCTGGGTCACGCCACCAGGGGGTGTGGCCACCCTAGCCCACCTCCAGCTCCGCCCTTTCGCCTATATCTTCTCCACAAAACCCTAATACACGGGGGGAGACCATATAAAGATTCCGCTGCCTCTATGGGGCGGAAACTACAAAGAGAAAGAGCTCTCCGGCAGACAGATTTCTCCCAGGTAAATTTCATCCCAGAGAGGGGAGATCGTCGCCATCAACACCGTCATCAAGCTAGACTTCATCGGGGTCATCATCATCATCCACACCACCATCTCCACCAGCATCATCATCACCACTCCATCCCGATGTAACAATTGTGTTGAATATTGCATAGTTCTTAGGGGAAACTTTCCCGGTGTTGATTACTTTTGCAGTTGATGATTATGAGTGGAACCATTGAATTATTGTTTATGTTCAGATTGCTATTCATCATCATATCATCTCTGATCTTGATCTATATGATATCTCATGAGTAGTTCGTTTAGTTCTTGAGGATATGGGAGATGTCATGTTGTTAGTAGTGGAATTGTGTTGAGGTATTATTAATTGGTTTAATATTTAAGTTGTGGTGCTATTCTTATAGTGGTGTCATGTGAACGTCGACTACATGATACTTCACCATTTATGGGCCTAGGGGAATGCATTGTGTATTTGGCTACTAATTGTGGAGTTGCCGGAGTGAAGAAACCTGAACCCCCGTTAGGAAACCTTTGCACAAGGGAGTGTAGGATCTCAGAGTTTAATGTTGTGGTTAGGTTTTTATCTTAATTACTTTCTTGTAGTTGCGGATGCTTGCAAGGGTTTTAATCACAAGTATGTGTTAGTCCTAGTAAGGTCAGTACGTTAGCACATGTTCACCCATACAACACTTATCAAACCAAAGAAGATTAATCAACTATATGAAATGAAAGCACTTGACAGTATTCCCATGTGTCCTCGAGAACGTTTGGTCCTCATAAGTATTTCACCTAGCGTGTCCTTTGCTAAGAAAGGATTGGGCCACTTGCTGCAATTATTTGCTGTCTTTATTTACTCGTACTTTATTTCCTTGCTTTATCAAAACCCCCTAAAAATCTGTTTGCTAAGTATTTATAGAGATTTCCTGGTCCAAACGACTATTCAACACCTTCTGCTCCTCATTGGGATCGACACTCCTATTTATCGAAAGTACTACGATACACCCCCTATACTTGTGGATCATCAACACACCATTACGTTGTGGTGTTCTCGGTGGTGTCAATTGTGGAAGTATTATGCATTTCTTCAAATGCTCACAAACTCGTAACTTAGATATTCACCTCCACGATCAGATCATAGAAATTTAGTCTTATTGTTATGTTGATTCTCTACTTCACTTTGAAATTCCTTAAACTTCTCAAAAGTTTCGGACTTATGTTTCATGAAATAGATATACCCATGAAAGTCATCCATGAAAGTAAGAACATAACGATAACCACCACGCGATGCCACACTCATCGGGCCACACACATCGGTATGTATGACTTCCAATAAGTCCGTAGCTCGCTCCATCATACCAGAAAATGGAGTTTTAGTCATTTTCCCATCAGACATGCTTCACATCTTTCAAGTGATTCAAAATCAAGTGATTAAAGAAGTCCATCAGAATGGAGTTTCTTCATACGCTTCACTCCAATGTGACCAAGACAATAGTGCCACTTGTATGTAGAATTATCATTAAATTTCAAACGTTTAGCATCTATATTATGAACATGTGTATCACTACTATCAAGATTCAATAAGAATAGACCATCTATCAATGGTGTATGACCATAAAAGATATTCCTCATATAAATTGAACAACCATTATTCTTGGACTTAAAAAAGTAATTTTCTCGCAATAAAAAGATCCTAATATAATGTTCATGCTCAACGCAGGTACCAAATAAAAATTATTTAAGTATAAAACTATTCCTGATGGTAGATGAAGAGGGAGCGTGCCGACCGCGACCACATCAACCTTTGATCCGTTTCGAACTCACATCGTCACCTCGTCTTTCGCTAGTCTCCATTTATTCTGCAGCACCTATTTTGAGTTAAAAATATGATCAACCGAACCAGTATCAAATAACCAGACACTACTACAATTACTAGTAAGATACACATCAATAAGATGTATATCGGATATACCTTTCTTCTTGATGTTGCCATTCTTCAGATCTGCGAAGTACTTGGGGCAATTCCGCTTCTAGTGACCTTCTCCCTTGCAGTAAAAGCACTCAGTATAAGGCTTAGGCCCAGCCTTAGTCTTCTTTGCAGGCGCGGTCTTGCTTGAAGTTACCCTTTTTCTTAGGCTTGCCTTGCTTCTTGAAATTCGTGGTCTCATTGCCATCAACACTTGGTGCTCTTTCTTGATCTCCACTTCCGCAGACTTCAACATAGAGAAGAGTTCTGGTAAAGACTTATCCATGCGCTGCATGTTGTAGTTCATCACAAAGTTCTTGTAACTTGGTGGTAGTGATTGGCAGACACGGTGAATTCCCAAAGAATTAGGAATCACTATACCCAGGCATTGGAGCTTATTGGCGTGCCTAGACATCTTAAGCACATGCTCACTGATGGAGCTACCCATTTCCATCTTGCAGTTAAAGAACTTTTCAGAAGCCTCATAACTCTCAACTGCCGCGCGAGCCTCAAATATCATTTTGTGTTCACTGACAATATCATGTGTGTCAAACTCAAACCTTTTGTGAAGATCCGATTCCAAACCGTACAATATAGCACACTGAACTATGGAGTAATGATTCTTCCGAGTGAGGAAAACATTCTTCACCTCATCGTTAGCATCAGCTGCAGGTGGGTCACCCAGCGGTACATCCAGCACATAGGTCAACTAACAGCATTAAGTACAATCCTCAAACTGTGGAACCAATCCGTGAGGTTGCTTCCATTGTTTTTCAACTTTTCTTTTTCTAGGAATGCATTAAAATTGACGGTAGTGTGGGACCCCGGATTTACGGTCCGAGAATCCCCGTTATGCCTGCAATTCACGTTCCCATGATCAGTGAGACGTGAGCATAATCGACAAGTATCATTACGATATCCATTAATAACCAGTACAAGTACTTACAATAGTTCCATTATGGCGATACAACATCAATAGCGGAATTCTTCAAGCGCACAGCCCATGTCATTCCTTAACCTACAGGCAACTGACTAGGAAGACGGCCTAGCTCGCATAGACGTCAGCAATGTCCATCGTTCCTCTTGCTTCTGAAAGTCTGGCCAAGTGATAGCCAGGGACAATGCCGGTGAGTACTTTGAATGTACTCGCAAACCACCTTAAGAGAACAATAATAAAGGATATGCTATATGGCTGTGGTAGGATGGCTCCATAAGAGGTTCTTTTATAAATTAGTTTCTCTTGTAGATATAGAAGATCTCTATATCTTTGTTGAAAAAAATGTGTAAAACATTTGGAATCCTTTTTTATTTTTTTTAGAAAACACTAGGATTAGGGGTCACCCATTTGTTTCTTCCTTTCGGTCATCCCATGACCAAACTTCCTTTCTTCCTTTCTGACCATCCCATTGTCAAAACATATATCCTTTTTGACCATCCCATGGTCAAGACATTTCCAAAGCCATTGCTTTTCTGAAATCCTTTTTGATATCAAAACCAGCATCGCTCTATAGCAACCTTCCCATTTAGGTGTATTGTGGTTGCACGGGTTAATTGTTCTGGCAAAACTATAAAGAACCAGGTGCATTTTCATAAACCTTTTTCCTCCATTTTCTTTTAAGAATATTTTGTGAAACCAAAACCCTTTTTACTTTCTCAAACTTCTATTGGTAGGTCGAACCTCACCATGGTTTATTCATAAAACCTTCTTATAAAACTTTTCCGGGTCTTCCCATCCCATAGTTTTGCTTTGCCTAAAAACAGGGTCTCCAAAGGTGTATTATTTTATGCACCATCTATCTTACTAGGGACAATTAGGCTTAATCAAGGTATTGTACTAGTAGTACAAACATGTAATTACTTGGAGGATCCAAGCCACTACCATATATAGCTCATCATATAATAAAACAATGCAGTTTCGATAAACAGTAGGTAAACCATGCATAAGTAAAACAGTAGGACAAGGCTTATGAGCAAGAAGGTGGCTTGCCTATGACCAATAAGATGTCCATGGACTTCTTCAATAGAATGCTAGAATACCAAATATAATAATAACCAGTAATACTATGAGGCTTCCTTCTTTTCTACGGCACACAATTGCAACTATCACCGTTTATCGAGCAATCATGCAAGAAAACAACACCACAATAAATGCAATGCATACAAGCACAAATTCATACAGCAAGAAACATATAATCACATGGTATAATAAATATTCGGGTCCTGGATGATTGGTTTGATGAGATTGGTAAAAGATTTGCATTGGAACATTATCCCTTTGGGATTTATCGTCTAAGAACTACCTAAGAGAGGGATTTTTGACCTAGGACATGTTATGTAGGATACCATTATTTAAAAATTATACTCTCAGATATATATTGATAAAATGAAACCAACAAAAGTGGTTTCACTATTTTATCAATTACCATTGATTTATAAAGCCTTTTCTAGTGAATAAAACTCTGGTTTGAGGAATTAAATCACCAGAAAAGTTCTGGAGCTCCAAAAAGTAATTCCTTGGATGATTAAGTAGTGTTTGGTGGAATGATTCACTGGGAGTTGGAATCATCGAATGCCCTCAGGAAATTCCCAAAGGTGGTGCTAGTGGCTTTTTTTCTTTTTCACCAGATTAAATCTGCAAGAGATTTTGTTGTGATTCCAGGGACACATGTTAGGTATTTGAAATACCTTTTTGTAGAAAGTAGAATCACCCTTTTTGGTGTTACAAAACTAATGTGGTGATTTTATTAGTGAATAAACTATGCACATAAATGTTTAATTCACCATAAATCAAGAAGAGCTCAATAAATATTGGGGTTTCGGCATTTGCTAGATGTTGGAATAAAAGTGTAATAGGAGTTGGAATTAGGTCAATACCCTTTGTGGTTTGACCTAGAGAAATTACTATCTACTAAAATGTTCTATTTTTGTTATTTTGACCAAGGGAAAAATAGGAAGCAAACTATGGTAGGGTCAAGGTGGCATGCATGGTATGACCCATACCTTGCAGCACAAGAAGGGTTTGATCCAAATGGAGTTGTATACCTCACAGAAGGATTTTAGTAGTGAAAATGATACATTTGGGTTACTAATTTATTATAACTAACCTGGGCACTATTTAGGCCAACCAATGCCATTTCATGTTAGCGAAAACATGTATTTATCTAGGAAAATTTTAGATCTTTCATTTTGAGTCAGTTTTCATTTTTGAAACTAATTAATCCAAAAGGCTACACTGCAGATCAAGGAGAAAGAATAAAAGGGGGGTTGTGTAGGGGTTTCTGGGGTTGGATGTGAAGGGAGATGGGCCGTTCGAGGAGAAAACAACCCACGCGGGGGTGCTGTGCGCGGGAGGCAAAAATGGAACGGGCCGCAACAGGGCCCGCCGGTCAGTGTTCCAGGGCAGCGAAGGGGTAAGGGACAATATGGACCGTTGGATTAGGGGCATATCGACGACATCCGGTCGTCTTCCCCGTCTATTCTCCTGGGACGGCGACGTCAACCCTAGCAGGGCAGGAAGGGAGTTGGAGGAGGCTCACCGAGGCTCGGAAGGCGATGTAGGGGTGCCAGGGCGAAGCGGTGCTCCGCGCAGATTCTGAGAATGGGCGGCATCAAGGGTTTTCATGCCCGGAAGGGGGGTGAACACATTGGTGCTAGCAACCAAGCTCGGTTTTAGGTCGGGCGACCTCCTGTGCTCCTCCATGTTGACTTGGGGGTGCCCAAGAGGGCTTGGAGGACGGTGCAAGAGGTGGGGTGGCTATTAGAGTTGCAGCAAAGGCTCGGGCGTTTGAGGCTCGCCCTGGAAGCTCTTGTTCGGACCTTGTCTGGTGGGGGTGCCTCCGGTGTCCCTGCGATAGGAGAAAAGACAGGGGCATGAAGAACAGAGGGTACATGGTACCATGGGGCAAAGGGAGAGAGGAGAGGGGGTCAAGAACCATGATCGTTTCCATGTAAGCTTACATGCTCGAGGGAGGGTTTCCTCTCTCTCCATGGTGATGGAGGAGGAGGGAGTGGGCATGGGTGAGTGGGGATGGTGTTCTGGTGGCCAGGGAGTAAAATGAGGGAGCATGTGCGGGGTGGGAGGCCTCTAGTGAATTTATTTGGGAAGGAGGAGGTCCATGGTGGACCTTGTCCACTAGGGAAAAGGAGGAGGGTGCTAGCCAGGGATTTGTAAATGAGGGAGGTGGATAGAGGGGTTGTGGGGTCCTGTGTTCGACTAGATGAGTGGAGGGGAGGGTTGGTGGCTGCTGGTGAGGGTTTGATTAAAGATTTTGAATTAATTCAATTCTTGACCTTATTGATGGTTATGAAAGAAATCAGAAATATTGTTTTAGTCAAGCTGAGGGAAAGGTACTGGTGTGTGGGTAACGTCATTTCATAACCTTAGGAATTGTCTGACATTTTTCCAAGAGTTTAAAGTCCACTAGGAACCATTTATTCAAAAAGTGCAGAAGTTTATTTGATATTTTTACATTGGACATGGTTTGTTTTTGGTGTGATATGGTCCTAAATACCATACCACACATTGGATAATTTTATTGGAATTTATTTTTGTATAAAAGTATTTTAAGCAATTATTTCTTGTTTCTTCCATTTAAGAAAAAGGGGAAAAATAAATAATAAATAATCTCAAAAAATATTTATTTTTGAGATGGAAAAAGGTGGGATATGATGGATAGAACTCAAATTTGCATTGAGTTGGCAAAGTGATTTGGAGAAAAGCAAACTTTCCTTTATAGACAGATTTTCCAGGGTTTTGCCAAAAGTAGAAATTAAATATTTTTAGGATCCAGATAATTATGGGAATTATTTGGTGAGTTATTACCTCCAGGGTAGATGATGTAAACTTGATTTATACGTCATTTTCCACATGGGTTGTGAAGGATTATGGTCGAAACAGAAGAAACTAGATTTGGGGGAATCTAGGGTTTTGATATTTTTATCCCACCTAAACATGGTTTGGTTAGGGAGCTCAGAGCTCACCTGGGTACAAGGGATAGATGGATGGATAGAACAAGTTATATATATGATCATGACATAAAGAGTTTATCTTGGTTGTATTTGAGGTACTCTAGAAGTGATGGCAAACTTTGTTGAAAATAAGGCTGCCATAACAGATATGTCATGATGCCTAATAAACCATGAGGGTTTAAGAAGCACAAGGTTCCAATGGAAACAAGTGAATTAGGGGTTTATATACCATGGTTAGTAGACCATAACCATGAAAATATTTGGTCAAGGGTAGATGGCATATGGATGTGAGACTTTGTCAAAATAGGCAAGATGATAAGATTTGCAGAAAAGATTATTATCTTGACAACAAAATCATCATGGATGAGTGGGAGCCGGAATGGTTTATCCAGGGTCAAGAGTAGTCTTTTGTAGTACTAAATATGTACTACAAAAAGGTTCAAGTACATTCTCAAGAATGCACATAGGATGGAATAGGTAGAGCTCCAAAGATTCAATCTGGATAAGAATTTCAGACTCGGCCAAATTTGGCAGATTTGTGGATTTTTACTAGAGTATCAAGTGGAAAGAATTTTTAGGTGATGCTAGTCTCCAAACTAATGATCAAGTAGATGATTTTGATTGGTTGATTGAGTAGAGAGGATCCATGCTTAGACCTGGTCTTCATGGAGTTTGGAAATTATCAAAAGGGATTATCCATAGATTGATCTAATTAGGAGATGAGATGGTCACTTTGGTGGCTAGAGATGAGATCAAACTTAGGAGGTTTGCTTAGGAATTGTGGTCTTGCTTTATATGGATCCTAAAGATGAGATCCTAGGGTGGCTCATGCTACTTCCTAAGCAGATAAGTCATCACACTAGCAGATCAAAGAAATTCATCAGACAGCAGATCAAGGCAATTCATCAGACAACAGATAAAGGCAATTAATCTAACCAAACTTATCCAACTACTACTAAGGTTACCATCAATTCTAGCTTGAGGTAATAATGGGTTTTTTGAATTGGTTGTGCTTTGAAGTAAGACAAGGACCTCTTGGTATTTCTACCAAGATTGGAGTGAACAGGTTTTAGGAAAGGTTTTGGAAAACCTAGAGATACGAGTAGTTGAAAGTTCTGTCTTGTAATATAAGGACATTATATATAGGTCTCCGTAGTTTTGTTAATAGAACTAGTAAAATATTTTTTTGTGGCTAGGTCATCTTGTCTCAAGTTGAATTGTCAGGACACTTGAGAATATTAAAGATGAGCCAAGACATCTCTTTGTAAAATAGTTTTTATTTATTTCGTCAACTGGGGTTGAGGTAAGGAGTATACCATCTATTACGCAATTAGATGTATGAACACAAGCAAACAAGTAAGCAAACATTGCAACACTTAATAAGAAAAAGTTTTTGTTCCACCTGATTTTTGCCTTTTTGAGAAAAGATCAGGGTTGCTGAAATTGGGATGTTATAGACCTTTCCCCCTTAAAATAATCTCGTCCCAATATTAGAGAGGAGTAGGGTTGGGTGATAACATCTGCTTAACAATTTTTAGAAGTGAAATTATTAGATGCTAAAGGTTTACAACAAACATGCATGGTTAGTTATGGGTCATAGCTGAGTGTCTTCAGATCGGATGAGTTAGATTAAAAAAGTGGAAAAGACATAGTATTTTCCCCTTAGGACAATTCTAGGTAGGTTAGCATTGACAGGGTCCTTCTTCTTCAGGCGAGACGATGAGTTGAGCCTTCGCCGATCCTTTGTTTTTGAAGTCACCTTTTCTTCCATCTAGGTCCTGAAACACTAGGAGGGTTGGCTGGATTGTCAGTGATGGAGAACTTCATCTAAGTATCTTCTGGGTCTGGAGAAGTGTTGGATGTTGTTATTCATGCATGGTTCATGATTCTGGGTTAGGAGTATTTGTCTCTTGACGATGACTAGGGTTCGACTCCAGGGTTTTATGGGGTTTTGGGAAGAAAGACTCAGTCATTCCCCCTTAGAGAGACACTATGGGTTCTTGGTGGAATCGCATATTTTATTTATTGGAGTCGTAGGATGATCCTCGGGAATGGCCCTGCACCTTTCATCCTAAGAGGGTTAACTTCTATCTACCTTGTATAAATCGCTCCATGGGAGGCACCGATATCTCTTCTTGGGGTAGTAATTAAAGCGGAAAGGGCATTTAACTAGCTTCTGGGTAGTTAGTTCTGAGCTAGTTAGGGGTCCGATAGGTTGAAGGATGTCGTTGGAGGTTGGCAGTCTAGGAACGCGGTCCTTTGGAATGAGGTCATTCTGGGCTGAGTCCGATGCAACGTCATGGGTAAAACATGTAGGTGTGAACTCAGATTAGCATATCATGAAACTGTGTTCATGCAGGGATTAACATGTATGCGTCGACCAACTGTGAGGGTACTTTAACATTACATAATAGATCTGGACTGCCAGGCGTCGAAGCACTTGGAGTTTTACAAAATAGGTTCTAGGATGACACATAACTCTACCCTATGCCATAAGAGTGAGTCGTAGGGTGAGAAGGACTACTCCAAGGGTACTACTTGAATCTTTTCGCTGTACTAGGTTTGGGGTACTCACTTTGGTTACTGTAGTTCCTCGGGGTGTGACTGATATTCAAAACTTCAGCAGTAAGGAGTGAGGGTCGTGACTTCTCCGGTGGCTTCTTTGACGAGTGGATCTTCCGGGGTTGGTGATCGAAAGATAGGTTGATACTCGTAGTAGGACAGCTCTTCATTTTCAGTCTCGGGGTTAGTAGAGTCAGAGATCTTTTAGGAGAGTAGTTAGCAGAGATAGAAGAGAAAGGGCTTCGTGACGCCTTCAGAGAACTCGATGCTTTGGGTTGCTTTCTACTCCTTGGAGAGTAGTATTGGCGGCGTCGGGTAGTCTTCTCGTCTTAATTCTGAGTGTCGCTGGTATTGGGACAATCGAGCAGAATTCTGAAGGTTATTGATGAGGTATGTTTTATGTTCCTCTACCGACTCTTGGGGGATGCTTGGAGCAAGTCCTTGGGTTGGAGATCTTCTTGTGGTATTTTCTAGTAGTTGATCTTCTGGAATTGAGTGGAAAGACGCAATCTTTCCACCTTAGAGCTTTACTTAGGGTCGTCGAGGTTAGGATAGATCCTTCTTCTTGAGAAAAAGCATGACGCTTGAGTTGAGATCTTCAAGTGACACCTTATGGCGACATCCTTGCTACTGTGGTTCCTAAAGAAGCCTTAAGGGTTAGCTAGGGGAAGTTATAGAATTTAGAAATGCTTATTCTAGGTCCTTAGTCAGGGTGAAGGAATTTTAGCTTTAGAGGGGTTGTCTTAACTTGAACTCTCTGTGTTGCATGAGATTGATGACGGAGTAGACTAGTTATCTTTGGGCATACTGATCTTTAGGATTCTTGGGGCATTTGTGTTATGGCGAGGACTTCCCGTTGATTCGACAGACGGTTGAATAGGATTGTTTCTCCAATGGGGGAGATTAGAATTAGGCACGGATAATGGTTGTTGGAGATTTCTTTATGTGGCCATCCTGCTGAGGAGAGGTATCTGTTTACGGGATGAGGGGTGTTGGTGTCGGGATACACCATCAAGGTGGTCTGAGCTTTAGGATCGGATGATCCAAGGCATACAAGCACACATTCGAAGCATCATATATTCTAATGAAAAGCAAACAAGGCGTACCATAGGTACTAAGGGGTGACTACACGCCATAAGGGGAATTGATGAGTGCGTGAACACTTCGTTGGGAGACCCCAAGAGGAAGGTATGATGATCACAGCAACAAGTTTTCCCTTTGTAAGAAACCGAGGTTATCGAACCAGTAGGAGGAAGGAAACGACTCAAAGGTGTTGCTAGAAACTTGGATACCTGCACAACACAAAGTCAAGACTTTTCCCCAACGAACAGTGAGGTTGTCAATCTCACCGGTTTGCTGTAACAAAGGATTAATTGTATGGTGTGGAAGGTAATGGTGGTTTGCAACAAGTAAACAGTAACAGTGGAAGATGTATCAATGGTAAAGATTGGACCAGGGTCCATAGTTCACTAGAGGTGTTCTCCTGGGATCAACAAACATGGCATGTTGGGTAAACAAATTACAGCGGTGCAATTGACAGGACTGAGCAAGGCATAACAATGCAATACTATATACTCATGATCCTATGAGATTCGATTGGAAAATACAACAAGATACATACACCGTCATACAACTGCATCTATGACTAGAATTCCACTTTGGGTTATCATCCGAACCCCCTCCAGTATTAAGTTGCATGCAAAAGACAACTGCTTTAAGCAAAGTGTGTAAGGTAAACAATCCACTTGTTCCATGAACAAGAGACCATTGTTTTCTCCCTTGTGGCAACGCACATCTACAACCTTATATATTTCTATCACTTCCCTTAGATTAAAGAGGCATAAACCCACTATCGAGCATAAATACCCCTCTTGGAGTCACTAGCAACTACTTGGACAAGATAGCTACTAACAACGGAGAGCATGCAAGATCACAAACAACACAGACATGATAGAATCAATAAGATAGAATCATTAACCAATCTGACATAGTAATCTCAATACCCATCGGATCCCCGTAAACACAACATGCATGATTACAAATAGATGAGATCTTGATCATGAACGGAGTTCACAAGATCTAGACATGAAAGCACAATGGAGGAGATATAACCATCTAGCTACTATATGGACCTGTAGTCCAAGGTGGAACTACTCACACTTCATACCGGAGGCTGGCATGATGAAGAAGAAGGCCTCTGCGATGATCTCCCCTCCGGCAGGGTGTCGGGAAGAGCTTCAGATCCCCCTGATCTAGGGACGATGATGGCGGTGGCTACAGACGATTTCGTGGAACATTGATCGGGTTTTGGGGTTTAAGCATCAGGGGGTCTTTATAGGCGAAGAGGCAAGACAAGGGGTCGCCAGGGTGGCTGCACCCCCTAGGCGTGGGCCCACTGTGGCCGCGCGGCCAGGGGGTGTGGCCCCCTGGTGGCCCTCCTCCGTCCCGTATTCAGGCTTCGTGTTCCCCATGGTAAAATATTAACTTTGGCTTTCGTCCCGTCCAATTCCGAGAATATTGATTTTCCGCCTTTCTGGAACCAAAAACAGAAGAAAACACGCAACTGGCACTGTGGCATCTTGTTAATAGTTTAGTACCATAAAACATATAAAGACACCTCAAAGTGTAGACAAAGCAAAGCAAAGTAGATAATAAATAAGCATGCAACATCAAAAATATAGATACGTTTCCGACGTATCAAGCATCCCCAAGATTAACTCCTGCTCGTCCTTGAGTAGGTAAGTGATAAAAAGAAAATTTTATGAGGTGACATGCACCATCAAAATCAAGATCAAACCATTTGCAAGCATTGAAAGATGGGATCAAAGAACTCTAAACATGAGCATGAAAGATGGAGTTCTAACAGTAAGACAAAGTAACTATGCATGCAACATGAAAGGTTACAAACAAAGATCATGAATAACATGCATTGAAAAACATTTTTTTGTTTCACATACAAAAAACATGGCATAGTGACATTCAGATTGTCCCTCATGGAGTAGCAAATAGATGCATAGGACACCTTCAAAGTTCATAACAGTGACTAGATACAAATAGCACAAGAACAAGTAATATCAACAATACGCATCATAGAACTAAGAATGGCAACTATGCTCTCTTAACTGGTGCCTAAGGATAGAAGGTGGAGACTCATTATAATAGTGTAAGAAAGGCCCTTCATATAGGGAAGCAGGGATTTCAAGTATCAAAAAGAGCTTCCAAAAATTATGGTACTTGTTAGCTTTCAGCTCTCATTGCCCCTATCATAAGCATCTTTACGTGATTAAGGTTAAAGTGAACAAACAATGGAGTATATGCTTGAAAAAGTATAAGTTGGCAATCTCATGTCCCTTGAATACGAGGGCCGATCCTCATGCTACTCAACTTTAGTCACTTGTAAGTTCTTCTCATAGTAAGTACATCTGTATCATAGAGAACCGCCAACGGGGTACCCCTTGCACATGGTATAGGAGCTATCCCATAACCAAAATGACAAGGCAAGCAAACAATGAGCATCTCAGCAATCTTCTTATTTACCATGGGAATATGGTGTTTTTTTTCTCTTTCCTCTTTTCTTAATATTTGTAACATCCCAAAAATATGAAACAATGATCATCAAACTCTAATCACTAAAATTAGGGTTAACAAAAACTTTGATTAAATAAAAACCAAATGAATGCATGTGTGTATGTGATGATTTGATAAATGCATGAATGCACTTGTGTGATTCAACTAAATAGTAAGGAATGGTTCAAAGATCAATATAACATCATCTAAAACATTTCCAAGGAGAAACAAATCAAGAAAAACAATCAAAAACAAATGAAATAAGGAAAATGGTCATTTTTGCCAATCTTGCTCACTAGGTCACTTTGAGTGTTTCTAGTCCAAGATTTCAAATAGAAACTTTTCCAATTCTTTTCACCCCTTGCTAGACCAAGTAAAAGTGAATCAAAGCCCACCTTTCAAACTTGAAGAAACATTTAGCAACCCTATTCAGATGACAATTCAAAATTGAATCTTTAACATATGTGAAGATCACACCTTTTCAAAACCCAACCAAACCAGTGCACCTTGACCAATCCAACTAACCAGATACTCCCTAGTATGTTCCTAGCAAACCCACCAAGTTTAACCAAAATTCAAATTTGAATTTCTTTTAGCCATTTCATCAAACACCTTATCAGCGGCAAACAAACAAACACAAAACACTATAGTGAGCAATGATCAGTGCCTAACTTGCTCCCTCTATAGCTCACTCTACACTCTCAGTAGATGATCAAAGTAATCTAACTAGATTTAGCACCACTATGAGCAATCCTAGACATTAATGGTGAGCATGCCGAGAGCACCATTGTCACCCCCATGTTGCTAACAAGCTAGAGGAAGAACTAGCCTCGCCAACCTTGTCTCGGACATGCAGCACCGTCCACCGCCACTCCCTATCCAAGCCCCGAGAATTGCCAGCCCCTGGACCACACGACAAGCTTATGCCAAGCTTCTCTGCGTGCGAGGCGAGAGCGCTCCATTGCACCGTCAGCGACATCAGCCCACAGACCACGCGCCGCCCTTGCCGCTTGTAGACATGATCGCCAGCACCCCAGCACCCTGCCAGACAACCTCGTTCGCCGCCGCGCGGACCACGCACGCTATGCACCAATAAAATTGCCGTCGGACCCGCCCAGAGCACCGCAATGTTCCGACCGTTCAGCTACACCCCACGCCTCGCCACCACGCGATTGAGCTTCGCCAGGGAGCACAGCACCGCCCATGCCAGTAGCACTCTGTGCCGTCGACACCGACGAGCTCCACCCGCGCCATTCGGTCCCCTTTAGCCACTATAAAAGGAGGCCTCCCCCATCGTTTTCTTCACACCAGTTCACTCCCCACCTCTCACTGATACCCCCGGATCACTCCCGGAGCAAGGCGAGCACCAGGTGGCCGGAATTTCATCGGAGTTTGCCGCTGCAGAGGAGGAGAGGCGCCATCGATTGGAGCCGCCCCAGGAGAAGCTGCCGGTACCAGGAGAATCGATGTCACCGATGTAGGGGTTAGTAGCATGGAAAAAAAAAATTTCTACCACATGCACACAAACAAGCCAAGATCTATCTACTAGATTGTAGCAACGAGTCGATAGAAGCACTCACCCTCAAAGATTTCAAAGCGGTTAACGAGAGCAGATTCTCGTGGGTGATGTAGTCGTACACTTGCCGATCTCAAGATCGCGTAGACGATCCTTCCGGCGCTGCGTTCTGGCAGCGCTTCATGATCGGTCACATCGTTCAGATTCGATGAAGACCTTCCTCTCCCTTGTTCCAGCAGGCAGCGGAGGTTGTAGTTCTCCCTTCGTGATTCCGGCAGCACGACGGCATGGTGTCGGAAGTAGAGGGAAGATCTCGCAGGGCTTCGCCTAAGACGGATGCGAGTTATGGTGGATTAGGGTTTACCAGAAATCTAGGGTTTAGAAATCCGGGAGGAGGAGGAGGAGGTGTCGGCGGCGGAGGAGACGGACCGGCATGGCGAGGGCATGAGGCGTGGCAGCGGCGGCAGGCTCAGGTGGAGAGGTCTTGGAACTTGTGTGTTGTGTTGGGGCAGCCCTCCCCCTCTATTTATGAGAGGGGGGCAGCCTTGGGAGTGGTGGTTTGAATCCAAACCCAAACCCAAACCCAAGTTGGATTGAGAGAAGGACTTGTTTCTTCTCCCACTAGGAAACTAGTGTTCCAGTTTGACTTTTCAAACTTCCGTTTGACTTTTAATTTAGAGCTTTATTTCTCTCTCGCATATGCCAACACCTTGGATATGATCCAATCATTCCACATACCCATGACACATTCATGGACCATTGTCCTTCCGGACCGGTGAACCTTCTAGACCCTTCTAGAACCTCTCCGATGAAATCATCGGAAACTTTCCAGAACTCCGAAATAGGACTTTCCTTATATGAATCTTATTCCCCGGACCGTTCCGGATCTCCTCGTGATATCCCGGATCCCATCCGATACTCCGAACAACATTCGGTATCCCTACTAACATTCCATATCTACTAAACAACATCGAATCCTTAAGTGTGTCTCCCTACGGTTCGTGAATTATGTGGACATGATTGAGACACTTCTCCGATCAATAACCAATAGAGGAATCTAGAAATTCATATGGCTCCCACATATTTCAACGACTACTTTGCGATCGAATGAACCACTTACATACAATACCAATTTCCCTTTGTATCACGATAGTTTACTTATCTGAGGTTTTGATCGTCGGTATCTCTGCATACCTAGTTCAACCTCGTTACTGATAAGCACTCTTTTCTCGTTCCTGTGATATGTGATCCCTTGTGAGCCAGTCACATGCTTGCAAGCCAATTGGATGACATTCCACCGAGAGGGCCCAGAGTATATCTATTCGTCATATGGATGGAAAAATCCCACTCTTGATTCATGTGCCTCAACCCATACTTTCCGAACACTCAATGCCACCTTTATAGCCACCCAGTTATGGTGTGGTGTTTGATATCATCAAAGCATTCTTCCGGTGATGGTGATTAGCATGATCTCATGGTCGAAGGAATTAGGTTATTATGTATCAGAAAGCTTATAGCAAACGAACTATTAAAATGACTTGATCTTTATGCTACGCTTATCTATAGGAGTATGTCCATCATACCATTCTCCTAATGATATGATCTTGTTATTAACAACATCTCAATGTTCATGATCGAGAAACCACGATCATCTATTAATCAACAAGCTAGTATTATAAAGTGGCTTTACCAGGGACTCTAATTTAGTTTACAAATCACACAAGTATTAATGTTTCCTGTTAATACTATTATAGCATGAATGTAAACATTTATCATAAACACAAAGATATAATAATAATTGCTTTTATTATTGCCTCTAGGGCATATCTCCAATAGTCTCCCACTTGCTCTAGAGTCAACTAATCTAGATTACATGGTAATATACCGAACACCCATGGCGGTTTGGTGCTGGTCATGTTTTGCCCTGGGGAGAGGTTTAGTCAACACATCCGCCACATTCAGATCTATGTGTACTTTTCAAATCTTTATGTCACCATCTTGGACATGTTCTCGAATAGCGTGAAAACGTAGCTTGATGTGCTTCAGCTTCTTGTGTGACCTAGGTTCTTGCGCATTGGCTATGACGCCCATGTTATCACGGTAGATAGACATTGGGTCCAGCGCACTTGGAACCACACCGAGCTCTATAATGAACTCCTTCATCCATATCGCCTCTTGTGAAGCCTCCGAAGCAGCTATGTATTCCGATTCAGTTGAAGATCTCGCCACAACGCTTTGCTTTGCACTCTCCAGCTAACTGCTACACCATTCAAAGTAAATACGTATCCAGATTGAGATTTAGAATCATCCGGATCGGTGTTCCAACTAGCATAGGTGTAACCATTAACAACGAGCTGTTCATCACCTCCATAAGAAATAACCATATCCTTAGTTCTTCTCAAGTACTTAAGGATGTTTTTGACCGATGTCCAATGATCCACTCCTGGATCACTTTGATATCTGCTAGTCAAACTAACAACATATGCAATGTCGGGTCTAGTACATAGCATGGCATACATAAGAGATCCTATGGCTGAGGCATAGGGTGTCTTACTCATCCTTTCTCTATCTTCTGCCGTTGCAGGACTTTGAGTTTTACTGAAGGTCGTATTGGGCAACATGGGCAAGAAACCTTTCTTGCTATTTCCATTCCAAACCTCTTTAGAACTTTGTCCAAATATGTACTTTGTGACAATGATATTAGGTGTCTCGATCTATCTCTATAAATATTTATGCCTAATATGTAAGATGCTTTGCCAAGATCTTTCATTGAAAAACTATTATTCAAATAATCCTTGACACAATTAAGAAGGTCCACATCAATCCCAATCAACAATATGTCATCTACATATAGTAAAAATAGAAATATTATAAAACCATAGAAACTGATTGCATTCAATTTGGAACCATAGATAAAATCTTATGAATTTAATAAGATAAGGAAAAGTAAATTCCAAAGCTAATAAAGCACTTATCTAAAATCCATACCAATATGTGAGAAATTAATCCTAAAAGAGATATAAAAGGATAAACAAATATTAAATAAGGTTTTACAAATTTGAATCACCAAGTTTGAATCTTTAAATAAAAGGATATGTATTTTATAAGGTAAAGAAAGAAATAATTAATAGGGAATATTTAACAGCCAAGTTAAAACTTGGCCAAGACCATAAACAAATGGACTAAACATAATCCAAGTTCAAATGAAATAAATGGATAAATAATATTGAAATAAAATAATATTGCCCCAACCAAATTCTATTCCATTTGATTAAGACAAATCCCTAATAGAAATGATTAATTAAATCAGGGGAAAATAATTGGAATTTATCCAAGTGGAATAAAAGTTATTTAATTAACTCAAATGAAATAAAAGAATCATTTAGATAAAGTTATATGGAATTAAAACCATATTTGAATTTCATTGTAATAAAAACAATTGCCCAAAATAAAATGATTAATAATCATATTAAAATACTATAAATAATTCAAAGTGAATTATTTAGCACCCCATTAAATAAATAAACCTACTGAAAAGGTTTTGTAAAAATATTGGAATTTAAATAAGGTTTGAAAATATATCTTATTTGATTTAACACAAGGGCCTATTTTAAATAATTATGATACCCTAAAAAGAATAAAAGAATTATTCTAAATTTGACTTTAGAATGTATTATTAATCAGTATTTGAGTATACACAAAATTTGGTAGAAGTTTGAATTCAAATGGGTGTTTGAAATGTTTAAACAAAATCAAAACAGATAAATAGAAAAAAGAAAAAGGAAAAACAATCTGTACAAAAAAAGAAACAAAGCCAGCCCAGCTTAGCAAACCCAACTGGCCCAGCAGCCCACTCCCTCTCCCCGAAACGTTTTTCTCACCGCAGAACAGACCCACCCCCTCGCTGACTGCTGGCCCCACCTTTCCTCCCTCCCCTCACTGACTAACCAGGCCCACTCGCCAGTCGTCGTTTCCACCCCAGCGACCAGTTCCTCCCCCTCATTCCTCCGGCCGTTTCCTGTTTAATTTCGCAGCTTCAATTCCCGTTGAATGCACGACTAAATACCGCCCACGTCCATGCATACTTAATCTCTATGCTCCCCTCTCCCTTTTCCCCCAATCATCACCCCACCAGTGCCACCAGGCCGCTCCGATTTTGCTCGGAACCACCACTACCCCGGCGAACTCTTCCGGCCGATTCTGGCGAAGCTAGACCACCCTCCACTCCCTGGCATCCACCAGCTTGCTCCCTACCGTCAGTAGAACCTGCCCATAGCCCCAGCTTGGCCGCGCATGCACCAGGGGCTCGGCAACTTCGAAGTCCGAGCGCTACTGTGAACCTTCCCAACTCCGGCGATCTCCCTCGGTATGTACTGACCGCCCCCTCTCCTCTAGTTGACACGCGAATGATCCCCAGCACCGTGCGCATCTAACTGCACCCCGGTTTTGTCTTAGAGCGCACCGTGGCGTCGTCTTCGACAACGACTGACTGCACCCGACGCCAGACACATCTCCGGCGAGGAATTACCGGTGATTCAGTGCGCCCCTCGACGAGCTACTGCCACGTTGAGCATCGCAACGATCCCCTGAACCTGGTGAGCCACTCCGTTTACTCTCTCGCTTCCTGCATCACCGGCGACGCCACTGCCAGGCCGCCGCCGACGCGCGTCACACACCAGCGCCGCCAGTTATAGGTCAATGCACTG
Organism: Avena insularis; assembly: GCA_023614405.1. Lineage (NCBI taxonomy): Eukaryota > Viridiplantae > Streptophyta > Magnoliopsida > Poales > Poaceae > Avena > Avena insularis. Next base: position 271,595,322 of record CM042697.1, read on the forward strand.
AGGACCGTTGGATCTTGATCCTGTGGCGTAGATAGAGTCATTTAAACGAAGGGGTACGAGCTTATCTGCACCGTTCAGTCTCACTTAGATCCAACGCACCTCGTAGCGCAATCCAACCGAAACGGTACAGACCAATAGCAACTCGACGCGTGGCTTGTGTGTTGTTTTAAAAACAGAATAGACTCTATTAGATATGTGAATTTGTAAATTCCATAACTTTAAATCCACACGTCCAAATTTTTCAAATTTTTCATCAATGGAATCAGCAGAACAAACCCTAACCAAACATGCACTTTGTTTAATAAATTCCTTCTGGTAAAATGGTTGTTTTTGCAGAAACTTGTGTAGGCATAATTTGAATATAAAATTCATTCTAAAATTATTTTTGGGATAAAATCTTTGGCAAATGGATTGTTTTGAACCTACTGACCATATAAACCAACTTGTGGATTCAAAAACATATTTTGTGAAGCAAGAGAATAAATCTTTGAATTAAAGCATTTCTAGTCAAATAAAAATGTTGTTTATATGTTAAAAATACTTTTTGGAGAAAAATCTTTGGGAAATGATTTGGATTAAACTCTATGACCCCAAACACCAAGTTTTAGAGTTAAAAATGTATTTGGTGAACCCTATAAAGATTATTACTTTGCTAAATGCATTTTCAACCACATAAAATATTGATTTGGTTTAAAAATGATTTATAAGTAAAATCTTTTGCAAATGATTTTGCCACTTATATAAAATGACCAATAGGTGTTTTAGAATGTTTATAACCTATTAGAAACCACTTTTCCAAATAAAACAATCTTTAGCATGCTTGCATGCATTGCTTTGTCTCTATTATTTTATGTGATGTTTGCTTGAATGGTTGATTGAATATTGCTTGCTTGGTTGAATTGTAGTGGAATTTGAAGAGTGTGATTATTGCAAGATCAAGGAGTGAACTTATAATTCTCTACCAAAAGGCAAGTGATGCTTCATACTTTTGTCCCATTATTTTCACTATGCATTAGTGATATTTCTAAGTAGAATTTGCATGGAATTTTTGCTAAGTATAAACTATGCCATGGGAAATCCTAGTAGATGAAACCTTAGTAGAATTTTCCTAAGTTAATATTCCTACTTCTATCATGCTTAGCCTAGCTAGTAGAAAACAAGGGTGGATTATATTCATGCTATGGAATATTTTTAAGTCAAGGACTTGTGTTTTTGTTTAATAAAACAACTAAGTGAATGAAACACCTGGGTGGAATGGAAAGAATGTTTTGTCTTGAGTGGTTATGCAAGTCCAGTATGCTGGAGAAAACTTGGGCATCACCAAGTCCGGTATGCTGGGGAAAACTTGGTATCTCATTTGTGGAATGCCACCCAGGAACAAAGAGATTTCAGACGTCAAATGTTGAGAAGCTTCAAGTGCAGCCACTTGGCATTATGGGCTCTGCCTGGATCATATAGGTTGCAACAACTTAGACAAATGGACAGTTGGTGGTAGGGGTTTGATAGGTTGGAGCGCGTCCATTCTGGTCTAAGGGAAGGATTCTAAAAGATCTTGTCTTGGTGAAACTAAGTCTTGTGGGGAAAGTGCACCACCTCTACAGAGTGTAAAATCTAAGTACTTAGCCATGTCCCTGACAAAGGACAATTTGAGCATCAAGACATGGAAGCTATCAAGAATCTCCTCATCCCAATTTCTAAGTTAAAATTTTGTGGTTGAACAAGGGTTGAAGGATCACCAATTTCTTTTGGGAGATGACTTGGGTGATTTTGTCAACCAAAAACTTAGTGTTTTCAAATGATAAGGAAAATCTATTTTGAGCAAAGAAAGCCTAATCTCCACTTAGCCAAATGCATATAGATGATAGACTCCACTATACTACCATAGTATCACTTGCCAATACAATTCCAATGTATTGACCCTTGTGGCTATAACTTATTATGTTGCAGGTTTGGTTGATGTTAGTGAACTATGTTGATTAGGATTACAAGTCTACAACCAACATGTTTGCCTGTGGCACTTTTAAGATGAAGGACTCCATGCTAAAGTTATTTCTGCTGCATTGTAATGAGATAGCCAAATGAGCCATGTAAGATGTAATGAATTATTTTATTCCTCGTTATAAACTTGTATTATGACCTTTGTTTCTTGATATTACATCTTAACCGTGGATGCTAGCTATTGATCCAGGGACTAGCATTGTAAACACAGGGATCTCTACCTTATTAAAGGTTGGGACCTCTACAATCATTATCATTGCTATTATCTTTAGAAGATATATTGGGATCCAAAGTAGGATATACCTTTGATCCTCTTGCCATAAGGCACATGTGAGGATGGGAGGATGAAGATGAGGATATTATTGAATCTTCATTCATGATCATGTCTTGATAGATAGAATGTTTGATTTCCTCTACATTGTTAGATAAACAACTAGAGGAAATAGAAACATTTTGTTCATGGGAATAAGGCAAATCAAGCATATCATCTACACTAGTACTCAAATAATTTCTAGATGATATACAAGGACTAGCAACAAAATGGGATATAGCATTATTGTTGCAACAAGTGCTTAAGTCCAAAGAAGAAAAATTGCAATGGTATAGAGATGAAGGATCATCATTAGCGAGCACAATATCAACATTGCAATTCTCAACACGACTCACCATATATTTACCTTGTGTCTTGCCACACGTTGGTGAAGTGGATGAGGATGAGAACTCATCGCGACCGGAGGTGGAAGCAACTTGGAGCTCTTCATGATCTGAAGCAAAAGAGATCTCCTCGGAGAAACCACCGACAATATTAGAAATGGAACCACCAAATATTTCTTTAAGCTTGGTCCACTTCTCATGAGACGACTTGCTCTTTACAATCATCAAGAACAAATTAACTATGGGGCTCAAAGAGAAAAAAATCTCATTAGATACTTGAGCTTCGAGATGTAAATTTTTCTCATCCGCTAAAGATAGATTTTGAGGATCCATCGGAGGATAAAAACCTACATCTAGAAATCTCTCAATATTTGGACAGTCCGAAGATTATAAAGCAAGCAATTTCTCCACAAAGTATAATTTGTGCCATCAAAGATAATTGTGTAATTGTGCACTATACTACTAGCCAACATCTTTACACTCTAGGCGGTGAAGCCTAAACAAGGAGAGACCTTTCTCTTATACCAATTGAAAGGATAGAGATGTCTCCTAGAGGGGGGGGGGGGGTGAATAGGAAATTTCAAAACTATTACGGTTTTGGCTTGATAGAATGCGGAATTAAACTAACGTTTATTTTACAAGCACAAAACCTAAATACACTAGGCTCAACTAAGTGCACCAACAAAAAATTAAGCTAAGCAAGATAGAACAAGATAAATATACCACAAGTGATAAGCAAGATATAAGTACTTCAAGCTCGATGGCTATCACAAGGAAAGTAAGCTCGGATATAGAGATAACCGAGGCACGCGGAGATGAAGATGTATTCCCGTGTTCACCACCTTTGGGAAGGGGGCTACATAACGTTGGAGAGGTGTGAGGTTCCACGAAGGATTCCTCACGCTCCACAAAGTCTCACCTTCTTCTCCGAGTCTATCCCACGAAGGAATAGGCCCTTTCCTTATGGCTAGCTTTTCCTCCACTCCGGAGATGGAAAGCTCCACAACCACTTCACAAGCTCCACGAAGGAGAAGCCCGGGTCTCTTCACAATCTTCCACGAAGAGAACACCATGGCGCCAACCTCCAAGCCAACTAGGAAGTCACCCTGCAAGAGTAACAAGCTCACGGTCTCTCACTCAAACAAATCGAAATGGAGAGCTCAACACTTATGCAAGAATGCAAAGCAAGAACACCAAGGGTGCTCAAATCCTCCACTCTCAAATCCCACCAAAGCAACAAGTGCTAGGGAGTAATTAGGGAGGAAGAACAATGGTGGAAATCAACAAATAACTCCAAGATCTAGATCCAATGGGTTCCCCTCACTTAGAGGAGGAATTGATTGCTGGGGATTGTAGATCTAGATCTCCTCTTCCAAAGCCCTCAAAAAGATGCAAGAATCATAGGAGGGAAGGGAGAGGAAGCAAGCTCAAAGGGGTCAACAATGGTGGTAAAAAACGTGCTCAAGAGCCCTAGAACTTTGGGGAAGAAGCCCTCCTTTTATACCCCTTCAAGGGGGATGACCGTTGGAGGCAAAACATGCTGGACGGACACATTCCGGCGTTGAAACTGGCGCCGCCGGATCAGCCGCCGGAATTTCTAGTCAAAACCAGAAGTTCCGGAAAAAACCGAAACAGTATACTGGACCAGTTTTTGGCCATTTGCCGGAAATTTCTGGCGGTCGCCAGAAATTCCGGCCACAGGTCCGGTCCCGCCGGAATTCCCGCCGGAACAAAATATGGCACACGAAAACGGTGATAACTTTTGCGTCTGGACTCCGATTTCGATGATCTTGGGCTTGTTTTGACGAGGAAAACAAGACCTACAAGATGGTGCATAGAAACATCATAGTCGAGCGAATAAGGATAGAACCAAATAAAGAAAGGTAAGAAGCCTCCCTACACGAAGAACCGATAAAACCTTCAAACTCGAAAACGCCATAGAAGATGCATACGAATTCCGTGTTCGATGAACTTGGGCTTGTTGAAGAGCTAGAAACAAGCTCAAGAACCTAACATGGAGAAACACCAAGAAGCAACAAAATAGGAAGATGCAAAGTATGCAAAGGATTGAGCTCCCTATGACGATGTGATCAAGTTACCCAACCGAAAGCCCCTCTTAATAGTGCAGCTATGTATCCTATAACCCGGTCTTCCAACAACCACCTTGAGACCGGTAAAAGGAAAATCTAGCAAGGATATACCTTTGCCTTGCGCATCCTGCTTGATCTTGATGACAACACTTCAATCTCCATCCAAGCCAGAATGCATCACTTGATCATTGTTGCTTCGTGAAGGCTCCTAATTTGCTCTCCCATGCACCATTATCGGATAACTTCATTAATACATGTCTTCACATGTCCATTATCACCAATATGGACGACAAGCTTCAAGCAAATTATCTTCTAAAGATGCTTATCTTGAACTTGACCTTCTCAACCTTGATGACGATCACCACTTGACGTCCTCTCATGTGCTATATAAGATCTTCAATTTTGAAGCATGCCCATGGAAAGATACCTATCCCATATAGAAAATGCAAAGGCACATATATAATGGGTTAGTTCATGATGCATAATTGACAAGGCTTACCATACCACAAGATCCATGTGGTACATTCTTTATGCTTCATGTGTTGACCAACTTGAAATCACTCTTCACTCTTTGTATAGGCCAACCATGTATCTTCTCATGCTCCATCTCAATATCTTGAGGTACATAAAGAAACCTTAATTTGATTACATGCTCTAAATATTAGTTAATCATAGCTCAACAAATGAGGCTATCATGACACCGTCTTAGAGCCATATCTTGAATTCTTCTATTGAGATCACACTCTCAAGATATTGCTCATATCATATTCTTCTCTTCAACTCGATGATCTTGATGCCAATACTCAAGGTATATCTTTATCTTCATGGCATCCATACTTGAATCCAACACATAGACTACAAGCATGACCTATGGAATATGCCTTCATATAAAACTCAGTGAAAACATTAGTCCATAGGGATTGTCATTAATCACCAAACCCACACATTGGGGAAATTACTCTTTCAGAGAACAACTGGCTCGATGGACCTGCCAGGGCCATGCAGGAAGCTCTTGCCCGTCTGTGTGGACAGAGTATCAACCAAATCAAGGGTACCCGCTTTGAGTTCTACCCAAGGCGTGATGCTATGGGACAGCCACTGGAGGCCCCATATCACCATGAGCTGAAGACTCGGTTGGACCATCTCATCTTCATGATGTATGACCATTAGAAGGAGTTGGACAATGCCCGTTCCTACGCCAACCACAAGTACGCCATCGCCACGAAGAAGGATCACACCATCGCCATGCTAGTGAAGGATCGCAAGTCTCGTCGTCGTCAGCTCGACAAGAAGGAGCGCATCATTGCCCGTCTTCGCCACTAGGTCACGGATTTGGAGGAGACCATCCACGAGAGAGACATGCATTTGGAGGAGAAGGAGAATGCAGGGGAAGACCTTCGTGGAGACCCATACTCCTATCTCAGCGATGATGACGACTTTCTGGAGGATCAGGCCATGGACTTCTTCACCGATGAGGATGACTTCGCCTTCATCGATGATGATGAAGATGATGAGTACACTGACTCCGAGGAGTATTAGCACTTGAGCACTAGCGTTAGTGAGTTGTATTCGGTCCCACTATATCGTAGTTTCCCATAATGGTTCTTAAAACCATCTGTTTCCCTTTATTGTGGTGTGTGTTTGTATCGTGTGATATGAATGAATGAAAAGCAAGTTGCTGGAAAAATCTGAGTCAAACTTTAAAACCTTTTCAAAACCCATGAACCTTAGAATTTTCCCTATTTCCTCATGATCTATCTCAATCTTCAGATGCCTCGCGGAGGAAGCAACTCAGCCCCAAACCCGATGTTGCAACTCTTGCAAATGTTGGTTTCTGACCGCGAAGCTGAAAGAGCCGAACGTCAAGCCAACTTAGCCATCCTTCAACAGATAGCTCAGATGGCCAACAACAATCAAGGCCATGGAAATCAGGACAACCATGGATCTAAGCTCAAGAATTTCCAGAACACCAATCCACCTGTTTTCACTAAGTAAGAAGAGCCCCTAGGTGCAGATGATTGGTTGCAAACCATGGAGAACAATCTAGAAGTTGCAGGAGTGGAAGCTAACGAGAAAGTGTTGTTTGCTACCCACTATCTGGCCGAAGATGCAAGAGCATGGTGGAACAACGTTCACGCAATGACAGGAGGTCAGCTGATGACTTGGGAGGAGTTCAAAGTCAAGTTCAGTAGAACCCATGTTCCACCGGGTTTGACCAAGAGGATGAGCGATGAATTCAGGGAACTGAAGCAAGGAAGGATGATAGTAGTGGAGTACCGTGACAAATTCTTGTCATTATCTAGGTATGCACCAGATGAGATAGACACTAAAGCCAAGAAGAAAGAGAGATTCTTGAATGGTCTGCACGATGATATGCAGAAGGTATTAGTCAATATCCCCTTTGCAGATATTGAAGCCTTAGTTGACTCTGCCATTCAGATGGAAGGAAAGATCAAACAAGCTAATGAGAACCGCAAACATCGCCTGATGCATCAACCAGGAACCCACCATACACCCAAGTATCGCCCCAACCCATATCCAGGATTTGCCCCAAGAACCAACAGACCCCCGATGAACCGTCCCACCTATCCCAACCGTGGAAACCCAAGGCCCGGAGGAAATCACAAGAACCCCGACAATCCCAGCAATTTCAACCGTGCCCCACCCAAGTTCAACAACAACAATGTCGCCACCAACACCAACACCGCCCCAAGGACTAGAAGCAATGTTGTGCCTGTTGTAGCGAAGGACAAGTACCAAGTGACTTGTTATGAATGTGGAGCCAAGGGTCACTATTCCAATGAGTGTCCCAAGAAGATTGCCGCAGCCCCCAATGCAAATGCCCCAGCTCAGCAGCAGCATCGTGTTCATCCCGGAAGAAGGTTTGCCCCATGGAATTCGCTCAACCGCAACGGTCGTCTCTTTCTCATGCATGCTGAAGAAGCCCAAGAAGCGCCAGATGTCGTGCTGGGTATGTTTTCTGTTAACTCAGTACTTGCAAGAGTGTTGTTTGATTCTGGAGCATCGCACTCATTTGTTACTAAAGAATTTGCATGCACTAGTAATATTCAACCAACAAAATTGAAGCATGTTATGATTGTTAAAATACCTGGTTCAACCACAAAAGCTAGGCAAATTTGCAAAGCCGTCCCTATCAGAATCCATGACATAGATTTTTATGCTAATCTAATAGTACTCGGAACTAAAGGTTTGGAAGTAGTACTAGGAATGGATTGGATGTCCAAACACAAAGGATTAATTGACTGTGCCAAGAAATCCATAACTATGACCAGTACAGCCAGAATATCAGTCGAGCATGTATCTAAAACCTTGCCCCGTTAGTTCAAGTGCAACAAGAGTATAGCCCAGCCAACCATTGACCAACTCTGGATAGTGTGTGAATATCTCGATGTATTTCCAGATGTTTTGCCCGGTATGCCCCCAGATCTGGATATCGAGTTTATCATTGAACTAATCCCTAGAACCGGACCCATAGCCCAGAGACCATATAATATGAACCCGTCTGAACTAGTAGAGCTGAAGAAGCAACTGGATGCCATGCTAGAAATTTGATTGATTCAACCAAGTGCGTCACCATGGAGATCACCTGTTTTGTTTGTGGACAAGAAAGATGGAGGTAACCGTTTATGTACGGATTATTGGAAGTTGAATGATGTCACCATCAAGAACAAGTACCCATTGCCAAAGATAGAAGATCTGTTTGACCAATTGACTGGTGCCAAATTGTTCTCTAAGATTGATCTTAGAACTGGCTATCATCAACTCAAGATTCGCGCAGAGGATATTCCAAAGACTGCCTTTACCACCAGATATGGATTGTACGAGTATACTGTCATGTCTTTTGGATTAACCAATGCCCCCGCTTATTTCATGAACCTCATGAATAAGATTTTTATGGACTTCCTGGACAAGTTTGTTGTTGTTTTTATCGATGTCATTCTGATTTATTCCAAATCAGAAGAAGAACATGAGCTACACCTAAGGACCATTCTTGGAACCCTTAGAGAGCATCAGTTGTATGCCAAGTTTTGCAAATGTGAATTCTGGTTACAGGAGGTAGGATTCCTCGGACATATCGTATCAGCCGGAGGAATTGTTGTTGACCCTGCGAAGGTGAAGGATGTTGAAGATTGGCAAGCCCCAACCACTCAGACCCAAGTTCGTGCATTTCTCGGATTAGCGGGATACTACCGCAAGTTTTAGAGGGATTATCGAGTATTGCAAGACCCATGACCCAATTGTTGAAGAAGGACAAGAAGTTTGAATGGACGGACAAATGTGAAGCGAGTTTTCAGGAACTCAAGAGGAGATTGATTTTAGCCCCAATCTTGATCATGCCAGATATCACGAAGCCCTTTGATGTGTATTGTGATGCATCCAAGATCGGTCTCGGATGTGTGCTAATGTAAGAAGGCAAAGTTACATCTTATCTATCCCGACAAGTGAAACAGCATGAACAGAATTATCCAACCCATGACCTTGAACTAGAAGCCGTAGTTCTAGCCCTGAAGACATGGAGGCATTACCTTATGGGTAATCATTGTGAGATTTATTCGGATCACAAGAGCCTAAAGTATATATTCACTCAAAAGGAGCTGAATTTGAGGCAGAGAAGATGGATTGAGCTAATCAAGGACTATAATCTGGACATTCACTATCACCCCGATAAAGCCAATGTGGTACCAGATGTCCTTAGCAGATTGCCGTTCCGCTTGAACTCCATGATTTTGAAGGAGCAACCAAGTTTGCACAAAGAGATGGAAGATCTCTGAATGGAATTAGTGAGTGAAGGATTTTTGTCTAGCATAGAACTTCAACCCACTTTGATCAGTCAGATCAAGGAGGCACAAAAAGGAAATGCTAGTATCGATGGAATCAAACGTCATATAGGTACAGGCAAAGTACCTAGATTCACCGAAGACGAAGAAGGAGTTATGTGGTACAAAGGATGTCTCTGTGTACCAGAAGATTCGGAGTTGAAAGAAGTTATTTTGAAAGAGGCCCATGATACTCTTTATTCTATCCACCTCGGAGGAACAAAAATGTATCAGGATTTGAAGGAGCAATTTTGGTGGCATAAGATGAAGAGAGAAATCGGAAGCTATATCGCCAAGTGTGATATATGTCAGAGAGTCAAGGCGGGACATCAAAGACCCGCATGACTGTTGCAACCATTACAGATTCCGGAATGGAAATGGGATTCCGTTGGAATGGACTTTATCACCGGATTTCCTAGTTCTAGTAGGGGAAATGACTCTATCTGGGTCATAGTTGAGAGATTGTCCAAAGTAGCCCATTTCTTACTAGTCAAGACCACATACCAGAGTTTGAATCTAGCAGAGTTGTATATCACTACAATCGTCAGTTTGCATGGAGTCCCCAAGAACATCGTATCGGATCGAGGAACTCAGTTTACCTCGAGATTCTAGATGAAAGTCCAAGTAGGTTGAGGAACCCGACTGGATTTCAGCATAGCGTATCACCCGCAGACCGATGGACAGACAGAGCGAGTAAATCAAATACTCGAAGATATGTTGAGAGAATGTGTGCTAGAGTATGGATCTAAATGGGAAGACTGTCTGCCTTTCGCAAAAAATTCATACAACAACAGTTATCAAGCTAGTCTGCAAATGGCCCCATTTGAATTCATGTATGGAAGAAAGTGTCGCACCCATTTGAATTGGTCGGAAGTAGGAGAGAGCCAGATTTTCGGACCTGACATCCTACGAGAAGCAAAAGAGAAAGTTCACAAGATTCGTGAGCACCTTAAGACCGCCTAATCCAAACAGAAGAGTTACACCGACAAGAGATGTTGAGGCCTTGCTTTCAATATCGGAGATTTTGTGTATCTCAAAGTGTCGCCTTTGAAGGGAATGCAGCATTTCCAGCTCAAAGGAAAGTTAGCCCCCAGATATATCGGACCCTTCAAGATTCTGAATCATCGAGGAGAAGTATCATATCAATTGGAACTGCCCGAGGAAATGTCAGCACTGCAAAATGTGTTCCATATATCGTTACTTCGCAAATGCCTTGAAGTTCCGGAGAAGACTGAATTTTTCAAGAACATTGATCACTGAACCATAGAGATCAACGATGACCTGACGTATCCCGAAGTACCCATCCATATTTTGGAAGAAGCTTTCAGAACCACCAGAACCTGAAGCATCAAGTTTCGCAAGATTCAGTGGAGCAACCACACTGAAGAAGAAGCTACCTGTGAGCGAGAAGATCACATCAGGACGGAGTTTCCCGATCTCTTTAAATCCTAGGTAATCTTTTTTCTTCTTTTTCAAATCTCGGGACGAGATTTCGTTTAAGGAGGGAAGGTTTGTAACATCCCAAAAATATGAAACAATGATCATCAAACTCTAATCACTAAAATTAGGGTTAACAAAAACTTTGATTAAATAACAACCAAATGAATGCATGTGTGTATGTGATGATTTGATAAATGCATGAATACACTTGTGTGATTCAACTAAATAGTAAGGAATGGTTCAAAGATGAATATAACATCATCTAAAACATTTCCAAGCAATAAAAATCAAGAAAAACAATCAAAAACAAATCAAATAAGGCAAATGGTCATTTTTGCCAATCTTGCTCACTAGGTCACTTTGAGTGTTTCTGGTACAAGATTTCAAACAGAAACTTCTCCAATTATTTTCACCCCATGCTAGACCAAGTAAAAGTGGATCAAAGCCCACCTTTGAAACATGTAGAAACATTTAGCAACCCCATTCAGATGACAATTCAAAATTGAATCTTTAACATATGTGAAGATCACACCTTTTCAAAACCCAACCAAACCAGTGCAGCTTGACCAATCCAACTAACCAGATACTCCCTAGTATGTGCCTAGCAAACCCACCAAGTTTGAATCCAAAATTCAAATTTGAATTTCTTTCGTCCATTTCATCAAACACCTTGTCAGCAACAAACAAACAAACAAACACAAAACACTATAGTGAGCAGTGATTAGTGCCTAACTTGCTCCCTCTATAGCTCACTCTATAGTCTCAGTAGATGATCAAAGTAATCTAACTAGATTTAGCACCACTGTGAGCAAGCCTAGCCATTAATGGTGAGCATGCCGAGAGCACCATTTTCACCCCATGTCGCCAGCAAGCTAGAGGAAGAACTAGCCTTGCCAACCTTGTCTGGGACACGCATCACTGTCCACCGCCACTCCCTGTCCAAGCCCCGAGCATTGCCAGCACCTGGACCACACGGCACGCTCATGCCAAGCTTCGCTGCATGCGAGCCAAGAGCGCGCCAGTGCGCCGTCAGCGACATCAGCCGACAGACCATGCGCCGCCCTCGCCGCTTGCAGACATGATCGCCAGAACCGCAACACCCCTCCAGACAACCTCGTTCACCGCCGTGCGGACCATGCACGTTGTGCACCATTAAAATTTCCGTCGGACCTGCCCAGAGCGCCGCAATGTTCCGACCGTTCAGTACCGCCCCACGCCTCGCCACCACGCCATTGAGCTTCGCCAGGGAGCATAGCATTGCCCCTATCGTCGCCCATGCCAGTAGCACTTTGTGCTGTCGACACCAACGAGATCCACCCACGCCATTCGGTCCCCTTCAGCCACTATAAAAGGAGGCCCCCCACTCGTTTTCTTCAGACCAGTTCACTCCCCAGCTCTCACTGATACCCCCACTCACTCCCAGAGCAAGGCGAGCACCAGGTGGTCAGAATTTCACCGGAGTTCGCCGCTGTAGAGGAGGAGAGGCGCCATCGATTGGAGCCGCCCCAGGAGAAGCTGCCGGTACCAGGAGAATCGCCGTCGTCGACTTCGTCATCCGCCCCCATCACCAACCATCGCCTGAGCCCCGTTGAGCCTCCCACGACCCCCACCGGCCGCGCTAGTGTTCTGTCTCGCCGGCGCTGCCCGACATGGACGATGAACCAGAGCCGTTCGATTAGAGTTAGATCCTACGATCCTAATCGCCCAATACCGCTTTGCCCCTCGTTGTCTCACTGACGAGTGGGGTCGCTCACTTAACCAGCCTGCGCGTGCGCTGTGTGTAGTGGGCCGGCCCAGTTAAACCTCCCGCGCGACCCAACAATTCAAATTTAGTTTTATTCATTTAGTTCTAAACTTAGTTCTGTACCTAGATTCAAAAATCAACCCAGCTCGATTCACTAAACCAAAATGCATGAAAACAATTTTTTTATAAAGGTACTGAAATGCTTAATCCAAGCCCGTTGGATTGAAACCATTTAGAATTTTAGATCACCCATGATAAAAATAACAAGGCAGAAGCTTTTCTGCATTCAAACATTTTTCAAAATTCAGCCATAAGAGCTTTTGAGTTGATTCCAACTCTCAAAAATCCCATTTAACCATACCTTTCAGAATATATAAAAATATATAGGTTTACTTACAGAAATAATGATCAAGTAATAAAAGAATGCCACATAGGCATTTCTAGTCACTTTAATTAAATAAAATAAAAAGGTTAAACCTTATTAAATTGTGACACCACTTTAAATCACATTCCCATGTGCTGAAATATGTGGTGATGACATGTGTCAACATGATCCCATGTTTTCGTTGGAGAATATTAAACCTTAAGTAGTTTTTCAATGAGTAGAAATTACTTTTGTAAAATAAAATAAATGAGACATGTGATTTAATCTTGTAATGTTAGTGATGATGCTAAATCATCTAGTGTGAACCTTTGTGTGATGATTAGAAATAGTTAAGTATTGTTTGGTGATTCTGTACCTCGTATTTATTTATAGACGCTAGTACCGACCAAGGATACGAGGAGGAAGGAGGATACTACAAGGAAGAAGCCGAGAACTTCAACCACTGCTCTGCACAAGGCAAGCTAACACTTGCAAGATACCCTACTTATGCAAGCTACTACTTGCTTGTTACTATGCCAACTATATGCCTTAAGCATATGTGATTATACCCACTTGACCCACCATCCTAGTTTTAGTTGCAAGCTTACTATTTTATTTTCTTTATTAAAAGATTTCTATCAAAAGTTTAGTTAGTGACTTGTAGATTCTAGAAAGATAATTGAAGGTAGCATAAAGAGCATAAAACATGGCCTAAGTTAGATAATCTTGATGTCCTCCTGAGGCATGAGATTTTACTTAGATAAGATACACTTGTTTACTACCCCTCATTAGTATTTACCCCCACTTATAGATGCTAGTGCTAAGCATAAAACTTGATCAACTTTAGATGGGAATACTTGGTGAAAGTGGTTATGGAAACCTTAGAATGATGAGTCATTCTACTGAAATGTTTTGACCTGTGTTTCCGAACACCAAATGATTTTGATGATGAAAATGTTAAGGCATGAGCCTTAGCCCTTTACAAAACTGATGGTTGTCTGGATACGATACCATTCCAATTTTACCGTACAACCACAATACCCGAAATTTGGGTAATGCTTGACTAGAAATTTATATACCTTAGTATGAGTTCCCTTGTAGCCAAGGTCTGAACTGAGGATACCTTGTGCAGATTGTCCACATGTGCAGTAGCCAAGATGACAGTTGGTCATGGTTGGGAGGCCAAACTCACATGAGAGGTGCCTATACTAGGGCGTGTAATTGAAAGGTTAGGATTGATTATCCGCATACTGAGTATGGTGAATTTAGGATTTGTTCCTGATGGATGTATCGAATGTTGTGGTGAAAGTGTACAATCTCTACATAGTGTCAAAGTATTCTAATAGCCGCATCCGCGGTTATGGATAGTTGGAGTGGCCATACTGTTCCGTCATTAGATGTTTTCAAAATGACTTATGAAATGATTTGTGATTTGACTTCACCACAACAGAGTTGTGACATGAAATTCAAGTTCCCACATAGGTGTTATAAAACTTTCAACTAGCTTTCTTTGCTTCTGAACTTAGTAGAGGTAAATCTGGCTTTTTGCAAAACAACCATAGAGCTTAGTACTACCTATTCCAAAACCACTTCACCCGTGGCCAGACTATGAAGAGGAGTATCAGGAAGAAGGACAGCAGGAAGGTTACGACAACTAGGATCATCTCCCATCGTCAGCATTGCCTGTGACCATGAAGATGGAGCTTCGCCTACGCTATCGTTACTATTACGTTATTCCGCTGCTTGAATTGTATTAATAACTAGATCATGAGAACCCTATTTGTGTAAGACCTTATGTATGGTTTGTAATGGATGATGTACTGTGATATCCAATCCGTTATGTCTCGCAAAAATGGTAATCCTGGGATTGCGATGTATGGCATAACAGGCATCTGTGATTAAAAATTCGGGTGTTGACAATATGTCTCTTTTTTTATAAGAAGAAAGCTTCATAGATGTTATTATGGTGATGCTGCAAGTTTCCACCATGATTAGGCATGGCTTAGGCTAGCGGCCTAGGCGTTTCTCTAACATATACATAACTCCATTAACTTACAAGCTCCCCTTTTATTTCACACCGATGATATCCATAGACAAAAGAGCATGATATCAAATGCGTACAATGTACAAGTGAAATGTTGAAAGCGTTCCCCATGACAGCATGGTTCAGCTAATTCCAACGTATAAGTGCAAGCATATACAACATATATGACACAATGGTTCAAGTTTATTAGGGCCAAGAAATATAAAGTGTGCCATCAAGTTTGTGAGAGCTTTAATCACTAAGTTTTCACATAACAAAATAATTTTTAATTGGAAGATAGATGAAAACAAGAATATACTTGGAATGGTGTAACACACCATGAATAGGAATTTATAGTGGACACTTTGGAATAACTTGGTTTCTTGGGAGTTGGAAGCATGAGTAGAGCTTACTCATACAAGTGGAGGCTAGCAAAAGACTGGCACCAACCAACTAAGAGAGCAATAATGGCCATAATCATGCAGAGCGACAAAACATTACTAATCAAAGCATAGAGTGGTACTACAAGTCATAGAATAAATGATCATAGAGTCTATGGTGAATTGTTCATAGTCATAACATGGTGTGAGCATGTGCCAAGTCAACCCCAACAAAGCATCAAAGGAGAATACCACAATACTATGCTTTTGTATGCTAAAACAATGCATGATTCTTTCAAGGAACACTAAGAAATCCCAATTTTTTGGAACAAGTCATGCTACAGAAATAATTACTAAGCATAAGGTCAAAACAACACCTAGCATCACATGCTAAAGTCTAAGTCACAGTCAAAGCAAGCTCCTCTTGTACTGCTCAAGCAAGAATTTTCTACTCCTTTCCAACACCACTCAAATTATTTGAAATAACACAGCAGGAACGGGGGTCCAAACTACTTTATACAAGCAAACTAAGCAAACCAAATGAAAACTAAGATGCTCCAAGAACAACACAATAGTGCATGAAACAATAAAAGTGAAGTGTCTAGAAAGACCTGAGCTTTTTATTGATGAAGAAGGGGATGCCTTGGGCATCCCCGAGCTTTAACGCTTGTACCTCTTGAATATTTCTTGCGGTGATACGGGGTGGCATCCCCAAGATTTATCTTTTTTCCATTCTTCATCTCATTACTTCATTCTTTCACTACACCTGAAAATTTTCCTTCATACAAAACTTCACACAATCTTCATTAGCAACATTAGTGTATTCAAAAGATAATAGACCCTTGGGTTTAGCTTTAAAACAGCAAAACTTTCACTAAAAACACTAGATAATGTAGAAATTCCCTAAAAAATCTCAATTTACCAAAAGGAACCCAAAAAGGAATCAAGAAGAAGCAAATACAAATAATTTGGCAGAAATGTGTCAAAACAGACCAGCAGGTAGAAACCGATTTTTTCGAAGACCTTCTGTTGCAGAAATCAAAAAGTGTTGAACTAAAAAAAGTTATCTAACATACTGGGGTATTTATTCATAAAATATCAGCTCAATCCGACTTACATAGATTCCTCACGAATTTTTATGGTGGAGCACACAAAATCTGTTTTGGGACAGCAACTCCCCAAATCTTACTTCCCTCTCATTAGATGTTATTCTTGGCAAAAAAAGCAAACAAAAAGGACAAGGAGAGGTCATTACTGAAGTAATAACTTCCAAGACTCAAGAAATCTTTTGGGTTATCTCCCAATAAGTACTTTTCTTTAACTCCTTTAAGTTAGGCTTAATAGTTTGAGAAGCTGCTCACATAGGAAATATGAATTGAAGTAAAAGAGAGCATCAAGAAGAAAATTCAAAACACATTTAAGTCTAACCCACTTCCTATGCATAGGAATATTGTAAGAAAATAAATCAAAGAAGCACAAATAAACACGCATAGGAAAGCAAAACAAGTGCAACTTCATGATTTTCAACATAAAGAGGGGAAATTTAATATTGTTGAGATACATAAGACCATGTTTCCCTCTATCATAATAACTTTTAGTAGCATGATGAATAAACTAAACAATATAACTATCACATAAAGTATGCTTTTCATGATCTATAAACACATAATTTTTATCAAGATCAAAAATAGTGGGATTAAAACCAAACCCACTTTTAACAGTTCTATAACAAGGTAAATGATCATTCAATATAGTACCATCGTCTAGAGATTTATCATAACCATTTTCTAAGAAACAATCTTTAGTACCATGCATTTAGAAGTTAGGCACAAATATAGTATTATCATAGATAACAGGAGTATAACTATTATCACAAGTTTTACCCATAGCAGATATTTCAAAAGAATCCACGAGAACATAACATTCATCCTCCTTTGGTAAGCATGGGGGACAATCAAATAATATAAGGGATAAAGAGTTACTCTCATTAGAAGGTAGGCATGGGTAGATCCATTCTTCCTCCTCTTCACCATCGCTCTCCTCCTCTTTTTCATCTAATGAGCTTTCAGGTTCAGCAATTTTGTCTTCCATAGGCTCCTGCAAGGCATTAGTCTCTTGAATTTAGGGAAAGCACCTATTAAAATATTCAAGAATATAGCCATTTTCTTCTTTGTAATTATCAAAGCAAAATTTATGTATCTCATAAACCTCATATTCATAAGGTGCATCATCAGTATTTTCAAGCAAATTAGAAAGTTCAAATGCACTCTTGAAAGCAATAAATTCTTCAGTTTGTTCCACATAATAAAAAGTCATAATTTCCCTTAACATAAGAAGATATGGTAACATTATCATTATACTCGCATTGAAAAGGAAGGTATTTATACCTCCTACAACAAAAATATTTATCAAAGCAATAAGTAACATTATAAGTAGAGCACACCTCTCTAGCAATAGTATTCAATTTATCAATTTGTTCCCATAAGTGTTTCCCTTTTTGTGACAAATGGTTTTCCTTATAATAGTTCTTTTGTTCTTCTGTGAACCCACCTTGCCAATAAGAACTAGTTTCAAAGAAACCATCCATTGATAGAAAGCATGACCAAGCAAGGCAATAACAGACCAGCAACTAGAGTAGGAACTAATTCTTTGTGTTTTTGATAGGAGAAAGCAAACCAAACCAAACTAAACTATTTTTTTTGGAGTTTTTGATAAAAAGAGGCAAACAAAACCAAGCAAAATAAACTAATCAACACAAAAACAAAGTAAATATAAAGGTTGTGAAGGACTCCCCTTGTGAAGACGTCCTTAGCATCCCGACAACGGCGCTATAAAAAGGCTTGATGAGTGCGTGAACACTTCGTTGGGAGACCCCAAGAGGAAGGTATGATGAGCACATCAGCAAGTTTTCCCTCAGTAAGAAACTGAGGTGATCGAACCATTATGAGGAAGGAAATGACTCAAAGGTGTTGCTAGCAACTTGGAGACATGCACAACACAAACTCAAGACTTTGCCCCAACAAACAATAAGGTTGTCAATCTCACCGGTTTGCTGTAACAAAGGATTAAGTGTATGGTGTGGAAGATAATGGTGGTTTGCAACAAGTAAACAGTAATAGTGGAAGATGTATCAATGCTAAAGATTGGACTGGAGTCCATAGTTCACTAGAGGTGTTCTCCTTAGATAAACAAACATGGCGTGCTGGTTAAAGAAATTACAGCGGGGCAAATTGACAGGACTGAGCAAGTCATAATAATGCAATACTAGACAATCATAATCCTATGAGATTCGATTGGGCAATACAACAAGATACACAGAATGCCATCCAACTTCATCTATGACTAAAAGTCCACCTTTGGGTTATCATCCGAACCCCCTCCAGTATTAAGTTGCAAGCAATAGATAACTGCTTTAAGAAAAGTGTGTAAGGTAAACAATCCACTTGTTCCATGAACAAGAGACCGTTGTTTTCTCCTAATGGCTACATCACATCTAGAACCTTAGAGATTTCTATCACTTCCCTTAGATTAAATAGAAGCATGAACCCACTATCGAGCATAAATACCCCCTCTTGGAGTCACTAACAACTACTTGGCCAAGATAGCTACTAACAACGGAGATCATGCAAGATCACAAACAACACAAACATGATAGAATCAATAAGACAAAACCATTAATGAATCTGACATAGTAATCTAAATATCCATCTGTCACATCCCAAATCTTCCAAATTTTGAAATGTGGAAAATAAATAAACAAAATAAATAATTGTTGAAATTTAGGGTGAAAAGAATTTTTTTGCTTCTAAATGGAAACATCAAAAACCATTCTTGAACAAAATTTGAATAAAAAGGGAATCCAACAAAATTCCAATCAAGTGAAATGCATTCATCAATGAATGTATCTTGAAATTTAAACATTTGGAAAACTTAAACCAAAACCTTAAAACCCTAATGGAAGAAAATCATTTCCAAGATCTCTCTAAAACTTTGGATTTGTTCCATATAAAAATTCCGCAATAAACATTTATAAATGATCAAAAATGATAAATAAAAATACTTTAAAACCATAGAAATTGGTTTTATCTAATTTGGAACCATGGATAAAAACTTATGAATTTAATAAGATAAAAGGAAATAATTTTCAAGGCTAATAAAGCTCCTATCTAAAATCGATACCAAATCTTGAGAAAATAATCCTAAAAGGATTTAAAAACATAAACAAATAATAAATAACATTATACAAATTGGAATCACAAATTTTGAATCTATAAATAAAAAGATATGGATTTTATAAGGCAAAGGAAGAAAATAAATAAATAAGGAATATTTAAAAGCCAAATTAAAACTTGACCAAATCCATAAACAAATGAAAAGTTTATTGAATAATAAAAAGGAGTAAAGGATTATTTAAATAAAATCATATGGAATAAACCATATTCAATTTTATTTAAATAAAGACAAAATCTCTAATAGAAATGATTAATTAAATCATGAGAAAATAATAAATTGGGATTTGCTCAAGTGGATTAAAGTTATCCAATTAACCTAAAAATAATAAAGGAATTAATTAAATAAAATAATATGGATTGGAACCATATTTAAAATCATATTTAAATAAAGACAAATGTCTATTTAAATAAATAATAAACATAAGAGAATATTCTAAAATGGATTATTTAAATACATTGTTAAGCAGTATAAATCCTACTGAAAAGATTTGATAAATATTTTAATTCAAACAAGTGTTTGAATCCTTTGAATAAAATTAAAACAGGAAAACATAAATAGAAAAATAAAAAGATTCAGAAAGGAAAAATAGAGAAAAGAAACAGACCCAACCTAGTGGCCCAATCTGGCCCAGCAAGCCCACTCTCTCCCCTCCCCGCTCGAAACATTTTCTCACTCACTCCCATACCCTCAAACTCGCTGACACCCTAGTCCCACGCCACGTCAACGTCTTCGTTCTCACCCACGCGACCAATTCCGCCTTCTCCCGGTCGTTTCCAGCGATGAACTCACGCATCAATTCGCGTGAATGGGCCCGTAAATCGTCCCGTGATCTCGCCCATTTGAGCGCCCCTCTTCCCTCTCTCATTCCTCAATGAACTCGCCCATTTGCAGCGATTCTGGCCAGCCCTCACCTTCTCTCGCTCCCTGGACTCCATGAGCGTGCTCACCAGAACATTGCTCACTTGCCCGTATCATCTGCACGTCCACGCGTGCCCCAGAGGCTCGGCAACGTCTTTGACTGAGTGCCACCGCCCACTGCTCCACCTCCGGCGACCTCTCCCCATAAGCCCCGTCCACCCTTCTCTCTCTGGATAGTACTCTTGCCCTCTTCGTTTCTTCGCGTGTCTAACGGCACCCCTCGTTTGTCTTAGCAGGCACCATAGCTTCGACAACGACGACAACCCGTGCACGCCGTCACCAGTAGCAGCTCCTGCGAGGAATTGCTGTCACGTCCGAGCACCCTTGGCCTCCCCATGACCTCCTCGAGCATCAACACGTCGCGGCGAACCTGGTGAGTATCTCCGTTCTCTATCTCGCTTCCTATCTCGCCAGCAACGTCACCACCCGAGCGTCGCTGCCACGCACCGTCATCGAGCTCCGCCATTTAGTGGTCGCATGCTCAACCACCGTTAGATCCAGATCCAGATCCAGCGGCATAGATAGATCCAGCATATCCTGTGCTTTGTGCCGTGTGATTCACTTTAGATCCAACAGCCCATGATAGTCGATCCAACCGAACCGGTATCGTCCAATAAGATTAAGACACGTGGCTGTCCCGTCTGTTTAAATTTCCAGAAATGAATTTTGATTGCTTAAACTTGTAAAATCCATAACTATTGATCTGCTTGGCCAAATTTTACAACTTTTATATCAATGGATTCAAAAAAATGCAAACTTTGCAACCATGCCCTTATTTTAGAATTTTGCTTCTGTAAAATTGATTGTTTTTACAGAAACATTTCTAGGCCTATTGTGGTTATAAAATTTATTCTAAATATGTTTTTAAGGTAAAATCTTTTGCAAATGGTTTTTTTTAAACCTACTTACCATAAAAACCAACTTTTGGGTTTAAAAGTATATTTTGTGACACTAGGGAATTATTCCATGAATAAAAGCATTTCTTGTAAAACAAAAATTGTTGATTATGTTTTAAAAATAATTTTTGAATAAAACCTTTTGCAAATGGTTTGATTTGAACTCTCTGACCCTAAACACTAAGTTTTGGATTTAAAAATGTATTTGATTAACCATAGAAAATTATTTCTTTGATTAAAGGCATTTTTAGTAAAATAAAATGTTGCTTTTATTTAAAAAGATTTTTGGGTGAAACCTTTTACGAATAATACTGTTTCAAACACTTTGACCACAAACACTAACTTTTGTGTTTAGAAACATATTGGATAACTCTAAAAAAATATTACTTTGATTTAAAATCATTATTAGCAAAACAAAAATGATTTAAATGGCCCATTTTCACTAACTTGATTTTAAATGGTTTTGCCACTTTTATAAATAAACCAATAGGTGTTTTAAAATATTTATAGCCTATTAGAAACCACTTTTAAAAATAAAACAATCTTTTGCATGCTTACATGCATTTTCTTGTTTTCTTTATTTTATGTGGTGAACTGTTTGAATGCTAGTTTGAATATGTGTTTGCTTGATTGAATTATAGTGAACTTTGAAGAGTGTGACATTTGCAAGATCAAGGAGTGAACATATATTCTCTACTAAAAAGGCAAGTTGTGCTTCATACATTTTGTCCTATTATTTTCACTATGCATTAGTGATATTTTGAGTAGGACTTGCATGTAAATTTTTACTAATTATGCTATGCCATGGGAAATCCTAGTAGATGATGCCTTAGTAGAATTTTCCCTAAGTTAAGATTCTTGCTACTATTATGCTTAGCCTAGCTAGTAGAAAACAAGGGTGGTTTATATTCATGCTATGAAAATATTTCTAAGTCTATGACTCGTGTTTTGTTTAATAAAACAACTATGTGAATGAATCACCTTGGTGGAATGGAAGGAAAGGTTTGTGTTGAGTGGTTACAGAAGTCCAGTATACTGGAGAAAACTTGTGCATCACAAGTCCAGTATACTGGGGAAAACTTGGTATCACACTTGTGGAAAGCCACCCAGGAACAAAGAGATTTGAGATGTCAAATGTTGAGAAGCTTCAAGTGCAACCACATGGTATATGGGCTCTCCCAGGATCAAATAGGTTGCAATAACTTAGCAAGATGGACAGAAGGTGGTAGGGGGTGATAGGTTTGGAACGCGTCCATTTGATCTAAGGGAAGGCTTCTGAAAGATCTTGTCTCGATGCATGTCAAGTCTTGTGGGGAAAGTGCACCACCTCTCGAGAGAGTAAAATCTAAGTACTTAGCCGTGTCCCTAGCAATGGACAATTTGAGCATCAAGACATGGAAGCTATTGAGGATCTCCTCATTCCAATTTCTAAGTTAAAAGCTTGTGGTTAAACAAGGGTTAAAGGATCACCAATTTTCATTGGTAGATGCCTTGGGTGATTTTGGAAATAAAAAATTTAGTGTTTTAAAATGATAAGGAAAATCTATTTTGAGCAAAGCAAGCCTAAAATCCACTGAGCCAAATGCATATAGATGATAGATACCACTATTCTACCATAGTATCACTTGCCAATACAATTCAAATGTATTGACCCTTGTGGCTATAACTTATCATGTTGCAGGTTTTGTTTGATGTTAGTGAAGTGTGTTGAATAGGATTACAAGTCTACAACCAACATGATTGCCTGTGGCACTTTGAAGATGAAGGACTCCATGCTACATAGTTATTTCTGCTGCATTGTAATGAGATAGCCAAATGAGCTATGTAAGATGTAATGAATTATTTTATTCCTGGTTATAAAGTTGTATTATGACCTTTGTTTCTTGATATTACATCTTAAACTATGGATGCTAGCTATTGATCCAGGGACTAGCATTGTAAACACAGGGATCTCTACCTTATCAGACTGGGACCTCTACAGATGGTATCAGAGCACTGTGTTGCCTGTAGGATTGTAACCCTAGGATTGGACAAAACCCCTTAGAAAATATAGGAGTTATAATTGTTCCAAAACATATTTACAAACAATCTTGTAAACTCTTTCCTCAACATTTTGGTTTTGATTCTACATCTCTCCCTTTTCAAACTTGATGGACAAAGACACCACCATGAGCAAAGACTTCAACATTACCAATGACTTCAACTTTAGTTTCACTAAAGACTTCAACTTGGACATCACTAAGGACTACAAGTGAGACAAGAATGTTACTCAAGACTTTAAGACTAAGGAAACACAGCCTAGAAATAACCATCATCACCTTTGAAGTTTTGTGACCAAGATGCAAGAATTTTTCCAAGGGAACCATGATCTAGTTCATGAAGAAACAACTAAGAAGAATGGTATGATCTCAAGTGATACACTATAGTTGGATCACCATACTAGTGTTTAGTTTAGATCAAACACACCAACTTATGGGGTGTCACAAAAATATTTTGTTGCCTAAAAATGTGCTTGAACCTTGTTGTTTGAGTGGAATGTTTGATTGTGATTCCTTGCACATTGCTTGTGTGAATTGCTGTGTGTGATTAGACTTCTTCTCTAGAAATATTTTGTCTAATCTAATTCCAATCCAACCCAAATAGATGAGTTCTCCAAGAGACTCCAACATCAAGGATGGTGACAACAACAACAACCAAGAGATGCACATGAGAGAACAACTACTAGCAACCCAAGCACAGTTGAATCAAGTGAGAACTTAGTTTTTAGCCAACAACAGTGAGTTTGACCCAGCCATACAAAAGTTTTTGGAAACCCAATCCCAATTGGTGCAAAGGATGACCAACCAAATTATCAACATGAGAAGCAACCATTTCCATGGAGATTGTGACAACAATGATGTCAAAGATGATATTATGGAAGGAACTCAAGCTTGCAATATTTTTTGGAGACATGGAACACACTTACAAAGAGCATGTGGACCAATGCCCTAATTGTGAAGAGAAACATCCAACTAAACAATGCCCCACATCTCAAGTTCTTTGTTTCCTATGTGAGGGAAATAATCATGTCCCTATCCAATGCCCCATCTATCCTATAGTTCAACAAATGAAACAAGATGGAATGCATCAAAGAACAACTTCTACAAAGAAGGATGAAGACAAAGGAAAATCTTAGTATGCACCTCCATACATTGTAATCCATCATGGTGGACAAAAGAGGAAACATGGACGTTATCCTAGGAATCGTTCAAGGAACCGAGGAAATTTTCCCACCTTTGAGGTGAGATATGAAGAACATGAACTAGAAGAACTCCTAGCTTTGGAGAAACCCAAGAAGAAGAAGAAGAGCCAAGGAAAAAAAAACAAGAAATAGTGAAACCAAAGATGAGGAAGGATATTAGCCAAGTGATGTGCAACCACTTCAAAGACCTAGGACATTATGCATCATATTCCCTAGAGAAGGCACCTCAAGACCTCAACTTTATCACATGTTTCAAATGTGGAAACAAAGGACACTATGCAAACAATTGTCCAGAACATGAGGATCTCAGCCTTGTTACATGTTTCAAGTATGGCGACAAAGGACATTATGCCAACAACTGTCCAGAGAAGATACATCAAGACCCCAAGTTAGCCAAGATATAATCTAGTCAAAAATCTTTTTAAGGGTAAATGATTGACATATGGAATGCATCTATGCATTCATTAAATCATGGCTTCTTATAAAAAATTTAAATTCAAAACCATTTGTAAAAATGCTATTTGAAAACCCTTCTATGCACCTATTAGGTATCATTTGAAAAATATATATTTGAATGTTTTTATTGGACATGATTTGATTCCCTAGTAGTCCTAAAATACTAATTTGAATTTTTAAAAATTTTACAAACAAGTTTGAGCTCATTTGGAGTTCTAAATCAAATATACAAGAGAAAACAGAAATTGAAAAGGAATAAAATCGAAAGAAAAAACAATACCTAAACCTAATCTACCGAACCAGCCGCAGCGGCCCATCCAGGCCACCTACTGCCTACTGCCACAAGTGAGCAGCGCACAACAGCTAAGCAGCCAGCCCAGCAGAGGCCCAAGCACAGCAGCAGCCAGCCCAACCCGCAGATCACCTCTCCCTGATGCGTGGGACCCGCCCACGGTCTCCTTCTTCCTCGCGCCAGGAAACGCTCGCGCACACCTCGCCCCTGATCCGTTTTCCTCGAGAAATCCGTCGTGATTCCTCGTTCCAGTGCCCCCTTGTGCAAGATTCTTTCCCCATAAATACTGCTCCTCTCTCCGATTTGATTTTTTGGTTTTTCCCTAACCCTAGCCGCCTCTCCGATCTCGTCGGCCGCCGCCACCGTCTCTCGCCAGTACCGACCACGAAGACGAGGTTCTCGCCACCCCGTGCCCCTCTCCTCCCCTCCATCCTCTTCCTCTTGTTCTTCTCTGCCGCCTCACATCTTTTTCCCCTTGTGCAACGCGCCAGAATCGCCAGAATCTGTCGTCGGAGTTGCATCGGAGCTGCGAAGAACAGCCGCCCTGTGCCATCTCTCGACGAAGAAATGAAGCACGCCGATGCAACCGAAAAGTTCTCCATCTCCGCCCGCACCTTGTCCACCCCTTCTTCTTTGCCATAGTTCACCGGAGCGCCGCCCGTCACCACCGTTCGCCACCGCTGTCCTCCACCTCGCCGATGAGCAGCTGGAAGGATTTATTCCTAGCCGTCCGATCGCATTTGTGCGCCTCAGATTAGAACAGCAAGCGAAAAGGTACCGGCCAATGACACCACGCCACCTGGCCTCCGCGTCTTCGCCTGCGCGTGAACGCCCTGTCAGCCAGCGCCACCATTCAGGAAGCGCCATGTGGCAAGCCTGTCGACTGACTGTGTAATAAAATTTTAAATAGCCGGTAATTGCTGCAATTTTGTAAACTCATAGAAAATTGAATATACCTCAGAAAAATATAAATTACATATGTATGTATTCAGAATAAAGTGTAGAATATTATCATGCAAACAATTCGTACTTTGACCAATGCATATTTTCTAGAATATTTAAATCTATTATATGGTATTTAATTCATAGTAAAATATCCACAACTCTAAAATTGTCAAATTTAGTGTTGATGGATTCAGAAAATTGTAATACACGTCACTTTAGTATTATTTTATTTTGTTACAGTACAAAATAATTCTCCATGATTAAATCCCTTTAATGAGTATTTTGGCTATAACTTTTAATCTATAAATCATTTTAAGGTGAAACCAGTGGACAATGAAAGAGATGAACATTACCTATCCAGTAGCATGGTTCTCATAATTTTCTGAAACTATTCTGTACTAAAAGTATTCAGAATTCATTAGCTCCTATTTTAAGCCTATTTGATTAATAAAAAATGTCTATGGAAAGCTTTTGAACCTGTTTCTATTTTCTAAAATGCATGCATACAGTTTTGCTGTGCTACTGTATGATTGATTGAAATTATTGTTTTGCGCGATAGTTTGCCCGGAGTGCGATTATTGTGATTGCAACGGCTGTGTGAACGATTACTATAACTAAGGCAAGGGATATTTCATCTTATGTCCTATTATTTTACCTATTGCACTAGTGATATTTTAGTAGGACTTGCATGATAGTTTTCAAGTATAATTCTATGCTATGGAAATCCTATAGATTATATCTTGGTAGTATTTTCCTAAGTTAGAAGACATCGTATGCTAGAATGCTTAGTATTGCTATTATAATTCGTGGGTGGAAATTCATATTATGATGTTATGGAAAGTTTATATACTTATATTTTTGACTAAGAAAACCACTATTGTTAATGAAACACCTGGGTGCAAATGGGACTTGTATGGATTGTGTTGAGTGGTTACTCAGGGCCCATTTCTATGGTTTACCCTGGTATCACACTTGTGGATGGCCACCCAGGAATAAAGATATTTGAGATGTTTTGTTCTGCGAATCTTCTAGTGCAACCACATGGCATATGGGCTCTACCTTGACCAACTAAGTTGTGAGAACTTAGCCAGACGGACAGTGGGTGGTAGAATTTATAGGATGGAACGCGTCCATGGTGGTCTGAGGGATTACTTCTTAAAAGTCTCGTCTCGATGCATGTCGAGTCTTGTGGGAAAAGTGCACCACCTCTCCTGTTATGGACAATTCTGAGGGTCAAAGACATTGAAATGGTTCAAGAATCTCATCATCCCAATTTCTCTAAGATAAAATTGTGGGTGAACAAGGCTAGAGGTTCACTAATGTCTATTGGTGGAACCCTAGTGTTTTGTAAAGAAAAACATAGTATTTTCAAACTAGTAGGATAAAACTTGATTTTTGCAAAGCCAACCAGATCCACACTTAATCATATTCAAGTAGTTGTTAGGATCTGCTATACAACTATGGTATAACTTAACAATACAATTCCAACTGTATTGACCATTCGTGGCTGCAATTTTTTATGTTGCAGGTTACTCTGACGACATGTAAGGTTTTTGTTTAGGTTACGAATCTCCACTCAGCAAGTTGCCTGTGTTGTGATGGAGCCTTTATCTATTGTTTATTTGCTGAACTATGTTATTTGAGCTAGCTGTGAGCTAAGCAACTTTGTAATATTATATTCTTGGATCAATCGTTGTAATAATGTGACGCATTGATACTCTTTTATTCATCGAAACTGTGTGTGCTAGCTAATCCATCCAAGGGACTAGCACTTTAAACACATGATCCAATTCTTAATGGGTTGGATCGCTTCAGATGTATCAGATCATTGCGTTGACTGTAGGTTCATGACCTTAGAAATGGAATAGAAGTAGGAGACCTCTATTAGTATAACTATCATATTTTCTACTTATTAGAGTTTTTATATTCCTTGTCTATCTTTTTTAGAACCTTTTATTTTTCAAAATTTATAGTTGTCCATTCGTTTGATACCTATATGAGAGTTTTCCTACAAGTAAAATAAGAAATAGAATGACATGAATGAATATCTCAACAAGTTTTGTTAGTTTTGGTCCACCATATTTATCTCTTTAGGACATCATCGCTATCGTGTTAGCATATTGATCTTACCATGTTATGTGGTATGACATATAGGTTGATTTCTTGTTTGTATTGAGCTATTTCGTGTTATGCCTTGGTTAGGATTAGTTAATTTTCAACCCCAAAGTTTTTGAAATTTTTGTGAGGTTTTAAAATCATGTTAATGGTGTGAATTGATTAAAATTCGTGATATTACTAGTGTAGTTTTTTACCTGACCTATTGTACCACGCGATTTTTCATATTATATTGGTAACTCAGAAAAATCTGAAAAATAGGATCTGGAGCGTAATTACGTGTGCTACGTGCACAAAAAATTGCTAAAATTCCTGATGAGTTTAAGTCTGTCAGAAAAGTTCGTGAAGCCTGCTGTACTACTTTGACATATTTTACTCTAGTATTGTTTCCAATGTTTTTAAAACTATTTTGTGGTTATATACTGCTATGTTTAGACCCTTGTATTTCTGTTATGCAAGTGTTTTGTTGTGTGTTGATTTGCTTGGTGTTGTATGTTTGTATGATTGTTGTTGTATGAGCTTGTTTGCTTGGGTATGTCTACTTCTTTAGTAGTTTCTTTTCTATAGAATCTTTTCTTCCCTATCTTAAACCCTTGTAGTTAGAATGATGTGTTAAAGAGATGGAGAAGGATTAATTGAAAGTTTTACAACATAATGCATTAACGACTGAGAATAGTTCATCTAATGCAACAGAAGGATGTGGAAGTACAAAGTGTTGCAATGATGTTATGTAGTATATTACGCAATCTGGAAGTTGAAGTATCGATAGTTTAGTTTTAGTAGTATCTTTGTTGATTCAATACATGGGAGTTTACATCAAGCATTAGTTCGTGCCCATGGAAACCTTCTTCAAGGCAAGTGAGGATGCTCTAGTGATAGAAAAACGTGATTCACCTATACTCATATACGATAATGATGTGGGTGCAGGATGGATTGATCACCATTCCTACTACTCTTGTTATTCTCTCTTGTTGTCAACACCCGGATTTTTAATCCCAGATGCCTGTTATGCCATACATCGCAATCCTAGGATTACCATTTTTGCGAGACATAACAGAATTGGATACCATAGTACATCATCCATTACAAACCGTACATAAGTTCTTACACAAATAGGGATCTCATGATCCAGTTCTTAATACAACTTCAAGCAGCGGAATACGTAATAATAACGGTAGCATAGGCGAAGCTCCATCTTCGGGGTCACAGGCAATGCTGACGATGGGAGATGATCCTAGTTGTCGTAACCTTCCTGGGGTCCATCCTCCAGGTACTCCTCTTCATAGTCTGGCCACGGGAATAGCCAGGGACAAAGCCATGAGTACTCTTTAAGTACTCGCAAACTAATACTAAGAAGTGAAAGGGGTTTTGATAATAGGACACTAGGATCTAGGGTTGTTTTGCAAGAAGCCAGATTTATCTCTACTAGTTCAGAAGCAAGAGAAGCTAGTCACAATTTTATAACTCCTAGGTGGGAACTTGTATCTCATGTCACAACTCTGTTGTGGTCAAGTCAAAGTCTCAATTCATTTCACAAGTCATTTTGAAAAGTCTGACGGGGGAACAGTATGGACACTCCAACTGTCCATAACCGCGGACGCGGCTATTCGAATAGTTTGACACTCTGCAGAGATTGTACACTTTCACCACAACATTCGATACATCTGTGAGGAACAAATCCTGAGTTAACCATACTCAGTATGCGGATAATCAATCCTAACATTTCAATTACATTCCCTAGTATAAGCACCTCTCCTGTGAGTTTGGCCTCCCAACCATGACCAACTGTCATCTTGGTTACTGCACAGGTGGACAATCTTCACAAGGTAGCCTCAGCTCATACCTTGGCCGTGAGGGAACTAATACTAAGGTATATAAGTTTCCAGTCAAGCCCTACCCAATCTTCGGGTATTGTGGTTGTATGATAAAATTGGAATGGTATCGCATCCAGACAACCATCAGTTTTATAAAGGGCTAAGGCTCATGCCTCAATATTTTCATCACCATAAATCATCTGGTGTTCGGAAACACATATCCAAAACATTTCAATAGAATGATCCATCATTCCAAGGTTTTCATAATCATTTTTCCCCCAAGTATTCCCATCTAAAGTTGATCAACTTTTATTCTTAGCACTAGCATCTACAAGTGGGGGTAAGTAATAATGAGGGGTGGTAAACTAGTATAGTTTCAACTAAGTTCAATCTTATGCCTTGGGATGATATCAAGATTATCTAGCTTTGGCCAAATTTTATGCTCTTTATGCAACCTTCAAATATCTTTCTAGTATCCACAATTCACTTAAGTAAACTCTAAGTAATAGCTTTGATAAATAAATAAAATAGAAAGCTTGTAAATAAAACTAGGATTGGGTATCATCAAATATGTCTAACCAAGCAGCTTAAGGCATTGCATAGGTGATCTAACTTTTATAATTGCAAGTGTTAGCTTGCAAGTATTGCCTTGCACAGTATCAGTATAGGCATGCTAAATTGCAAGGGTTAGCTTGCCTTGTGCAGAGCAGTGGTTGAAGTTCTCCTCGGCTTCCTCTTCGTAGTATCCTCCTTCTTCCTCGTATCCTTGGTCGGTACTAGCGTCTATGAATAAATACGAGGTACACAATCACCAAACAATACTTAACTACTTTCAATCATCACACAAAAGGTTCCTATAGATGATCTAGCATCATCACTAACATTACAAGATTAAAGCTTGGTTTAATTCCTTTTATTTTAGAAAAGTAATTTCTACTCATTGAAAAACTATTTAAGATTTAATATTCTCCAAACCAAACATGGGATCATGTTGACACATGTCATCACCACATATTTTAGTCCATGGGAATGTGATTTAAAGTGGTGTCACAATTTAATAATGTTTTACCCTTTTATTTTAATTAATTAAAGTGACTAAGAAATGCTTATGTGGCATTCTTTTATTACTTGAACATTATTTCTGTAAGTAAACCCATATATTTTTATATATTCTGAAAGGTATGGTTAAATGTGATTTTTGAGAGTTGGAATCAACTCAAAATCTATTATGGTTTTCATTTGAAAAATGTTTGAATGCAGAAAAGGTTCTGCCTTGTTATATTTACCAAGGATGATCTACAGATCCAAATGGCTTGAATCCAATGGGGTTGGATTCAGCATTCCCAGACCTTTCTAACAGAATTGGTTTCATCCAATTTGGTTCACTTAATCGACCTTGGTTGATTTTTGAAACTAGGTACAGAAGTGTGTTTGAAATAAAATGGAAAAGGATAAATTCAAACAACTGGGCTACGCGGGAAATGATACTAGGCCGTCCTGCTAAGCACGTCGCTTACGCGGGATGGTTAAGTGGTTGTCCCCACGCGTCAGTGAGACAGGGGGTGCGAAGCGGTTTGGGGCGATGTGGTGCGTTCGATCTGGTTTTAATCCAACGGCTGAGAGTCATTGTCGACGTTGGGCAACGCCGGCGAGACAGAAACCTAGCACGGACAGTGGGGGTCATTGGGGGCTCACCGGGGTTGAGGCGAGGGTCGGCGAGGCGGGCGAACGACGAAGTCGACGACGGCAAACCTCCTGGTACTGGCAGCTTCTCCTAGGGCGGCTCCAATCGCTGGCTTCCTTCTTCTCCAGAGGCGGCGGGCTCCGGTGAAATTCCGGCGAAGTGCTGCTCGCCATGCTCTGGCAACGTGGTGGGACGATCAGTGAAGAGAGGGGAGTGAGATGGTATGCTCAATTTGGCTGGGGGTGGCCTCTATTTATAGTGGCGAGAGGGGACCGATGGGGCGCAAGGTGAGATCGTCGTGGTCGACGGTACAAACGGCTATCAGCGTGGGCGACGGTAGGGGGCGGTGCGGTGCTCCCTGGTGATGCTCAACGACATGGTGGCGAGGCGTGGGGCGGTGCAGCTTGGTCGGAACGCGACGGTGCTCTGCGCGTGCCCGACGGAAGATTTAATGGCGCACAGCGCACGTGGTCCGCGCAGCGGCGAACGAGCGTGTATGCGGGGTTGCTGGGACGGTGGTGATCACGTATGCACGCGGCGAGGGCGGCGCGCGGTCTGTGGTCGTCGGTCGAGCGTGGCGCACGGTGCGTGCTCTCGGCATGATTGCTGGCGAGCTTGGCATGGTTCGTGCGTGTGGTCCAGTGGCTGGCAGGGTTCGAGCGCTGGACAGGGAGTGGCGGTGGGGTGTTGGCTTGCTCCTAGACATGTTGTTTCGGCTTGGTGCTTGCTCTGGCTAGCTATCCATTGTCGGCTGGCAAGGGGATGCTCGGGTTGGCATGGCATGGGGCAAAGGGTAGGGGCTAGGGTTGGTCCAAGCACTGGTTGGCACTGGGGGAGACAAGGGTGATCAATGGTGAACATTGCTTAGCCAAATTACTGCTCAAAACAGTGAATTTAGACCAGTTTGATTTGTTTCTGCCAAGTGTTTGATGAAATGGCCGCAAGAATTCAAGTTTTGAATTTTGAAAAGATTTTTGGTGGGTGTGCTAGGTTGGTGCTGGTGAGTCTGCAGATGCTTGGGTTTTGAAAGTTGAGCTTGTTTGAGTGGTTTTTTAAAAGTGGGATCTTCCCATATGATAAAGATTCAATTTTGAATTGTCATTTAAACCATGCATTTGAATGTTTCTGGATGATCACAAAGTGGGTCTTGATACTTTGTTATGAGTACAATCAAGGGGTGCAAAGATCCAGAAAAGTTTCAGTTAGGTTCTGAAAGTTTGAGACAGCCAAAGTAGGCATGGGAGTTAAATTGGTCAAAATGACCATTCCCTTATTTTATTTGTTTTGATTTACTTGTCTTTGAGAAAAGTTTGGGATTTGTTTAGATGATGTTTATTTCACCTAAGAATCCATTTACAAGCAAAGGAACACACAAACAAGGTGGTTCAAAAGAATTCAAAATGAAATGCATACTCTCGTGCATGCTTTCATATTTTTATTTAGAGAAGTTTTTCTTAACCCTAATTTTCATGATTAGAGTTTGATGATCCAAGTTTAGTATTTTTGGGATGTTACACTTGTACTGTTGGATTTGCAAATCTTGAGTGCCTTTCAACCATAGCAGAGAGCTAGCATTGAGCCTAAACCTTAGAATGGTATGATTTTGCTCCTTTATACAAGTATTCGTTACTAAGCGTAGGAATGTGCGGTAAGGGTGAATCTCAACCATTATTAATGGGCATCGTGAAGCAAACGTTCCCTATTTTCCACCATGAAAGTTTCGCTAGTTTAAAAAGTGCTTTCTTGGAAACTATCAATAATGAAGTTCAGGTTGTGCAATATACATTGTGTTAATAAAAGTCTAGACGAGAATCATATGAGCCAAGTGAATCCCCAAGAAGAAATCTAGTCATTTTCCCTTTCAGGGTGGTAGCTCCCTAATGGACCCTGAACCTTTCTTTCTTTCTAGCCTTCTCGAATCTCAGGACGAGATTCCTTTTAAGGGTGGTAGTTTGTCACATCCCAAAATTATCCTAATTTTGGAATGTGAAATAAATAAAATAAGTTTGATTGGTTGTTTTACTTTGTTGAAAATTCACAAAGTAAAGAAACTTTTTGAATTGAAAATCCCCTCAACCTTGATTTCAGTACCTTATATCCTTTTAATAATGACTAAGTAGCCCTATCTAGCAAAAAGGCATAAAATGATTTTTGTTTAAATGATTGACATATGGCATGCATCTATGCATTCATTGCATCATGGCTTCTTACAAAAAATTTAAATTCAAAATCATTTGTGAAAAACCCTATTTAAAAACCCTTCTATGCACCTATTAGGTATCATTTGAAAAATATATGTTCAAATGTTTTTATTGGACAGGATATGATTCCCTAGTAGTCCTAAAATACTAATTTGAATTTTTAAAAAAATTACAAACAAGTATGAGCTCATTTGGAGTTCGAAATCAAATATAAAAGAGAAAATAGAAATTGAAAAAGAATAAAATCAAAAGAAAAAAACACCTAAACCTAGTCTACCGACCCAGCGGTAGTGGCCTATCCAGGCTACCTACTACCTACCACCGGAAGTGAGCAGCGCACAGCAGCTAAGCAGCCAGCCCAGCAGATGCCCAAGCGCAGTAGTAGCTAGCCCAACCCGCAGATCGCCTCTCCCTGATGCGTGGAACCCGACCGTGGTCTCCTTCTTCCTCGCGCTAGGAAACGCTAGGAAACACTCACGCACACCCTTGGTCTTCTTTGCTGGCGCAATAGCTTTCTTACCGCCCTCTTGAAGTTTCCCTTTTTATTAGGCTTGCCTTGATTCTTGAAATTGGAGCTCTTATTGACCATCAACACTTGGTGCTCTTTCTTGATCTCCACTTCCGCAGACTTCAACATAGAGAAGAGTTCTAGAAACGTCTTATCCATGTGTTGCATGTTGTAGTTCATCACAAAGTTCTTGTAACTTGGTGGTAGTGATTGGAGGACACGATGAATCCCTAATGCATTAGGAATTATTATGCCCAAGCTCTAGAGCTTATTAGCGTGCCCAGACATCTTAAGCACATGCTCACTGATGGAGCTGCCCTCCTCCACCTTGCAGTTAAAGAACTTTTCATAAGCTTCATAACTCTCGGCTGCCGCGTGAACCTCAAATATCATTTTGAGTTCATGGAAAATATCATGTGGGTCAAAGTTCTCAAACCTCATTTGAAGCTCCGATTCCAAAACATACAAGATAGCACACTGAACCGTGGAGTAATGATTCTTCCGAGTATGACAAACATTTTTCTCGTCATCGGTACCATATTCTGCAGGTGGGTCACCCAACGGTGCATCCAGCACATAGGTCAACTGACCAGCATTAAGGACAATCCTCAAATTGTGAAACCAATCTACGAAGTTTCTTCCCTTGTTTTCAACTTTTCTTTCTCTAGGAACACATTAAAATTGATGGTAGGGGCCGCCATTGATCTACAACATATTTGCAATAGTTTAGACTAATTTTATGAAAAATTGTAACCCTAGGATTGGACAAAACCCCTTAGAAAAATAGGAGTTGTATTTGTTCCAAAAAAAACTTATTTACAAACAATCTTGTAAACTCTTTCCACAACCTTTTTGGTTTTGATTCTACATCTCTTCCTTTTCAAACTTGATGGACAAGACCTAACCATGAGCAAAGACTTCAACATGAGCAAAGGACTTCACCAACTCAAATTACTTCAACTACAACATCACCAAAGACTTCAACTTGGATATAAATAAGGACTACAAGTGAGACAAGAAATATTACCCAAGACTTGAAGACTAAGGAAACACAACTTAGAAGAACCATCATCGCCTTTGAAGTTTTATGACCAAGATGCAAGAATTTTTCCAAGGAAGCCATGATCTTATTCATGAAGAATCAACTAAGAAGAATGGAATGATCTCAAGAAAAACCATATAGTTGGACCACCATACTAGTGATTAGTTTAGGTCAAACACACCAACTTATGTGCTGTAGCAAAAATATTTTGTTGCCTAAAAATGTGCTTGAAACTTGTTGTTTGAATGGAATGTTTGTTTGTGATTTCTTGCACATTGATTGTGTGATTTGTTGTGTGTGATTAGACTTCTTCCTTAGAAATCCTTTGCCTATTCTAATCCCAATCCAACCCAAATAGATGACTTCTCCAAGAGACTCCAACATCAAGAATGGTGACAATAACAATAACAACCAAGAGATGCACATGAAAGAACAATTTCTAGCATCCCAAGCCCAGTTGAATCAGATGAAAACTCAGTTTCTAGCCAACAACAATGAGTTAGACCCAACCTTGCAAAAGTTTTGGAAATCCAGTCCCAGTTGTTGCATGGGATGACCACTCAAATGATCAACATGAAAGACAACCTTTCCCAAGGAGTTTGTGACAAAAATGATGTCAAGGATGATATTATAGAAGGAACTCAAGCTTGCAATATTTGTGGAGACATGGATCACACTTCCAAAGAGCATGAAGATCAATGCCCTAATTGTGAAGAGAAACATCCAACTAAACAATGCCCCACATATCAAGTTACTTGTTTCCTATGTGAAGGAAATAATCATGTCCCTATCCAATGCCCCATCTATCCTATAGTTCAACAAAGGAAACAAGGTGGAGTGCATCAAAATTTTGGTAACCCCCATGAGGAAACCTTCTATCAAGAAGGATGAAGACAAAGGCAAATCTCAGATTGCACCTCCATACATTAAGAATCACCTTGATGGAAAAAAGAGGAAACATAGGTATTATCCAAGGAATCATTTAAGGAACCAAGGAGACTTTCCCACCTTTGAGGTGAGATATTAAGAACATGAACTAGAGGAACTCCTAGCTTTGGAGAAACCCAAGAAAAAGAGGAATAAGGAAATTAGCCAAGTGTGGTGCAACAACTGCAAAGAGCTAGGCCATTATATATCAACTTGTCCACAGAAGATACGTGAAGAACTCAACCTTGTCACATGTTACAATTGTGGTGACCAAGGACATTATGCCAGCAATTGTCCAGAAAAGATGAGGTACAACACAAGCAAGCCAATGAGAGATCTCAGCCTTGTCACATGTTTCAAGTGTGGAAACAAAGTACACTATGCAAATGTCTGCCAAGAGAAGTTTCATCAAGATCCCAAGCAATCCAAGATGTAATGTAGTGGAAAACTTTTTAAGGGTGGTAGTACCCTACTTGGCTTGAAGCCAACTTGTAACCTCTAGCCTCCCCAAATCTCGGGACGAGATTTCTTTTAAGGGTGGTAGCTGTCACATCCCAAAATTTTCCAAATTTTGTAATGTGAAAAATAAATAAATAAAAGAAATATATCTTGAAAACTTAAAAACCAATCTTGAACAAATTTTATTTCTAAATGGAAACTTAAAAACCCATCTTGAACAAATTTGAATAAAATGGAATCCAACAAATTTCAAACAAGTGGAAAGCATTCATCAATGAATATATCTTGAAATTCAAACTTGGGAACACCAAAACCCAAAACCTTAATGGAAGAAAATCATTTCCAAGATATTTCTAAGACTATGGATTTGATCCATATAAAAATTCATCATCAAACATTTATAAATGATCAAAAATAATAAATAAAAATATTATAAAACCATAGAAATTGTTTTCATTCAATTTGGAACCATGGATAAAAACTTATGAATATGACAAGATAAAAGGAAATAATTTCCAAAGCTAATAAAGCTCCTATCTAAAATCCATACCAAAATTATGAGCAATTAATCCTAAAAAGATATAAAAGGATAAACAAATATTAAATAAGATTTTACAAATTAGAATCACCAAGTTTGGATCTTTAAATAAAAAGATATGGTTTTTATAAGATAAATAAAGAAATAATAAATAAGGAGTATTTAAAAGCCAAATTAAATCTTGGCCAATCCATAAGAAAATGGAATAAATATAATCCAAATCCAAATAAAAAAAGGATAAAGAATATTCAAATAAGATTATATGGCATTAACCAAATTCCATTCTATTAAATAAAGACAAAATCCCTAATAGAAATGATTAATTAAATCACGGGAAAATAATAAATGGAATTTGCCCAAGGGGAATAAAAGTTATTCAATTAACTTAAATGGAATAAAAGAATCATTTGAATAAGAATTTATATGGATTTAAAACCATATTGGATTTTATTTGAATGAAGACAAATGCTCAACTTAAATGATTTATAAATCATATTAAAATATTTAAAATAATTCAAAATGAATTATTTAACACCCTTTTGAATAAATAAAACTTACTGAAAAAGGTTTGGTGAAAAATTAGAATTCAAATAAGAGATTGAAAATATGATTAAATCTTATTTGAATAAAATCAAATGCCTAATTTAAATAAAGAATAAACCATAATTGAATAAAGAATTATTCCTAAAACGGTATTTAAAATATAGGTTTAAACAACATTAAAACTTACTGAAAGTTTGGCAAAGATTTGAATTCAAATGGTTGATTGAATTGTTTAAACAAATTCAAAACAGAATAAAAGAAACAGAAAAAGAAAAAAATAAACAGAGAAGAAAAAAAGGGAAAGAAGCCAGCCCAACCCACCTAGCCCATCTGTCCCAGCAACGTAGCCCACTCCCTTCTCCCCCGAATCGTTTTTCTGTCACCCACAAAACAACCCGCAGAGACACTGACCGCTGGACCCCACCCTTTCACTCTCTCTCTCGCTGACCGCTGAACCCCACCTGCCAGACCGTCTTCCTCACCCGCCACCACTAGTTCCTCCCTCCCTCGCCGGTTTCTGGCTTGATTTTCGCATCTTTAATTCGCCTTAACGCTGAGGATGTTACTCACCGTGATCATGCCCTACTAAACGCCTCCTCGCCCTCTTCCATTTCCCTCACACCCCGTCGCCAGATAGCCACTAGGCTGCCCGAATTTCGACCTCAACTCCCTCTGACCCCGACGAGCTTCCCGGCGAATTCAGGCCAGACTGTAGGGTTCGCAGCATATAAAACAAAAAATTTCCTACGATGGGAACTATGTACCAAGATCTATATACTAGATACAAACAACGGGCGGATGTATATCCATAGAGAACATACCCTTGAAGACCGACAAAGCTTAATGAGTTCAACTCGTGGTTGATGTAGACGATCTCTTGCCGATCTCAAGGTCGAGAGAAAGTCCTAGCGCCGCAAAGCAGTAGCGCATCCGTGCTCGCACAAACGTACAAGACATCGAGCAACCTCCGCCTCCTCGCTGCAGCGATGCAGCGGAAGCACAACCCTTTCTTGCCGAATAGCCACTGGGAACATGTATCTCGCTAGTCCGAGACCATGGGGATAAATTCTAGAGGGGGAGAGAGATCCTTCACGAGGAGGTGTGTGTGAGAAGTGAGGAGAGGTGTTCCTTTTATAGGAGAGGGGGGAACCCCAAGGGGGTGGCCGGCGCATGGGGGCTTCCCCCTTGCCCTGCCCTCTTCATGTGGGTGGACACTCCACTCACAAAAATCCATTCAAATCCCTCCACTCAAAATCCCACTCAAACTTGCCATTAAATTTCCACCAAATTTAATGCAAAATCTCATTAAATAAATCTCTTTTATTTTATTCAGAATTTTTTCAATTACTTTAATGACAAACATTCATAAATAACCCCTTGCTAGAATTCTATTTCACATGCATATCCTATTTATGCAATTTCACCCGAAACCCTGTTTCGGTATCTAGTGAAATAAATTCCTGCGCTTGTTTATTCTTTCGGCATGAAACATTTGCTCCAACTGGATGTCAGTGTCCCTTAAGTATGTCACCCTACGGTTCGCGAATAATGCGGACATGATCGAGACCCTTCTCCAATCAATAATCAGTAGCGGGACCTGGAGATCCATACTGACTCCCACACATTCAACGATGACTTTCCTGTGATCGTCGGAAACTTTTACGCTTGTATCTTAATCCCTTTGTTTCACGATATATTACATGTCCGAGATTTGATCATCGGTATCTCCATACCTAGTTTGATCTCGTTACTGACATGCACTCTTTTCTCGTTCCCGTGATCAAATCACTTGCTTGCAAGCTAACCAATGTGATATCACCGAGAGGGCCCAGAGTATATCTATCCGTCATCGGGATGAACAAATTCCACTCTTGATCCATGATTCTCAACATAACACTTTAGTAGCTTTGAACGTTTGATGTCAACAAGAAACTCTTCCGGTGTTAGTGATTGGCATGATCTCATGGTCTAAGGATTAGGATCACTTTGTAAGTTGTTTATAGCAATATAAACTCAATGACTTTGATCGTAATGCTATACCTCGGATGAATGTTCATCACACCATTACACTAATGTTGTGATCTCGTTATTAACAACATCCAATGTTAATGATTAGGAAACTGTGATCATCTTGTTAATCAACGAACTAGTTTATGAGAGAGGCATAACTAGGAACTTCTGTTTGTTTATTAAACACACATGTATTAACATTTCCGTATTAATACAATTATAGCATGCAAAATAAACATCTATCATATACTTGGAATACACATAATAAACACTTTATTATTGCCTCTCAGGGCATATTCCCTTGAGTCTCCCACTTGCACTAGAGACAATAATCTAGTTACATAGTGATGTATCTAACACCCATGGAGCTCTGGTGTAGATCATGTTTTGCTCTAGGGAGAGTTTTAGTCAACGGATCTACTACATTGAGATCCGTATGTACTTTACAAATCTTTATATCTCCATCCTTGACATGCTCGCGGATGGAGTGAAACCGGCTCTTAATATGCTTGGAATGCTTGTGAGACCTTGGCTCTTTGGCATTGGCAATGGCACCATTGTTGTCATAATAGATAACCATTGGGTCCAACATGTTTGCAACCACACCTAGTTCGGATATGAACTCCTTCATCCAAACTGCTTCCTGAGCCGCTTCCGAAGCAGCAACATATTCGGCCTCCGTCGTTGATCCCGCCACCACAGGTTGTTTGGAGCTCCTCCAACTAACCGCTCCGCCATTCATGAGAAATACGTATCCGAATTGAGACTTAGAGTCATCTAGATCGGTGGCAAAGCTAGCGTCGACATAACACTTAGCGACGAGCTCTTCTTCACCTCCGTATACAAGAAACATATCCTTAGTTCTTCGCAAGTACTTAAGGATATTCTTGACCGCTTTCCAGTGTTTCGAACCTGGATCCGATTGGTACCTACTAGTCAAAGTAATAGCATGTGCCACATCCGGTCTTGTACATAGCATGGCGTACATTATAGAGTCTATGGCTGAAGCATAGGGGACTTTGTCCTATATAGTTCACAAGCCAACCGGAGCGCCTTTTTCACTACACTGAGTGTGCGCTTTCAATAAGGTGCTCATAGTAATGCATGGAGGCTCGTAGACCATTTGTTTCTTCTCCCGGACGATAATGGAAATTTTTTCAAGAGAGGACCCACGCTACAGGATATTGAGATTCACTGCAGTTGTGAGGCACCTATACCAGAATAGACAAACTTCTAGCCTAGACCTGTCCCATTCCAGAGTAATGTGGTTGCACGGGTTAAGTTGTTATAGCTAAAGCTGCAAAGAACCGGGTGCGTTTTCATAAACATTTTCTCCTCTTTCTTTCATCATTTGTAAAACCAAAACCTTTTTCTTTCTCAAAGTCACTTGGTAGGCCAGATCTCACCAAGGTTTTCTCATAAATGTTTTTGTAAACTTTTCCGGGTCTTCCCATCCCATAGTTTTGCCTCGGCTAAAACGGGGTCGCCAAGTGGGTACGGTGTTCTACACCATCTACCATACTAGGGGTAACTAGGTTTCATCAAAGGTGTTGTACTTATTAGTACAAATGGTATTGGCTGGAGGAGCCAAGCCACTACCAGGTATAAACAATTATACGGTAAACCAATGCACTTTGTATATAAGTAGATAAAACATGCATAAATAAATAGTAGGGCAAAGGCTTATGAGCAAGAAGGTGGCTTGCTTGTGACCAGACAGATGTCCTTGATTTCTTTAGAATACCAGAATACCGATCACAGTAATAAAAATAATAAGAATGATCCGATTCTTCCTTCACCTTGTCGTCACATAATCGCAATTATCGCCATTATCGAGCATACATGCAAACTAGCAATACCACATTAAATACAAGGCATACAAGCATCAAGGAATATAGCATGCAGAAGGTAAATACAAGTTTATAAATTAGTAGGTGTTGAGTAGTTGGATTTAAAGAAAGTGGAAATGCTTAATGGGCATTTGAGGATTTTCTTAATGAATTTGGAGACTAAATCTACTTATTTAAGGGTTTTTAGACGAAGGTCAAGTTCTGTATGATATCAATATGCAAAAATGATGTCATCAGATAGGTACTAACAAAATGAAACCAACAAAAGTTGTTTCACTAATTTATAAATTTCCATTGATTTATTATGCATTTTCTAGTGAATAAAACTCTAGTTTTAGGAAATAATTCAT
This sequence comes from Avena insularis, assembly GCA_023614405.1. Classification (NCBI taxonomy): domain Eukaryota; kingdom Viridiplantae; phylum Streptophyta; class Magnoliopsida; order Poales; family Poaceae; genus Avena; species Avena insularis. The sequence continues at coordinate 271,637,875 of CM042697.1, forward strand.
GATGACCCACAAGTATAGGGGGTGTATCGTAGTACATTCGATAAATAAGAGTATCGATCCCAACAAGGAGAAGAAGAAGGTGTTGACTAGTGGTTTGGAGCAGGAATTATCTGTAAATAATTAGCAAACGGGTTTTTAGGGGTTTTTGATAATGCAAAGAAATAAAGTGCAATTAAATAAAAACAATAATAATAATTGCAGCAAGTGGCCCAATCCTTTCTTCCCAAATGACAAGTCGGTTGTATTACTTATGAGGACCAAACTTTCTCGAGGACACATGGGAATACTGTCAAGTGCTTTCGCTTCATATAGTTGATTAATCTTCTTTGGTTGGGTAAGTGTTGTGTGGGTGAACCTATGATAATGTACCGACGTTACTTGGGACTAATACATACTTGTGATTAAACCCCTTGCAAGCATCGGAAACTACAAGAAAGTAATTAAGATCAAAATCTAACCACGGCATTAAACTCTGAGATCCTACACTCCCTTGTGCAAAGGTTTCCTAATGGGTGTTTAGGTTTCTGTCACTCTGGCAACCCCACAATTAGTAGTCAAATACACAATGCATTCCTCTAGGCCGATAAATGATGAAGTATCATGTAGTCGATGTTCACATGACACCACTAGAAGAATAGCACCACAACTGAAATATCAAACCATTGAATATTACTTCAACACAATTCCACTACTAACAACACGACTTCTCCCATGCCCTCAAGAACTAAACGAACTACTCACGAGACATCATATGGATCAAGATCAGAGATGATATGATGATGAATAACAATATGAAGATAAACAATAATTCAATGATTCCACTCACAAGAATCAATTACAAAAGTAATCAACACCGGGAAAGTTTCCCCTAAGAACTATGCAAGATTCAACCAATTGTTATAGCGGGATGGAGTGGTGATGATGGTGCTGGTGGAGATGGTGGTGAGGATGATGATGATCCCGATGAAGTCTAGCTTGATGACGGTGTAGATGGCGACAATCTCCCCTCTCCGGGAACGAATTTCCCCAACAAAAATATACCTGCCGGAGAGCTCTTTCTCTCTCTGTAGTTTCCGCCCTGAAGAGGAGGCAGAATATTTCTGTGGTCACTGCCCGATTATTAGGGTTTCGGGAGGAAGATATAGGTGAAAGGGCGACGCAGGAGGAGGGCCAGGGTGGCCACACCACCTGGTGGCGCGGCCTACGGGGGGCCGCGCCAGGGGTGGTGCGGGCCCCCTCCATCTCCGCCTCCCCTTCTAGCTTCCTTCGTCTTCTGGAAAAATAGGATTTTCCATATATTTTCTGGAATTTTCTGATCTTCGTGGATATTGCATCTGGACACCACTTTTTCCATCAGAATCCTGACTCCAGCAGTTCATCCTCCAAAAGTAATCCAACATGCAAAAATAGATGAAATAACATAAGTATCACCTCTTAATAAGAAATATATCAATGAATAAAAGTAAATTATGATATAGAATAGTGATGTGAAATGGACGTATCAATAAATATGACCACAGGTTTATGGAGTGAAGTGTTGATAAAAAAGAATACGGACAAGAAGCATCACATTTACCAATACACAGCTCATAATAGAAATGAACTCACCATTATATATCTTGACTTGCAACGAGTATGGGAGTCACCATAGAGATGCATAAAGACAAATCATAATTGGTAATGGAAAACTTTGTTCTTGGTCAGAGAACAGTTGACAAATCATACTTAGTTTTCAAGAAAAGCTTTTGTAAAGAAGTTTCTAGCAGGAGTCCTTTTTTCAAACAAAAAGGGCTTTTCGCAATGATATGTTTCAAAGTAATATTCATTCAGATAAGAGCAATGTGCAAAACAAGGAAGATAAGAAACATGATTGAATAAATCATCATATGAATGATTGAAACACAATGACTCAAATGCACGATGGAGATAGAAAGGAACAGATTTACCGACTCAACTAAGAAGTAAAATAAAGGCCCATCTCAGAGGAAAGCAGGTATTTCAAGTTTCATAAAGAGCTTCCAAAAGATTATGGTACTTGCTTGCTTTGAGCTCTCATTGCCCCTATCATAAGCATCTTGAGGTGATTAAGGTTAAAGTGAACAAATATGGAGTATATGCTTGACAAATCATAAGTTGGCAATCTCATGTCCCTTGAGTACGAGGGTCGTTCCTCATTCTACTCAACTTTAGTTGCCGGTAAGTTCTTGTCATTGTAAATATATGTGTATCATAGAGAACCGCCAATGGGGTATCCCTTGCCCCATGACACATGAGGTATCCCATATCCAAATGACAAGGCAACAGACAGTGAGCATCTCAGCGATCCTTTATTTACCATGAAAATGGTGCATATTTTTTTTTTCTATATATATATTTTTTTTTTGAGGATGCTTCATAGATTGCTCACTATGGTGATGCTGCAAGTTTCCACCATGATTAGGCATGGCTTAAGCTAGCAGCCCAGGCATTTCTATAACACATATACATAACTCCATGGACTTACAATCTCCCATTTTATTTCGCACCGCCGACATCCATAAACAAAAGATCATGATATCAACTAGGTAGATAATTACAGATGTTGAAAGTGTTCCCTGTGACAGCACGATTCTTCTAATTCCCAACTTATAAGTGCAAGAATATACAACATAGATGACACAATGGTTCAAGTTTATTAAGGGCAGAAAATAAGTTGTGCCATATAGTTCGTGAGATCTTTACTAACTAGTTTTCACATAACAAAAGAATTTTTAATTTCAAAGGTAGATGAAACTCGATAATTTACTTGGAATAGCAATAATTCTAATAGGTAGATATGGTGGACACAAATGGCATGGGTTTAAGTTAAAGGATTGGATGCATGAGAAGTGTTCCCTCTCAATACAGGTTTTTGGCTATCAAGGATGGGTAGCAAGCAAAAGAGTTGAAGGAAACAAGAAAACATACAAGTGATAAATACAAACATGCAATCTTCCTTGGAAACACAAAAGATCTTAAATAAAGAATACTAAGATTATGAGCCAATCAAGAAAGAAAAAAAATTAAATAAAATACCTGTAAGTGCTTTTCTCTTTTCCTCTCGAACCTCAAAAAGTGTTGCTACTAGCCACAGTTAGGTTTGCCAAAACCAATTTATATTTACTTGATGCTCCCAAAGTGATACCAATACTAATCAACAAGATAAATCATATAATGGAAGTTGCAAACTAAAATAATATGTGCAAAAAGTAAAAGTTGAAACTTCTCATTAATATTCCATAAAGGCACTCACACCAAGGGATACATAGATAACCAACTAGAGGAGAGATACTTCCACAATGCAAACCATCCTATATGATAACTTCTGTATTCATGATATGACTCTACTAAAAAGGTAAGAAGATGAAAGATAATGATGTGATACCGTGGCACTCCCCCAATCTTGGAACAAACCAAGGGGATGCCAAAACGGTGGTGGTGTTCTCATGGTGAGGAAACCCTCCAGCATCTTACGAAGCCTGTTATTCTCCTCTTGAAGTATATCCATCTTTCTCCTTAGGACTTGGTACTTATCACAAAACTCATCAGTGGCTCGAAGGGATTCCCCCGACCTCAGGGCAGGAACTGAGGTCTGGAATGAAGGTCATCATCCCGTGCAGATTATGTGAAAAAGCACGTCTAGTGTTAATTGCCGCTACAAAAGTAGGTTTTCTTTCCCTTGATCCTATGGCAGCTTGTCCCTTCATGCCTGTTGACATGTTATTTACTTCCTCCTTGATGCTCCGATCCATGTCTTCGCGCCTAGCTGTGATCCTTTCTTCTTCCACCCATCCAATGAAAGTCCCTTGCTTAAGATCGCGGTGGAGCTCGCGCCGATGTCGCAGCTCATAGTCTTCCGAGGGTAACTCTAGAACGACATATGAACAAAACAGATCAAAACGAAAACACCACAAGAACGTGATATACAGACCTCAGGGGGTCGGGAGGTTATCTATACAAAGATTTATGACATAAGGAAGGTACTGGGCGAAAACGGGACGGAGACGGCCTCCGGGGTGGTCACACCCCCTGGTGGCGCGGCCAGGTGGTGCCCACGTCACTAGGTGGTGTGGGCCACCCAGGATCCATTTCCTTCCCTCTTTCGACTCATTATCTTCCGTATGGGATAAAAACTGCAACAATATAAATAGAAAAGTTTTTCGTGAACCTTTTATTTTCAGCACTTTTACCTATTCGGAAACGGACTCTGTAGGTTCCTGAGTTTGGTCTCTAATAAATTCTTCTAGAGTCACCATTTGAATAATATCAACATATTTATAAGAATATCCAAAAATATAATGTTTTGAGCCTTTGACCATTCTTCATCTCCTTACATCATTCTCTCCCAATATTTGAAAATCTCTTTCATACAAAGCTCCTCACAATCTTCATTATAAACATTAGTGTATGCACGATAATAAACCTTTGGGTTCGAATTTCAACTGAAATCCATCAAAACATAAGATACTGTAGCAACTTTGTTTAAAAATCCCAAAAAGAATTTACAAGGAAATCGATTTAAGAGGCAAATGCAAATAATGGGAGAAATCTGTCAAAATAGACCAGCAGGTAAAGATTGATTTTTTTCGAAAATCTTCTGTTGCTCAAATCAAAAAGTGCAAAACTAAATAATGTTGAATAACAACTTGGGTCACAAGCAAAAAATATTATTGCTCCATCCGACGTACTGAGATTTTTCACAAATTTTTACAGTGAAGCACAAAAATCTGTTCTGGGATAGCAACTTCCCACAACTCACCTACTTCTCAAAAGAGGCTAATATTGACACAAAAACCAAATAAAAATGAGAAGGCGAGGTTATTACAAAGGTAATAACTTCCAAGACTCAAAGAAATAGAAATCGAAAGCAAACTAAAATGGGTTGTCTCCCAAAAGCTCTTTCTTTATAGCCATTAAGATGGTCATGACAATTTCAATGATGTTCCCATATGAGATATGAATTTGAAGTGAAAGAGAGCATCAAGAAGGAAATATACAACACATTTTAGTCTAACCCACTTCCTATGCAAGGGAGTTTTGTAAGAGAACAAATTATTGAAACAAAAGGCTACTAGCATAGGAAGACAAAACAGGTGCAACTTCAAAGCTTTCAACATAAAGCGGGGAAACTTAATATCATTGAGATGCATAAAACCATGTTTCCCTCTCTCATAATAACTTTCAGTAGCACTACGAATAAAGTTAACAATATAACTGTCACAAGAAACATTATTATCATCAGAATGAGCATACTTAAAATCATCAAAAAGAGGTTTAAGGTCATAAACTGGATCAATAGAAGCAAGTTTTTCAACTCTAAAATCCTCATTAGGCAAATCATTTTCATAAGGAGCTTTAGAAAATTTGGAAAAATTAAACTCATAAGATTCTCCATCAAATTTAGTTAAAATTTTCTCTTTCTTACAATCTATAATAGCTCCACAAGTGTTCAGAAAAGGTCTACCAAAAATGATAGGACAAGTTTTACTAGCTGCTGAACCAAGCTCTAGAAAATTAGCAGGATATTTAATCTTACCACAAAGGACTTCCACATCTCTTACAATACCAATTGGGAAAATGGTTTCTTTATTAGCAAGGTGAATAACCACATCAATGTCTTCAAGTTCACAAGACCTAACTTCATGCATAATTTCTCTGTAAGCTCATAAGGAATAACACTAGAACTTGCAGCAGTATCACATAAACCATAATAGAAATGATCACCAATTCTAACAGAATGCATAGGGACACTAGCTTTCCTAGCTTTACTAGGATGTGAGACAATATCAGAAGCATCTTCACAAAATATAATGTGCCTGTCTTCTACATTTTTAGTGAAAAGGACTTTCACAATGGCTACTACAGGTTCAATATTTATTTTTTCATCAGGTTCAATAGCCTTTTTTGTACTTTTTCTAACCACATTAGCTATAATACAATGTTCCTTTACCTTATAAGGAAAAGGTATTTTCTTAATATAAGTTTTAGGAAAAATATGATCAACAGTACAAACTTCAGTATTTCTAGCAGGAACATGATTAACATTATCTTTATAAGGTGCATGGTAGTTGTTCCACTTATTTTGGGAATTTCAATATAATAGGAAAATGCCTTAAAGCAATTGGCAATACTTTGAGAATCAAGACCATACTTAGTACTAATATCATGAAAGTCATCAGTTCTCATAAAAGATTTAATGCATTCATAATCATAATTTATACCTGACTTTCTTCCTTTGTCATTCTACCATGCTACAATATTCTCTTGAATACAGTCTAGAATATACCATTTAGCTTCTTCTTTCATACGTGTGAATGATCTAGCACAAGAAGCATCTAATAAATCTTTATCATGAAGAGAAAGCCTTGCATAAAAGTTATTAATAATATTATTATTAGGGAGCTCATGAATAGGACATTTGAGCATAAGTAACTTCAATATCCCCCAAGCTCGAGAGGTACTCTCTCCATCACGAGGCCAAACGTTATATATTTTGATTTTGTTCTTTATGAATCTCACTAGGAGTATAAAATTTAGAATAAAAGAGAGGTACAATTACCTCCCATTCCATAGATTGTCCATTCTTCAGCAGCTTATACCATTCTTCAGCTCTTCCTTTCAATGATATAGAGAGTATGTTTTTTTTGACTTGTTCCGTTGTGATACCTTCAAACTTAAACAACCCGCATAATTCATGGATAAAAAGAAATTGATCACCGGGATGGACAGTTCCATCCCCAAAATAATAGTTATCCAGAACACAATAAACAATTCTTGTAGGTGTCTTAAAAGGATCTATCTTAGTAGGTGGTGGTTCATCTACGACCCAAGAAGTGGTAGTAGCTTTCCCAAATAGGAAACCAAGTGGGTTATCCATATTGGAAACAAAGTAACAAATATAAATAAAAGCAATACTCATAGTAGAAGTTTCCTTTACCAGTTCCACTCTTCAATATCGCTTCACTCCCTGGCAATAATGCTAGAAAATAGTCTTGATGACCCACCAGTATAGGGGGTGTATCGTAGTACTTTAGATAAATAGTAGTGTCGACCCCAACAAGGAGAAGAAGGTGTTGACTAGTGGTTTGGAGCAAGAATTCACTGTGAATACTTAGCAAACGGATTTTAGGGGTTTTGATAGTGCAAAGAAATAAAGTACAAGTAAATAAAGACAACAATAATAATTATAGCAAGTGGCCCTATCGTTTCTTAGCAAAGGACAAGTCGGTTGTACTACTTATGAGGACCAAACATTCTCGAGGACACATTGGAATAATGTCAAGTGCTTTCGCTTCATATAGTTGATTAATCTTATTTGGTTGAACAGGTGTTGTGTGGGTGAACCTATGCTAATGTACCGACCTTACTTGGACTAATAGATACTTGTGATTAAAGCCCTTGCAAGTATCCGCTACAAGTGTTTCTTAACAACATTAAACTCTGAGATCCTACACTCCCTTGTGCAAAGGTTTCCTAATGTTGGTTCAGGTTTTTGTCACTCCGGCAACCCCACAATTAGTAGTCAAATACACAATGCATTCCCCTATGCCCATAAATGGTGAAAGTATCATGTAGTCGATGTTCACATGACACCACTAGAAGAATAGCACCACAAATTAAATATCGAACCATTGAATATTACTTCAACAAAATTCCACTACTAACAACATGATTTTTCCCATGTCCTCAAGACCTAAACGAACTACTCACTAGACATCACTTGGATCAAGATCAGAGATGATATGATGATGAATAAAAATCTGAACATAAACAATAATTCAATGGTTCCACTCACAAGCATCAACTACAAAAGTAATCAACACCGGGAAAGTTTCCCCTAAGAACTATGCAAGATTCAACCAATTGTTACAGCAGGAAGGAGTGTTGATGATGGTGTTGGTGGAGATGGTGGTGAGGATGATGATGATCCCGATGAAGTCTAGACTTATGACGATGTTGATGGCTACGATCTCCCCTCTCCGGGAAGGAATTTCCCCGATAGAAATCTACCTGCCGGAGAGCTCTTTCTCTCCCTGTAGTTTCCGCTTCGCAGAGGTGGTAGAATATTTCTATGGTCGCTCCCCGAGTATTAGGGTTTCAGGAGGAAGATATAGGCGAAAGGGTGATGCAGGAGGTAGGACAGGGTGGCCACACCACCTGGTGGCACGGCCCAGGGGGGCCGCGCCAAGGGGTGGTGTGGGCCCCCTTTGGCCCATCTCCACCTCCCCTTCTGGCTTCCCTCGTCTTCTGGAAAAATAGGATTTTCCATATATTTTCTATAATTATCTGATCTTCGCAGATATTACATCTGGACACCTCTCTTTCCATTAGAATCCTGACTCCAGCAGTTCATCCTCCAAAAGTCATCCAACATGCAAAACTAGATGAAATAACATAAGTATCATCTCTTAATATGAAATATATCCATGAATAAAAGTAAATTGTGATATAGAATAGTGATGCGAAATGGACGTATCAATTCACCAGAAAATTTATGGAGCTCCAAAACTTATTTACTTAGACGGTTAAGTAGAGTTTGATGGACTGATTGACTGGGAGTTGGAATCACTTCAAAATATTTATCAGAATGCTCTTAGGAAAATCTCAAAGTCAGTTCTGGATGATATTTTTGTTTTTCACCAAATTTAATCTACATGATATTTTGATGGCATTCCAAATACACATGGTATCTATTTAGGATATCTTCTGTAGAAATTGGATTCACTCTTTTTGGAGTTATACAGTTACTGTAGTCAATTTATTGCTAAATTAACAATGCACAAAACTGTTTAATTCCCAATAAATCAAAGAGAGCTCAATAAATAGTGGGCTCCTGGAGTTCTAAATATATAGGTATGCATGTCTATTGGGTGTTGGAATTAGGTCAGTACCTATTTTGAGTTGACCAAGAGAATTTCCCAAAGATTGAATTGGCTTGTTATTGTTATTTTCACCAAGGGAAAAATAGGAAGCAAACAATAGAGAGGCCAAGGTTAGATGCATGGTATGACCCATACCTTACAGTGCAACAAAGATTTGATCCAAAAGGAGTTGTAAAACAAACAAAAGGATTTATTAGTCAAAAAGATACTTCTAGGGGCTGGATTTACTATATTTATTTTAGACTTCAGTTGGGATAACAAAGTTACTGGATGTTCAGTAAAACATCCAGGAACCCTAGAAATTTTAGATCTGGTCAATTTGAGTTAGTTTCCATTTTCAAATGAATTTAAACCAAACATGCAGATCTAGGATTTCAAAAAGAAAGAAACAGAGTTGAGGCTCTCGCAGGCTAGATCTACTCCACAGTGGGACACTATGGTGATTTCGGCCCACCCGGTCATCACTACGTGCGCGGGGGATAACGGCCAGTCGGCCTGGTGGGGCCATCCCATCAGCGACATATGGGGCTGAAGGGGTACCAGTGAATCTGGGCTGCCGGATCAAGTAGGATCCGACGACACCAGGTCGTATTCAACCTCGGGATAGAATGGAGGAGGGCAAACCCTAGCGTTGGGAGGCGGTACTTGGGGAGCTCACCTGAGGGTTTGCTGATGTCCGATATGTGGCAAAGGAGCGGCGGTTCACCGAGATGAGCTCAACAAGGGGCGGCACATGGGGGTTTTGACGTCGGGGAAGGTCTCACGCGACTACACCCGTCTGGAGCCTTTAGAGCTTAATGGTGGTTCTGGTACAGATGGTCATGGGGAAAGAGAAAGCGGGGGTTAGATGGAGGGGAGGTAGGGGATCACAACAGGAGGACATGCAGGAGGGGAGAAGCATATGTGAGAGATCTAAGCCCAGCTTTTGAGAATGACCGAGAGGCCATTTTCTTCCTCTCTTGGATAAACCAGAGCAAGAACATGGAAGTGAGTGAGAGCCATAGGGGGCAAATGAGGGAGGGAGAGGAGGTGTACTGGCATGTGGCCTAATAAACTAAAGGGAGAGTACCATAGTGGACATAGTGTTGGAGGAGCTTGAGGGAAGGGAGGTGGCAATCTATTGGGCAGGAGGGGTGGTTGAGAGGGGAGTGTGGGTCCTATTACATGACTAGAGGGAGAGGGGAGGCGTGATTCAGCTGGGTGGAGATATTTTTAACACATGAGGTCCACACATTTCTCTCCTCTCTTTTTTTTGAACCTCATGACAGTAGGGGAAAAACCCTACTGCCTCATTTTCTTCATTTACTTATAGAACTTGGGACTTACATGGAGAGAAAACCAGAGAAAAGGGGGTGCCAAGGAGGCATCCAAAAATCAAAAAAGGAAAAGAAGAACAGCTAGATTACAAACAGGCTACAAGATTATGGATAAATGGATGTAAATCCTCCCTAGTCCTATGCACCAGAAGACCAAAATCTTCAATAAATTTGAATTTCCAGTTTTGAGATGTGGGAGTAATGGCCTTAAAGTGTAGAATATTCCTCTCTTTCCAAATATTCCAGGCTCCCAACATGAATTTTTCCATGAACATGTTACAGTTTCTATTCTCTTTAGCCTCAAAAAATATGTTCAAACTGTTACCTTGATTATGCCAGGACATCCCCAATTTATTCCAATAATCCTTACTGAAAGGGCAATGAAAGAATAGGTGCTCCACTGTTTATTTATGGGGATTTCTACACATGATGAATCTATATCCTGATTGTAGTAGCATATTTTTCCTTTTCAACAAATTCCTGGTATTCAGCCTATCTGAGAAGAGAAGCCAGGATAAGAACTTAACTTTTGGAGTACATTTGGATTTCCAAATCCAATTAAAAGCATCGTGTGGCTTAATATTCTTGAAACAGAACTAATAATATTTCTTGGAAGAATAAGAGTCAGAGCCCCAAACATAGGTCCAAAGATCCTGAGATCCCTCTCCAACATCAGTATTTCTGACATCCTGTTGAAGCTGCTTAATTTCTTCAAATGCCTCAATGGATAGAGGAAGGAAAAAGTTGGCAGATAGACTATTGGCCAATAAGAAGGATTTAACAGACACATCTTCACTTAAAGCATATGAATAAGCTCTTGGAAATTTATCAGCTGCAATTGTTCCCAACTAGTCATCTTTCCAAAATAAAACAGCCTCATCCGTACCAATCTGACAAAAAGTAATTCCTCTGAAGATTGGCATAAGTTTAGTGATATCCTTCCACCAAAAAGATCCTCAGGGAGCCACAGCATGTGGGACTTTATCATGATAATAGGTTTTCCAGAGAAGTGTCACCCAGGGAGTGTCAATCTTATTATAAAATTTGTGAAGATGCTTCAGTAATAGGGCGTGATTCTGTATTTTTATGTTGAGAATACTAGTACCTCCTTTATTTTTTTGGCATACACACCTTATCCCATGCCACTAAAGAATGACACGTTTCACCATCCTTTGTTTTCTTATTCCACAGACAGTGTCTTCTGATTTTGTCCACATGCTCAATAATTTTTGATTGAATATTCAGAGAACACATAGGAAACATGGCAATTGAGGTAAGCAAAGAATTAATGACAGTGACTCTACCACTATAGGTCATCATCATGAAAGAAGCCAACATTTTTCTCTCAATCCTGTCCACTAAAGGCATAAGATCAATAATTGAAGGCTTAGTAGTCCCCAGAGGTAGTCCTAGATAAGTAAAGGGCATCTGACCAATATTACAGCCAAAAGAAGCAGCATAGATTTGTTCTTGCTCAATAGAAATGTTGATTGGAATCATGGATGATTTGTGGAAATTAATATGAAGACTAGTGGAAATTTCATACTTTCTTAGAATATCCTTCATCACATTAATTTGAATATGACAAGCAGGCATTATAATTAATGTGTCATCACATTAATTTCTCTCCTCTCTCAAGCACATGATATAAAGGATAGGTGAGCTACAGTGCTAGGCTATAGTGTAGCACGACAAGAGAGAGGTGGGTTTGCTGTGGTGCATTGCCTTGCAAGTTTGGAGCGGTTTGGTGAAGAGTTTAGGTCATGTATTGATTTGATTGCACAATTTTATCAAAAGATTCTTGTGAAGGAAGTTGAATTTTTTTGCATATGGCAAGGTGGGAAAAAGGTACTGGTGGGTGTATAGGGTCAATGCATAACCCTAGGAATTATTTGGCATTTCTCCAAAGGTTATTGGTCCACTTAAGATCATTTAATCAAAAAGTGCAGAAGTAGTTTCTAGAAGCTAATTTAGTATTTGAGGTGAGATGGTCCCAAATACTATATTACACATTGGAGAATTTTCCTAGAATTTATTTGGAAAGAAAAGTATTATTAAGCTATTATTTCTTGTTTCTGCCATTTAAGAAAAGGGGGAAAAAGAAATAATTGGGACTCTCAAAAATATTTATTTTTGATATGGGAAGGTAGGGCATGATGTTTAGTACTCAATGTTGCATTTAGTTGGCAAAGTTATTTGGAGAAAAACAAACTTGCCTTTATAGACAAGGTTTTAAACATTTTATAAATGAGAGGATTTAATTTTATCGAGGTGTCAAATAGTTATGTAAATAATTTGGGAAATGTTTATAACCAAGGTGGATGATGTAGACTTTAGGTATCCATCATTATCAACCTTGTGTTTTGGAGGGATTATGGTGAAAATGGAAGGAAAGTAGATTTGGGGGAATCTAGAGTTTTGATATTTTGATGCCACCTAAACATGGTTGGATTAGGGAGCTCAAAGCTCACCTTGGTACAAGGGATATATGGTTTATTATACCAATTTATATAGGTCATAATGGAATCAAGAGTTTGAGGTGGTTTAGGAGTGATGTCAAACTTTGTTGAAATTCACCATGATGCCTCATAAACCATGTGTATTTAAGAAGCACAAAGCTCCAATGGAAAAAAGTGAAGGATGGGTAGATAGACCATGGTTAGTAGAACATGGCCATGCCAAGATTTGGTGAAAAGAATATAGCATAAGGATGTGAGCTTCTGCCAAAGTAGGAAAGATGATGGGAGTTGCAGAAAAGATTATTATCTTGACTACAAAACCACCATCGATGAGTGGGTCATAGAACGGTTCAGCCAAGGGAAATAGTGGGATTTGGTAGTACTAATGATGTACTACAAAATGGTTCAGGTACATTCTCCAGAATGCACACTGATTAGAGTGGGTGAAGGTCCAAAGATTGAATCTAGATAAAGATTTCAGACTTTGCCAAATTTGGCAGATTTGAGGATTTGGACATAGAATGCAAGAGTGAACAATTGAGATAGATGCAACAGTTTATCTTTATCATCAAGTGGATGATGTTGAAGGATAGTTTGTGTGCATAATATTTATGCTTGTATTTGGTCTTTGATGGATTGGAAGCTAATGCAAAGTAGTAGCTCAGGCTTGATCTAAGTAAGTAGATTAGACGTTCACTTGAGTGACTCAAGATATATTAAGTTTGGGATGCTTAGTTTGAGATTGATGATCTCAAATATTTGTTTGATCCCTAAGGATGACCTACTAGATTAGCTCACTCTACCTCCTAAGCAATCAAGGCAATTCATCAGACAACAGATCAAGGCAACTCATCTTATCAAACTTATCCAACTACTACTAAAGTTATCCTCAAGCTTAGCTCGAGGTAAGACATGGATGTTTTGAAGAGGTTGTGATTTTGAATTAAGATAAGAACCTCTTAGTATTTCTACCAAGATTGAATGATAAGGTTTTAGGAAAAGTTTTGGAAAACCTAGAGATAAGAGTATTTCAAATTTTTGTCTTGAAAACATAAGGAAATTATATATAGGTCTCCATAGTTTTGTTAATAGAAAGTAGTAAAATATTTTGTAGTGTCAAAGTCATCTTGGCTCGGGTTTGAAATGCCAGAACATTTGAGAATATTAAAGATGACCCAAGACATCTCTTTTGTAAAATAGTTTTTATATCGTCTAATACACAATCAGTTGCATGAGCACAAGCAAGCAAATATTGCAACATGTAACAAGAAAAAGTTTTTGTTCCCCCTTGATTTTTGCGTTTTGGACAACAAATCAGGGTTGCTGAAATTGTGATGTTACAGTTTTCATATTTTTTTTCATGTTACGTACATTTTAGTTTGATCAGTCTGCAACAAGTACTTTGGTTGATTACTCGCATTGTTTTTTTGTCTGGTGAAATCTGTACAAATTTATTCGAAGTGAACTTGTTGCTTGTTTCCCAAGTTTTTTGTTAAACTAACTTGATTTGGCTTGGCCTCAGCCATCTTCTAGTAAAGAAGCACATGCTTGCATCGCTCCATGGCGTCAACTAGTCCAGTTATTCAAGAAGAAATAGATGTATGATCCACCATTGTTAATTGCTTCCTTTCTTATATCACCGTAGTGACACATGTAAAATCCATAGTGATGTGATTGCTTGGTAATGCTGTTATAACTTTTTTGTGTTTGTTTCAGGCTGCAAATATCCCTCTGAATGCCGAACAATGACCCGCTTATCCAAGTTTAGAGTTTGTTTTAGACAACAACAGTGACAATACCTATTGATCATGGAACACTGCTTCGACTGACCCTCTTATTCCAGCCAAAAGATTATTTGGGGATGCCATCCAAGATGCCCTTGATATTGTTGAGCAAGAAGCCAACAAAATAGATTCAGTAATCACCCTAGCACGCAAAGACTTGAATGAATTGAAAAATAGGCAAACTTTGATGCAGAACATAATTAATAATCTCATCTGCAGCTCTCATGGGAAGGCAGTTGTTACATGTATCACGATGCAAGCTCCATAGAGACCTTTTCTATAACACGTGTTATTGTGTTTTTTCAGTTGTGTTGGACTCTGATGCAACATTAATTCGCTGTTGCAAGTTGTTGTAAGTTTACCGAGGAATGTAATAATCTACTATAATTCGTTGTTGTATGTTGTTTGAGGATTTTAATAATCTACTGTAATTCACGGTTTTAAGTTGTTTGAGGATTGTAATTTGCAGTCGTAAGTTCTTTGGGGATTGTTACAAACCGATCATGTATAAAAATTACTACAAGTACATATAAAAACAGTGAAATTGAAAGAGGTACAACACAAGATCTTTTTGAAACGTAGAACATTCGTTGTATTACGGGCACACCATACAACTTGCACTTGCATATAATTCACAGACTAAAAATACAACAAGACCAGACCCACATGATCCATTAATCTGACGGGTAGCTGTCCTAGTAATCGTAGTGGGTTGTACCATATTCTCCATAAGGCGGCACCATCTGCAGCTAAGAATGCTCGACGATTCTGCAATACTCCACCAACAATCGATCGAGTTCGAAAGGATGGTCATTGATCCAAAATCCTCCTATTCCATACCCATGGACAACCCTTGGATCCTCTTCCCACGCAAGAGCCTCAAAGTTGTAAGATCTAATCTAGGATATGTCTTGATAGTAGATGCTTCCGGCCTGCATCGTTGGTACCCTAGCGCTGTCAACGCAGATGCACCAATTGTCAGCAACAAGAGATCACGGCTGGTGATGCCTCTGACCGGATGAAGGAAACAGTTATATGTTTCAACCCAGTAAACAACGGGCCTATCGCCGTAGACCAGTCCACTCACAACGAAAAACAACTCCCCATTGGACTCGACAAGGTAAAAATGATTCTCTGGGAACCGGCAGCCCGGAACAGTTCCTACGACAGTGGCATGACTCGTCAGGGTCCTTGCGGAGCGCTACATCTGGACATCTCCATGGGAAGCACCAGGCATAGTCGAGAGGACAGACCCGTATTTGTCTGCGATGAAAACATCACCGTCGTAAGAAGTCATGCTCCGGAGTTCCGCAAAGTGATTCGGGGTGTACCACCCTTCACCAAAGACCGGGCTACTGCCTTCCTCCGTTCCCTCATCCACCCACCGAATGATGGTGTTCCTATGGTTTCATGTAAACACCATCAACGACGGTAACATCATCACAGCGACAGAAGCCACCTACTCGATCGGTATCTCCACCCTCAGGCGCTTGATAAAGCCCGAGAAGGGGTTGTACAACCGTGTCTTGTATGGCTGCACCGTCTGTACAAGCACAAGGACGTTTCCACTTGTGCTACCGACGTAAAAGTACCTTCCAGAGACACATAGAGGGAGAGAGAGAAGGAGGAGAGATTTAGTCAAGGTAAACAGATAGATATTAAATCAAGGTAAACAAGTAGATGGAGAAACGGAACTTGAAAAACATATCGTATAGGAGGTGAATCCAAAAAAAAGGATCGCACATATACAAATGAATATCAAGAAAGCACCGGTGAATAACCCGACTAATCTTGTTCTCAAGGTGGCGGCCAGTTCTCACATTCAGCAACGTGATGGCGGCGGAGTCTACCGATACATCTCCGACAACTGGTGCTCTAGAAAAATTCAGTTAGCTGGCATAAAGCGCTCCTCCATGAAACCGCGCCAGGTGATGCAGACTACCTGGAAGGCGGCGTAGTAGTCAAAGTCGTCTGTTGACAGGAAGATATCACCTATCTTCTGCACGACTCCCTCAGGGATATCAGCCCACGGCAAATCCTGCTGCTTGTTGCCAGCCATGGATGATGGTGTTCGTGTGGTCTCGGTCCCGTTGAATTGCAGAGGAAATGGTTCCAGATACAAACATTTATTAAAGAAGGGCTAGGAATGCCAAGGGAGGAGTGTGGAAACGAGACGACCGCATGCACACAGCAACTGCAAGTGCAACCGCCAATGATCCTTTCCCATCCATCGTGCATGGTCTCTTCGATCTCCTCACCTAGCCTGCATGCAATATCTCTCTTCGGTTCGGTTCCTGGCAAGTTAATGCGGGGGGTTTCTACAGATGGGAAAAAAAGGGTCCAACTAACGATTCTGTGCATGATACGCAACATAATATGGGAATTCCTAGAAAAACTACTCCCTCCGACCCATATTAGTTGACTTGGATTTGTCAAAATTTGGATAAACCTAAAAAAATGGGCAGGAGGGAGTGACTACTACTCTACTCAAGTGTGGTCATGGATGATCAGTTGATGTGACTCTCAACCATGAATTCCATACCAGATTGTCTCGTACAGTCTATCACCTTAATTTTTTACTAGTAGTAGTACTACTCTACTAGTACATGGATGCTAGCCAAATTGAAAATCTCAATCAAGCGGCAAAATCACCCATAGACATTGCACCATTTCTCGTCCCACCATTTTAAAATATTTGAGGATAAATCTCCCACCCGGGGAGTACCATTTTTATATTATTATGAGATGGACGCTAGCCAAATTCAAATATCTTAGTCGAGCGGCAAAATCACACACCGACCTTGTAGCATTTCGCGCCCCTCCGTTTCAAAAACTTTTTACTTTAAAATTACCATTTTACCTATTGTTCAGACACCCTATGGGAAAGCTACATTAGGTAGCTTGGGGGAACGATCGTAATATTTTTATTTTTACCTCCATTGTCGCTTATTCGCGCAGTTTTTCACTCTGGCCCCTCCCAAAAATCCCTGGATCCTCCCCCACTCCCTCAGCACCACGACCACCACGCGCACCGGCCAGCGGCAATTCCACGGTGGCCTGAGCCGCTTGAGCTGCGGTGTCGTGCACTGCCGAGGAGCCACTTCGGCGATGCCCACCCCACCAGATATAGTTCATCGGGTATCTCTGCCACTGCACCGGAGTTGCGGTCTCGCTGACTCTGCTAATGGCGTCATCGACCGTTTAACCTCTGCTTCCCCACCAGACGGGATCTAGTTCGACGAGTTCTCTGTCCATCGCTCCAGACAAGATGCACGGGCGTCGCTATTTGTTGCACCGCATCTGCCTCAGCGATGCTCTCGTCCACTGTGCTCAAGCCGGCATTGACCGCCCAAGATCTGCTTCCGCGAATGCCCAAGATCTTCCTCGCAACCGCAACACCCTCGGTTACCCTAGTATCTATATGCTCTGGCTAGAAAGGCTTTCTCTGGATTTAGTTTTGTGAAAAGCAATCTTTATTTGTAAACAAGAGAGAGAAGAGGCTCGTCTACTCAGAATCTTTTTAAAAAGGCATAAGATAGCGACTTCTTCATGTTGTTCAGCACATCTTGGTAACCACCAGCTTCATCAGAACCTCCTATCTAGGATCACCCCCTCAACCCAGAGGAAGCATCCTTAAGCACAGATGGATCAACAAGTTTTACTTAGGTTATAGTTCCCTATGATAATCACGTCCGTTCCCAAGTCATTCATAACCGTGAACATGGCTTTTCGAAAAGATTAATACCCTGCAGGGGTGTACAACTTTACCTACACGTACCAACAGACTCTTAATGCCAAATTATTAGCCCTCTTCCTTGGAAGGCCGGTAGAGGGTGGTTGACCACGACCTTTACCTTGCTTTCGCCGAGACCATGAGTCACACCATAGGGATGGTTCCGCCGTAACGGGTCAAGTCCCGGAGCCGGTCCCTAAAGATGTGAGGCGAGGTTGGTTTACCAGGGGCTCCATCGACCCTAGGCAACCGCGGCCACGCATCCCTACCTATTATGATGCACCTCCTTCACCTCCTCATTTTGAAAAGGTTTTCAATGCGTATGCTAGATGGAAAGCCCGAACTATGTGACTCATGGAATGTACTAGACAAGTTAGTTGCTCGTGGGGTTTTCCAGGACCCGTGTGGTTGTACGCTCATCTTGGTTTAAGAGGCAAGAACTCGAGTCCTAATGGTGGCGAGCATGGGACTACAAAAACCACACCCAACATGGCCTCCCATACAAGCCTTAGCATGTTTAGTTAACTCCTTCGATGATGTCACCACCTCCTACCTTTCTAGATTCTCCGGCACATATGATTCATCGTTCGGATAGATTAGACTTAAATACTATGCATGGCTAAGCTGTCGACCTCAGAAGCTCTAGCAACGCTCAGATGCCAGAACTAGGTATGCTAGGAGCAGTGGATCAGGAGTATAAGGCTACAAAAGGGAAATAGTGCAGCAGATATGTAACACTATCTACTGACAAAAGACCACATTGGAATCGTGTGCATCATAGCGAGAAAGTAATATACTTTATAAAAGTAGGTTCAGAATGAGAGGCTACGCTTGCCTTGTCCGTCAGCAGACATGTACGGATCTTTGGTGTTGTTGACTTCAGCTTCGGATTCGGATTCTATCGCGAAGAACCAAATACCGGAAACAAAGGCGACAATCAAGACATGGCATCGATGCAATGCTTAAAAAGGATGATGATATGACAAGTTGAATTGCATTGAAATGAAACCCTAAAACATGCTCGGCAATTTAAACGCGGTTCTGAGGGTTGAAAACCCTAACTCGAAAAATTCCGAAAACACATGAGAGGGGTTGATTTAGTTCTCTTATTAAACTTGTCATTAAAGTTATTGAACAATGCATGATTATAGGTTATTTAGATATTTCTCATTTTTCTGAACATTTTGATATATTATTTGTATTTTTCTGACTTATAAATATCAAGTTATTGAATTTTCAATATTTAAATCAT
Source organism: Avena insularis (assembly GCA_023614405.1). Classification (NCBI taxonomy): domain Eukaryota; kingdom Viridiplantae; phylum Streptophyta; class Magnoliopsida; order Poales; family Poaceae; genus Avena; species Avena insularis. The sequence continues at coordinate 271,657,319 of CM042697.1, forward strand.
TTTCTGAAATATTTAAACCTTTATTGCATCAGGCTGACGTCATAATACAACCTAGGGCTTATGTTATGTAACACCCCGTCCACTCCTGGGCCCGGGGGGTGTCACTCCTGGCAGCTTAATAGGATATCTAGACTGGCCCCACAGACCAACACTAGTCTTTTCTGCGCACTTTGTCCTCACTCGTGCTTGCGATTCTACTTCGATCGGTCACCCATCCTAGAATTGCTCTAGGCCAAGCACGCTTAACCTTAGAGTTCTTTTTGAATGAGCTTCCGGAAAAGAAGTTGCAACTTGTTGATATGGGTATCCTATCAATCATATTAAGCCATGTGCCTGGATCTCACATGTTACCATATCAGAACATAACCACAGTGACTGACTGGTGGGGCCGAAGCCACATCAGCAGCCACACGCGCAAAACAGGTTCAGGGCTTTTCTCACTAAGGCTGGGACTACCCACACTGACTGACGGGTGGGACCAAGGCCACGCAGGCAGCCACGCAGGTGCCACCCGGACCTCGCCGTGGAGCGGCCAGACGGCAGCTACTGGCGGTGCTAGGGGGCGTTCTGGGAGGCGTGGTTGAGCGGGTTCGAATCAGGGCATCCTATTGAGCCAGGAACGGGCGGCGCCGCTATGGAATGGTCGCCGGAGCGGGCTGCACGGCGGTGTACGGCGGCGGAGCTCACTGGCCTGCGATGCTGGCACGATCTACAGAGAGAGGAAGAGGAAGAAGGGGTCTAGAGGGACCGGTAGCTCACCCTGAGCGTGATGGAGCGGTCGTGGTGGCACGGGGAGGCCGGAGACGAGGAAATCCACGTCGGCGGTGGTCGTCGGTTACGAAGAAGAACAAGTTGAGGCGACAATTTACTGCCTCCCCTCGATTCCTTCGGTGGGAAGGATCCTCAGAGCGCGGCGGAGCTCAAGGCGTCATCGGCGACGCACGAGGAGGCCGGGGACGCGGGATCATCAAAGCTAGGGTTTCGAACTGGCGCGGTCCAGAGGAAGAGAGAGAGCGCGCGAGGGAAGTGAGAGGATATGGTTGATAGGAGGTCGTGCCGGTGGTCTTATCCTCGTCTCTAGGGCGACGGAGCATCGTAGCGGTTGACGGCGATGGACGGTGGCAGCGCGGGAACGCAGGTGCTTGCCGTCGTTGTCGAAGACGACGAAGCGGTAAGGGTAGGGCCTTGGGTCAAGCTGGTGGCCGGTAGCGGGCGTGCTAAGCAGCATGAAGAGGGAGAAATAAGATGGGCCGGCCTGATTTGCTCTCTGGCTCTATTTTTTAACATAAGCTTTTCCTTTTTCTGATTTTTATTTATGTTTGTAATTTCAAATTCACTTACTGTTTTGAATAATTCAAAAATACAAGACTTTGTTAGAAATATTTGAAATATTGCAGGGGCCCTATTAATCCTTTTGGGCTCCAAACTTTTTGTGACTTTCAAAATTCAAACTATTTGAATGGGGTTTCAAAGAGAGGGGGAGAAATTAGGGTTTTCAATTTGCATTCTTAAACCACACCCTTGAACTTATGCATACATTTTATTGATTTAAACAGATGCATGCAATACTTAGGTACTAATTACATATATACAAACTTGGGCTGTTACAGCTCTACCCCCTTACAAGAATCTCGACCCGAGATTCCTAAGTTTTAGAAAAGAAGGCAGGATACTCAGATCAAAGACGATCTTCTCGTTCCCAGGTTGCTTCATCCTTAGAGTGATGAGACCACTGAACTTTCATGAACTTGATGTTTTGACGGCGAGTTTTGCGCTCAGTTTCACCAAGGATACGAACAGGATACTCACGATAACTCAGATCCTTTTGGAGATCAAGAGTTTGGTGATCAACACCACGGACATGATCTTTGAAGCAACGCTTGAGTTGAGACACATGAAAGACGTCATGCACCTCAGGGAAGTTTGCAGGCAACTCCAACTTGTATGTGAGGTTACCTTGCCTGGATAGAACATGGAAAGGACCAACATAGTGAGGAGCCAGTTTGCCTTTGATACCGAAACGATGGACACTCTTCAGAGGAGTGATCCGTAGATAAGCTTGATCACCAACTTCATAATCAACATGTTGATGGTGACGATCATGATAGCTTTTCTAGCGAGACTGAGCAGTTTTCAAACGATCTCGAATGATATGAACTTGATCTTCTTCTTCCTGGGTCATATCCGGAGCAAAGAACTTTCTTTCGCCGGTTTCTGACTAGTTCAAAGGAGTACGACAGGTTCTTCCATATAGAAACTGGAATGGTGCCATACCAATACTGGACTGAAAACTGTTGTTGTAGGAGATTTCAGCAAAATGAAGACATTTCTCCTAGTTCTTGCCAAAAGATATGACACATGCTCTAAGCATGTCTTCAAGGATTTGATTCACTCTTTCGGTTTGACCACCGGTACTAGGATGATAGGCTGTGCTGAAGGAAAGGCGAGTTCCCATAGCAGTTTGGAAACTTTCCCAGAACTTGGAGGTGAACAGACTTCCACGGTCAGATGTTATCTTCTTAGGAATACCATGAACAACAACAATTCGAGAGATGTAAAGATCAGCCAATTCACTCACTCGAATGCTTTCCTTGACGGGAAGAAAGTGAGCGACCTTGGACAGATAGTCAACTATTACCCAGATGGCATCATTTCCTTTCTAAGTCGTAGGAAGACCAGTGATGAAATCCATACCAACTTCATCCCATTTCCACTCAGGTATTTTATGTGGTTGTAGGAGACCAGCGGGTCTTTGGTGCTCAGCTTTGACGCGACGACAAACGTCACATTCAGCAACGAAACAAGCGATATCCTTCTTCATACTAGACCACCAGAATCTTTGACGAAGATCCCAATACATCTTGGTACCTCCAGGGTGGATAGAAAGAGGTGATTCATGAGCCTCTTGGAGAATTAAATTCCTCAACTTTGTTCTCTTCGGCACTACCAGACGGTTACCAAAGTAAACAATACCTTCATTATCAACAAAGAAACACTTAGCAACTCCGCTAGCAATGTTCCCTTTGATCTCAGCAACTTCCAAGTCATTCTTCTGAGCAAGCTTGATTTCATCCTCTATAGAAGATTTCACTTCAAGAGTATAAAGGAATCCACGAGGAACTACTTCAAGATTCAATCGAGCAAATTCCTCATGAAGAGAAGGTTGAGATTGTTTGAGTATCAAACTGTTGCAATAAGACTTACGACTTAATGCATCAGCAACGACGTTGGCTTTCCCAGGTTGATAGTTGAGACCCAAATCATAGTCCTTGATGAGTTCCAACCATCTTCTTTGCCTGAGATTCAGATCATGTTGCGTGAAAAGGTACTTCAGACTCTGATGATCCGAGTATAACTCGCAATGACTACCGAGAAGGTAAAGTCACCATTGCTTAAGAGCATGAACAACAGCTACAAGCTCAAGATCATGAATTGGATAGTTGTACTCATGTGGTTTTAGCTGACGGGAGGCATAAGCCACCACATGCCCATCTTGCATTAGCACACATCCGAGACCTTGGTGAGAAGCATCACAGAAGACAACAAAGTCTTTGCTAGTGTCTGGAAGAACTAGCACCGAAGCAGTGGTTAACTTGGTTTTTAACATCTGGAAGCTTTCTTCAGCCTTATCAGACCATTCGAACTTCTTATCCTTCTTAAGAAGATCAGTCATCGGCTTTGCAATCCTAGAGAAGTTCTCAATGAATCGACGGTAATAACCAGCCATCCCGAGAAAACTTCGGACATCCTTCACGGATTTAGGAGACTCCCAGTCGAGGATAGTTTGAACCTTATCAGGGATAACAACAACCCCTTTGGCGGAAACAACATGATCAAGGAATACAATCTCTTGTAACCAGAACTCACATTTGGAAAACTTGCCGTAGAGACGATGTTCTCGGAGTTTTGTTAACACCAAACGAATATGTTCAGCGTGCTCTTCTTCGGTCTTGGAATAAACCAGAATATCATCGATGTAGACCACGACGAACTTGTCAATATACTCCATGAAGACAGAGTTCATAAGCCGCATAAAAGTGGCTGGAGCGTTGGTAAGACCAAAGGACATGACTGTATACTCGTAAAGACCGTAACAAGTGGTGAAAGCAGTCTTTGGAATATCTTCCTTACGAATCTTTATCTGGTGATACCCTGACCATAAATCCATTTTGGAGAAGAAAGTGGTACCACTTAACTGATCAAATAGATAATTGATCCTAGGAAGAGGATACTTGTTCTTGATAGTCACAACATTGAGTCGGCGATAATCCACAACCAGACGCGGTATATTGGTATCCCGCTTCTTGACAAAGATGGTAAGACATCCCCAAGAAGATGTGATGGGCTGAATGTATTCTTTTCCTTCTAACTCCTCTAAATGCTTCTTCAATTCCACAAGCTCATGAGGAGGCATACGATAGGGTCTTTTAGAAATAGGAGAAGTTCTAGGAACTAACTCTATGACAAACTCCACACTTCGATCAGGTGGCATGCCAGGAAACTCTTCAGGAAAGACATCCGGAAACTCACAGACCACGGAAACATCTTGGATCTCTAACGGAGGTAGAACTTAAAGAGAATACAACTTGGCTTCAGGAATAGAAACAGTTGAAGGAGATAGTGACCCTACGGTCGAGTACTTGACTGTTATGCCAGCAGGACTAGTCAGAGTCACAGACTTGGTTGTACAATTGAGAATAGCTTGATAACGGGTCAACCAGTCCATGCCCAAAATGATGTCAATATCAGTTGACTTGAGGGCGATCAAAGAAGTGGGAAAAAGTTAAAATGCAACTTCAATTAAATTCCCATGACTAACCATGGTGGAACGCCAACTAAAACTAGGGGACTGAACTAGCAAAGGAACAGACAACCCCTCAAAACTTATCCCATGCATTTGAGCAAAAGCTTGTGACAGGAATGAATGCGATGCCCCAGAATCAAACAAAACTTTAGCTGGAATTTGATTGATTCGAAGCATACCCATGATGACGCTTGGATCTTCCTGAGCCTCCTCAGCAGAGATATGGTTCAGGCGACCTTTCCCAGCACCTTGGTACTTCTCATTCTTCTTTGGTGGTGGTGCATTCGCAGCAGCATTCTTTTGAGGACACTCCTTTGCATAGTGGCCAGGCTGGTGACAATTGAAGCATATAAAACCTGATGCATTGCCAGCAGAAGGATAGTTTGATCCGCCAGCATTGTTTGAGGTAGCATTCGGACGAGGGGCATATCCAGAAGTCCTTGGAGTATAAGGAGAATGTGGCACATCACTGTAAGGCACGAAGACACGACGCTTCTTATTACCAGAACCATCCTTGTTGTACCCATCCTGAGGACGCTTACGAGTTTCTTCATACTCCACTTTTCCACTCTCGGCCTTCATAGCCTTGTTGACAAGACCTTGGAAGTTAATAAAGTCCATGAGATGGATGTCACGGCGAACCTCAGGATCCAGTCCCTTGCGGAACAGAGCTTGCTTCTTAACATCAGTGGAGACCTCTTCAGTAGCATAGCAGGCAAGACGATTGAAGTTGCGCTGGTAATCACACATGGAACCAGTGCCCTGCTTTAGCTTGAGTAACTCCTCCCTCTTCTGATCCATCAGACCCTCCGGAATATGATAAGCTCGGAAGGCTTCAGTGAACTCTTGCCATGTAACAACATGTTGAGCTTCTTGCATAGCCAAGAAATTTTCCCACCAGGAGTTAGCTGCTCCCTCCAGATGATAGGCAGGAAAAGTCACCCAATCAGCTTGAGCAACATGACCAACCTGAAGTTTGCGCTCCATGGTGCGAAGCCAGTAGTCCGCATCAAGTGGCTCAGTGGAATAGCTAAAAACTGGCGGAGTGAGACGTGTGAAGTCCTTGATACCAACTTGATTGTTCTGATGTTGAGCAGTGTTGTGCTCAATCCTTTCAAGGAGCCTCATGTTGTCAGCACGGTTGGTTTCGTACATGGCCATGAGTTGAACCATGGACGGTGGTGGAGGAAGGTTGGAAGATTCACCCTCATTTGCAGCACCACGTGCATGAGCACGGGTACGGGCACGAGAGGTATCACCCATCCTGAAAGAACAAAGAAAAGGGTTAGACCGCAGATTCAAAGATACCAGACCGAAAGATGACCAAAGAGTACTTGATATAAATGTATCATCTTATCAAGCATGGTAGTATCAAAGCATACTAATGTATACACTAACCAGCTGACTTACAAACCATGACAATGGAATGCTAAGATGTTATATACCAAGAAAAACTGAGATATCTTGGAACTCTGAGAATAGCAACCAAGTACGGAGTACTTTTTAGAAAAACAACCCCAAAACCACGATCCTAAAAGATTTGAGATACAAGGTAAGGAATGAAAACCTTTTCAAACCAAATAAGGTAAGAGAAACTCCAGCATCAGAATCACACCAGAGAAGGAGTAAAAAGAATACTAGTCAGAGTTTCTACAAATAGTTTTATCTTTCAAATAGTTTTGTCAACTTCTAGACTCAACATCGACCAATAAAAGGGTTTCCTACAGGCAGTCCGGCTCTCATACCAAAACCTGTAGCACCCCCCGGGGTCAGGGTTAAACTAACCTCAGATCACCATCTAAGATTAGTTCAACTCCCAAACACGGAAGATCACAGTATGATTCGGTAACATTACAGAACACATGGATTCAACAGCATAAGTTTAAACTCTTGGTAGAGTGAGATATTAGAGTTATTACAAACCAGAGTTCAAAGACCCAACATTACATCACACAGCGAAAGCAAATTATGTTGTTCTACACAACAACCTAGCAAAAGGCCTAAGAGGCCATAAAAAAGTGACGTCCATCCCATAGTCCTCAGGCTGCTACCTGGGACCCCCAACTACTTGTCGATGTCAACGTAGAAGCCACCTTCAGTTGCAACCAGATCCTCTGTAGAAAAACAACAATGCTGTAAGGCTGAGTACGAGAATGTACTCCGCAAGACTTAGATAACCTAGTATCTATATGCTCTGGCTAGAAAGGCTTTCTCTGGATTTAGTTTTGCGAAAAGCAATCTTTATTTGTAAACAAGAGAGAGAAGAGGATCGTCTACTCAGAATCTTTTTAAAAAGGGATAAGATAGCGACTTCTTCATCTTGTCTAGCACATCTTGGTAACCACCAGCTTCATCAGAACCTCCTATCTAGGATCACCCCCTCAACCCAGAGGAAGCATCCTTAAGCACACGTGGATCAACAAGTTTTACTTAGGTTATAGTTCCCTATGATAATCACGTCCGTTCCCAAGTCATTCATAACCGTGAACACGACTTTTCGAAAAGATTAATACCCTGCAGGGGTGTACAACTTTACCCACACGTACCAACCGACTCTTAATGCCAAATTATTAGCCCTCTTCCTTGGAAGGCCGGCAGAGGGTGGTTGACCACGACCTTTACCTTGCTTTTGCCGAGACCATGAGTCACGCCCTAGGGATGGTTCCGCCGTAACGGGTCAAGTCCCGAAGACGGTCCCTAAAGATGTGAGGCGAGGTTCGTTCACCAGGGGCTCCATCGACCCCAAGCAACCACGGCCACGCTTCCCTACCTGTTATGATGCACCTCCTTCACCTCCTCATTTTGAAAATGTTTTCAATGCATATGACAGATGGAAAGCCCGAACTATGTGACTCATGGAATCTACTAGGCAAGTTAGTTTCTCGTGGGGTTTTCCAGGCCCCGTGTGGTTGTACGCTCGTCTTGTTTCAATAGGCAAGAACTCGGATCCTAATGGTGGCGAGCATGGGACTACAAAAACCACACCCAACATGGCCTCACATACAAGCCTTAGCATGTTTAGTTAACTCCTTCGATGATGTCACCACCTCCTACCTTTCTAGATTCTCTGGCACCTATGATTCATCGTTTGGATAGATCAGACTTAAATACTATGCATGGCTAAGCTGTCGACCTCAGAAGCTCTAGCAACGCTCAGATGCCAGACCTAGGTATGCTAGGAGCAGTGGATGAGGAGTATAAGGTGACAAAGGGAAACAGTGCAGCAGATAGGTAACACTATCTACTGACAAAAGACCACATTGGAATCGTGTGTATCATAGCGAGAAAGTAATATACTTTATAAAAGTATGTTCAGAATGAGAGGCTACACTTGCCTTGTCCGTCAGTAGACAACTACGGATCTTCGGTGTTGTTGACTTCAGCTTCGGGTTCGGATCCTATCGCGAAGAACCAAATACCGGAAACAAAGGCGACAATCAAGACATGGCATCGATGCAATGCTCAAACAAGGACGATGATATGACAAGTTTAATTGCATTGAAATGAAACCCTAAAACATGCTCGACAATTTAAACGGGGTTCCGAGGGTTGAAAACCCTAACTCGGAAAACTCCGGAAACACATGAGAGGGGTTGATTTAGTTCTCTAATTAAACTTGTCATTAAAGTTGTTTAACAATGCAAGATTATAGGTTAGTTAGATAGTTCTCATTTTTCTGAACATTTTGATATATTATTTGTATTTTTCTGACTTATAAATAATAAGTTATTGAATTTTCAATATTTAAACCATTTTCTGAAATATTTAAACCTTTATTGCATCAGGCTGACATCATAATACAACCTAGGGCTTTTGTTACCATATCAGAACATACCCACAGTGACTGACTGGTGGGGCGAAGCCACATCAGCAGCCACACGCGCAAAACAGGTTCAGGGCTTTTCTCACTAAGGCTGGGACTACCCAGACCGACAGTGGGGCCAAGGCCTGAGGCGACCACACAGAGCCACGGACCTCATGGGAGGCGGCGACGGCTCTTGGCGGCGCTAGGGGGCATTCTGGGAGGCGCGGTTGAGCGGGTTCGAATCAGGGCATCCTGCTGAGCCAGGAACGGGCGGCGCTACTACGGAATGGTCGCCGGAGCAGGCTGCACGGCAGCGGAGCTCACTGGCCTGCGATGCAGGCATGATCTAGAGCGAGAGGAGGAGGAAGAAGGGGTCTAGACAGACCGGTAGCTCGCCCTGAGCATGATGGAACGGTCGTGGTGGCACGGGGAGGCCGGAGACGAGGAAATCCACGGCGGCGGTGGTCGTCTGTGACGAAGAAGAACGAGTCGAAGGCGATGATTTACTACGCCCCCCCTCGATTCCTTTGGCAGGAAGGATCCTCAGAGCGCGGCGGAGCTCAAGGCATCATCGGCCAGGCACGGGGAGGCCGAGGACGCGGGATCATCGGAGCTAGGCTTTTGAACTGATAGGGTTGAGAGGAGGTCGTGGCGGCGGTCTTATCCTCGTCTCTGGGGGCGGCGGAGCATCGTAGCGGTCGACGATGATGGACGATGACGGCGGGCACTGCGTGCTTGTAAATGCGTTGTCGAGAACGACGAAAGCGATGCAGCTGACTAGCCTCTGCTAGGCTGGTGGGCGGTGGCCAGGCGTCTTTGAGCAGAGGGAGAGAGAAGATGGGCCGGCCTGATTTGCTCTCTGGCTCTATTTTTTTAACAGAAGCTTTTCCTTTTTCTGATTTTGATTTATGTTTGTAATTTCAAATTCACTTACTGTTTTGAATAATTCAAAAATACAAGACTTTGTTAGAAATATTTGAAATATTGCAGGGGCCCTATTAATCCTTTTGGTCTCCAAACATTTTCTGACTTTCAAAATTCAAACTATTTGAATGGGGTTTCAAAGAGAGGGGAAGAAATTAGGGTTTTGAATTTGCATTCTTAAACCACACCCTTTAACTTATGCATACATTTTATTGATTTAAACAGATACATGCAATTCTTAGGTACTAATTACATATATACAAACTTGGGTTGTTACAAGCAGCGACATTGCTATCCTCTACTGTATATATAGTTCATTTGTGGTTTGCATTCTTGCTCTAAAAGTTTTCTTATGATGCCTTTATAATGTCTATGCGGTTCCCAGCTACGACACTAACTTCATGCCCATTGCGGGGATACTACTTTGCGGCCCAAAAGTTCGCAGGCGAAGGCAACGCGGGGTCCAAGTTGCGTGTAATCACCGCAATTCGAAAATTTTGAGGGATAATTACCAAGAAGGGCATTTCTAGTGAATGGTGGCCAAACCAAATATTTTCAGATCATAGCCGTTATGTCAAGATATTTTGTTACATTAGTACCTATGGTGCCCCTGCTGTCTCCCTTCTAAGTCACCGTCCACATGCCGCACGGGAAAATCCATTTATGTACTTTCCTAACCCCCATCACTGAATCCGGCGGCAGCATTCCTTTTTGTCCTCCCCCCTACACTGAATCCAGTTCGGCGGCGGCGACGGTCATTTTTATTCCCGCCCCTCCCCCTCCCCACCCACCCACCCACACACACACACACTGAATCCGGTAGAGGCATGTCAAGCAAAGCCAAGGTGGTAGCTACATCGGTGACTCATTCGGCTTCGTCGGAGCCAGCATCTCGCGCACAGAGCCAAACAAGCAAAGCAGCGGCGGGGTCTGCAACCCAGATTAGCAAGGAGGTCAGCCATAAGTATGCTAACAGGGTACCTAAGAGAAGCGGGTAGAAGAGAAAAGCTAGGCCGGCAGCGGAGTGTTCGGCTGCAGTGCGGGGTCGTGCAACCCAGATCTCAAAGAAAACCACCCAGGAGAAGAGCGAGGGGTGAATTTTTCTTATCGTTGCCTTGTCTTGCAAGTAGATTAGTTATTACAGAGTAGTGTCGAATGAACTGAAAGGTCCCCTTTTTAATCAAATTAGGAACAAATTCAATGCAGCGGACCTATATGATTTCACGGTTCATGTCCGCCAGTACACTTCAAAACTAGATTTTGGTTGTGAGAGGGTTGTGTTTGGGCAGGATGTGTGTCTTCTTGTCAACTACAAAGAGGTTGTGTCTGTTTCGCGGCTGATAGATATGCTTCATTCTAGAATTCCTTGGTGATCCAGACAGAGGGGAAAATTGGTGTGGCATAACATGAGTGATACCTATGTGCAAATTGAGCACTCCCATGAGCTTTAGATGCTTTGGGAGTGTTGTACAGCTGATCGTTAGGTGAAAGTTGAAGCAATGATTGATGATATGTATGCAAATACTGGAGATCTTGCTGCTAGAGCTTTTGCTTCTCAATTTTATGGACCACCAGATGCTGATCAAGCTAAGTTCAATATACACCTGGAGGTGGATTCATACACAACAAAACTTGATGGTGGAGTTAGTAAGCCAATTTTGGCATGTACTCTAGAGATAGCCATCAATTACAAAAACATAACTCTTGTTGAACCGAGGGAGATGATTGGTAAGGAAATCCTATTGGCCCTAAGCAGATGGAACGACTCCGGTGGTGGCATCATAAGAAGAAGGAGTTCATAGATGTTTTGAATACCTATGATCTGATGTAGATTATGCGACGAAAAAAGCAAACCAGGAAGGTGTTCTTCCTAGCTGCCATTTCTAATGTTGGTAGACAAGTTGTAGTGGATGCATAGGCCCCTGTTGTGGCTGAACAGAACGAGGCGATAGACATTGATAAGATCTGATGAGAGCTGCTACCTTCCTGTATTTGTTAGATAGACCACAGGGCTTCCCTTCCTATATTTGTAACAAAGATTGTTGTTGCTTTGAAATTGTGTTGATGTAGTCATTTTTGTTCAAATATTACAATCCGATGTTCTGTGAGCTGTTGACATTTTTGGCCATATCACTCGATGAAAGAATCGTCTTTGTAATAAGACACAAGTACATTGTAGTTGACATGATTATGTTTGCTGAGATGATGTGATAAATTTGTTTCTAAGATTATGATTGTTGAGAGATTGTAATATAATGTGTTGTTAGCTGTTGGGATTTTGAGACATATCATTCATCGAAACCATCACTAAACAAGGTGATATATAAGTACCTTGTAGTTGACATGATTATGATGCCAAATAATGATCTGTGGGATCAGTAATTTGACTAATTGTTGGATAACTATCTGTTACTTAGAAGGAAGTACTATCATGGATGAACGAGCGTAGGGTTTAGGAAAAAAACTTACTAAGTAGGAGATAGTGATCTATTGGACTCACATGTCTAGGATTTAGGAATAAGGGTTAATGGGTTAGTACAATAAACAGTTCATTAGACCCTAAACCATAAACCATAATCCTATATTGTTTGGTACATAAGATTTTGTATGTTGCTATAAGTCACACAAATTGCAAAGGACGAAGTAAATGATTAATATTACAAATTAAAATGAAGGAAGAGAAAAACTATTAGATATGAGATAGTAATCCAGCCATGTGAAATTGTATCAATTAAACCATTGTAGCATGCCAATTTATTCAATGTTGTAACGTTGACTCACTTCACTTTCCCCACTCCTTCTCACTCCACTCACTACCCTCCTCTCTCTCTCCTCACCATCGCTGACGCGTCGTCGCGGCAACATTCACCATGCCGCCCTGGAACGACGAGGACGACCAGTCGAGCAGCGACAACTTTCTCTCTGACATCGAGTCTTCTTTCCCCGATGTGAGTTCATCTATTTTCTCGTAAATGGTTAGGCATTGGTAATTACCTCGACCCAAGACTTGAAATGTGCATGCAATCATGTTTATCTCTAGATTTTTGTTCCCTTATAGGTACCACTCATGATCTACGACCCCGATTGGGAGGGCCTAGATCTCGATTAGGAAGTACCATGTGACCATGAGCTAAAACTGAGGAAATTTGTTGCATTTGAAGACAGTAACACTGGAAGAAGGTTTTTGGGCTGTACAAATTAGGTTTTCTTTCATTATGTACAATGGCAACATGAAGAAAATTTTGTAGTGTTAGGTTGAGAATTAGGTCCCGTGTTTTTTTAGGTTGGCCCGGTGTGTAAAGCAGTAGAGTGGGTGGATCTTAAGTGGCCAGACGCACTTAAGAAATGTTTGGCCCATTTGTGGGATATGTATGAGCTCGAAAGTTCGGGGAGATTTATAGATGCCCGTGATGCAGCTGCAGAAAATTACAAGCTCTTGGTAGGAAACAAGGAGTTGGAACAGGAAATCAAGCATTTGCGGTCAGACTAAATGACACAATCAATGGGAGCTTGGTGGTGGGAACTGCATGGAAGATTCAGAAGGCAGAAAAGGAGAGGTATCAGCTCATGGAAGAGAATAAGAAGGTAGAGTACTGCATTGCGGAGATGTTGAAGGAGCTGAAGAAGGAGTGTGAGGTGAACAAGGACAAGCTACAGAGGAAATTTTAGATGAATAATTTGTGTCGTGGCAATGTCTGAAACTAGTTAACTGTAAGACATGTAGTTGTGATATCTTGACTAATCCAAACTCAATCCTTGAGAAAAATAACCTTTTAGAAGAAATCATAGTTTGCATAGAGATAGGTCCATGTTTACAAAATCACTACTACATTGGTCCGTCAGAAGACATGGTTTGCAAACTAACTTCAGAGGAACTTATAGTTTGCACTGAGTCTGGCGCGGAGATGGTCGTGTTCCTTGCTGATAAGCTCCAGTTCGAGGGTTCGTTCAATCAGGTCTGCTTTGGTTTTTACCTACTCCCTCAGTACTTGGACGTGCGCCTCCCGCTGGTTCAAGCGCTCCGTTTGGGAAGCGACAAGCTTATCAGTAAGCTTAAGATTACCCACCATGATATCCTTGATGATGTCCTCCCTCGCACGAGCTGAGGCGATACTTTTCTCATGAAGTTTCTTCCAGCCGGCGATGTCCACCTTCATATTGTGGCACTTGTCATAAAGGATGGTGACTTCTTCTCTCAGGAGGTCATGGGACACTTTCTGAAAATTTTGCTTCTCCATTTGGATAGCCATCATGTCCTTTAGCCAGGTCGGTAGTTCTAGATTGTTTCGCCTCTTCTACTGCAACAAAAATATGTGGTTAGTTTCCACAATTTAAACAATTAACTAGTGTCAAAGTCATAATTTGAAGAACAGATCAATCAAGGATTGTTCAAAATTTAACAGAATCAACTAGTGGCACAGTCCTAATTCCAGAGATAATGTCAGAGCAATATAGGCTTTTTCCTAATTCAACTAGATAAACTAGTGGCATACTTCTAATTTATATGAGAGAGCAATATATCCTTTTTTCCAATTCAAAGACATAAAGTAGTGACATAGTCGTAATTTCAATTTCAGAGCAATATAGCCTTTTTTCCCAATTCAACAGGATAAAGTAGTGGTAGAATCCTAATTTTAATTTCAGAGCAATAAAGCCTTTTTCCCAATTCAATAGGATAAGCTAGTGACATGGTCCTAATTTCAATTTCAAAGCAACATGAGACTATATCCAACTAAGGGTGCTGTGGGTTTTTCCAATGTAACCAAATAGTAGTGGCATAGTCATAATCTAATTCCATGCTCAGATACATAATGGAAAAGAAAGGATGATGACCATTCATGAGAACACAAACCCACAATTCAATTGACAAGCAAGTAAGATAAATAGAGAAATAAGGAGTTGCTCCAAGGTTCCTTAATTAGACGACATGTATAAATTACAAAAGTTGTAAGATCCCTCCTTTGTAAATGAAAAGGATCCCTGTGATTGCAATGCTAGTCCCTGGATCATTGCTAGCATCCACAGTTTAAGATGAAGTACACAGATACAAAGGTCATTTATTACATCCATTCCAGAGATAAAACATAGTCTTTCACAACTCAAGGCCATAGGCCTAATACAAGAGTTTTGGAATAAGTAAATAGACATAAGTCTTCATCTTCATGTGCCACAGGCAAGCATGTTGAGTGTAGACTCATGACACCTAATCATCATCGGAGTAACCTGCAACATCACAAGTTACAGCCACATTGGAATCAATACTTTGGAATAGTATTGGCAAGTGATACCTTAGTAAATTTTTAAGTGGACTATATTACTATATGCATTTTTGGCTAAGTGTAGTTTGGCTTGCTTTGCTCAAAATAGGTTTTTCCTATTAGTTGAAATCACTAAGTTTTTCTTTGTCAAAAACTTTCCCAAGAAACCACCAATAGACATTGGGGTCCTTCACCCTTGTTCACCCACAAGTTTTTACTTAGAAGTTTGAGTGATGAGATTCTTGATAGCTTCCATGTCTTGATGCTCAAGTTGTCCATTGCCATGGACTTGGCTAAGTACTTAGATTTTCCATCTGCAGAGGTTGTGCACTTTCCCCACCAGACTTGGTTTCCCAAGACAGGACCTTTCAGAAGCCTTTCCTTAGCCAAATGGACGCGCTCCAACCTATCATTCCCACTACCACCAACTGTCCAAAAGGCTAAGTTCTAGCAACCTATATGATCAAGGCAGAGCCCATATTGCCAAGTGGTTGCACTATAAGCTTCTCAACACTTGGCCTCCAAATCCCTTTGTGCCTGGGTGGCATACCACAAGTGTGATACACAAGGTAAACCATGTCCATGGGCCTTGTGTAACCACTCAACCAAAAACCACCATTCAAGTCCCATTCCACCCAGGAGGTTCATTGACTTAGTTGTTTTATTAGGAAAAACATAAGTCCCAAGACTTAGAAACATTTTCATCATAGCATGTATATACTTTACCAACCCTTGTTTCTTACTAGCTAGGCTAAGCATGGCATAGTAACTTAACTTAGGAAATTTCCTAGCAATTCTACAATTCTACAACTACTTAGGATTTCCCAACATAGCATTTGGCAAAAACAACATGCAAGACTTAGCAAAATATTTCTAATGCTTGTACAAAATATAGGGATGGAAATATTCATGAAGTACCACTTGCCTTGGTAATGGGGAGAGGAGCACTCTTCACAATCACAGTCACTAGCAAAGTCTACACAAAAATAGTAGCACAAAATTACACACAATTCATATACAAACATAAATATATATGCATGCAATGCAAGAAAATGCTAAGTGATGATTTTTGAAAACTCCACCAAGCAAGTGCATGATACAGAAACATAACCAAGTCAAAAATCTTGCTAACTAAACTTATTTAGCACTAAAACAATGTACTAAACAAATTCTATACTCAAAATGGTCCTAAACAAGTTTCTGCATAAAAAGTCATTTTAACAGAAACTTTTTACTAAACACATTGCGGATTCAGAAAGGGCTTGTCTCCCTGATTCCAACGGTATAAAATTTGCAAAAATCTAACGTGGGAAACAAAAGTTATAGCCATTTGAAATTTGGATCTAAATCTGATTTGAATTCTGTTTTTGAATCTAACCCTAGCCACTTGTCTTAACCCTACTGGCGCATACCGGTTCGGACGGATCGAGCTCTGCGGGCCGTAGGATCTAAGTCAGATCTAGCGGCTCAGATGCGCGCTTACCTCTTCGCCTAAGTTCTATTCTCAGCCGCAGGATCTGCATCTAACGCACCTAATCGTTCTGACCAAACACGAAGCAATGGCCTCCCGGCCATGCGTACCGCATTCTAGGGCCAGGCGGAGTGGGGGAAGTGCTTACCAGAACATGGGGAACAGAGGCTGCTGATGCTCAAGGTGGCATTGGCTCGGAAAGGGGCGCACGGGCACGGTCACTAGGGCTCGTCGGAGTTGCGGGCGGCGTCTGTCGCTTGCAGTCGAGGTTGTTGCCGAGGTTTGGCGTCGCTTCAGCGAACCAGAGGGGTCAGGCGATGCACAAGATGAAGGCGAACATTCCCGTATGAAAGAGGGGGCAAGGGGCGCTCGGGTTTTACCTCAATTGATCGCCGGAGTCGAGCGGCGGCGCAGGTGGTTGCAGGCACGAACGGGGATGACGGCCTGGGTCACAAGAATGCACACGAAGGGTATCAGGGGGTGCGCGAGATCAAACTGGTTGCAGTGGTTTGAACGAGAGAGAGGGGGGCGGTCGAGGCTCACCGGAATCGGTCGCCGGAGTCGTCGGTGCTGCGGGGCTTCAAAGTCAAATGCGCGCAGCCTGGTGGCGGAGTGAGCGAGGAGAGTGGGGGAAAATGACCGCGGCGGGGTGTGCTTTATATAGGCTCAAGCGCGACAGGAAATGCCTGCGGCATCAAGGATAATTACGCCGCGCCATTACCGGCATTGACAGCAGCGGCGACGTGGTCGGTAGCGTTTTTGGGGAAGACGAGGTGGCGTGGAGAGGGCCCGCCACGTGAAGCGCGCAGAGAGGAGGTGGGGTCTGGTTGTCACGATCGCTTGCGCGTGCGCAAAGAGAGAGAAGGAAGGCCGGTGGGCTAGTTGGGCCATTCTGCTGGGCTAGAATCCTGGCGCCTGGCCCTTTTCTTTTCTTTTGTCCTTTTCTTTTTCTGTTTTGATTTTGAGGAATGGTTTTGATATGAATTCAAACTCTTTTTGAATTCAAATCTTTCTAGGGTTTTTGCAGTGTGCAAAAGTTTCAAATATAGGCATAAAACCATGTGGTTGCTTTGCAAATGCTTGGTCACTCTTGGAGAAACAAAATATCAGAGACTTGGTACTTGATTTGCAATGTTTGAAAAATGGTTTTTGGAACCATTTCAAATTTGTAAAACTTGGTTCAAATTTCCACATTCAATCCATTCAACAAAGGATACAAACAATCCAAGTTTAAAACATTCAAACTCTCAAATGGGAATGGCCATTTGATTTAAGTTTGCTCACATGAAATGATAGCACTATGTGCTTCTATTTTTCTAAAAGAGTTTTGAAATTGATCTCAATTCTATATGCATGCATGAATGATATGCAATCTTTGAAATCATGATTTTAGGGATGTTACAAATCTAACCCCCTTAAGGTGAATCTCGCCCTCGAGATTCAGATTGGCTAGAAAATAGGTGAGGGTGGTCTTTCCGAAGATCATCTTCTCTTTCCCATGTTGCTTCCTTTTCGGAATGATGATTCCATTGTACTTTGCAAAACTTGATAGTCTTTGTCCTTGTGACTCTTTATGCAGTCTCAAGAATCTTGATAGGCTTCTCCTCATATGTGAGGTCACTTTATAGTTGAACCTCTTCCAAAGGTATAGTATCCTTCAAAGAAGTTTCTTCCATTTCTGGGTGACATTTCTTAAGCTGACTCACATGAAACACATTATGGACTGCTGATAGAGATTCTGGCAGTTCAATTTCATAAGCAACTTCTCCTTTGCGACTCAGAATCTTGAATGGCCCAACATATCTTGGTGCCAACTTTCCTTTGACTCCGAATCTTTTCACTCTACGAAGTGGTGATACTCTAAGATAAGCTCTATCACCAACTTCGTAGGTGACTTCTCTACGCTTAGGATCGGCGTAGCTTTTCTGTTGGGACTGTGCTATCTTTAATCTGTCCTTAACCAATTTGACCTTCTCTTCGGCTTCTTTGATAAGATCTGGCCCGAATAAACTTCTTTCTCCCACACCATTCCATAATAATGGGGTGGTACACTTTCTTCCATAGAGAAACTCAAACCGTGCCATCTCAATGCTGGCTTGATAGCTGTTGTTATAAGAAAATTCTGCGTAAGGTAGACTTTCATCCCAACTTGCTCCATAGTCTAGGGCACATGCTCTCAACATGTCTTCCAGAATTTGATTAGTCCTTTCTGTTTGTCCGTCGGTTTGAGGATGAAAAGCAGTACTGAATTCCAACCTCGTTCCCAATGACTCATGTAGTTGTCTCCAAAAATGGGAAGTGAATTGAGTTCCCCTATCAGACACAATACTCTTTGATAAGCTCTAACCATCTTCTTTGTCTCATATTGATTTCCTTCTGGGTGAAAATATACTTCAAACTTTTGTGATCCGTGAACACTTCACAACGCTTTCCCAAAAGGTAATGTCTCCATGTTTTGAGTGCATGGACGGCAGAGGCTAACTCCAAATCATGAGTAGGATAATTCACCTCATGAGTTTTGAGTTGTCTCGAGGCATAGGCTACAAATTTACCGTCTTGCATAAGTATGGCTCCCAAACCTTGATGAGACGCATCACAATACACTTGGAAATCTTTTTCCAAGTCGGTGATACATAGGGTCTTTGTCACAAGTCTCTTCTTCAATTCCTGAAAGCTGACTTCACAACCTTCATACCAAGCAAACTTCTTGTCTTTCTTTAATAATTCAGTCATTGGTTTAGCAACCTTAGAGAAATTCTCAATGAACCTTCTGTAGTAACCTGCTAAGCCAAGGAAACTGCGAACCTCTTTCACGTTCTTAGGAGATTCCCATTCAGTCACAGCTAAAACTTTAGCAGGATCAACTGCTACACCATCCTTTGTCATAACATGACCAAGAAATCCAACTTCCTCTAACCAGAACTCACACTTGCCGAATTTGGCGTAAAGTTTATGCTCTCTTAACTTCTCAACTATCAAGCGCAAATGCCCTTCATTCTCTTCTTTGCTCTTGGAGTAGACTAAGATGTCATCGATGAAAACGACAACAAATTGGTCAAGGAATTCCATGAACACTTTGTTCATCATATTCATGAAGTATGTTGGAGCATTGGTTAAGCCAAAAGGCATTACGGTATACTCATACAATCCATACCTTGTGGTGAATGCTGTTTTAGGTATGTCTTGCTCTCTTATCTTGAGTTGGAAATAGCCTGACCGGAGATCAATCTTTGAGAACACACATGCTCCTTCTAGCTGATCAAACAAGTCATTGATTCTAGGCAAAGGATATTTGTTCTTGATAGTTACCTCGTTGAGTGAACGGTAATCTATGCATAACCTTTGGCTTCTATCTTTCTTCTCCACGAACAACACTGGGGTTGCCCAAGATGAAGAACTTGGTTGAATAAATCCTTTCTACAATTGTTCTCCTAGTTGCTTCTTGAGATCTTTCAGTTCATCCACTGACATTTTATATGGTCTCTTTGCTATTGGTCCAGAACCTAGTACCAAATCTATCAGAAATTCCACATCTCTATCTGGTGGCATTCCTGGCAATTCTCCCGGAAATACATCCGGATACTCACACACAATTGGCACACTGTCCATGCTAACCCCCTTAAGAGAGTTTATCTTACTTCCTTTGGATTCAAAGTTTGACTTGAATTTTATTCTTTTTCTTTCCGGGGTTGTGAGTGCAACAGTACGATTAGCACAATCTAGCACTCCTTCATACTTAGCCATCCAATCCATTCCCAATATTACGTCCAGTCCTTGGGAATATAGGATTATTAGACTCACTGGGAACTTATGTTTTCCAAACTCTATTACTAGATCCCGGCATCCAAGACTTACTATCATATCTCCACCCAGAGAACTAACTTTTACTAGACACCCAATGTTTTCATATGGAAACCCATTTCTATCAACAAATGCCTTTGATATGAATGAATGTGATGCACCAGTATCAAAGAGTACAAATGCTGGAATGGAATTGAGTCTGAACTTACCAGCAACAGCGTTAGGTTCCTCATAGACCTCCTCCACACTGATGTGGTTCACCTGTCCTTTCTGGAAAGGATTGGGCTTGACAGGTCCTTCAACTTTCTTTTCGGGGCACTCATTTGCATAGTGTCCCATCTTCTTGCATTTGAAGCATTCAACTTTGCGATGTCCCTTTTAGCAGGCTGACTTCCACTTCCACTACCATTACCACCGTGGTGGCTCTTATGTCCACTCTTGTGGTTCTTGTACTTGTCATTGTCATGACTGCGATGATGCTTGTTGTCATGACGGTTGTGGTTGTGGTGCTTGTTGAATTTCCCATGCTTATGGGATCCTGAGCTTCCACTGTCATCATAGTGAGATCGTTTGTGAGAGCGACCCATTTTGTGCTTGAGTGCTTTCTCTTTCTACTCTCGACTTGCTTCATTTTGTTCTCCAATATAGCAGCCTTGTCACATAGCGACTGATAAGTGGGAACATATGCCATAGCCAGCTGCAGATTCAGCTCATCAATCAAGCCTTCCAGAAAATTTTCCTTTCTTTCGGCATCTGTGTCAACCTCGTCCGGTGCATAACGTGCTAGATTGTTGAACTCTTCTATGTATTCAGCCACGCTGCAGTGGCGCTACTTCAGATTGTGGAACTCTTTCTTTTTTAGGCTCATTATTCCTGATGAGATATGAGTAGTGCGAAAGCCGTCTTCAAAGATAGCCCAAGTCACCTCATCAATAGGAGTGGTGATTTGGAAGTTGTCCCACCATGTGGCGGCTGGCCCTTCCAGCAGATGTGCTGCAAACCTGACCTTTTCAGCATCCGTGCAGCCCACGGTTACTAAGTCCTTGTTTACAGAACGTAGCCAATCATTGGCCACCATGGGATCAGTCGTCCCCGAGAACTTAGCTGGCCTCAATCGCAGAAATCTGGTGAGCATATCAAAGCCCGGAGGGTTGTTGTTGTTATTGTTGTTGTTATTGGGGTTGTTGTTGTTGTTATTATTCTGGTTCTGGATGAATGTTGTCATCATCTGCATAAGCTGTGTTTGAGCATTCATCAATTGCTGCATTTTCCAGAATTATGTTGTTGTTGTTGGGGTTGGGGTTTGCGCGACGAGGAGGCATCTGTGGTTTGTTCAAATAGAGATAAGAATGAGATACCCATAGATGTTTTTATGCACATTACATCACATAAGCAAACACATAGAATGCAACACAAAGATAAAGTTCAACAACAAAATAACAAGTTCACAAAGTAAAACACACAAGTGGCAAGCCATCCACATGTCGGATGGTCCAATAACAAGTTCACAAATAACAAGTACGATAATAAAAGATAAACGAGTAGTCAAGTCTACTCATCAGCATCAATCTCCTCCTCGACAAAGGTAAGACCTGCGTTCTCCATCGCGGTCTTGTTCTCCTCAATAGTAGTGGTCAAGGACTCGATCTTGGCCTTGAGAGCCCTCTTCTGGGAACGAAGCCTCTCAATCACCATCTGTTGCTGCTCTAGCTCGAAGTCCTTGGACTTCAGTTCTTCAGTCATGTCCCGGATCTTATTGTTCCTATCCTGGATGTGTTTCTCCTGACTCTTGAACTTTCGGTCCTAGGTCTCGAAGTTCGCCTCCATTTCCTTGACTATCTTGTCCTGCTGTGCGAAAAGCTTGTCCTTCTCGCGAAGCTGCACCTGGAGCTCGTCATTGCTGAGCATGACATTGGTCCTGACCGTGTCCACGTGCCTAATGAGAGACTCAAGTCCTGGAGATACAGACGTATCGGCTCTGCTGTGTCCCTCGAGTCGTCCTCGAAGTCGATGGACTCTCCATCCTCATCACGTCTTCCGAAGACGTGGAAGTGGGTGCCCCTAACCTGTCGGGAGTGACGGCCTAGCAGACGTCCTATCAGGTCCTGCATGACTACCTCCATGCCTCTCTCCCCGTCGTGCATAAGCTTGAAGGCGATGGCCTCCGTAGTAGGCCCCTCGCGTCAAGGGCTGGTTCACCTTGAAGCCCCAGAGGTCCTTCCTCTCGAACTTGGTAAGTGGATGCACCATGATGGTGGGAAGAGGGAGATTGAGCAAGGTGGTAAGCTCAACGATACGAGGACCAAACCGGGTAACCTAGAACTCCTCAACAGTGCTGATGGTAATAGGCATCTATTTATAAGATAGAAAAGTTAGGACAACCCAATTTAAGATAAAACAAGACAAACATCTCATACATATCCTTGTAACACAAAATCACATAAGTCATGCATACATGAATCCATTACATCAACCAAGGTCCAAACTTATTTAAGGTATCATTTGGAAAATAAGGTGATAGGTGGTGGTCCAACTAACGAAGTGCGTTTACAATCCTATCTCCTTTGGATCTGTTGGCTAACACAATGTTCCTAGAGGCAATCAACCTATCTTGTTCACATGATTCCATCACTAAGTCTATAATATCTCCCCTTAAGGTTTGGTTGGTGGCTTCCAACTCTTGGGTATGTTCCTTCTCTTTCTCTAAGTCTTTTTGGAGGTTGAGCATTCTGCACTTGACTCTAGCACTAAGTTCTTTGATAGTCCTCCAAGCTGCTTCTCTTGCTGACTCAAAGAATGTGGTGTGCACCACAGTGTTGGTGTACATGCAGAATCCTCTTTCTTTGTGGTTGTCTTCCTTGCTTTTGTACAAGTGAAGTTGCACCCACCAGTACTCAACTCCTTCATCCATCACTGGAAAGCCTTTGTACACAGCTGCACCATCTATTTCCATTGCCACCATGAGGTCCTTGAGAATTTTGGGAAACTCAGTCTCACACTCCAAGGTCATGGTCATGAGTGGTCCTTTCTTTACGGCTTCGTTGATGGAGTTCATCTACAAATAGAGATGAGAATAAGAAGATTAGAAAAGTTTACGAGAAGAATAGACAAGTGTAGAAGTAGTTGAAAAATTTTCCTTAGTGGTTTCCAATCCTAGGGTCATAATCCTACAGGCAACACAGTTCTCTGATACCATCTGTAAGATCCCTCCTTTGTAAAGGAAAAGGATCCCTGTGATTGCAATGCTAGTCCCTGGATCATTGCTAGCATCCACAGTTTAAGATGAAGTACACAGATACAAAGGTCATTTATTACATCCATTCCAGAGATAAAACATAGTCTTTTACAACTCAAGGCCACAGGCCTAATACAAGAGCTTTGGAATAAGTAAATAGACATAAGTCTTCATCTTCATGTGCCACAGGCAAGCATGTTGAGTGTAGACTCATGACACCTAATCATCATCGGAGTAACCTGCAGCATCACAAGTTACAGCCACAGTGGGTCAATACTTTGGAATAGTATTGGCAAGTGATAACTTAGTAAATTTTTAAGTGGACTATATTACTATATGCATTTTTGGCTAAGTGTAGTTTGGCTTGCTTTGCTCAAAATAGGTTTTTCCTATTAGTTGAAATCACTAAGTTTTTCTTTGTCAAAAACTTTCCCAAGAAACCACCAATAGACATTGGGGTCCTTCACCCTTGTTCACCCACAAGTTTTTACTTAGAAGTTGGAGTGATGAGATTCTTGATAGCTTCCATGTCTTGATGCTCAAGTTGTCCATTGCCATGGACTTGGCTAAGTACTTAGATTTTCCATCTACAGAGGTTGTGCACTTTCCCCACCAGACTTGGTTTCCCAAAACAGGACCTTTCAGAAGCCTTTCCTTAGCCAAATGGACGCGCTCCAACCTATCATTCCCACTACCACCAACTGTCCAAAAGGCTAAGTTCTAGCAACCTATATGATCAAGGCAGAGCCCATATTGCCAAGTGGTTGCACTATAAGCTTCTCAACACTTGTCCTCCAAATCCCTTTGTGCCTGGGTGGCATACCACAAGTGTGATACACAAGGTAAACCATGTCCATGGGCCTTGTGTAACCACTCAACCAAAAACCACCATTCAAGTCCCATTCCACCCAGGAGGTTCATTGACTTAGTTGTTTTATTAGGAAAAACATAAGTCCCAAGACTTAGAAACATTTTCATCATATCATGTATATACTTTACCAACCCTTGTTTGCTACTAGCTAGGCTAAGCATGGCATAGTAACTTAACTTAGGAAATTTCCTAGCAATTCTACAATTCTATAACTACTTAGGATTTCCCAACATAGCATTTGGCAAAAACAACATGCAAGACTTAGCAAAATATTTCTAATGCTTGTACAAAATATAGGGATGGAAATATTCATGAAGTACCACTTGCCTTGGTAATGGGGAGAGGAGCACTCTTCACAATCACAGTCACTAGCAAAGTCTACACAAAAATAGTAGCACAAAATTACACACAATTCATATACAAACATAAATATATATGCATGCAATGCAAGAAAATGCTAAGTGATGATTTTTGAAAACTCCACCAAGCAAGTGCATGATACAGAAACATAACCAAGTCAAAAAGCTTGCTAACTAAACTTATTTAGCACTAAAACAATTTACTAAACAAATTCTATACTCAAAATGGTCGTAAACAAGTTTCTGCATAAAAAGTCATTTTAACAGAAACTTTTTAATAAACACATTGCAGATTCAGAAAGGGCTTGTCTCCCTGATTCCAACGGTATAACATTTGCAAAAATCTAATGTGGGAAACAAAAGTTATAGCCATTTGAAATTTGGATCTAAATCTGATTTGAATTCTGTTTTTGAATCTAACCCTAGCCACGTGTCTTAACCCTACTGGCGCGTACCGGTTCGGACGGATCGAGCTCTGCGGGCCGTAGGATCTAAGTCAGATCTGGCGGCTCAGATGCGCGCTTACCTCTTCGCCTAAGTTCTAATCTCAGCCGCAGGATCTGCATCTAACGCTCCTAATCATTCTGACCAAACACGAGCGGCGCTAGCGGCGATGTGATGGGCGTCGACAATGGCGCTGGCATTATAGGTTCTTGGGAGTGGGGAAGTGGCTTACCAGAACCGCAGGAGGCTGCTGATGCTCAAGGTGGCATTGGCTCGGGAAGGGGCGCACGGGCACGGTCACTAGGGCTCGTCGGAGTTGCGGGCGGCGTCTGTCGCTTGCAGTCGAGGTTGTTGCCGAGGTTTGGCGTCGCCCTAGCACGAACCAGAGGGGTTAGGCGATGCACAAGATGAAGGCGAACATTCCCGTATGAAAGTGGGGGCAAGGGGCGCTCGGGTTTTACCTCAATTGATCGCCGGAGTCGAGCGACGGCGCAGGTGGTTGCAGGCACGAACGGGGATGACGGCCTGGGTCACAAGAATGCACACGAAGGGTATCAGGGGGTGCGCGAGATCAAACTGGTTGTAGTGGTTTGAACGAGAGAGAGGAGGGCGGTCGAGGCTCACCGGAATCGGTTGCCGGAGTCGTCGATGCTGCGGGCTTGAAGTCAAATCGCGCACTGGTGGCGGAGTGGCGAGGAGAGTGGGGAAATGACATGGCGGGTTGTGGTTTATATAGGCTCAAGCGCGACAAGAGCGCATCTGACATCAAGGATAATTACGCGCGCCATTACCGGCATTGACAGCAGCGGCGATAGTCTGTGGCGCGTTTTGGGGAAGACGAGGGTGGCGTGGAAGGGCCTTCGTCGGTGAAGCCTTGCAGAGGAGGGTGGGTTGTCGGTCGACTGCTTGGGTGTTATGCGTGTGCGAGAGAGAAGGAAGGAATTGGGCTAGTTGGGCCAGTTCTGTTGCTGGGCTAGAATCCTGGCGCCTGGCCCTTTTCTTTTCTTTTGTCCTTTTCTTTTTCTGTTTTGATTTTCAGGAATGGTTTTGATATGAATTCAAACTCTTTTTTAATTCAAATGTTTCAAGGGTTTTTGAAGTGTGCAAAAGTTTCAAATATAGTCATAAAACCATGTGGTTGCTTTGCAAAAGCTTGGTCACTCTTGGAGAAACAAAATATCAGAGACTTGGTACTTGATTTGCAATGTTTGAAAAATGGTTTTTGGAACCATTTCAAATTTGTAAAACTTGGTTCAAATTTCCACATTCAATCCATTCAACAAAGGAGACAAACAATCCAAGTTTAAAACATTCAAACTCTCAAATGGGAATGGCCATTTGATTTAAGTTTGCTCACATGAAATGATAGCACTATGTGCTTCTGTTTTTCTAAAAGAGTTTTGAAATTGATCTCAATTCTATATGCATGCATGAATGATATGCAATCTTTGAATGCATGATTTTAGGGATGTTACAAATCTAACCCCCTTAAGGTGAATCTCGCCCTCGAGATTCGGATTGGCTAGCAAATAGGTGAGGGTGGTCTTTCCGAAGATCATCTTCTCTTTCCGATGTTGCTTCCTCTTCGGAATTATGATTCCATTGTACTTTGCAAAACTTGATAGTCTTTGTCCTTGTGACTCTTTCTGCAGTCTCAAGAATCTTGATAGGCTTCTCCTCATATGTGAGGTCACTTTCTAGTTGAACCTCTTCCAAAGGTATAGTATCCTTCAAAGAAGTTTCTTCCATTTCTAGGTGACATTTCTTAAGCTGACTCACATGAAACACATTATGGACTGCTGATAGAGATTCTGGCAGTTCAATTTCATAAGCAACTTCTCCTTTGCGAATCAGAATCTTGAATGGCCCAACATATCTTGGTGCCAACTTTCCTTTGACTCCGAATCTTTTCACTCTACGAAGTGGTGATACTCTAAGATAAGCTCTATCACCAACTTCGTAGGTGACTTCTCTACGCTTAGTATCGGCGTAGCTTTTACATCGGGTATGCTATCTTCAATCTCCTTAACCAATTTGACCTTCTCTTCGGCTTCTTTGATAAGATCTGGCCCGAATAAACTTCTTTCTCCCACACCATTCCATAATAATGGGGTGGTACACTTTCTTCCATAGAGAAACTCAAACGGTGCCATCTCAATGCTGGCTTGATAGCTGTTGTTATAAGAAAATTCTGCGTAAGGTAGACTTTCATCCCAACTTGCTCCATAGTCTAGGGCACATGCTCTCAACATGTCTTCCAGAATTTGATTAGTCCTTTCTGTTTGTCCGTCGGTTTGAGGATGAAAAGCAGTACTGAATTCCAACCTCGTTCCCAATGACTCATGTAGTTGTCTCCAAAAATGGGAAGTGAATTGAGTTCCCCTATCAGACACAATACTCTTGGGCACACCATGTAGGCATACAATTCTACTCATGTAGATTTTGGCTAACTTGGCACTTGTATAAGTTGTCTTCACGGGTATGAAATGAGGCACTTTAGTTAAGCGATCCACTACTACCCATATGGAATCATATCCAGATCTGGTCCTTGGTAATCCGGTAATGAAATCCATACCAATCTTGTCCAATTTCCAATCAGGAATTGGTAGTGGTTGAAGCAAACCTGCTGGTTTCTGATGCTCCGCTTTTACTCTACTACACACATCACACAAAGCAATATGTTCGGCGATGTCCCTCTTGAGATTGTTCCACCAAAATCTTTCTTTCATGTCCATGTACATTTTGGTGTTACCCGGGTGAATAGAATACGGGGAGTTGTGCGCTTCCTGCAAAATCAGTTTCCATAACTCTGGATCTTGTGGAACACAGATACGTTTCCCATGCCATAATGTACCCTGTTCGTCTTCATGGAAATTTTTAGCTCTCCCTTGGCCAATCTTTTCCTTAATCTCTTCAATTTCTTTATCAGTCTTTTGAGCTTCTCGAATCTTGTCCAACAAAGTGGGTTGAACTTCTAAAGACATGAGATGTCCCTCTGGCACAATCTCCAATCTGAGTTCTCTGAATTGGGCACACAAATCATCTGGCAATTCTCCTTTGGTAAGGCCATTCACAAATACCTTACGACTTAGAGCATCTGCTACAACATTTGCTTTACTGGGATGGTATTACAAACTTAAGTCATAATCTTTGATAAGCTCTAACCATCTTCTTTGTCTCATATTGATTTCCTTCTGGGTGAAAATATAGTTCAAACTTTTGTGATCCGTGAACACTTCACAACGCTTTCCCAAAAGGTAATGTCTCCATGTTTTGAGTGCATGGACGGCAGAGGCTAACTCCAAATCATGAGTAGGATAATTCACCTCATGAGTTTTGAGTTGTCTCGAGGCATAGGCTACAACTTTACCGTCTTGCATAAGTACGGCTCCCAAACCTTGATGAGACGCATCACAATACACTTGGAAATCTTTTTCCAAGTCAGGCAAACATAGAACTGGTGCTGTCACAAGTCGCTTCTTCAATTCCTGAAAGCTGACTTCACAACCTTCAGACCAAGCAAACTTCTTGTCGTTCTTTAATAATTCAGTCATTGGTTTAGCAACCCTAGAGAAATTCTCAATGAACCTTCTGTAGTAACCTGCTAAGCCAAGGAAACTGCGAACCTCTTTCACATTCTTAGGAGATTCCCATTCAGTCACAGCTGAAACTTTAGCAGGATCAACTGCTACACCATCCTTTGTCATAACATGACCAAGAAATCCAACTTCCTCTAACCAGAACTCACACTTGTTGAATTTGGCGTAAAGTTTATGCTCTCTTAACTTCTCAACTATCAAGCGCAAATGCCCTTCATGCTCTTCTTTGCTCTTGGAGTAGACTAAGATGTCATCGATGAAAACGACAACAAATTGGTCAAGGAATTCCATGAACACTTTGTTCATCATATTCATGAAGTATGTTGGAGCATTGGTTAAGCCAAAAGGCATTACGGTATACTCATACAATCCATACCTTGTGGTGAATGCTGTTTTAGGTATGTCTTGCTCTCTTATCTTGAGTTGGAAATAGCCTGACCAGAGATCAATCTTTGAGAACACACATGCTCCTTCTAGCTGATCAAACAAGTCATTGATTCTAGGCAAAGGATATTTGTTCTTTATAGTTACCTCGTTGAGTGAACGGTAATCTATGCATAACCTTTGGCTTCTATCTTTCTTCTCCACGAACAACACTGGGGCTCCCCAAGATGAAGAACTTGGTTGAATAAATCCTTTCTGCAACTGTTCTCCTAGTTGCTTCTTGAGCTCTTTCAGTTCATCCACTGACATTTTATATGGTCTCTTTGCTATTGGTCGAACTGGTACCAAATCTATCAGAAATTCCACATCTCTATCTGGTGGCATTCCTGGCAATTCTTCCGGAAATACATCCGGATACTCACACACAATTGGCACACTGTCCATGCTAACCCCCTTAAGAGAGTTTATGTTACTTCCTTTGGATTCAAAGTTTGACTTGAATTTTATTCTTTTTCTTTCCGGGGTTGTGAGTGCAACAGTACGATTAGCACAATCTAGCACTCCTTCATACTTAGCCATCCAATCCATTCCCAATATTACGTCCAGTCCTTGGGAATCTAGGATTATCAGACTCACGGGAACTTATGTTTTCCAAACTCTATTACTAGATCCGGCATCCAAGACTTACTATCATATCTCCACCGGAGAACTAACTTTCTTGGACAACCAATATTTTCAGATGGAAACCCATTTCTATCAACAAATGCCTTTGATATGAATGAATGCGATGCACCAGTATCAAAGAGTACAAATGCTGGGATGGAATTGAGTCTGAACTTACCGGTAACAGCGTCAGGCTCCTCATAGACCTCCTCCACACTGATGTGGTTCACCTGTCCTTTTTGGAAAGGATTGGGCTTGACAGTCCTTCAACTTTCTTTTCGGGCACTCATTTGCATAGTGTCCCATCTTCTTCATTTGAAGCATTCAACTTTGTTGATGTCCCTTTTAGCGGTGACTTCCACTTCCACTACCATTACCACCGTGGTGGCTCTTATATCCACTCTTGTGGTTCTTGTACTTGTCATTGTCATGACTGCGATGATGCTTGTTGTCATGGCGGTTGTGGTTGTGCTTGTTGAATTTCCCATGCTTATGGGATCTGAGCTTCCTTGTCATCATAGTGAGATCGTTTGTGAGGCGATCCCGAGTTGTGCTTGTCGGTGCTTTCTCTTTCTACTCTCGACTTGCTTCATTTTGTTCTCCAATATAGCAGCCTTGTCACAGGCGGTGATAAGTGGGAACATATGCCACAACCATGCAGATTCAGCTCATCAATCAAGCCTTCCAGAAATTTTTCCTTTCTTTTGGCATCTGTGTCAACCTCGTCCGATGCATAAGCGCTTGATTGTTGAACTCTTCTATGTATTCAGCCACTGCGGTGGCGGCTGCTTGATTGTGGAACTCTTTCTTTTCAGGCTCATTATTCTGATGAGATATGAGTAGTCTGCAAGTCTTCAAAGATAGCCCAAGTCACCTCATCAATAGGAGTGGTGATTTGGAAGTTGTCCCACCATGTGGCGGCTGGCCCTTCCAGAGATGTCTTGCAAAACGACCTTTTCAGCATCCGTGCGACCCACGGTTACTAAGTCCTTGTTTACAGAACGTAGCCAATCATTGGCCACCATGGGATCAGTCGTCCCCGAGAACTTAGCTGGCCTCAATCGCAGAAATCTGGTGACCATATCAAAGCCCGGAGGGTTGTTGTTGTTGTTATTGTTGTTGTTATTGGGGTTGTTGTTGTTGTTATTATTCTGGTTCTGGATGAATGTTGTCATCATCTGCATAAGCTGTGTTTGAGCATTCATCATTTGCTGCATTTTCCGGAGTTATGTTGTTGTTGTTGGGGTTGGGGTTTTTGCGGGGAGGCATCTGTGGTTTGTTCAAATAGAGATAAGAATGAGATACCCATAGATGTTTTTATGCACATTACATCACATAAGCAAACACATAGAATGCAACACAAAGATAAAGTTCAACAACAAAATAACAAGTTCACAAAGTAAAACACACAAGTGGCAAGCCATCCACATGTCGGATGGTCCAATAACAAGTTCACAAATAACAAGTACGATAATAAAAGATAAACGAGTAGTCAAGTCTACTCATCAGCATCAATCTCCTCCTCGACAAAGGTAAGACCTGCGTTCTCCATCACGGTCTTGTTCTCCTCAATAGTAGTGGTCAAGGACTCGATCTTGGCCTTGAGACCCCTCTTCTGGGAACGAAGCCTCTCAATCACCATCTGTTGCTGCTCTAGCTCGAAGTCCTTGGACTTCAGTTCTTCAGTCATGTCCCGGATCTTCTTGTTCCTATCCTGGACGTGTTTCTCCTGACTCTTGAACTTCCGGTCCTAGGTCTCGAACTTCGCCTCCATTTCCTTGACTATCTCGTCCTGCTGTGCGAAAAGCTTGTCCTTCTCGCGAAGCATCACCTGGAGCTCGTCATTGATGAGCATGACATTGGTCCTGTCCGTGTCCACGTGCCTAATGAGAGACTCTAAGTCCTGGAGAAACAGACATATCGGCTCTGCTGTGTCCCTCGAGTCGTCCTCGAAGTCGATGGACTCTCCATCCTCATCACGTCTTAGAAGGCGTGGAAGTGGTGCCCTAACCTGTCGGGAGTGACGGCCTAGCAGACGTCCTATCAGGTCCTGCATGACTACCTCCATGCCTCTCTCCCCGTCGTCGTGCATAAGCTTGAAGACGATGGCCTCCGTAGTAGGCTCTGTCTGGCGTCCGGGATGGTTCACCTTGAAGCCCCAGAGGTCCTTCCTCTCGAACTTGGTAAGTGGATGCACCATGATGGTGGGAAGAGGGAGATTGAGCAAGGTGGTAAGCTCAACGATACGAGGACCAAAGCGGGTAACCTGGAACTCCTCAAGAGTGCTGATGGTAATAGGCATCTATTTATAAGATAGAAAAGTTAGGACAACCCAATTTAAGATAAAACAAGACAAACATCTCATACATATCCTTGTAACACAAAATCACATAAGTCATGCATACATGAATCCATTACATCAACCAAGGTCCAAACTTATTTAAGTTATCATTTGGAAAATAAGGTGATAGGTGGTGGTCCAACTAACGAAGTGCGTTTACAATCCTATCTCACTGGATCTGTTGGCTAACACAATGTTCCTAGAGGCAATCAACCTATCTTGTTCACATGATTCCATCACTAAGTCTATAATATCTCCCCTTAAGGTTTGGTTGGTGGCTTACAACTCTTGGGTATGTTCCTTCTCTTTCTCTAAGTCTTTTTGGAGGTTGAGCATTCTGCACTTGACTCTAGCACTAAGTTCTTTGATAGTCCTCCAAGCTGCTTCTCTTGCTGACTCAAAGAATGTGGTGTGCACCACAGTGTTGGTGTACATGCAGAATCCTCTTTCTTTGTGGTTGTCTTCCTTGATTTTGTACAAGTGAAGTTGCACCCACCAGTACTCAACTCCTTCATCCATCACTAGAAAGCCTTTGTACGCAGATGCACCATGTATTTCCATTGCCACCATGAGGTCCTTGAGAATTTTGGGAAACTCAGTCTCACACTCCAAGGTCATGGTCATGAGTGGTCCTTTCTTTACGGCTTCGTTGATGGAGTTCATCAACAAATAGAGATGAGAATAAGAAGATTAGAAAAGTTTACGAGAAGAATAGACAAGTGTAGAAGTAGTTGAAATTTTTTCCTTAGTGGTTTCCAATCCTAGGGTCATAATCCTACAGGCAACATAGTGCTCTGATACCATCTGTAAGATCCCTCCTTTGTAAAGGAAAAGGATCCCTGTGATTGCAATGCTAGTCCCTGGATCATTGCTAGCATCCACAGTTTAAGATGAAGTACACAGATACAAAGGTCATTTATTACATCCATTCCAGAGATAAAACATAGTCTTTTACAACTCAAGGCCACATGCCTAATACAAGAGTTTTGGAATAAGTAAATAGACATAAGTCTTCATCTTCATGTGCCACAGGCAAGCATGTTGAGTGTAGACTCATGACACCTAATCATCATCGGAGTAACCTGCAACATCACAAGTTACAGCCACAGTGGGTCAATACTTTGGAATAGTATTGGCAAGTGATACCTTAGTAAATTTTTAAGTGGACTATAATACTATATGCATTTTTGGCTAAGTGTAGTTTGGCTTGCTTTGCTCAAAATAGGTTTTTCCTATTAGTTGAAATCACTAAGTTTTTCTTTGTCAAAAACTTTCCCAAGAAACCACCAATAGACATTGGGGTCCTTCACCCTTGTTCACCCACAAGTTTTTACTTAGAAGTTGGAGTGATGAGATTCTTGATAGCTTCCATGTCTTGATGCTCAAGTTGTCCATTGCCATGGACTTGGCTAAGTACTTAGATTTTCCATCTGCAGAGGTTGTGCACTTTCCCCACCAGACTTGGTTTCCCAAGACAGGACCTTTCAGAAGCCTTTCCTTAGCCAAATGGACGCGCTCCAACCTATCATTCCCACTACCACCAACTGTCCAAAAGGCTAAGTTCTAGCAACCTATATGATCAAGGCAGCCCATATTGCCAAGTGGTTGCACTATAAGCTTCTCAACACTTGGCCTCCAAATCCCTTTGTGCCTGGGTGGCATACCACAAGTGTGATACACAAGGTAAACCATGTCCATGGGCCTTGTGTAACCACTCAACCAAAAACCACCATTCAAGTCCCATTCCACCCAGGAGGTTCATTGACTTAGTTGTTTTATTAGGAAAAACATAAGTCCCAAGACTTAGAAACATTTTCATCATAGCATGTATATACTTTACCAACCCTTGTTTGCTACTAGCTAGGCTAAGCATGGCATAGTAACTTAACTTAGGAAATTTCCTAGCAATTCTACAATTCTACAACTACTTAGGATTTCCCAACATAGCATTTGGCAAAAACAACATGCAAGACTTAGCAAAATATTTCTAATGCTTGTACAAAATATAGGGATGGAAATATTCATGAAGTACCACTTGCCTTGGTAATGGGGAGAGGAGCACTCTTCACAATCACAGTCACTAGCAAAGTCTACACAAAAATAGTAGCACAAAATTACACACAATTCATATACAAACATAAATATATATGCATGCAATGCAAGAAAATGCTAAGTGATGATTTTTGAAAACTCCACCAAGCAAGTGCATGATACAGAAACATAACCAAGTCAAAAAGCTTGCTAACTAAACTTATTTAGCACTAAAACAATTTACTAAACAAATTCTATACTCAAAATGGTCTTAAACAAGTTTCTGCATAAAAAGTCATTTTAACAGAATCTTTTTACTAAACACATTGTAGATTCAGAAAGGTCTTGTCTCCCTGATTCCAACGGTATAAAATTTGCAAAAATCTAACGTGGGAAACAAAAGTTATAGCCATTTGAAATTTGGATCTAAATCTGATTTGAATTCTGTTTTTGAATCTAACCCTAGCCACGTGTCTTAACCCTACTGGCGCATACCGGTTCGAACGGATCGAGCTCTGCGGGCCGTAGGATCTAAGTCAGATCTGGCGGCTCAGATGCGCGCTTACCTCTTCGCCTAAGTTCTAATCTCAGCCGCAGGATCTGCATCTAACGCTCCTAATCGTTTTGACCAAACACGAGCGGCGCTAGCGGCGGCGACTGGCGGCGGCGCGTCTGACAGCGGCGGCGCTGGCATTATAGGTTGCACGGGAGTGGGGGAAGTGGCTTACCAGAACCGCAGGAGGCTGCTGATGCTCAAGGTGGCATTGGCTCGGGAAGGGGCGCACGGGCACGGTCACTAGGGCTCGTCGGAGTTGCGGGCGGCGTCTGTCGCTTGCAGTCGAGGTTGTTGCCGAGGTTTGGCGTCGCCCTAGCGCGAACCAGAGGGGTCAGGCGATGCACAAGATGAAGGCGAACATTCCCGTATGAAAGAGGGGGCAAGGGGCGCTCGGGTTTTACCTCAATTGATCGCTGGAGTCGAGCGACGGCGCAGGTGGTTGCAGGCACAAACAGGGATGACGTCCTGGGTCAGAAGAATGCACACGAAGGGTATCAGGGGGTGCGCGAGATCAAACTGGTTGCAGTGGTTTGAACAAGAGAGAGGAGGGCGGGCGAGGCTCACCGGAATCGGTCGCCGGAGTCATCGGTGCTGCGGGGCTTCGAAGTCAAATGCGCGCAGCCTGGTGGCGGAGTGAGCGAGGAGAGTGGGGGAAAATGACCGCGGCGGGGTGTGGTTTATATAGGCTCAAGCGCGACAGAAAACGCCTGCGGCATCAAGGATAATTATGCCGCGCCATTACCGGCATTGACAGCAGCGGCGACATGGTCTGCGGGCGCGTTTTGGGGAAGACGAGGGTGACGTGGAGAGGGCCCGCTCGTCAGTGAAGCGCGCAGAGAGGAGGTGGGGTCTGGTTGTCAGCGACTTCTTGGGTGCGCTTGCGTGTGCGAGAGAGAGAAGGGAAGGCCGGGTGGGCTAGTTGGGCGATTCTTTGGGCTAGAATCCTGGCGCCTGGCCCTTTTCTTTTCTTTTGTCCTTTTCTTTTTCTGTTTTGATTTTCAGGAATGGTTTTGATATGAATTCAAACTCTTTTTGAATTCAAATCTTTCTAGGGTTTTTGTAGTGTGCAAAAGTTTCAAATATAGGCATAAAACAATGTGGTTGCTTTGCAAAAGCTTGGTCACTCTTGGAGAAACAAAATATCAGAGACTTGGTACTTGATTTGCAATGTTTGAAAAATGGTTTTTGGAACCATTTCAAATTTGTAAAACTTGGTTCAAATTTCCACGTTCAATCCATTCAACAAAGGAGACAAACAATCCAAGTTTAAAACATTCAAACTCTCAAATGGGAATGGCCATTTGATTTAAGTTTGCTCACATGAAATGATAGCACTATGTGCTTCTGTTTTTCTAAAAGAGTTTTGAAATTGATCTCAATTCTATATGCATGCATGAATGATATGCAATCTTTGAAATCATGATTTTAGGGATGTTACAAATCTAACCCCCTTAAGGTGAATCTCGCCCTCGAGATTCGGATTAATAACAAATAGGTGAGGGTGGTCTTTCCGAAGATCATCTTCTCTTTCCCATGTTGCTTCCTCTTCGGAATGATGATTCCATTGTACTTTGCAAAACTTGATAGTCTTTGTCCTTGTGACTCTTTCTGCAGTCTCAAGAATCTTGATAGGCTTCTCCTCATATGTGAGGTCACTTTCTAGTTGAACCTCTTACAAAGGTATAGTATCCTTCAAAGAAGTTTCTTCCATTTCTGGGTGACATTTCTTAAGCTGACTCACATGAAACACATTATGGACTGCTGATAGAGATTCTGGAAGTTCAATTTCATAAGCAACTTCTCCTTTGCGACTCAGAATCTTGAATGTCCCAACATATCTTGGTGCCAACTTTCCTTTGACTCCGAATCTTTTCACTCTACGAAGTGGTGATACTCTAAGATAAGCTCTATCACCAACTTCGTAGGTGACTTCTCTACGCTTAGGATCGGCGTAGCTTTTCTGTCGGGACTGTGCTATCTTCAATCTGTCCTTAACCAATTTGACCTTCTCTTCGTCTTTTTTGATAAGATCTGGCCCGAATAAACTTCTTTCTCCCACACCATTCCATAATAATGGGGTGGTACACTTTCTTCCATAGAGAAACTCAAACGGTGCCATCTCAATGCTGGCTTGATAGCTGTTGTTATAAGAAAATTCTGCGTAAGGTAGACTTTCATCCCAACTTGCTCCATAGTCTAGGGCACATGCTCTCAACATGTCTTCCAGAATTTGATTAGTCCTTTCTGTTTGTCCGTCGGTTTGAGAATGAAAGCGATCTTGAATTCCAACCTCGTTCCCAATGACTCATGTAGTTGTCTCCAAAAATGGGAAGTGAATTGAGTTCCCCTATCAGACACAATACTCTTGGGCACACCATGTAGGCATACAATTCTACTCATGTAGATTTTGGCTAACTTGGCACTTGTATAAGTTGTCTTCACGGGTATGAAATGAGCCACTTTAGTTAAGCGATCCACTACTACCCATATGGAATCATATCCAGATCTGGTACTTGGTAATCCGATAATGAAATCCATACCAATCTTGTCCCATTTCCAATCAGGAATTGGTAGTGGTTGAAGCAAACCTGCTGGTTTCTGATGCTCCGCTTTTACTCTACTACACACATCACACAAAGCAATATGTTCGGCGATGTCCCTCTTGAGATTGTTCCACCAAAATCTTTCTTCCATGTCCATGTACATTTTGGTGTTACCCGGGTGAATAGAATACGGGGAGTTGTGCGCTTCCTACAAAATCAGTTTCCATAACTCCGGATCTTGTGGAACACAGATACGTTTCCCATGCCATAATGTACCCTGTTCGTCTTCATGGAAATTTTTAGCTCTCCCTTAGCCAATATTTTCCTTAATCTCTTCAATTTCTTTATCAGTCTTTTGAGCTTCTCGAATCTTGTCCAACAAAGTGGGTTGGACATCTAAAGACATGAGATGTCCCTCTGGCACAATCTCCAATCTGAGTTCTCTAAATTGGGCACACAAATCATCTGGCAATTCTCCTTTGGTAAGGCCATTCACAAATACCTTACGACTTAGAGCATCTGTTGCAACATTTGCTTTACCGGGGTGGTATTGCAAACTTAAGTCATAATCTTTGATAAGCTCTAACCATCTTCTTTGTCTCATATTGATTTCCTTCTGGGTGAAAATATACTTCAAACTTTTGTGATCCGTGAACACTTCACAGCGCTTTCCCAAAAGGTAATGTCTCCATGTTTTGAGTGCATGGACGGCAGAGGCTAACTCAAAATCATGAGTAGGATAATTCACCTCATGAGTTTTGAGTTGTCTCGAGGCATAGGCTACAACTTTACCGTCTTGCATAAGTACGGCTCCCAAACCTTGATGAGACGCATCACAATACACTTGGAAATCTTTTTCCAAATCAGTGCATAGACATAGAGGTCTTGTCACAAGTCTCTTCTTCAATTCCTGAAAGCTGACTTCACAACCTTCAGACCAAGCAAACTTCTTGTCTTTCTTTAATAATTCAGTCATTGGTTTAGCAACCTTAGAGAAATTCTCAATGAACCTTCTGTAGTAACCTGCTAAGCCAAGGAAACTGCGAACCTCTTTCACGTTCTTAGGAGACTCCCATTCAGTCACAGCTGAAACTTTAGCAGGATCAACTGCTACACCATCCTTTGTCATAACATGACCAAGAAATCCAACTTCCTCTGACCAGAACTCACACTTGCTGAATTTGGCGTAAAGTTTATGCTCTCTTAACTTCTCAAGTATCAAGCGCAAA
This sequence comes from Avena insularis, assembly GCA_023614405.1. Lineage (NCBI taxonomy): Eukaryota > Viridiplantae > Streptophyta > Magnoliopsida > Poales > Poaceae > Avena > Avena insularis. The sequence continues at coordinate 271,695,637 of CM042697.1, forward strand.
TGCCCTTCATGCTCTTCTTTGCTCTTGGAGTAGACTAAGATGTCATCGATGAAAACGACAACAAATTGGTCAAGGAATTCCATGAACACTTTGTTCATCATATTCATGAAGTATGCTGGAGCATTGGTTAAGCCAAAAGGCATTACGGTATACTCATACAATCCATACCTTGTGGTGAATGCTGTTTTAGGTATGTCTTGCTCTCTTATCTTGAGTTGGAAATAGCCTGACCGGAGATCAATCTTTGAGAACACACATGCTCCTTCTAGCTGATCAAACAAGTCATTGATTCTAGGCAAAGGATATTTGTTCTTGATAGTTACCTCGTTGCGTGAACGGTAATCTATGCATAACCTTTGGCTTCTATCTTTCTTCTCCACGAACAACACTGGGGCTCCCCAAGATGAAGAACTTGGTTGAATAAATCCTTTCTGCAACTATTCTCCTAGTTGCTTCTTGAGCTCTTTCAGTTCATCCACTGACATTTTATATGGTCTCTTTGCTATTGGTCCAGAACCTGGTACCAAATCTATCAGAAATTCCACATCTCTATCTGGTGGCATTCCTGGCAATTCTTCCGGAAATACATCCGGATACTCACACACAATTGGCACACTGTCCATGCTAACCCCCTTAAGAGAGTTTATCTTACTTCCTTTGGATTCAAAGTTTGACTTGAATTTTATTATTTTTCTTTCCGGGGTTGTGAGTGCAACAGTACGATTAGCACAATCTAGCACTCCTTCATACTTAGCCATCCAATCCATTCCCAATATTACGTCCAGTCCTTGGGAATCTAGGATTATCAGACTCACTGGGAACTTATGTTTTCCAAACTCTATTACTAGATCCCGGCATCCAAGACTTACTATCATATCTCCACCCGGAGAACTAACTTTTACTAGACACCCAATGTTTTCAGATGGAAACCCATTTCTATCAACAAATGCCTTTGATATGAATGAATGCGATGCACCAGTATCAAAGAGCAAAAATGCTGGAATGGAATTGAGTCTGAACTTACCAGCAACAGCGTCAGATTCCTCATAGACCTCCTCCATACTGATGTGGTTCACGTGTCCTTTCTGGAAAGGATTGGGCTTGACAGGTCCTTCAACTTTCTTTTCGGGGAACTCATTTGCATAGTGTCCCATCTTCTTGCATTTGAAGCATTCAACCTGACTGATGTCCCTTTTAGCAGGCTGACTTCCACTTCCACTACCATTACCACCGTGGTGGCTCTTATGTCCACTCTTGTGGTTCTTGTACTTGTCATTGTCATGACTGCGATGATGCTTGTTGTCATGACGGTTGTGGTTGTGGTGCTTGTTGAATTTCCCATGCTTATGGGATCCTGAGCTTCCACTGTCATCATAGTGAGATCGTTTGTGAGACGATCCCAGAAATGCTTGTCGGAGTGCTTTCTCTTTCTACTCTCGACTTGCTTCATTTTGTTCTCCAATATAGCAGCCTTGTCACAGAGCGACTGATAAGTGGGAACATATGCCACAGCCAGCTGCAGATTCAGCTCATCAATCAAGCCTTCCAGAAATTTTTCCTTTCTTTTGGCATCTGTGTCAACCTCGTCCGGTGCATAACGCGCCAGATTGTTGAACTCTTCTATGTATTCAGCCACGCTGCGGTGGCTGCTTCAGATTGTGGAACTCTTTCTTTTTCAGGCTCATTATTCCTGATGAGATATGAGCAGTGCGAAAGCCGTCTTCAAAGATAGCCCAAGTCACCTCATCAATAGGAGTGGTGATTTGGAAGTTGTCCCACCATGTGGCGGCTGGCCCTTCCAGCATATGTGCTGCAAACCTAACCTTTTCAGCATCCATGCAGCCCACGGTTACTAAGTCCTTGTTTACAGAATGTAGCCAATCATTGGCCACCATGGGATCAGTCGTCCCCGAGAACTTAGCTGGCCTCAATCGCAGAAATCTGGTGAGCATATCAAAGCCCGGAGGGTTGTTGTTGTTGTTGTTATTGTTGTTGTTATTGGGGTTGTTGTTGTTGTTATTATTCTCGTTCTGGATGAATGTTGTCATCATCTGCATAAGCTGTGTTTGAGCATTCATCAATTGCTGCATTTTCCGGAGTTATGTTGTTGTTGTTGGGGTTGGGGTTTGCGCGACGGGGAGGCATCTGTGGTTTGTTCAAATAGAGATAAGAATGAGATACCCATAGATGTTTTTATGCACATTACATCACATAAGCAAACACATAGAATGCAACATAAAGATAAAGTTCAACAACAAAATAACAAGTTCACAAAGTAAAACACACAAGTGGCAAGCCGTCCACATGTCGGATGGTCCAATAACAAGTTCACAAATAACAAGTACGATAATAAAAGATAAACGAGTAGTCAAGTCTACTCATCAGCATCAATCTCCTCCTCGACAAAGGTAAGACCTGCATTCTCCATCGCGGTCTTGTTCTCCTCAATAGTAGTGGTCAAGGACTCGATCTTGGCCTTGAGAGCCCTCTTCTAGGAACGAAGCCTCTCAATCACCATCTGTTGCTGCTCTAGCTCGAAGTCCTTGGACTTCAGTTCTTCAGTCATGTCCCGGATCTTCTTGTTCCTATCCTGGACGCGTTTCTCCTGAATCTTGAACTTCCGGTCCTGGGTCTCGAACTTCGCCTCCATTTCCTTGACTATCTCATCCTGCTGTGCGAAAAGCTTGTCCTTCTCATGAAGCTGCACTGGCTTCGTCATTGCTGAGCATGACATTGGTCCTGTCCGTGTCCACGTGCCTAATGAGAGACTCTAAGTCCTGGAGATACAGACATATCGGCTCTGCTGTGTCCCTCGAGAAGTCCTCGAAGTCGATGGACTCTCCATCCTCATCACGTCTTCCAAAGACGTGGAAGTGGGTGCCCCTAACCTGTCGGGAGTGACGGCCTAGCAGACGTCCTATCAGGTCCTGCATGACTACCTCCATGCCTCTCTCCCTGTCGTCGTGCATAAGCTTGAAGACGATGGCCTCCGTAGTAGGCTCTGTCTGGCGTCCGGGCCGGTTCACCTTGAAGCCCCAGAGGTCCTTCCTCTCGAACTTGGTAAGTGGATGCACCATGATGGTGGGAAGAGGGAGATTGAGCAAGGTGGTAAGCTCAACGATACGAGGACCAAAGCAGGTAACCTAGAACTCCTCAAGAGTGCTGATGGTAATAGGCATCTATTTATAAGATAGAAAAGTTAGGACAACCCAATTTAAGATAAAACAAGACAAACATCTCATACATATCCTTGTAACACAAAATCACATAAGTCATGCATACATGAATCCATTACATCAACCAAGGTCCAAACTTATTTAAGGTATCATTTGGAAAATAAGGTGATAGGTGGTGGTCCAACTAACGAAGTGCGTTTACAATCCTATCTCACTGGATCTGTTGGCTAACACAATGTTCCTAGAGGCAATCAACCTATCTTGTTCACATGATTCCATCACTAAGTCTATAATATCTCCCCTTAAGGTTTGGTTGGTGGCTTCCAACTCTTGGGTATGTTCCTTCTCTTTCTCTAAGTCTTTTTGGAGGTTGAGCATTCTGCACTTGACTCTAGCACTAAGTTCTTTGATAGTCCTCCAAGCTGCTTCTCTTGCTGACTCAAAGAATGTGGTGTGCACCAGATGTTGGTGTACATGCAGAATCCTCTTTTTTGTGGTTGTCTTCCTTGCTTTTGTACAAGTGAAGTTGCACCCACCAGTACTCAACCCCTTCATCCATCACTGGAAAGCCTTTGTACACAGCTGCACCATGTATTTCCATTGCCACCATGAGGTCCTTGAGAATTTTGGGAAACTCAGTCTCACACTCCAAGGTCATGGTCATGAGTGGTCCTTTCTTTACGGCTTCGTTGATGGAGTTCATCTACAAATAGAGATGAGAATAAGAAGATTAGAAAAGTTTACGAGAAGAATAGACAAGTGTAGAAGTAGTTGAAAATTTTTCCTTAGTGGTTTCCAATCCTAGGGTCATAATCCTACAGGCAACACAGTGCTCTGATACCATCTGTAAGATCCCTCCTTTGTAAAGGAAAAGGATCCCTGTGATTGCAATGCTAGTCCCTGGATCATTGCTAGCATCCACAGTTTAAGATGAAGTACACAGATACAAAGGTCATTTATTACATCCATTCCAGAGATAAAACATAGTCTTTTACAACTCAAGGCCACAGGCCTAATACAAGAGTTTGGAATAAGTAAATAGACATAAGTCTTCATCTTCATGTGCCACAAGCAAGCATGTTGAGTGTAGACTCATGACACCTAATCATCATCGGAGTAACCTGCAACATCACAAGTTACAGCCACAGTGGGTCAATACTTTGGAATAGTATTGGCAAGTGATACCTTAGTAAATTTTTAAGTGGACTATATTACTATATGTATTTTTGGCTAAGTGTAGTTTGGCTTGCTTTGCTCAAAATAGGTTTTTCCTATTAGTTGAAATCACTAAGTTTTTCTTTGTCAAAAACTTTCCCAAGAAACCACCAATAGACATTGGGGTCCTTCACCCTTGTTCACCCACAAGTTTTTACTTAGAAGTTGGAGTGATGAGATTCTTGATAGCTTCCATGTCTTGATGCTCAAGTTGTCCATTGCCATGGACTTGGCTAAGTACTTAGATTTTCCATCTGCAGAGGTTGTGCACTTTCCCCACCAGACTTGGTTTCCCAAGACAGGACCTTTCATAAGCCTTTCCTTAGCCAAATGGATGCGCTCCAACCTATCATTCCCACTACCACCAACTGTCCAAAAGGCTAAGTTCTAGCAACCTATATGATCAAGGCAGAGCCCATATTGCCAAGTGGTTGCACTATAAGCTTCTCAACACTTGGCCTCCAAATCCCTTTGTGCCTGGGTGGCATACCACAAGTGTGATACACAAGGTAAACCATGTCCATGGGCCTTGTGTAACCACTCAACCAAAAACCACCATTCAAGTCCCATTCCACCCAAGAGGTTCATTGACTTAGTTGTTTTATTAGGAAAAACATAAGTCCCAAGACTTAGAAACATTTTCATCATAGCATGTATATACTTTACCAACCCTTGTTTGATACTAGCTAGGCTAAGCATGGCATAGTAACTTAACTTAGGAAATTTCCTAGCAATTCTACAATTCTACAACTACTTAGGATTTCCCAACATAGCATTTGGCAAAAACAACATGCAAGAATTAGCAAAATATTTCTAATGCTTGTACAAAATATAGGGATGGAAATATTCATGAAGTACCACTTGCCTTGGTAATGGGGAGAGGAGCACTCTTCACAATCACAGTCACTAGCAAAGTCTACACAAAAATAGTAGCACAAAATTACACACAATTCATATACAAACATAAATATATATGCATGCAATGCAAGAAAATGCTAAGTGATGATTTTTGAAAACTCCACCAAGCAAGTGCATGATACAGAAACATAACCAAGTCAAAAATCTTTCTAACTAAACTTATTTAGCACTAAAACAATTTACTAAACAAATTCTATACTCAAAATGGTCCTAAACAATATTCTGCATAAAAAGTCATTTTAACAGAAACTTTTTACTAAACACATCGCAGATTCAGAAAGGGCTTGTCTCCCTGATTCCAACGGTATAAAATTTGCAAAAATCTAACGTGGGAAACAAAAGTTATAGCCATTTGAAATTTGGATCTAAATCTGATTTGAATTCTGTTTTTGAATCTAACCCTAGCCACGTGTCTTAACCCTACTAGCGCGTACCGGTTCGGACGGATCGAGCTCTGCGGGCCGTACGATATAAGTCAGATCTGGCGGCTCAGATGCGCGCTTACCTCTTCGCCTAAGTTCTAATCTCAGCCGCAGGATCTGCATCTAACGCTCCTAATCGTTCGGACCAAACACGAGCGGCGCTTAGCGTGGCGGCGATCGACATGGCAATGGCGCATTCTAGGCATTGGTTGCGGGAGTGGGGGAAGTGGCTTACCAGAACCGCAGGAGGCTGCTGATGCTCAAGGTGGCGTTGGCTCGGGAAGGGGCGCACGGGCACGGTCACTAGGGCTCGTCGGAGTTGCGGGCGGCGTCTGTCGCTTGCAGTCGAGTTTGTTGCCAAGGTTTGGCATCACCCTAGCACGAACCAGAGGGGTCAGGTGATGCAAAAGATGAAGGCGAACATTCCCGTATGAAAGAGGGGGCAAGGGGCGCTCGGGTTTTACCTCAATTGATCGCCGGAGTCGAGCGGCGGCGCAGGTGGTTGCAGGCACGAACGGGGATGACGGCCTGGGTCACAAGAATGCACACGAAGGGTATCAGGGGGTGTGCGAGATCAAACTGGTTGCAGTGGTTTGCACGAGAGAGAGGGGGGCGGTCGAGGCTCACCGGAATCGGTCGCCGGAGTCGTCGGTGCTGCGGGGCTTCGAAGTCAAATGCGCGCAGCCTGGTGGCGGAGTGAGCGAGGAGAGTGGGGGAAAATGACCATGGCGGGGTGTGGTTTATATAGGCTCAAGCGCGACAGGAAACGCCTGCGGCATCAAGGCTAATTACGCCGCGCCATTACCGACATTGACAGCAGCGACGACGTGGTCTGCGGGCGCGTTTTGGGGAAGACAAGGGTGACGTGGAGAGGGCCCGCTCATCAGGGAAGCGCGCAGAGAGGAGGTGGGGTCTGGTTGTCAGTGACTGCTTGGGTGCGCTTGCGTGTGCGAGAGAGAGAAGGGAAGGCCGGGTGGGATAGTTGGGCCACTTCTGTTGCTGGGCTAGAATCCTGGTGCCTGGCCCTTTTCTTTTCTTTTGTCCTTTTCTTTTTCTGTTTTGCTTTTCAGGAATGGTTTTTTATATGAATTCAAACTCTTTTTGAATTCAAATCTTTCTAGGGTTTTTGCAGTGTGCAAAAGTTTCAAATATAGGCATAAAACCATGTGGTTTCTTTGCAAAAGCTTGGTCACTCTTGGAGAAACAAAATATCAAAGACTTGGTACTTGATTTGCAATGTTTGAAAAATAGTTTTTGGAACCATTTCAAATTTGTAAAACTTGGTTCAAATTTCCACATTCAATCCATTCAACAAAGGAGACAAACAATCCAAGTTTAAAACATTCAAACTCTCAAATGGGAATGGCCATTTGATTTAAGTTTGCTCACATGAAATGATAGCACTATGTGCTTCTGTTTTTCTAAAAGAGTTTTGAAATTGATCTCAATTCTATATGCATGCATGAATGATATGCAATATTTGAAATCATGATTTTAGGGATGTTACAAAAGTAGCAGAGAATGAACTGAGATTCCTGCCCCCCCCCCCCGTCTACTCTGAATCTAAATTGGGCATTTCCGTTAGATCCCCATTCTCCTTGTTTGGACTCTTGGGCACGGTGAGACCTCGGCTCATGTCCTCCTTCATTTTTCTCAATGCATCCAGGCAACGGTCCCTATCATTGTAGGCTTCGATGGTGGCCTTTGCTTTGATGATGCATTATCTGCGTGTCTTGGTGGCTTCATCCAGCAGGAGGACACATCTATTCTCGAGATTCTTCTTGTCACACAAGAGCTTCGTAATTAAGTTATGGCCAGGTCTTGTTTTGGACAAGCTCTATGCGATCAACTTCTGTAGCTCGCCAATCTTCGTATGCAGCTCGTCGCGCTCTGCTTCAATCCTCTTGATGTTAAGTGAAAAATCTAGGGTGATCTCTTTCTGCAGAGACAAATGCCTTTGAAGGCGATCATTAGCCTGGGTTAGGGAGCGTGCACCCTGCAGTTGGTTTTCTATCTTGGCATTGATCATGGACACCTTGTCACGACAATCGGCCTTCACTTGTTGCATCGTTCATGTTATTTAAAATAGGTACTCTATAATTGTACTACATGTTCCTAGGAAGCACAATATTCAAGTAAAAAAAACCCAAATGTTTCTACGAAGATTGAGCGTGGTCCCTACATGGAGGCTACTTGCGGGCAGACACGATAATATTTCCACATTTAGAATATCAAAAATAAAACCAAATGCATATCAGGATTTCCTACCATGCTGAGCCAGGCAACAGGGCCAAACATGTCCTGCGACGCTGCCGCAATCGTTCTGGTTTCAGGATCCACGACCACCCTGGAATATGTTGCAGAGTAAGAAGAAGAAGAAGAAGTAGTAGACATAGCAGAAGAAGAAGATTGTACCGGGAGGAGCCTGGCCTGCTAGAACACTCAGTGCCTCCACCGCAATCGTGCTGCTTTCAGGGTCCACGGCCGCCCTGGAATATGTAGCAGAGTAATAGGAAGAATAATAAGAAGTAGATAGAGAAGAAGAAGAAGAAGAAGAAGAAGAAGAAAAAAAGAGAAGAAGAAGAAGAAGACTGTACCGGGAGGAGCCCTGGCCTACTACAATTCAGCGCGACCACTGCCATAGTGCTACTTTCAGGGACCACGGCCGCCCTGGAATATGTAGCATAGGAATAAGAATAAGAACAAGAGGTAGACATAGAAGAAGAAGAAGAATAAGAAGAAGAAAAAGGAGAAGAAGGAGAAGAAGACTATACCGGGAGGAGCCCTGGCCTGCTGCAACATTCAGCGCTGCCGCCACCATGCCGCTTTCAGGGTCCATGGCCACCCTGGAATATGTAACATAGTAATAAGAAGAATAAGAAGAATAAGTAGACATAGTTGAAGAAGAAAACAGAGAAGAAGAAGAAAACTGTATCGGGAGCGGCAGGAGCCCCAGCCTACTGGAACATTCAGCGCCATTGCTAGGAGAGATTGGGTCTCTATGCGAGGGGGGGGGGAATGAGCAGCTGGTTGAGAAGGAAGTCTGTAACACCCCAGTTCTAGTTAATATTATATTAGGGTTTGTTTTGTGCATCATGAGCATCATATCTTAAATTGTGCATTAAAGAATTAAATCAAATCCTAAAACCCTAGATTTACCATCTCTTTGTATTTGCAAATCCATTCAAATGATTTGGAATATTTTGAAATTACCAAAAAAATGGAGCCCAAATGGACTAAAAAGGGCCCTGCAATATTTGATATATTTTGTAAAACCTTTTGGTATTTTTGAAACACTCTAAAACTGATTTGAAATGAAAATGCAAAACAGAATAAGAAAAAGGTTTGTTTCCTAAACAAAATAGAGTTAGCAGCCAGCCACCCCGGCCCGTCTCTTCTCCTTCTCTCCCTGCCGCTCACTCACGCTAGCTGCGGCTCAGTCCAGCCCACAGTCAGCCCGTTTGCAGCCCAACCGCGGCCCATACCGGTTCACTCCTCTGTCGTCTTCTTCTTGCTGGCGATGGAGAGGACCTGCTCACTATCGACTACAGCAGCGCTCGGCGGCGCCAAGATGAGTTATACCGACCGCCGCCGCCCCCGGACGACTACACGTACTCGACGCCGATGCTCAGGAACCCTAGCCGTGTGTAGTTTCTCCTCTCCCTCTCTCAAACTCGTCCCTGCAAAGAGCCCTGAACCCTAATTCATACCTCACCGACGCCACGCCATTCCCGGTCGCCCCGAGGTCCATAGAGCACTATACTGTGAACTCCTCGACCTCCTCTATCGTTTGCCCCAAAAATCGCAAGCCGGGAGGCTCCCAGGCACCCCAATCGGTGTCTACCGCCCGAACTCCGGCCGCCGCTGTCACCATTGATTCCGGGCTCCCCCACATTCACCGACGCCATATTCATGCTCAGGGTGAGTATCTGCTCCTTGTGGACCCTCTCCCTTGCCCCCACTCTCTCTGATTCGCCGCCACGCCACGCACCTGCAAGCTCCGCCGCTCGCCGCCGTCGTGACCACTGTTCCGATGACCACAAGTGGGCGGCCCTGCCACCACTAGGTCCGCCTCGATCTCCTATTTCCAACTAGCCTACCCACAAGCCCACATGTGTAGCAAATCGACGGATTCGAGCCCAACCCGAGAGCTTCTTCATTGCTGATGTCATGATGACATCAGCATGAGGCAATAATCCCCTTTTGTTTTTTTTCTTGAAATAATAAGTAAACCGTGGGGCCCGGTTGTCATTGACTAAGGGTAGCCTCTTCCTCGGTGAGAAACCCCCCAACCCTCCAGTGACGTCAGCATGCCTCTGTGCTGATGCAGTAAGTCATTTAAAATGGTTTAATAATTTCTAAAAATTGAATAAATCTTATAAATTCAATAAATTATAATCTATAAGTCAGAAAAATACAAATAATATATCAAAATGTTGAGAAAAATTAGAGCTATATCTTTAAGCTATAATCATGCATTGTTCAAAAACTTAAATGACAAGTTTAATTAGAACAACAAACCCACCTCTCTCATATGCATCCGAAGTTTCCCCGAGTTAGGGTTTTCACCCCTCGGAACCCCGTTTAAGTTGTCGAGCATGCTTTAGGGTTTCAATTCAATGCAATTAAACTTGTCATATCATCATTCTTGTTTGAGCATTGCATCGATGTCATGTGTTGATTGTTTCCCCTCTCTTTTCGATGTTTGGTTCATCCCGGTAGAATACGAGATCGAGATCGAGATCGAAGCCAGAGATCAACACCGTCGAAGATCGAAGATCAACGAACAATACTTGACCACCTATAATCAAGTCAAGTACAAGGCTACCGAAGATCTTTCAATGGTTATCAACAGGCAAAGGCAAGCATAGCCCCACCATGATATAATCCTATGAATTCAAAAGCATTCCAATTCTTTCCATGATGCATACGATTCTACGGTGGTCTTTTATCAATAGATAGAGTATCCTATCTATTGCATACTCTCTTTGAGATTATATTACCTGAGCCACTACTCCTAGCATAACTAGGTTTGACTTGTGTGCACTACTAGAGCTTATATCTATGTCCTGCTTAGCCATGCATAGCTGTTGATTCTGGTCCATCCAGATGATGTGTCAGATGCAGAGAATCTAGTATGACAGGAGAACGTGATGAGATGATACCATAGGTGATATGAGTTAAACATCATATGGCCTGTATGGGAGGCCACAGTGGGATGTGGTTTTTCTAGTCCCATGCTTGCCACCACTAGGACCTGAGTTCTTGCCTTTGGAACCGAGATGAGCGTACAGCCACACTAGGCTTGGGAACCCCTCGCCTGATTAACTTGCCTAGTATATTCCATGAGTCACATAGTTTGGCGTTCCATTTGACATATGCATAGAAAACCTTATGAAAGATTTGCCGGGTGAAGGTGCATTCATAACAGGTAGGGAAGCGTGCCGCGGTTGCTTGGGGTTGATGGCGACCCTGGTAAACTAACCTCGCCTCACATCTTTAAGTACCGGCTTCGGGATTTGACCCGTTACAGCAGAACAATACTTGTTGCGTGACTCATGGTCTCGGCGAAAGCAAGGTAAAGGTCGTGGCCAACCACCCTTTGTCGGCCTTCCAAGGAAGAGGGCTAAAACATTGGCATTAAGAGTCGATTGGTACGTGTGGGTAAAGTTGTACACCCCTGTAGGGTTAAATATTTTCGAAAAGCCGTGTCCACGTTATGAATGCTTGGTGACCAGATTCTAAGATCATAGAGAACTATAACCTAATCGTAAAATTTGACAGATCAACGTGTGCTCAAGGATGCTTCCTCATGGGTACGAGGGGGTGATCCTAGTTGGTAGATGATGGTGATTCAGTGGATATCAAAAGATGATGATCAGTACTTTGGAGACGTCGCTCTCTTATCCCCTTTTAAAATACTCTGATTAGACGAGCTTCTTCTCTCTCTTATTTTATAAACAAAGATGGATTTATGCAAAATAGCTCCACCAGCCATAAGTCTTGCGGAGTACACCCTGTACTTACCCTTGATTTGTTGATACTTTTGGCAAAGTAAGTGTTCCCCTGAAGATCATGTTGGTACTACATCAACATCGACGAGTACCTTGGGGTCCCCGGCCGACATCCTGGAATCTATGGGCTGGGACGTCATCGTTATGCTTCAGGCCTCTTAGGCCATTTGTTAAGTTTGCTATACTTAATAGCATAATTTGCCTTCCGTTGTTTTATGTCTATGGTCAGTGATCTCTGCTTGTAATAATTTTGTTCTCTGCTCGGTTATGAGCTCGCTGTAATAATTTTTGTGTCGTAGGGTCACTGCCGTGTTACCGATTCTGCACTGAACATTCCCGAGCTCAAGGTTAAGCTTATGTGAGACAGAGATCTTGGATTTGTTTAGCCCTGATCCCGGGGGTGTCACAATTTTTGGTATCAGAGAAGTACCGACTGTATGAAAACCTTGCTATTGGTCGATGTTGAGTCTAGTGCTTGTGAAAAATATTTTAAAAGCTAAAAAGTATTTGAGAAAACTCTAGTATGCTTCTTTTTCTTCTTATCAAGTTTCGCTCTAACTCTGGGTTAAGTTATCTGGTGTTGATTTCAGAAAATTTTTGATATCTCTTCTAGTCTTTCAAAGCTTAGGTGCATTCCGGGCATGCCGTTTCTGAGCCAGTTGACCTACTGTTAAGTTCTCTAGAGTTGTGGTGTTGTGAATTCCTTGTTCCCTTGCTCTTGTTCATCCGAGAGATTCCTTTCTATCATGATCTCTCCATCTTTTGGACCCACAATATTATATTGTTGGATCCATAGTGTTCTGTTCTAGGCTTCAAGGTTTCCTTCCGCCTCGCGTGCCTACTTTTTTTTGTTCGGGTACTTCAGGAGTCTTATCTTCTCTTGGAAGCTACCTCATGATTATTACCTTGTAGTGTACGCTAAGTCACTCAAGTAGTAGTTACTTCTTTCTTTGGGTTTTAACCCATGGGCTTGAACTTAAGATCCCTGAGTGTGCTGGATTCTGGTGTTGTGAATCTTGTACATGAAGCTGACCTTTAACCCAAGATCCGTTCCTTTGACCCCTGCTTCTAACGTTCATACAATACTTCAGGGTGGCTGGTATTACTATTCTAGCTTTCAAGCTTGTGGTCTTTGTCGCAATTGAATTGTGACAACTAAGGACTTCCCCTACCACCTGATATGGCAGATGTTCTTTAATGGAACCAAATAGATCATGGCAAGAGTACTCCTCGATAGTCTCGCATCTAAACCCGTGACTCTGCCACACCTTATCCCTTCTTCGCATTGGTTTTTGGGAGATGGTTGACTTATGCATCCACATCTCGAGATTCTATCCTAAGCATGTTCTTCTTCCCTTATTGTTTTTCGACCTTTGTCTACCAATTGGTAGCCAAGTAGTAAATGTGCATTAATGTCTTCCGAAGCAAGATACTCTTGTGGTCTGTCATGACAAACTATTTTGGGATGTCAGGAGAAACAAACTCCAGTACCTTGTCATATCTAGGACTAGGTCAAAGTGTTGTACTCCATAGATCAAGAAGCGTTGATTAGCTCCTATCTGTTCTACCTTAAAGTATCACACTCTCTTATACTAAGAGGTCATGCTGAGTTTCATGAACTTTTTAATGAAGTGATACTTACACATATTTACCACCCTTCCTCGTTCTTTCGTGCTCGAGAGTGATGCGTGTGCGTAATAATGTGGCTATCTGAGATTATTAGCAATTGTTATTGTTTTGAACTCCAAGGACATTTGTGTCATTCTTAGCGTGATTGGTTAACCCCTTCACTAAGCGAAGTTTGACTGTGTTACCAAGTCGGTTATTCTGGTACACCTTCTCCGTTCAAAGAGTTAGGCTTTTGCCGAACCTCTAAGATTATGTCTTCTTGCCTTATAAAGCAAGTTTCCTCTCAAAAAAAGTGACATATCGGTGGTCCGTGATATTCTAGATGTCTACTAGAAGTATCGCCATGTTGCCACATGACCGTGTTGTCAAGTTCTTGAGCAAGCAAGTTCTCTGAAGTGCTATTTTCTCCAAGGATTCGTATTGGATACCCCTGAATAAGTTGGCTGAACTTAAACAACAACTTGGAGAGTTGTAAGACAAAAGTTCTATCCGACCTTGTTCCTTCGTAAAGGGATGTCTAGTTTTGTTCGTGTTGAAGAAAGATAGTATTTCCTATGTGGATATATTATTTTCCCCACCTTTGATTTGATTTGGGTTATCGTCAAATTGAACTCAGTTGCAAGGACTATCTTGCTGATGTTGCTACTTGTGATGTTTCACTTTAGTACATCTTCATGTCTGTTGGTCTAACCAATATGTCTGGCTCGTTCAAGCAACATATGATTCCATCTTCTTGGAGTGTTTTGAGAATTTTGTTATTGAACCCATCAATGACATTATTATCTTCTCCGTGCTAGACAAGATTCATATGGAACAATTGGCACTAATGTTGGAAACTTTCGAGATCCATCTTCGTGTCAATTCGAAGTATGTGTTCTGGATGTTAGAAGTAACCTTCTCTGGTTCACGTGCAATTGTTGAAAGATGTTGCCGTGGATTTGAGTAGAGTTATCTCCATTCCTTAAGGATATATGTGTGTTTATTGTTAGTTCCTTATGTGTGTGTAGTTGTTTTTCGACAAGTTGCTAATACATGGGTCTAACAATTTATCTCACTCGTTTGGAGCTTTACACCGTAGTCCATATCTTGAGAATCTAGTAACTTTACCTTTGTGGTAAATGTTGCAAACTTTCTATTCGGACATGCTGATTCTGAAATACCATACCACCTAACCAAATCTGAATCTCAAGCAGATATGATGGTTGGTCTTCCTCAAGGTTTCAACATAGGTCCCTTTGTAAATTTGGAAAGATTGATGTAATGGTTGACACACTTAGCCGGAAAGACCTCTTGTAATATTATCTTGATTCATCAATAACAACCCTTCCTCCTAAAGCCTCCTCTATAATTTATTATAGGAGTTGTGCTTATGATTTCCTTTGTACCAGAAGTCCGACCTTTACTTGATGTCTTCTTTCTCGAACATCGAGGAGAACATTTAAAGTAGTGTTGCTAAATGTCTCTCGGTCGATCCTCCAGACCCTCTTATCTTGGCAAGCGTTATGTTGTGCCAAGTAATTGCAGTCTATGAATGAAGTTTCTTTTTCTCGTGTCATCAGGAATCTTCTTACCAATTCGTCTAGTGGTGTAAAGTGATATCATGATCATTGGCGAAGATTTTGATATACCTAGATGAATAAAGAGTTTCCTTGTTTTCTTTTCCATGATTTAAGAGCAACTATGATTTTGGTAATCAATAGTTCCTCTTGTTACATGTTCCTTGTGACTCATACGAGTCCTCTCCACCAAAATACCTTTCCGTCTTGGCCATCTATTGAATGAAAAAGTGAACCTTCTTTGTCAAAATTAGTTCAACAACTTGGTTTTGTTAATTCATGTCTCTGTAACCTGAATCTCTATTTAAGCCATTTAGTAGAGGTTCATTTCTCGAAGTATGTGTTATGTTCTTTCTGTTGGAATCTTTTTTCTCCAGAAGTTTCAAAACCTTCTGTAAGATCCATGGTCTCAATCTGTATGAAGACCATCTATCTAACAATTTTAAACCTTCTCCTCTTGTTTCCTCTGTTACCTTGACGTGTTTCATGTCTGTCATCTTAGAGTTGTTATTGAACACTCCATCCATGAGCTGACCATGAAACACTATGTGTTGTTTAGTGTGTTTTCCTCTTATCTTTAGATTGGCCCTGTTTCTTCCTCTCTCCGTCTCTTTTCCTACCTTTGGAATCTCGGGTCGAGATTCTTGTAAGGGGGATAGAGCTGTAACACTCTAGTTCTAGTTAATATTATATTAGGGTTTTTTTTGTGCATCATGAGCATCATATCGTAAATTGAGCATTAAAGAATTAAATTAAATCCTAAAACCCTAGCTTTTCCCTCTCTTTCTATTTGCAAATCCATTCAAATGATTTGGAATATTTTGAAACTACCAAAAAAAATGGAGCCCAAATGGACTAAAAAGGGCCCTACAAAATTTGATATATTTTGTAAAACCTTTTGGTATTTTTGAAACACTCTAAAACAGATTTGAAATGAAAATGAAAAACAAAATAAGAAAAAGGTTTGTTTGCTAAAAAAATATAGTTAGCAGCCAGCCAGGCCGACCCGTCTCTTCTCCTTCTCTCCCTGCCGCTCACTCGTGCTAGCCGCGGCTCAGTCCAACCCACCGTCGGCCCATTTGCAGCACAACCGCGGCCCATACCTGTTCACTCCTTTGTCGTATTCTTCTTCCTCACGATGGAGAGAACTTGCTCGCTGTCGACCGCAGCAGCACTCGCCAGCGCCAAGATGCATGCTATCGACCGCCGCCGCCCTGTACGACTACATGTACTCGACGCTGATGCTCAGGAACCCTATCCGTGTGCATTTTCTCCTCTCCCTCTCTCAAACTCGTCCCCGCAAAGAGCCCCGAACCCTAACCTTCATACCTCACCGTTGCCACGCCATTCCCGGTCGCCCTGAGGTCCATAGAGCACTATACTGTGACCGCCTCGACCTCCTCTTTGCCCAAAAATCGGTGCCCGAGAGGCTCCCGGGCACCCCAATCGGTATCTGCCGCCCAAAGTCCGGCCGCCGCCACCGTTGATTCCGGCCTCCCCCACCTTCACCGACGCCATATTCATGCTAAGGGTGAGTATCTGCTCCTTGTGGACCCTATCCCTTGCCCCACTCTCTCTGATTCGCCGCCACGCCACGCACCTGCAAGCTCCGCCGCTCGCCGTCGTTGTGATCACTGTTCCGATGACCACAAGTGGGCGGCCCTGCCGCCACTGGGTCCGCCTCGATATCCTCTTTCCAACTAGCCTACCCACAAGCCCGCGTGGGCAGCGAATCGACGGATTCGAGCCCAACCCGAGAGCTTCTTCATTGCTGATGTCATGATGACATCATCATGAGGCAATAATCCCCCTTTTTTTCTGGAAATAATAAGTAACCCATGGGATCCAGTCATCATTGACTAAGGGTAGCCTCTGCCTCGGTGAGGAACACCCCAACCCTCCAAAGGACGTCGGCATGCCTGCGTCTGCGGTAAGAGAAGTCTTCTAAAATGGTTTAATAATTTCTAAAAAATGAATAAACCTTATAAATTCAATAACTTTTAATCTATAAGTCAGAAAATAGAAATAATATATCAAAATGTTCAGAAAAATGAGAGCTATCTCTTTAAGCTATAATCATGCATTGTTCAACAACTTAAATGACAAGTTTAATTAGAACAACAAACCCACCCCTCTCATATGCATCCGAAGTTTCCCCGAGTTAGGGTTTTCACCCCTCAAAACCCTGATTAAGTTGTCGAGCATGCTTTAGCATTTCAATTCAATGCAATTCAACTTGTCATATCATCATTATTGTTTGAGCATTGCATCCATGCCATGTGTTGATTGTTTACCCTCTCTTTCCGGTGTTTGGTTCTTCCTGGTAGAATACAAGATCGAGATCAAGATCGAAGCCATAGATCAACACCGTCGAAGATCGACGAACAATACTTGACCACCTATAATCAAGTCAAGTACAAGGCTACCGAAGATCTGTCCATGGTTATCATAGGCAAAGGCAAGCATAGCCCCACCATGATATAATCCTATGAATTCGTAAGCATTCCAATTCGTGCCATGATGCATACAATTCTACTGTGGTCTTTTATTGATAGATAGAGTATCCTATCTATTGCATACTCCCTTTGAGCTTATATTACCTGATCCACTGCTCCTAGCATAACTAGGTTTGGCTTGTGTGCACTGCTAGAGCTTATATCTGTGTCCTGCTTAGCCATGCATAGTTGTTGATTTTGGTCCATCCAGATGATGTGTCAGATGTAGAGAATCTTGTATGACAGGAGAACGTGATGAGATGATCTCATAGGTGATATGAGTTAAACATGCTAAGGCTTGTATGGGAGGCCACGGTGGGATGTGGTTTTTCTAGTCCCATGCTCGCCACCACTAGGACCTGAGTTCTTGACTTTGGAACCGAGATGAGCGTACAGCCACACTGGGCTTGGGAACCCCTCGCCTGATTAACTTGCCTTGTAGATTCCATGAGTCACATAGTTCGGTGTTCCATTCGACATATGCATATAAAATCTTTTGAAAGATTTGCCGGGTGAAGGTGCATTCATAATAGGTAGGGAAGCGTGGCCGCGGTTGCATGGGGTTGATGGCGCCCCTGATAAACCAACCTCACCTCACATCTTTAAGTACCGGCTTCGGGATTTGACCCGTTATGGCGGAACAATACTTATTGCGTGACTCATGGTCTCGGCGAAAGCAAGGTAAAGGTCGTGCCCAACCACCCTCTGCCGGTCTTCCAAGGAAGAGGGCTAAAACGTTGTCATTAAGAGTCGGTTGGTACGTGTGGGTAAAGTTGTACACCCCTGCAGGGTTAAATCATTTCGAAAATCCATGTTCACGGTTATGAATGCTTGGTGACCATATTCTAAGATCATAGAGAACTATAACCTAATCATAAAATTTGGCAGATCAACGTGTGCTCAAGGATGCTTCCTCATGGGTACGAGGGGGTGATCCTAGTTGGTAGATGATGGTGATTCGGTGGATATCAAAAGATGATGACCAGTACTTTGGAGACGTCGCTGTCTTATCCCCTTTTAATACTCTAATTAGACGAGCTTCTTCTCTCTCTTGTTTTATAAACAAAGATGGCTTTATGCAAAACAGCTCCACCAGCCATAAATCTTGCGGAGTACACCCTGTACTCACCCTTGCTTTGTTGATACTTTCGGCAGAGTAAGTGTTCCCCTGAAGACCAGTTTGGTACTACATCGACATCGACGAGTATCTTGGGGTTCCCGGCCAGCAGCCTAGAATCTATGGGCTGGGACGTCATCGTAATGCTTCAGGCCTCTTAGGCCATTTGTTAAGTTTGCTATACTTAATAACATAATTTTCCTTCCGTTGTTTGATGTTTGTGGTCAGTGATCTCTACTTGTAATAATTTGGTTCTCTGCTCATTTATGAGCTCGCGGTAATAATTTTTGTGTCGTAGGGTCACTGTCGTGTTACCGATTCTTCACTAAACATTCTCAAGCTCAAGGTTAAGCTTATGTCAGATAGAGGTCTAGAATTTGTTTACCCTGATCCCGGGGGTGTCACAAAGTCCAAGGCAGTGTGCTCTCTCCATTCTCTCTGTGTGCATGGTCAATCTGCCTCTCCTCCGGGGAGCCATGGATAATGCAGATGGAGGAAGGTGGGGACAGGAGGAAGAAGAAAGTGATGGGCGGGTGAGAATGGTCAAAGAGTCTAGTCCATGGGATAGTCTTATATAAGACCACCATTTACTCCGGTGCTTTCTCAACCTACATCCACCATTCATTTGTTAATCAATGGCCTATGTCGATTCTTTCTCAAAGAAGCGTGATTGGCAGAACCAGGGAATAAAACCCCAAAGTCCACACGATGGAACTCGATTGGACTGGCTTTAATGAGATGGACGATTCAATGGGGGCTTCAGCGCGCGCAGCCTAGTATAACATGGATAGGGGTGGGATTACGAGGGAGGAAGTAATTACGGGCTGCACGTCCAATGTGCATGCATGCTCCAGGGGTTGTCATGATGCGCACAACTGTTGCACTGACATAACATGATGGAACGTTCAACTCCACGTCGACAGGCACGCACTAGACACTTCCCCACGCTGCCACATGGCGCATTTTGTGGTTTATTACGTGACAAGACTCCCAGTACGTAGGTATTTTATGATGTAGCACAATTTTTATGTGACTATACTAAGAGATGCTCCTGGCGCCCTAATAGGATCGGCACCCAACTCTGCGTACCCGCCATCGCGCATTTCCGAACAACTTCCTCGCGCAGCATGGAACCGTGTCATGGCAGTGGCAGATCCTTGCCGGTGGCTGACTGTCGCGGCGTTGTTCGTGCCTGTCGGCAGCCATCTGAGGCACCATGAGGTGTCCAACTGTTCCTGGATCCATCGGCATCGGTGCTCAAGGGCACCACGACGTCGAAGCTTGTCGTACCCGCCGCACCCGAGAAGCGCGTTGCACCGGAAGAGACGGAGGAGCTCCAAGCAGCAGCCAAGACGGAGGATCGCGGGAGGAAAGGATGCGAGACCACCATGAAGAAGGGCGGAAGGAATAGAGGAGCCATCAACGAGGTCGACTCCGACTCGGGAAACGAGGATGCGTTCATGCAGCAGTTGGAGGCAAAAGCGATGGAAAGTGACGTCGACCCGTGGGACTATGAGGAGAAGGAGGACTCCGATGATGAGAGGGCACGTATATACGAGGAGGGAGTTGCCGACGAGCCATTGGAGGACACCGCCGCCGCCATCGACGACGACAACGACGAGGACGACGACGAGTAATTTTCTATTGTTAGTATTGTTATTACATATTTGAATGCCACGTCCTGCATTGTAATTGTGGTAACTACCATGTCGTGTGTAATAATACTGGGATGTTGCTACTATAACAATTTCTTGTGGGCGTTAGATCAACGAGGATCAACGGTTGGCTGGGATGATCCGCGTGACAACTATCTGACCAATCAAGACATGCTAGTTTCTGCATGAGCTATAGTAAGGTCTTTTCTAAGTATTCGTGACTAGCATAGAGGGCAAATCTGAGTTAACATGGCTTCCAACCCTAGATTCCCCCACTCGCTGCCTAGAACATGGAACCACTCCATGGATTGAGCCCAAACCCGGCACCTAGCTCCCTCTCTCCATTGCAAGCGACTTGTCCAACTAGAAATTTTTTGGTGCTTTGGAGAAGTCTCGACTTCCCATTTTTTGAACTCAAAAAACCGGCGTTTTCCCAAAGGAGGTGAAAGATTAGGGCACGCCGATGGGACCGAGGCAATTTCCACGCATGCTACACCATGGTGCATGGACATTCCCAGGAGGTGGGTATTTATCTCGTGATGCAAGCATATACTATATTTTTTAGTTACGACCAAGTAAATGCGGTTTCTAACTATATATACCCTATAATACACTCTCAATTTTCAGGGAAAAATGGTTTGGGGTGACCCGTGGTGTACCTAGGCTGGATGCATGCCTGGGTCCAAGATTGCACCGACCGTCGCATTGCCGCGGCCATCGGCTGGTTTTCCCGTTTTTTTGGGCAGAACCAAACAAAATCTTAAAAAATAGAAAAACATTAAAACGGCTTATGGAGCCCTTGCATGTGATCCACTAACCTCATAAAATCATAGGTAGGGCATACTAGGTCCTTTGGCACCCAAGGCACCACCAGGATATCTATCGAGTGTGAGTTAACATGGTTTCCAACCCTAGACCCCCCCTCGCTGCCTAGAACATGGAACCTCTCCATGGATTGAGCCCAAACCCGGCACCTAGATCCTTCCCGGCATCGCAAGCGACTTCACCAACTAGAGATTTTGTGGTGCTTAGGAGAAATCTCGACTTTCCATTTTCTGAACCCGAAAAACCTGCGTTTTCCCAAAGGAGGTGCAAGATTAGGGCGCGCCCATGGGCCCAAGGCAATTTACACGCATGCTACACCATGGTGCATAGACATTCCCAGGAGGTGGGTATTTATCTCGTGGTGCAGGTATATACTGTATTTTTTTGAGTTTCGGCCCGGTAAATGCAGTTTCTAACTATATGTACCCTATAAGACATTCTCAATTTTCAGGAAAAAATGGTTTGGGGTGCCCCATGGGGTACCTAGGCTTGATGCATGCCTGGGTCAGAGATTTCACCGAACGTCGCGTTGCCGTGGCCGCCGGCGGGATTTGCCGTTTTTTTGGGCAGCACCAAACAAAATCTAAAAAAATAAAAAAAACGTGGAAACGGCTTACGGAGCCCTTGCATGTGACCCACTGCCCTAAAAAATCGTAGGCATGGCATACCAGGTCTTTGGCACCAAAGGCACCACCAGGTGAAATGGTTATACCCCACGGGTACACAACATTGGTGTACCTGGTCCAGCCCAAGGGAAGGCCCACGCGGCCTGTGAAGATTTCGGGTGGCCCAAGCCCTTGATGTCTTCGGATCCTTGGAGAGCAAGACTAGAGTAGATAGAATTTCAAAGGGTACGAACACTAATCTGTTAGCGACTCGACCTAAACCCGTGACCTGCCTATCTATATAAAGTCTTGGAGGGCATGGCAAGGAGGACCTCAACTTATCGCATACACACTTCACGCCAGATTGCATCTACGCACCCTTGTAACCTTCGGTTTCGCCGTAATCAAGAGCAGACAACCAGAAGTATGGTTTTCCCTCTAGGGACCTAAACCTGGGTAAATCTCGTGTCCCGTGTTGCTTGTTTGTTAACCGTTCCGTGATATCGAGCATCCCCATCTTCTCTAAAACCCAAGTCCATAACAATGGGCATTGACGAGATCGAACCTCGTCAATTGGCGCCGTCTGTGGGAATTGGGGGTGCTGATTGTGCGATCGTGACAGTCCCATTCAGAGCGATCTATAGCACATCGATGATGGAGAGTCACCTCCTCATCGGCACCTTCGACTTCACCGCCCACTCGCTGACCACCCTGAAGGATTTCGAGTCCGTCGGCGACGGGCTTGAGATGTTCTTCTAGGTGGGGCAGACCGGCACTCTCCGCCTCCCAGAGCTGGTGCCACCACCACCCATCAGGCCCTCTTCATGGGTCGCACCCATCGGGGAGTTACGCACGTCGACACTGAGAGACGAGTTAGATGACAACAGCAGCTGCAACTCAGATCTGTGCGACCCTCCATCAGATGAAGGAAGCTACGGTTCCGGATCCGAAAGCTGCGGCCGCGCAACCCTATCCGCGGATCTTAGTTATGCGCCGTGGTCATCCAGAGTGAAGCAGAACTTCCACCAGGTTCGAGTGCACCCAACCCACCTCTCA
The DNA here is from genome assembly GCA_023614405.1 of Avena insularis. Lineage (NCBI taxonomy): Eukaryota > Viridiplantae > Streptophyta > Magnoliopsida > Poales > Poaceae > Avena > Avena insularis. Next base: position 271,718,320 of record CM042697.1, read on the forward strand.
ACCCGCAAGGTGAGAACGGGGGAAACGTGGGAGATCCGCCGCTCAGGCCCAACAAAGGCGACGCTAACGCCTACTAGAAGATCAACCTGAATGTAGACGGCTGGCGCCAAGCGCGAGAATCTGTGGCATGCAACATCATCCTACACATGAATGCTTCATCACCGAGCATACCCGGCAGGTGAAGCTGATGGAGGAACTCGACAAGCGCGAGCAGGCGGCTTCGGAGTCTAGCGTGCGGCGAGCTGCGTTCTCCGCCGCTGGGTGCTCCATCTTGCAGGGCAACAACGCCAACAAGCATCGCTCCCGCACGGAGCACATGGACCCTGTCGCACGCCGCGAAGTCATCAGAGCCCTCAACACGTCCTTCATGACGATGGACGTGAATGGCAACGTCATGCCAAAAACACCACAGGCTCCGATCATGGTGGTCACTACATACCTTGTGTCCCATCCACCTCCGGTCGGTGACCCGAAGAGCGCCATGCACAAATCCATGCTAGCTGGTCTCGGACTCATCGATGCTGCGCTCCACGACGAGGCTCCTACGGAGCAGAAGAAAAAAGTTGCGGTCAAGTTCACCCGCAGCCCTACACCCTCATCCGACGAGGACAAGCACGATATGCCTCAACGTCCCAAGAGCCCGCGGCGCCGCAACAGCGGCTACGATGCTCGAAACGATCTCACCCAGCGCAAGATCGACAAGGCACGCGCTAAATGCGTTTGTTCAACCAAATCCGAAGAGGATGACGATGAAGACCTATGCGGAGCCAGATGCTTCAGCAGATCCGTTCGGCAAACGCGGATGCCAAAAAATTTCAAGCTCTCTTCGGACACTCCGAAGTTCGATGGCATGCAGGACCCAAAGTCCTGGCTCAGTGACCACCTCTCATCCGTCAAGCTGCATGGTGGTAACAGGAACACCGCCCTACAATACCTTCAGCTGCAGCTGACAGGCGCAACTCGGATCTGGCTCAGCAACCTGTCCTCCGGCTCCATCCGAAGCTGGGAGGAGCTGGCATATAGCTTCATCCGCAACTTCAAGGGCATCAGCAAGAGGCCAGCCTTGATCGAGGAGCTGCGAGCCTGCACCCAACATACCGGCGAGTCTATTCGCCCGTATATACTACACTGGTCCCACATCAAGAACTCCACCGCGCACATCTCTAAAGAAAGGACAATCGATGCCTGCAAGGATGGTGCAAGCGCCCGAACTTCAAATAAGAACTTGGGCGCGTCAAGCCCAAGAGGCTCGACCACCTCATGGACATCGCCAACTGATGGGCAGATAGCGAGGACTCCCTCCATCGAAAGCATTTGGATGACAAGGATGACTATGGCCGCAGGCGAGAGCATCATAGCAAACGAAGATCACGCATCTACGAAGATCGCGACGGAGTCGACATAGTCGCGGCTGGATACGTCGACCAATGCAATGACGGCAACCACAGTAGTGGATACCGCGGAGGCAACTTCCGCGACGGAGGGCGACCCACATAGACGTGGCAACGTTGCAGCCATGACGACGAGCCCTCGGCATACGACAAATTGTCTAGTCCTTGCACATCCACTTCTACATCGACAAATAGGATGGAAAGAAGAAGGCCAGCCACATGCTCAAGGACTGCCGCGAGTTCCAGAAGCTTAGCGAGGGTCTCACCCAAATATGGAGCCAGATCGTGAACCCTGGATTTGGGCCCGCACCTGTACCAGGTGACATAGCCCACGGAGCTCCTCCACCACCACCTGCTGGACCGTCAAATCCAGCGATCACACCAGCGCCAAATAACAGCACAGGAGGATACTCGCCGTCGAAGGGGGTCCTGATGATCCAGAAGGGGCGCCCAACCAACAGGGTGCAAAAGAAGATCACCCGCCAAGTCAACCTGGTGATAGCCTCCCACCGGCCATCCCTGAGTACCTCATTGGCTCGGAGTCCTGCATCACGTCCGACCGTTCGGATCACCCATGCCAGATCCATCGCCCAGGTCATGCTGCCCTGGTGCTCGAGGCACAGATTGGGGGATTCAAGATGAGCCGCGTCTTCATGGACGGCGGCAGTGGCATCATTCTGAAGTTCGCCAGCACACTCGCAGCAATGAGGATCCCGCTGTGCAGCCTGGAGCAATCAGATACGACGTTCCAAGACATAGTTCTAGGGAAGGGCATATATCCCTTGCGGAAGATATGGCTCGACGTCATCTTCGGCCTGCCCGAAAACTTCAGGTACGAGTGACTGGAGTTCGAAGTGGTGGACTGGCCATCACAGTACCACGCCATCCTCGGATGCTTGGCATTCGCATGATTCCTAGAAGTACCGCACTACGCGTACCTCCTACTGAATATGCCAGGACCCAGGGGCGTTATCACCATCCAGGGAAGCTTCACCCGATATGACCACTGTGATATAGACTTCAATAGAATCTCACAGTCATTTGGCATGCAGGAGGAGCTCACAAGGCTTAGAGAGGTGACAGACAATGGGGAACCCCTAGTCGCCAGACAAAACGTACCTTATATGTCGTTCAACTCCACGGTCAACACGAAAAAGGTGTAGGTCCACCCAATAGACGCCTCCAATATGGTGTTTATCGCCAATGACCTCAGTCACGCATAGGAAAGCGCGCTCGTAAAATTCCTCCGTGAGCGCTGGGAAATCTTCACCTGGTGTTCTGCGGACATGCTAGGAGTTCCCAGGGAATTCGCTGAGCATGCACTCAATGTGTTCCCCGATGCAAAGACAGTAAAGCAGTCGATCCGGCGACTGTCTAAACCAAGAGATGAATCCTTCGGAATCGAATTCAACAGACTGCTCGATGCCAACTTCATACGGGAAATCAAGGAGAGCGAGTGGCTGGCCAACATCGTGCTGGTCCCCAAAAAGGACACGGACATCCTGTGGATGTGCGTGGACTTCACATCGCTCGACAAGTACTGTCCAAAGGACCACTTCCCTCTACCGCGGATCAATCAGATCATCGATTTGACTGCAGGATGCCAGAAACTATCCTTCCTCGACGCCTACTCAGGCTACAACCAGATTCGACTGAAGGTCAAAGACCAGGAGAAAATAGCATTCATCATGCCATTCAGAGTACTCTGCCACAACAACATGCCCTTCGAGCTGAAGAAAGAAGGCACCACGTACCAGAGGTGCATGCAGGCGTGCCTGAAAAACTATATAGGTCGCAATATTCAAGTCTGTGTCGACGACATAGTAATCATGACCAGGGAGGCCAAGATACTGATCGACGATCTCCGCGAGACGTTTGGTAACCTTGACCACTACAAGATCAAGTTGAACCCAGAAAAGCGCGCCTTCGGCGTCCCATCTGGCCAACTACTCGGCTACTTCATCTCCCAAGGGGGGATCGAGGAAAATCCAAAGAAAATCAGGGCCATACTGACCATGGAGAAGGCAAAGAACCTCAAAGGTGTCCAGCAGCTAGCTGGGCGGATCGCAGCGCTGAGCAGATTTTCATCAGCCGCATGGGCGAGAAGGCCCTACCCTTTTAACAGCTGTTGCGTAAGGCGGACAATTTCGAGTGGACACCCGAAGCAAATGACGCATTCGAGGACCTGAAGCGGCTGCTATCCACCTCGCATGTCCTAGTCATGCCAAAGGAGCGAGAGCCACTTCTTCTATACATTGCAGATACACACCAGGTGGTAAGCACCATACTCGTGGTCAAACGACCAAAGGATGGCAAGACCCACGGGTTCAAACGCCCAATCTACTACCTCAGCGAGGTACTGACTCCAACAAAACAGAGGTGCCCTCACTACCAGAAGCTCCCCTATGGCGTATTCATGACGGCTCGTCGGCTGAGGCACTACTTCCAGGAGCACCATATCATGGTCGGCAACGAGGCCCCACTGTCCAACATCCAGAACAACCTCGAAGCCACGGGACGCGTAGCCCTGTGGGGCATCAAGCCGTCTCCTCTAGACATAGTCTACGAGTGGCGCAAGGCCATCAAATCTCAGGTCCTCCCTGACTTTCTCGTCCACTGGATGGAACTCCAGCTGCCGGATACTCTGGACATGACGCAATCATGGACAATGCACTTCGACGGCTCCAAGCGTGAGGCTGGAGTAGGAGCTAGCGTCATACTGACGTCCCCTCAGGGCGACAAGATGAAATACGTCCTTCGAATGAAATTTCGCGCCTCCAACAACGAGGCCGAATACGAGGCCCTAATCCATGGCATGCGGATGGCCAAGATCCACGGCATAACACGTCTCGTCATCTACGGTGACTCGAACCTTGTCGTCCAGCAGGCGATGAACGAGAGTGACGCTCACAACGCCAACATGATCGCGTACTACACGCTCTACAAATCACTCAAAGTCAACTTCGACGGATGCGAGATTTGGCATGTCGGAAGGGAAAGCAACGAAGAAGCTGATAAACTCGCCAACATCGGCTCCACCTACGCACGGGTGCCACCAGGTGTGTTCCTCGAACAAATCTGCATACCCTCTATCAAGAGAAACATCCCCAAGGGAACAATAGAAGAAGCAGAGCACTCAGGGGATGCACCACCCGAAGGACAGGAAGGACCTGAAAAGCTCGACACCAAGGCAGAGCTGGTCAGCCTGATCCAGATCATGGCGGTAGAAGAGACATGGACGTAGTCGTACCTTCGGTACCTGATAAACAATGAACTGCCTAATGACCCAAGAGATTCCCAACGCATATCTCGTCGGTCTAAGGCCTTCAGCATCCACAATGGCGAGCTGTACAAACGCAGTATTTCGGGTGTGCTCCAAAGGTGTGTCACCATTAGCGACGGTAAAACCATCCTCCAAGACATCCACGAGGGCATCTGCGGCCATCATGCAGGAAGTCGCGCCCTAGTCGCCAAAACTCTACGAGCTGTATTCTACTGGCCAATGGCCATGAACGACACCAAGGACATCGTCCGAAGGTGCAACGCTTGTGAGAGGTACGCAGACAAGCCGTGCGCACCAGGATCTAAGCTAAGTCCTATACCACTAGCCCGGCCCTTCGCCCGATGGGGCCTCGACATGATCGGCAAACTGCCCAAATCCTCGAAAGGAGGCCACGCCTTCCTCCTGGTCGCAGTCGACAAGTTCACCAAGTGGATCGAGACCATGCCCGTCACCAACCAAAGTGGAAAAACTACCATCAAGTTCTTCGAGTCCATTGTTTACAGGTTCGGCATTTCACACAGCATCATCACGGACAACGACTCAAACTTCATCTCGAAATAATTCCAAGACTTATGCGAGGGCCTTGGAATCAACATATCATATGCCTCCGTGGCGCACCCGCAGACCAGCGGACAGGTCGAAAAGGACAACGGCCTCATAGGAAACGGCATCAATAAGCGCCTGCTATGCCCACTCGAAAGGGTTGCAGGAGCCTAGGAAGAGGAGCTACCCTCCATCCTCTAGAGCCTACGTACAACGCCGAACAGCTCAACTGGCTTCACGCCCTTCTTCATGCTACACGAAGTCGAAGCTGTGCTACCCGCGGAAGTACGCCACAAGGCCCCACGGGTCGTCACCTACAGCGAGGCCGAATCATTAGCAGCACTCGAAGACGTCGTCGACACACTCGACGAATCACGCGACATTTCAGCGGCTTGCTCAGCAGTCTACCAGCAGAGCCTCCGCAACTACCACAGCCGCCGGCTGTTACCAAGGTCCTTCATTGAAGGAGACCTAGTCCTTCAACTAAAGCAAGAGTGGCAGAAGAAGCTCCAGTCACCTCGGAAGGACCCTACATCTTCACAGAAGTCATCCTAGGTGGCTCCTACCGCCTCATGGACATCGCATCAGGAGTCGAATATTCCAATCCTTGGAACGTCACATGTCTGCGATGCTTCTACCCGTAGCTACCTCTTTACTTTCAATAAGGCTACTCAGCCAAAAAATGTAGCCCCTCGTTACACTATGAATAAAAGCTAAGACCCTTGGCCGAAATATCTTTTTCTTTGCATTACTTATCGCTTACACATGCTTGGGAGCTACGCCTCACCTCGCGACCTCATCGAGTGAGAATAATGCATACAACCTGAGTAGCTGACCACATCAGGCTAACGAAAAGGACATGCACATAACAAAGCACCATGTGCTAGTACATATAAACTTTACAAGGGGCACTATGAGCCCACTTGAAAAAGTACAAATTTTACATTATGTTTTTCTTTACAGGATCTACCTATTATGGAGAATCACATTCGCCCGCTGCTCGAACAGATCTACGATCTCCTCAGCATTGTAACACCCTAGTTTTACCTAATGTATAATTAGGGTTTTTATTATGCATTCATGAGCATCATCCTTTAAATTGTGCATTGAAGAAAATAAATCAAACCCTAAACCCTATTTTTACCCACTCTTTGAAACACATTCAAATGGTTTGAATTTTGAAAACCACCAAAATTATTGGAGCCCAAATGGACTAAGAGGGCCCCACAATATTTTAATAGTTTTATAAAACCTTGTGGTATTTTTTTAAATATACAAAACAGATTTCAAATGAAAATTACAAAGGAGATAATAAAAACCGAAATTGAAAACAGTTTGCAGGAAATAAATAAACGTTCCCTAAGCTAATTGGGTCGAGCCCATCTCTCCTTTCCTCTCTCCCTGCCGCTTGCGCGCTTGCAGCCAGCCCACGCGCAACCCAGCTCGACCCAGGCCTAGATACCACTTCACTGTCGTCTTCCTCCTCGTGGCAAGCTGCTCGGTGTCATGCGCGCGGCCGCTCGATGCTCGCCGTCGCGATTCCCACCGCCGTTGTGGTCGCCTTGCGAGGATAAGAACGCCATGAATATCGCCGTCTCTCACTCGTCCTCCTCCTCTCTTTTTCTTTTCCTCTTGAGACCTCTCACGTTTTCCCCTTTTCTCCCGAACCCTAGATCACCATTGCCTCGAGCTAGAGCTCGCTCCTGACCTCCCCGCGCTTGATTAAGGGTGCCATTGGCTCAGGGTTTGCTGACCCTAGATCACGTTTTCTTTTCCTCTTGAGACCTCCTTTGTGAAGCACGCTTGCTGGGATGGTCTGCAACGCCGGAATCGGACTCGTCTTCCACAAGCCCGACAACCTCCGCCACCGTCCGTGTCGTCACTTCTGTCCACCCCTCCCCTCGCCGACCCCACCGTTCGCCTCAGGGTGAGCTCGCGGTCCTTAGGAACCACTGCATGCTTCCTCTCTCTCTCTAGTCCGTGCTTGCGTCGATCACCACCTTGCGCTGCCGCAGATCCTCGTTGTAGCTACTGTTCCGGCGACCCTTTTCGAGCGGCGCCGCCACCCGTATGCTTGCCTTGTTGCTCTAGTTCGAACACGCATAGCCACGCTTCCCAGGACGCCCTCCTCCGCCGTCTCTGGCGACCACCCGACGGTGGCCGTCGTGTAACGTCAAGATGACGCGGCCCTGACGTGGGCCGTGGACCCGCTAGCTGCCAGCGAGGCCCTAACGTGTCCCTGGTCCCAGTCGTCAGTGATTGGGGGGTAGCCTAAGCCCTAGTGAGAAACACCCCACCCCCTCTGCTGATGTCAGCCTGGCGCAATAATCCAATTTAAAATGATTTAAATAATTTTAGGAAATGATTCAAAACTTGTAAATTCAATAAGTAATTCATTTTAAGTCAGAAAAATATGAATACTATATTAAAATGTTCATAAAAAAGAGAACTATCTATCTAAGCTATAATAATGCATTGTTCATAAACTTTCATGACAAGTTTAATTAGAAGAACATTGTAACCCCTCACAGGTGATTCCGGAGTTTCTCCGAGTTAGGGTTTTCACCCCTCGGAACCCTGTTTAAACTATCAAGAAAGCCTTAGGGTTACTTTTTGATACAATTTAACTTGTCATATCATCATCCTTGCTTGAGCATTGCATTGATGCCATGTGTTGATTGTTTCTCTTTCTTTCCGGTGTTTGGTTCTTTCTGGTAGAATACGATATCGAGATCGAGATCAAAGACTGAGATCATGACCGTCGAAGTTCGAAGATCGACGAACAATACTTGACCAACTGTAACCAAGTCAAGTACAAGGCTCCCGAAGATCTGCTTATCTGTTATCAACTGACAAAGGCAAGCATAGCCCCACCATGATATAATCCTACGATTTCGAAAGCATTTCAATTCCTACCATGATGCATACGACTCTACTATGGTCTTTTATCGCTAGATAGAGTATCCTATCTGTTGCATTACTCCACTTTTGAGCTTATATTACCTGATCCACTGCTCCTAGCATAACTAGGTTTGGCTTGTGTGCACTGCTAGATCTTATATCTATGTCTTGCTTAGCCATGCATAGCTGTCAGTGCTGGTTCATCCAGAGGATGTTTCAGATGTAGATAATCTAGTATGACAGGATATCGATATATTATGATGAGGTGATATGAGTTAAACATGCTAAGGCTTGTATGGGAGGCCACGGTGGGATGTGGTTTTTCTAGTCCCATGCTCACCACCACTAGGACCCGAGTTCTTGCCTTTGGAACCGAGACGAGCGTACAACCACACGGGGCCTGGACAACCTTATGACTAACTAACTTGCCTAATAGATTCCATGAGTCACATAGTTCGGGTGTTCCATTCGACATACACATTGAAAACGTTTTCGAAATAAGGAGGTGAAAGAGGTTCATTCATAACAGGTAGGGAAGCATGGACTGGGTTGCTTGGGGTCGATGGAGCCCCTGGTAAACTAACCTCGCCTCACATCTTTAAGTACCGGCTTCGAGATTTGACCCGTTACGGCACAACCATACTTATTGTGTGACTCATGGTCTCGGTGAAAGCAAGGTAAAGGTCGTGTCTAACCACCCTCTGCCGGCCTTCCAAGGAAGAGGGCTAATCATTGTGGCATTAAGAGAAGGTTGGTACGTGTGGGTAAATTTGTACACCCCTGCAGGGTAATAATCTTTTCGAAAATCCTTGTTAACGGTTATGAATGACTTGGAGACCGGACTCAAGATCATAGATAACTTTAACCTAATCGTAAAACTTGGCAAATCAACGTGTTCTTAAGGATGCTTCCTCATGGGTACGAGGGGGTGATCCTAGTTAGGGTTGAGATGATGATGATTTGGTGGATATCAACATGATGATCAATTTTTAGAGATGTCGCTCTCTTATCCCCTTTTAAAATACTCTGATTTGACGAGTTTCCTCTCCCTCTTGTTTTATAAACAAAAGTGGCTTTACGCAAAACAACTCCACCATCCATAAGTCTTGCGGAGTACACCCTGTACTCACCCTTGCTTTGTTGATACTTTTGGCAGAGTAAGTGTTCACCTGAAGACGAGTTCTATACTACATCGACACCGACAAGTAGCTTGGGGTTCCTGGCCAATAGCCTGGAATCTATAGGCTGGGACGTCATCGTTATGCTTCAGGCCTCTTAGGCCATTTCTTAAGTTTGCTATACTTAATAGCATAATTTTCCTTTCGTTGTTTGATATTTGTGGTTAGTGATGTCTTCTTGTAATAATTTGGTTAATTCTCAGTTATGAGCTTGCTGTAATAAATTTTGTGTTGTAGGGTCACTATTGTGTTACCGATTCTTCACTGAATATTCTCGAGCTCAAGGTTAAGCTTATGTTAGACAGAAGTCTGGGATTTGTTTAGCCCTAATCCCAGGGGTGTCATAGGTCTTGGTATCAGAGCAGTACCGACCGTAGGAAAACCTTGCTATTGGTCGATGTTGAGTCTAGTGTTTGTGAAAACTATTTTAAAGATGAAAAGTATTTGCGAAAAATCTAGTATGCTTCTTTTTCTCCTTATCTAGTTTCGCTCTTACTCTGGGTCATCTTATCTGGTGTTGATTTTGGAAAAATTTTGATATCTCTTCTAGTTCTTCAAATCTTAGGTGCCTTCTTGGCATGTCGTTTCTCATCTAGTTAACCTAGTGTTGAGTTCTCTAGAGTTGTGTGTATTGTGAATTCCTTGTTCCCTTGCTCTTGTTCATCTAAGAGATTCCTTTCTATCATGATCTCTCTATCTTTTGGACCCACAATATTATATTGTTGCTTCCATAGTGTTTTGTTCTAGGGTTCGAGGTTTCCTTTCGCCTCGTGTGCCTCCTTTTTGTTTGTTGGGTACTTCAGAAGTCGTTTCTTCTGTTGGAACCTACCTCGTGATTATTACCTTGTAGTGTACGCCATGTCACTCAAGTAGTAGCTACGCTTTTCTTTGGGTTTTAACCCTTGGATTTGAACTGAAGATCCCCGATTGTGCCGGATTCTATTGTTGTGAATCTTGTACATGAAGCTGACCTTCAACACAAGATCCTTCTTTTGATCCCTGTTGTTAATGTTTACACATTACCTCAGGATGGCTGGTACTACAATTCTGGCCTTGAAGCTTGTGGTCTTCGTCGCGATTGATTTGTGACAACTAAGGACTTCCCCTACCACATGCTACGGCAGATGTTCTTTAATGGAACCAAATAGATCACGACAAGAGTACTCCTTAAGAGTCTCGCATCTATACTCGTGATTCTGCCACACCTTATCTCTTCTATGCATTGGTTTTCGGAAGATTGTTGACTATGCATCCACATCTCGGGATTCCATCCTGAGCATGTTCCTTTTCCCTTGTTGCTTTCCAACCTTTGTATACTAGTTGGTGGCCAAGTAATAACTTGCATTGGTGTCTTCTGATGCAAGATACTCTTGTGGTTCCTCATGACAAACCATTTCGGGATGTCAGGAGAAACAAACTCTAGTACCTCATCATATCTAGGACAGGTCAAAGTGATGTAATCCGCAGATCAAAAGGCATTGATTGTCTTTCATCTGTTCTACCTTAAAGTATCACACTCTTTTATACTAAGAGGTCGTGCTGAGTTTCACGACCCCTTAATGAAGTGATGCTCTTACACATATTTACCCACCCTCCCTCGAGCTTTGGCGCTCATGAGTGATGCGTGTGCGTAATAATGTGATCATTCGAGAATTCTTAGCAATTCTTATTGTTTTGAACTCTAAGGACATTTTTGTCATTCCTAGCGTGACTGGTTAACCCTATCACTAAGCAAAGTTTGACTATGCTACCAAGTCCATTACTCTCCGGTCAAAGAGTTAAGCTTGTACCGAAACTCTGAGACTATGTCTTCTTTCCTTACAAAGCAAGTTTCCTCTCGAACTAAGTGACATATCGGTGGTTCGTGATATCGTAGGTGTCTAACTGAAGTATCACCATGTTGCCATATGACCGTGTTGTCAATTTCTTGAGCAAGCAAGTTCACTGAATTTCTCTTTTCTCCAAGGATCTATACTGGATACCCCTGAACTAGTTGGTTGAGATTAAACAACAACTTGCAGAGTTGTAAGACAAAAGTTCTATCCGACTTTGTTCCTTCTTAAAGGGATGTCTAGTTTTGTTCGTGTTGAAGAATGATAATATTTCCTTTGTGGATATGTTATCTTTCCCTATTTTTGATTTGATTTGGGTTATCGTCAAATCAAAATCAGTTCCAAGGACTACTTTGATGGTGTTTCTACTTGTGATGTTTCACTTGAGTACATCTTCATGTTCTTTGGTCTGACCAGTATTCTTGCTTTGTTCATGCCACATATGAGTTCATCTTATTGGGGTGTCTCTATAAGTTTGTTGTTGACCCCATCAACAATATCCTTATCTTCTCCCTGTTAGATTAGATTCATACGGAACAATTGGCATTAATGTTGGAAACTTTTGAGAACCATCTTCGTGTTATATCGAAGTAAGTGTTCTGGATGTTAGAAGTGACCTTCTCTAGTTCATGTGTAGTTGTTGAAAGATGTCCACATGGATTCGATAAGAGTTATCTTCCTTTCCTTAAGGACACATGTGTGTTTTATTGTTAGTACTTTATGTATGTGCATTTGTCTCTCGACAAGTTGTTAAATACATGGGTCTAGCAATCTAGCTCAATCTTTTGGAGCTTTACACTGTAGTCCATATCTTGAGAATCTAGTGACTTTACCTTTGCGATAAATGTTGCAAACTTTCTATTCGAACATGCTGAGTCTGAAGTATCATTCCACCTAACCAAAGCTGAAGCTCAAGCAGCAATGATCATTGGTGTTTCTCAAGGTTATGACTTAGGTCTCTTTGTAAATCTAGCAAGATTGATGTAATGGTTGGCACAATTACCTGGAAAGATCCTTTGTCATATTCTTTTGATTCAGCAATAACAACCACTCTTCATGAGGGTTCCTCTATAATTTTATTATGGAGTTGTGCTTATGGTTTCCTTCTGTATCCGAAGTCTGACCTTTACTTGATGTCTGGTTTCTTGAACATTAAGGAGAACATTTAAAGTACTGTTGCTAAATGTCTCTCGGTCAATCCTCCAGACCCTTTATGTTGGCAAGCATTTTGTTGTGCCAAGTAATTGAAGTATGAGAATGAAGTTTCTTTCTTATTGTTTCCTTAGGAATCTTCTTAACCATTCATCTTAATGGTGCAAAGTGATATCATGATCTATGGCAAAGATTTGATATACCTGGATGAATAAAGAGTTTCCTTCATTCCCTTAGCCATGTTTTAAGAATGACTATGATTTTCGTAATCTCTAGTTCTTCTTGATTACATGTTTCATGTGGATCTTATGAGTCCTCTCCATAAAACACCTTTCTGTCTTGACCTTCTGTTGAATGAAACAGCGACTCTTCTGTTTCAAATGTAGTTCAATAGTTTGGTTTTGTTGATCCATATCTTTGCAACATGAAATCTCTACTTAAGCCGTTTAGTGGAGGTTCCCTATCGAAGTCTGTGGTCATGTTCTTTCTGTTGGAAGCTTTCTTCTTCAGAAGCTTCAAAACCTCCTATAAGTTCCATGGTCTCAATCCTTATGAAGACAATCTATCTAACAACTTGAAACCGTCTCCTCTTGTTTCCTTTGTTACCTTGACGTGTTTCATGATTGTCATCTCGGAGTTGTTTCTAAACACTCAATCCATGAGTTGACCATGAGATACTCTGTGTTGTTTAGTGTGTTTCCCACTTATCCTTAGAGTGATCCTGTTTCTTTCTCTCTCTGTCTCTCTTCCTACCTTAGGAATCTCGGGTCGAGATTCTCGTAAGGGGGATAGAGCTATAACACCCTAGTTTTACCGAATGTATAATTAGGGTTTTGATTGTGCATTCATGAGCATCATCCTTTAAATTGTGCATTGAAGAAAATAAATCAAACCCTAAACCCTAGTTTTACCCTCTCTTTGAAACACATTCAAATGGTTTGAATTTTGAAAACCACCAAAATTATTGGAGCCCAAATGGACTAAGAGGGCCCCACAATATTTTAATAGTTTTATAAAACCTTTTGGTATTTTTTGAAATATACGAAACAGATTTCAAATGAAAATTGAAAGGAGATAATAAAAACCAAAATGGAAAATAGTTTGCAGGAAATAAAAAACGTTCCCTAAGCTAACTGGCCCGATCCCATCTCTCCTTTCCTCTCTCCCTGCCGCTCGCGCGCTCGCAGCCAGCCCTCGCGCAGCCCAGCTCGACCTAGGACTAGATACCGCTTCACTGTCGTCTTCCTCTTCCTCGCAAGCTGCTCGGTGTCGTGCGCGTGGCCGCCCGATGCTCGTCGCCGCGATTCCTGCCGCCGCAGTGGTCGCCTTGCAAGGATAAGAACGCCACGAATATCTTCGTCTCTCACTCTTCCTCCTCCTCCTCCCTTTTTCTTTTCCTCTCGAGGCCTCTCACATTTTCCCCCTTTTCTACCGAACCCTAGATCTCCATTGCTTCGACCTAGAGCTCAGTCCCGACCTCCCTGCGCTCGATTGAGGGTGCCATCGGCTCGGCCACCTCTTCCTAGACCTCCTCTGCGAAGCACGCTTGCCTGGATGGTCTGCAACACCGAAATCGGACTCATCTTCCTCAAGCCCGACGACCTCCACCGCCGTTCGTGTCATCACTTCCGTCCACCCCTCCCCTCGCTAACCCCACCGTTCGCCCTAGGGTGAGCTCGCGGTTCTTTGGAACCACCGCATGCTTCCCCTCTCTCTCTAGTTCGTGCTTGCGTCGATCACCACCGTGCGCTGCCGCAGATCCTCGCTGTAGCTACTGTTCTGGTGACCCTTTTTGAGTGGCGCCTCCACCCGTATGCTCGCCTTGTTGCTCTGGTTCGAACATGCATAGCCACGCTTCCCAGGACGCCCTCCTCCGCCATCTCCGGCGACCACCCGACGATGGTCGTCGTGTGACGTCATGACGACGCGGCCCTGACGTGGGCCGTGGACCCGCTAGCTGCCAGCGAGGCCTTGACGTGGCCCTGGTCCTAGTCGTCAGTGGCTGGGGGTAGCCTAAGCTCTAGTGAGAAACGCCCCACCCTATCTGCTGATGTCAGCCTGTCGCAATAATCCAATTTAAAATGATTTAAATAATTCCAGGAAATGATTTAAAAGTTGTAAATTCAATATGTAATTCATTTTATGTCAGAAAAAGATGAATAATATATCAAAATGTTCAGAAAAATGAGAACTATCTATCTAATCTATAATCATGCATTGTTCATCAACTTTCATGACAAGTTTAATTAGAAGAACATAGTAACCCCTCATAGGTGATTCTGGAGTTTCTCCAAGTTAGGGTTTTCACCCCTCGGAACCCCGTTTAAACTGTTAAGCATGCCTTAGGGTTACTTTTTGATACAATTTAACTTGTCATATCATCATCTTTGCTTGAGCATTGCATCAATGCCATGTATTGATTGTTTCTCTTTCTTTCCGGTGTTTGGTTCTTTCTGGTAGAATGCGATGTCGAGATCTAGATTAAAGACCGAGATCAAGACCGTCAAAGTTCGAAGATTGACGAACAATACTTGACCAACTGTAACCAAGTCAAGTACAAGGCTCCCAAAGATATGCTTATTTGTTATCAACTATCAAAGGCAAGCATAGCCCCACCATGATATAATCCTATGATTTCGAAAGCATTTCAATTCCTACCATGATGAATACGATTCTAATGTGGTCTTCTATCGCTAGATAGAGTATCCTATCTGTTGCATTACTCCCCTTTTGAGCTTATATTACCTGATCCACTGCTCCTAGCATAACTAGGTTTGACTAATGTGCACTGCTAGAGCTTATATCTATGTCTTGCTTAGCCATGCATAGTTGTCAATGCTGGTTCATCCAGAGGATGTATTCAATGCAGATAATCTAGGATGACAGGAGATCGAGATATTATGATGAGGTGATATGAGTTAAACATGCTAAGGATTGTATGGGAGGACACGGTGGGATGTGGTTTTTCTAGTCCCATGCTCGCCACCACTAGGACCCGAGTTCTTGCCTTTGGAACCGAGACGAGCGTACAACCACACTTGGCCTGGACAACCTCATGACTAACTAACTTGCCTAGTAGATTCCATGAGTCACATAGTTCAGGCGTTCCATTCGACATATGCATTGAAAACGTTTTTGAAAGAAGGAGGTGAAGGAGGTGCATTCATAACAGTTAGGGAAGAGTGGACCGGGTTGCGTGGGGTCGATGGAGCCCCTGGTAAACCAACCTTGCCTCACATCTTTAAGTACCGGCTTCGGTATTTGACTCGTTACGGTGGAACCATACTTATTGCGTGACTCATGGTCTCGGCGAAAGCAAGGTAATGGTCGTGTCTAACCACCCTCTTCCAACTTTCCAAGGAAGAGGGCTAATCATTGTGGCATTAAGAGAAGGTTGGTACATGTGGGTAAAGTTGTACACCTCTACAGGGTAATAATCTTTTCGAAAAGCCGTGTTCACGGTTATGAATGACTTGGCGAACGGACTCAAGATCATAGATAACTTTAACCTAATCGTAAAACTTGGCAGATCAACGTGTGCCTAAGGATGCTTCCTCATGGGTACGAGGGGGTGATCCTAGTTAGGGTTGATATGATGATGATTTGGTGGATATCAACATGATGATCAATATTTCAGAGATGTCGCTCTCTTATCCCCTTTTAAAATACTCTGATTAGACGACCTTCCTCTCCCTCTTGTTTTATAAACAAAAGTGGCTTTATGCAAAACAACTCCACCAGCCATAAGTCTTACGGAGTACACCCTGTACTCACCCTTTCTTTGTTGATACTTTTGGTAGAGTAAGTGTTCACCTGAAGACGAGTTCTATACTACATCGACACCGACGAGTAGCTTGGGCTTCCCGGCCGGCAGCCTGGAATCTATGGTCTGGGACTTCATTGTTATGCTCCAGGCCTCTTAGGACATTTGTTAAGTTTGTTATACTTAATAGAATAATTTGCCTTCTGTTGTTTGATGTTTGTGGTCAGTGACCTCTGCTTGTAATAATTTGGTTCTTTGCTCAGTTATGTGCTTGCTGTAATAAATTTCGTGTTGTAGGGTCACTATTGTGTTACGGATTCTTCACTGGATATTCTCGAGCTCAAGGTTAAGCTTATGTCAGACGGAGGTCTGGGATTTGTTTAGCCTTGATCCCGAGGGTGTCACAAGCATGCTGCGCCACAGCTGCATAATGCTGGCGCATGTCCCATAGGGTTCCATCAGCTCGAAGGGGCGGCCCAGTTGCCACCTCCGCGAGGTTGACATCACGGCGATGCAGCCGAACGAGGGACAAAGCATCCTTCACCCTAGCAATCAGCTGAAGCCGCACCAAATCTTTGACGTGGCCCATGTTCCGAAATTTTGCAAGCAAGCCCCAAAGGGTGGAAGGTGCCTCATCCAAGGGGAACATTATGGACCAAATGGCCGCCAGAGAAGTCCTCGCCTGTTTCAGCACCCGTGAAACCTGGTTCACGCGATCTTGCATCATCGCAAGGACGATGGCCTGGTTGCGGTCCGTCTAGAATAATCCACCAGTATCTAGGTGTTGTTGCGTCAGGCAATTCATCCGAATAGCGACGCGCTCTTTCTCTTCCTTCAGAATTAGATTCACACCTGCAGAATGCACATAATGAGCAAACATGCAGAACTTCACCTGAAAGAACAGTAGTCCGCAAAGACTCACATTGCAGTTGCTCGCTCATCTGCTACAACTGCCCCATCAAGAACTCCTCCCTGGCAGTGGCTCGCTCACCCTTCAACTTCTACACATCTGCGTGGCCTCGAATGCCAAGTATATCCTTTTCCAAGTTGCGGACACAATCACGCGGAAAAATCAACTGCGACGCATCATCCAAGGATGGTCGCAGCTCAGCAGCATTCGAAGTGACAACAGGAACCTCACAAGAAGGACCCTAAAGACAAGTAGGCAAGTGTAAACATCGCAAGCACTTCTGACAGCAACTCAAAAGATAGACTTATATACATAAATAAAGCCACCTCGTGGCATAATCGAGCTTGTCCATCAGCATGATGTTACAAAAGGAAGCAAAAGGATAAACTATTCTAGCTACAACACATGGGCCTAAGAACCCGCATCTGGAGTAGCCTCGGAGCCAGACTGCCTGCTCTTGGCCTCCTCCTGCTGCTTCGCGGCATACTCAGCAAGGAGATCAATAAGCTTAGGCCCATAGCACTTACAGCGAGATGAAAAGAGGGAGAAAGCTAACTCTGAGCCATCTGCAGCCATCGGCATATGGGACGTTATGTGCGGCAGGTCTAGCTCCACTCCGGACGCCATCGCCAACCCCATGGAGGTGCTGATGCCCTTATGCTTGCGCTTATACGCCGCCGGAGCTTCCTCCGACATAGTATCCGCAAGGGCATCAACATCCTCAAGGGCAACGCCCTTGGGGACAACCTCCTTGTATAAGCGCCTAAGCACTTCTTTGGCCTTCGCCAAGGAGCCAGCAGTAGTGCCGCCGTGATCTTCGACCGCCACGGTGGCATCAGCCAGCGCATCTCCATGCTCTAGCGCACCACGATCAAACGTGATGCCTGAAGCATCTGAATCAAAGAAGAAAATGTGTTCGAATAAGAACAAGACAATACACAGTCAAAAAAAACACGAGACCCAAACAAGTCAAGGGAAACTCACCAGAGAAGGATTTGGCTGCAGCCATAAGCCTATTCGCCATCTCCCTCTTGCGAGCAGCCGTTGCAGCAGCGAGCTGCTCCTCGCGATCGGAAGCCTCCTTCTGCAAGCGCTCCTTGGCCTCCATAGCATCTGTGGCCTTTTTCTCCGCTCGAAAAAGGCTCTTCTCGAGAGCATCCAGTCTACAGAGAGACGCAATGTTTTCATCTGCAACATGAAGTACCACCTAATCAATACAAGCAAAATCATTGATACAGATGAACAATAACAGGGTGAGAAAATTATGTACCTTGAAGCTGCTGCATGAAGCTTTCATCTACAATGTTCTCTATTTCATCACCTCTAACTCTCAGCTTTAAGATGAAGTGCAGTGCATGGTGGCATGGAAGACCAGTAACCTGCCACTTCCTGCATGAACAAGTCTTATTATGAATGTATACAGTAAACCTTCGTTCAGTTCCGTTCTTGTCTTATGCATCAACCTCAGCCAATGTATTGGAACTTCTGACCATCCTCGTATTTATCGTTCTCATTGCCCTGGTTCTTGCATAAAGTAATAAAACCACCTTTGGCCTACAAATTTTCTCGCACAAATTCTCTGCCTAAAATATATCTTTACCATTATACACTGTCTTATTGCATCTAACAAAATAACAATTGCAAGTGACTTCATGCTCCTAATATTAGCATTGAACCTTTCTGTCAGATTATTGCAAACAAAATCCACTTTGCTTAACTCAACAAACTTGCTTCTGGCCCATAACTTGTTATGATGTTCTTCGAGGTATTCTTTCAGCTTCGACATGGTAAGTTCTGCATGTAAGTAGCATACGTGCTTGGGGTGTATGTGTATGCTGATCGCCACAAGTTGTCTTCAAAGGTCTTTCCTTTGAACTTCTTCGTGAAGCTAGTAGCAAGGTGTCGCATGCATTCCCTATGCTCAACCCCAGGAAACACGATCAACAGCACTCTAAACCCCCTTGTATGCACCAATGTGTATCACGAAGCCTTCAGGGTGACCAATTACTGCACGTAGTCTCTGCATGAACCATGTCCAGCTTTCAGTCGATTCACCCTCAAGAATAACATAGTCTATGGGAAAAACCCAATTATGCGCGTCCACAACACAAGCGGTAGAAAGTTGTCCCCTAAACTTCCCTGTTAAGGAAGTTGCATCTGTTTCCAAGTATAGCCTGTAGATGTCTAGGAACCCCTTCCAGCATGCCTTCAGGCAGACAAAACATCTCCTGAAGCATTTCTTATCTTCCTTCTTATACTTGACCCCCCTTGAAACCTTTTCTCTTCCTTTCACAACCTCATAATCAATGTCAACAACACTACCAGGTGATGTCTTCTCTACGTTAGCTTTGAAACTATACAACATTTGAAAACTTTCAGTCCACTTGCCCTGAATGAAGTCTAGAGCCATATCCTTCCCATCAAACACTCTATGGTAAGGAATCAGAATGTCAAACTTTTCGCTAAGCTTAGTTCTGAGTTTAGCAGGTCCAATGCTACGATCCTGCCTCACCCAGTCAAGTACCTTAGCAGCAATCCACTTGGTTGTCGTCGGTCTAACTTTATCACTTAAAGAAGTATCAGGGTAGTTGTGTTTCTTCATGTTTACCTTGATTTGCATTCAATGGGAATAAAAATAAATCAGAGGCCTCATCAGCAGAACAAATATGTGAAAGACCGAAACTAAATGTAGCTATTGCAACCTGAAATGGGTGTCCACCCCGCACTGAAGATGCATGCAATCTCCATTTACACAACTTTCTTTCTCTACAATGCACCCTAAATCTCTTTTGGTTGATCTTTTCAATGATAAATTCAAACCCAACTCTTATTGCATAGGTAGCAACGGCATATCTGCATTCCTCCACAGTATCAAAGATAGTCCCCTCATCAATTGTAGGGTTGTCCCTGTCAAAGTGTATGATGCAGCCCGTCCTACGAAGGCTACTACATCTACTCCTACTAGTTCCCCAAGCGAACCAATGACTCGCGCTCGAGCCAAACTTCTATAAGCTAATGTTAACTCGCTCCTTTCCTCATGTGATTTCGATACGCCCTGGATGGCTTGCTACTTCATACGCCGACTCTTTGCATCCTCAGGTATGAAGAGAAGGACCCACAGAACGGAGAAACCATGGCGGAAGAGACCAATAGCATCCAGGCCCCAGCGGTACACCGGATCCCAACACCGGTACTACTGGTGCGAGCGGCACTACCGGTCCCTACTACCGCGCACTCCAGAAGGAACCCATCCAAGCCCCAGACCTCGGCGGTACTACCAGACGCATGAATCGGTACTACCGGTCAGCAGTACTACCGCCTCTGCTACCCCTCACTACTGACGACTCCAACTAAAGCTCTAGGACCGCAAGCGGTACTACCGGTACCAGAGCGGTACTACCGGTTATGACCGGTACTACCGATCTTGTTCCTGGTACTACCGGTCATATTTGAACCGGCTCGCGCCAACTCGTCCCAGCGCCTTGTACCCCCTTACTTTATTTTCCCATTTTGTTCCCAAACTACCCCTATTTATGTGGCTAGCCTATAAATAGCCCCCACCCACTATTGTAATTCTTAGACTTGGATAATGGTAATTGAAGACACCCCTTGAGGATCTATCAATTGCTAGTCTCATGCTCCTTGACCAGGAGCACCAATTATCCCCCACCTCTTGGATTTTGCCTCATGCATTCAAGTTGTACAAGTCCTTGGAGTTCGGTGTCTCATCTCCAAGTAGTCAAGATCTCAACAAGCCTCTCACCCCCATTGTTGGTCGTGGGAGAGTGTCTTGCCCAACGCCGAACCTAGGGATTGTGTTGGACCAGTTGCCACCGGCGTGAGCTATCAGCTTGTATCGTGTTTTCGTGTGTGTGTGTGTGTGTGCATCGAGTTCTTCACGTGTGAGTTCGTGGATTCCATCCCTCTCCTTTGTTCACTCGCTTCCACCTCAATTTCCACGGGGATTCGTGAAAGATCAGGCCACCCTAAGGGGTAACCCCTAACAGTGTATCACTGTCCTGTCCTCGTCTTTGTGATCGTATATGCATCCCATTTCCCCATCCTCACATTCCTCTTCCTCATCAGTCCCATAGTTAGGCTCATAGTTCGAATCAACCAAATATTCCCTACTCTCCATCCTATCAGGGTCAGCAGCCACATCTGGATATTTTTTCTCATCATCATCATCATCATCATCTTCAAGAACAAAATCACCCTGACCGCCATAGATTTAGATGCCTTCATGCTCAACGAAAGGCTGGTCGGTCGTGCTCGGTATCGAAAACAAAGCCTGGTCTGTTCGCGTTCCACATGACCCGGTATCATTCAGGACAGTCTCTTCCCAATATCTTTGTTAACGATGTGCACAAACATCAACATAGTCCCCGTTTCAAGGTGTTTACTCCAGATCATGGCCAGAGACTCCTCAGTTCTAACGTCCCAGAAATTCTATGAATTTGTGTCATAGTACCTGATTACGGAATCATCATGATGGCCAATGGGAAACTTGCCAAATTGCATGTGCAAGTCACTTAGAGTTATGTCCTCCGTGTCTACTATCAGCCGATAATCAAATCCAAGGGTAACTGCGATTCTACCATCGGACAAGGTTTGAATGTGACACCCATGTCGAATCTTCAAAAGAAATCTGGATGAAGAAGATGTCCTACGGTCACCAACACAGATCATCTCCATCAACACGATACTACAAACACTAATTGGGAGATGCAGAGATGGAATTGCAGTTCTTACCCTTCAGGGAGGATATACGGCATAATCAATGGGCTCCAGAGCACCAAAGCTTTGAACCCCGCGTCCTCTTCCCCTGTTTCATGCTCCTCCATGTTCTCCAGCCTTGAAGGATACATCTCCTTGCTCTCCGTCCGGGAAGGACCCATCTTTGTGTTATCCAGCCATGCAGGATCCATTTCTGTGCGGGGTCCAGATCAAATCCATCATCGTTGCGCGAGAACCTAGCGCCCAACAAATGATTTTCGTTCCCAGACGCGCCTGGGCAGCGACGGAGGCAAGGAGACAGCGCAAAGGGGAAAGGCGGGACGAGTAGGGAGGGTAGGGGATGACGGGAGGACGATAGTCCAGGGGGAGAATGAGAGTATTGCCGGAGGGGACGGAGTGGCAGCTTGGAATACCAGAGGAGTGGAGCGGAGCGGAGCTGTGAGCGAGCGACATAATATAGAAAATCACAGAATAATGGGGAGCACTAATCCTCAAACCTGGGATGTGCGCCGTCGACGGTCGAGATTCCGGGTCCCACCAGTCAGTAAAACGCCACGTCCTCTTCCCATGTTTCTAATGGTGTTGCTACAATTCTATGATCGTAGTGGTACAGGCAAAGTTTCTGGACACAACTAAGGACACACTCGTAAAATACTTAAAATGGAAACCCGGTACATTGCCTGATCCGGTTGCTAGCCACGACCTGTATTTTTAATATTTTAGCACTCTTATGCTGAGAAGGGAAATAAAGATTCAGAAGTTAGTCGAACTAGTTTCGAATAAATAAGATACACTCTTAGGAAGCTTAGCTGTGGCCCCGCCTAAGCAGAAGCCGCCGCCCTGGCAGCCGCCGCCGCCGCTGAAGTTTGGCTATTTGGGCCCACTGAGGCAGGCCATGCGGCTATACTACAAGATCGGTATTCTATTGCCATCCAAGACGGTTGACTTTGCAGAATGTGCTGCATCTGTGGTGGCGGCAGTGGCAACGCCGAAGGCCGCCACGGCATTGAGAAGGGCCAACCGAGCATCGTGGAGAATACGTGCGACAGTATTTTCATGTGCTCTACGCACTAGAAAGAAGGTACGTTCCACATTGTTCCTGCGAGCTTGCCACCGAGGAAACAAACCCCCGAACAGGGCGGCGCCAAGGTCAACAAACTCTTGCCTCCATGCCTCGGCGCATGTGACCTTACCGTGGGGCAATCTGGGTGCACGCCGTCAGCGGCAAAGACGATCCATCCTACTCACCGTCGGCGGCCACACCGCGGCGGCGTGCATCCATCTACACTCAGTTTGTTGGAGTGTTTGACGACTGGAGCCAACGACGGGCAATAGCTCAGCACCAGAATTCAGGTTTAGATTCACAGGGACCTACGATCCCTACCATGAGAAGCCGGAGTTCACCTTCGAAGAAATGGTTGCAGCGGCACGGCTGTTCGTACTAAACCGGGACTGGTTCAAGCATGTCAACTAGTGCATGAAAATTGAAGATCTCTTGAAGTTTGGCAGGAAGGAAAAAGATCAGTTGTGGTTGAACGTTCGCTGAACTTACGTTCTCTCTAGGAAATTGGCTAGCCAACTTTTATGGAGGAGATCTGCAGTTTCTTCAGTGTAGAATAGTTAAGTTCAGAGACTAACTCTATAGAATGCCTTTTGTAGAGGCAATAGCCCCCTTTTGTGCAGCTATCCCATACTATAGTATAAAACTAGTTCGGAAGTAACCAAATACTATCAAGATGTATCTATTTATTCAATTACTACCGGTAGTTGAATTCAGTTTACTGTCATACTTATCCGAGGCAGACAAGATTCAAACAACATTTTATGAATTGATCTTGGATGGTTTATTCATGCAAGTTCCATACAGAATCACGCACCAGTTTGAACTAATATACGTAAAAATTGTTCGAGGCATATAAACCAGCAGCATTTCGTGCCTTTTGGATCGCTCACCAGCAGCATTTTCCCGGCAATGGTGACATTGATCATTGCTAGCCCACCCTCTTTTCAGGAGGCTAACCTTGGTTATTCACACAAATTCATTAGCCACACATACTACAAATTCATTAGCCACCCAAACTACAAATCATTAGCCACACATACTACGAATTCAATAGCCACACATTACAAATTCAGTAGCCACACATACTACAATAGTTCAAACTATTACATAAGGCGTACTATGTGCTCGAATCTCGAGTCAGCAATCTTTCAGATTCACTAAACCTATGTCTTCACTCGAGGGAAATCAGAACCACCAGCCTGTCCACTCCCGGTCCCCCCACCGAAACCATGCGCTCCGTCACGAAACGGTGGTGGTCCTGTGCAATCGATCCATCTAGGCCAACACTACAGGCGGAGAGGATGCTTTCTGGCCGCCTTGTCGGGGTCCTGAATGCCATGTACCAGATCCAGAACCTCCTATAGGTGGATTATCACCGGGTGCTTCCAGCAAAGTTGTCCTCTTGTCCTACTTGGAATCTCCACATTTTACATCTTAGGAACGGTGTCTGGATCTTTCAGCCACACCTTTACCTCGATGATCCATCTATCACTCGGTGGAACAATCTCCACCAACTCGTCGCAAAGGCTACTGACGAACTGCTTGAGGTCCTCTGGTTCCCAATCATGCAAAGGGAGGTCGTCAAAGCCGAGTTTAGAGAAGAAACGAAGTTTCCCCAAGCGACCGTCCCACCCACAGGCGCGATGCCAATGCAGGAAGCTCATTTTATCCCCACAACACTCGAAAGAACGGGAAGAATGAAGAACGCGCTTGCTGTCTGAGCTATGGGTGAACCGGACGAAGAAGTCGATCGCGGCGTGCATACCTCAATATTAACCACTTTTCGTCTGATCCCAAAATGATACCTGAAAGCTGACAGCAATCTAACGGCGACACGATGGGACGCGTGCCTAGCACGGTGGCCATGAGAGCGTTGTCGTTGAACTCCTCTGCCAGGGCTACCATGCCTGGGGTGCATGACAGCACGCAACCGCCCGAGGCCGATCGCCGGTCCGGATTGCCCGGCCGGACACCCTCCATCATGCAAGAAGTTCTAGGCAACATCGAGATGCTAGGATGGGGACGGGAAGCTCTGACACACCAATTAGGAAAATAGAGGCGAGGGCGACGGTGGCGAGCTTCGATTAAGGGCATGGGAGGTTGACCGGCCATGGCGGGGACACAAGGAGAGCAACGGCAAGATCCAATTTGGAGACCAGTAGCCGGAGCTAAGCAAGGTAATGGAGAGGGGAATAATAGGGGAGAAGAGTAGAGCAGAGAAGAAGATCTAGTCCTTGCAGGGGTAAACCAGTCCACGACCACAAAGGATAACAGGAAATACTGACGGTTCAATGCAAGAAGAGTTGACCTAATGGAGGGATTTGAGTTCAACCATTTTTTGACTGGTTCAAATGATCGTTTGGCTGTTTGTTTTAATGATCTGGCCAATTTATATTTGCTGAAATTCTAAGAAACACTTTGATTGATTGCTCATTTCATTGTAGGCACACTTGTGTAATGCTTTCCTGTCCTCTTCTACAGGTTTGAAGAGACGCCATCTTATTTCTAATCTAGTGCTGGTTCATCCTAAGAAACAACATAACTATCCTCTACTGTGTAGTTCATTCGTGGTATGCGTTCCTGCTCTACAAGTTCTCCCATGATGCCATTATAATTTCTGTCTCGTTCATTCTTAGCTACAAAAGTAACTGCATGCCCATTGTGTAGCTCACCGTATATTCTGAGTCACCCAACGTCTCTTGCATTCCAGGATATACTACTGCTTCCATATATATTTGTTGAAATGACCTGGCTAGTTTATATTTTTAGAAATTCTAGGAAACACTCTGTTCGATTGATCAATTTATTTTTAGGAATCCTTGTGTATTTCTTGCTTGTCCTGTTCTATAGTTTCACAATCAATGCCATTATATTTCGTATCTAATGGTTCCTCCTAAGCAGCGATATTGCTATCCTCTACTATATATATAGTTCATTCGTAGTTTGCATTCTTGCTCTACAAGTTATCTTATGATGCCTTTATAATTTCTATGTGATTCCTAGCTACTATAGTAACTGCATTCCCATTGTGTATCTCATCGCAAATTCTGGGTCACCCGACATCTCTTGCATTCTAGGACAAATGACTGCGTTCATATATATTTTTTGAAATGACCTAGCCAGTTTATATTTGCTGAAATTCTAAGAAACACTTTGATTAATTACTCATTTCTGTAGGCACACTTTTCTAATGCTTTCTTGTCCTCTTCTACAGGTTCGCAAGAGACGCCATTATATTTCCAATCAGGTGCTAGTTCATCCTAAGCAACGACATAACTATCCTATACTATGTAGTTCATTCGTGGTTTTGGTTCTTTCTTTGCAAGTTCTTGCATGATGACATTATAATTTCTGTCTCGTTCATTCTTAGCTACAAAAGTAACTGCATGCTCATTGTGTAGCTCACCGCAAATTCTGGGTCAACCAACGTCTCTTGCATTCCAGGATATACTAATGCTTCCATATATATTTGTTGAAATGACCTGCTAGTTTATATTTGCTGAAATTCTAGGAAACACTCTATTTGATTGCTCAATTCATTGTAGGAAGACTTGTATAATGCTTGCTTCTCATGTTCTACAGGTTCACAGGCAACTCCATTATATTTCATATCTAATGGTTCGACCTAAGCAGCGACATAGCTATCATTTATATATAGTTCATTCGTGGTTTTTATTCTTGATCTACAAGTTCTCTTATGATGCATTTGTAATTTATATTCCGTTCATAGCTACGACATTAACTGCATTCCCATTGTGTAGCTCACCACAAATTCTAGGTCACCCAACATCTCTTGCATTCCAGGATAAACGACTTCTTCCATATATATTTGTTGAAATGACCTGCCTAGTTTATATTTGCTGAAACTCTAAGTAACACTTTGATTGATTGCTCATTTCTTTGTAGGAACACTTGTCTAATGCTTCCTTGTCCTCTTCTACAGGTTCGCCAAACACGCCATTATATTTTTAATCTTGTGCTAGTTCATCCTAAGCAACAACATAACTATCCTCTACTGTGTATTTCATTCGTCGTTTGCGTTCCTGGTCTGCATGTTCTGGTATGATGCCATTATAATTTCTATCTGTTCCTTCTTAGGTACGACGGTAACTGCCTGCCATTGTGTAGCTCACCGCGAATTCATAGTCAACCAACATCTCTTGCTTTCTAGGATATACAACTACTTCCATATATATTTGTTAAAATAACCTGGCAAGTTTATAATTCCTGAAATTCTAAGAAACACTTTGTTTGATTGGTCATTTCATTGTAGGCACACTTTTCTAATGATTACCTGTCATGTTCTACGGGTTCACAAGCGACGCCATTATATTTCGTATCTAGGTCTGGTTCGTCCTGAGCAATGGCATAACTATCCTCTACTGTATAGTTCATTTATGGTTTGCATTCCTGGTCTACAAGTTCTTGAATGATGCTATTATAATTTCTCTCGTTCATTCTTAGCTACGACAGTAACTACATGCCATTGTATGGTTTATTCTTCTCTACATATTTTTTGATATGACCTGGCTAGTTTATATTTACCGAAATTCTAAACCACAAACATTGTTATATTTCTCGTTTCACGATAGGCACACTTGTTTAATGCTTGTGTGTCCTGTTTGTTTGACGTGATGGTCAATATATTTGAACTATTGACCAGTAGCAAACTCCAGTTCATAGCTCCGATCGTATCAGTTAAATGAGTAGTTTTCCTTGTTTGATGTATTAACTTGTTATTACTTAGTTTCAGAATGCAATTATTGCTATCGCCACCAAAGAGGGGCCTGCAAGATCATGTCTCAAGGTTGTTTTCGAATGTAGATGTCACTCAAAAGGGAGATTCAGGTGATAGATGGAGAAAGCAAATTGAGGACTACTATCAACTCGATTGTCATCTAAAATGCGGAATTTTAATTCCCTTGAGTTGATAATATGTAATAATTTTAAGTTGTTTGCATTTGATGTAATATCTAGATAAATCGCATATGTCGTGTAGGCATTTAGTTGACCCTGTTCACACATAGCGATAGGCGGTTCCAAACCTTTGCTATCCATATCGATTAGGCTACAATATCGTGCTTTGTATATTCCCGTCTTGTATTAGGCAGAAATCAAGAAATTGTCAAAGTAACGGGCCCGACCCACAGGCATGCTTAGTAACAGTAATTGGACCAAACAGTGATAGGCCGAAACAGTAACCGACAAAAGAAGTAACAAGCTGGAATAGTAAATGAAAAAAAGAGTAACAGGCCGAAACAGTATCCGACAAGAATAGTAAAAGGCCAAAACAGTAATAGCCCGAGAACAGTAATGGACTAGAATAATAAAAGGGCATAAGCTTAAATGGCCAAAATACTAACAGACCAGGTCAGAAAAAGGACAGGATCATAGTAGTCGAGCGAATGATGTAATCGACATGTACAATGAAGGAACAGTAATCGGCCGAGTAACCTACTAGGACAAAATAATAATAGGCCAGAATATGTGAACGGCCTTTATGGGCCTGAACAGTAACGGCCCCGAAAGTTTATGGGCCATAGAGGATTGCATAAATGGGCCCACTCTAACGGTATAGTAATGGCCCAGAATAGTTACGGGACAAAGCGAGCTGGCCAAACGGGCCCAATTGAAACAGTACAGGGCGGAACATCAATGGCCCAACATTTTACGAGCCTTACAGATGGGCCCATAACAAGTAGTTTAGGTTGAAACAATAATGGGCCCAAAAGTTTATGGGCCACAGCGGGTAGAACTAGTGGTCCCATTTGTAATAGTGCATTTACAAAACAGTAACGGGCCATGATACTCTTGGGCTCTCGTAATGGGCTAGCCCACTTAATAATTACTAGGCCTTTGCTGGGCATGGCTTCTACCAAGGTTTCATTGACAGTAAACGACATTAATTGGCCGTTAACGGCATTCTCCACGCGTCAATTTGCATGACGTCGGCATTCAACCGGGCTTGCGAACAAATCTATGACGGAACGAATTTTCGTGGCTGAAGGGGGTGATCCGCCATAGTCAGAAAAAAATTGTGGTAGATTCATTTGTGGCGGGGCTTCTACCACGAAGGGCATCCATCGTAGAAGGCTTTTCAGCCACGAAATACGGACCTTCAACCACAAAAATTGTCTGTTCTAAAAGGATATTTTTGCCTGTATTGTTCTATGCTATGTCCTATTAGGATATCCTTTATATCTTCCTTAGTGGAAACATCGTAGTTGTAGTATTCTTAGCCATCTTATAGATTCGGGGTGGTATACCATGTTATGATTATATGAAGTGTTGGAAAAAAATATGTTTTATATAATAAAAAAAGTACTCGATGAATAACCTGGGTGGAATGTGGATATTCAGTTGTGAATAAGGTGGCAACAAATGGAACCATATCTATGGCTATCTCTCGTGTGTGCACTAGAATAATACCACCCAGGAACATAGAGATTGGACATGTTTCTAATACAGTGGCTTCCGTGTACAGCCACATGCTAAATGGGCTCTGTCTTAGTCAATTACATAGTGGAAGACCCTTGCATTGGTACCTCTTCATGTTAACTAGAATTATGTATTGGAAGTATGTCCTTACATTAGTACCTGATAGACGTGATAGCATTATGTATTGGGAGGACTTCTATGGAAACACTTTGTCACGTTCTCGATCTTTCGGAACTCCATTTGGTGTGTACTTATCCAGAAGCCACTAGTGGCGTCAAGACAATATTGTGTCATGTGGTTAAAGTGTACAACTTCTATTGAAGAACAAATTATAAGTACATAGCCATGTCCCCGGTTATGGACAACTGTGAGCAACTAAGGCCTAAAGCTATGGAAGATCTCGATATTCCAATTTCTCAAAGTAAAACTTGATGGTGTCAACAATGGATTAGAAGCACTTGGAGTTTTCCAAGGAGTTCAGAAGTTTTTGAAAGATCAAAACTATTTTGAAAAGATAGGATAAAACCATATTGCTTTCTGCAATTGAGCCTAAACTCTACTTATCCAAATATGCATGTATTTATAGGTTCCAACTTATTTCCACATAGTAATGACACTTGCCAATACATTCAAAGTATTGACCCTTTGTGGCTGTAACCTATCATGTTGCAGGTATATATTCTATTTGATGAGTGAGGAATGATGATAGGGGTTATGGGTCTGCACTCGATATGTTTTCCTGTGGCACATGAAGATTGTAACATCCCAGCATTTAGGACCTAACCAAGGGTAGATTTAGGAATATGAATTGTTGCATGCATTTATTTGTGAAAATGTGGGCAAATTTTTTGCCAAATTAAAATCTTAAGTGATCAATGTCTCTTTCATCCTTTCAGATTAGGTTTAGTCTAAAGGATGATTGTTATAAACTTTGAGATGATCTTAAGGAGTTATTTGTTTAAAATGAATTTGAATTTTAAACTTGAGTGTTTGAATTATAAATTCAAATGAATTAGATATAAGTTTTGAATTTTAATTAAATTAAGAGATAAATATTACAACTTAAATCTTAGCCAAAAACAATATTGAATATGAAACTCATTTCATATTATTAATACATAAACAAGTTACAAAGAATGTGACCTACTGAAGCCATTCCAAACTTCATAATTTACAAAAGAATAAAGAATAAGAATATTCTTTATTAATAATAATATAATCTTTATTACAATTTAATAAAATAAAGATTACAAGAATAATAAAATAAAAATTACAAAAGAATAAGAAAAATTACATTGGAATATCTACTAACTATCCTATATCTAAATCTAAACTAAATCTTCATCTTTATCTTTGTACCTGCAAAACACAGATTAAATAAAAACAAAAGAAGATTAGTGTTAGTATTATTTCTATCAGATATGTGAGTGAAATTAAATTGACAAATTCATCATTGAGAAATGTTATAAAAGGGGCAAGTTTCACCAATATGAAAGATTCCATCTTTCATAAATTCAAAGTCAGAAGTCAAATGACAGCCAAGAGGGACCAATTCACCAGCCAGGTGAAAGTAATCTGGTAATAGTAAGTTCAAAAATTCTGAACATATCCACAAGTGCATAGCAGGCACACAAGCTGGACACACACCAGCATGCACATGGTGTGTTGTTGACCTCACAAGCATAGCCCAATCCAACAAAACCACAGCACAACCATCGAGGAGCACACCAGTGCATCTCTCCACTACATAGCACACAAGCACAACCAGTGTAGACAATAGCTAAACCAAGAACAACAGCCAAACCAAACCACACCAGATCAACCAAACATCATCAGGATGGTGACATAAGGAGGGGGATGAATCAGGTGGACAGCAAGATCAAGCCAGGAGCTAGGAGGAGCAGGCTAGCTCAAGAGCAAGCACAGGAGTCCAGCAAAACCAGATCAAGAGCATCATCATCAACTTACTACACCATCATCAGATTTTCTGGTGAGCCTCATAAAACCATCACATGATTCATTCATAGTATCTGAACAAAAGCATGCGTTGCTTTATGAAATAATCTCTCAATAATCACCCAAGGGAGGTGAATCTATCCTAGAGATTTCAAGTATAAAGATAAGAAATCAAACTCAGCCAAAAGCACTAATCTCTCAGACCAGCATCACAGAGTTTAGTGTTAATTTATGCAACTTAAATCATCTTTCATTTGTTCTTATCAGAGCAGGGCACATCTACTAGAGAGAGTAGCACCTCTAATCCTACAAGTTATAAAACAACTATTTTCTCAACTAACTAGGACTTAAAATCCTAGAGCCTCAGACCAACATCATAGGCAGGAGAGTTAAGAAAAGCTTTCATTTTATCTTGCCAATATTAATCACAAGTGTTGTCAAAGCTAAGCCCAAAAATAAAACTCAATCACTTGTGTGCTAGATCATAGTGGTATCACAAGGACAAGTTCTTAATGAGCTAAAACCAATCTTTGCTTAGTTTCCACATATAAAAGGGACAAACCAATAAATATCATCTTCCTGAAGCCAAGTGCCAGGAATCAATATCAAATTCATCTATACATCCACAACAAATCATTACATGTAATGATTACATTCAGTATGTATAATCTCATACAAGCCTACCATTATAATTGCAGTAAGCAACTACTGAGAGAACTACTGTCAATATAAACATTCTGACAGTAGAGTAAGTTCTCTGATCAACAACATTTCCAATTAGGGATTCCATTGAAACACTAGCATGGAATCATAGTGAATTACCACTGGAATAAATCTGACAAGCCACTAGTATCATCAAAGCCACTACAAATCATGATCCACAGCAAACAATCATTCTTCATGCTCAAGTATGATGTAACATCCCAAAAATACTAAACTTGGATCATCAAAATTAGGGTTAACAAAAACTTTTCCAATTA
This sequence comes from Avena insularis, assembly GCA_023614405.1. Classification (NCBI taxonomy): domain Eukaryota; kingdom Viridiplantae; phylum Streptophyta; class Magnoliopsida; order Poales; family Poaceae; genus Avena; species Avena insularis. The sequence goes on from CM042697.1 coordinate 271,750,447, forward strand.
AAACTATGAAAGCATTCATATGTGTGTGCATTAAAATTTGGATTCTTTTGAATTGCCATGGTTCTGTGTTTCTTTGCTTGTAAAATTATTGTTTGGTGAAATAAACATCATCTAAACAATCCCCAAAATTTTCCCAAAGACAAACAAGTCAAACAAACAAATTAAGTGAATGGTCACTTTGGCCAAATTAACTCCCATGCCTACTTTGGCTATCTCTAACTTTCAGAACTTAATAGAAACATGTATGAATCTTTGCACCCCTTGTAGTACTCATAACAAGGAACCAAGGCCCACTTTGTGATCATCCAAAAACATTTAAATGCTTAGTTTAAATGACATTTTAAAATTTAATCTATTTCATATGGGAAGATCCCACTATTTCAAAAACCACTCAAACAAGCTCAATTTTCAAAACCCAAGCATACACAGTATCACCAGCACATGCCTAGCACACCCACCAAAAATCTTTTCAAAATTCAAAACTTAAGTTCATGCGGCCATTTCATCAAACAGGTTGTAGATTCAAATCAACCAACTCAAATTCACTGTTTTTAATAGTGTTTTGGGCCTAACTTGTTCCCTCTCTGGTTACAACTAGCCTTAGTAGATCATCTAGAAACCTTAACTAATCTCTAGCACCACTATAAGCTGGCCATTGTCATCAATGGTGAGCAGGCCGAGAGCACCATTGCCACTCCATGGTCGACAGCAAGCTACGAGCCACACTAGCCTCGCCAACCTTGTCTAAGAGCTAGCCAGCACTCCACCGCCACTCCCTGTCCCAGCCTCGAGCAATGCCAGCCACCGGACCACACTCCCAAGCCATGTGAAGCCTCTATGCGAGCATGCCGAGAGCGCGCCTGTGCGCCACCCTCGACACATGCCCACAGACCGCGCGCCGCCTTCGCCGCGTGCATGCGTGATCACCACCACCCCAGCAACCCCACAAACACGCCCGTTCACCGCCGCGTGGACCACGCGCGTTGTGCCCCATCAAAACCTCCATCGGACATGTTTAGAGCGCCGAAGCGTTCCGACCGATCAGCACCGCCCCACGCCTCGCCACCACGCCGTTGAGCTTCGCCAAGGAGCACAGCACCGCCCCCCTACCGTTGCCCACGCCGATAGCCCTCTGTGCCATCGACCACGACGAGCTCAGCCCGCGCCCGTCGATCCCCTCTCGCTACTATAAATAGAGGCCTCCCCCGCTCGATTGCTTCACACCATCTCACTCCCCTCACCTCACTGATCCTTCCACCCCTTAGCCGGAGCACGAGGAGCAGCAGCTCGCCGGAATTGCGCCGGAGCAGGCCGCCTCTAGAGAAGAAGGGAGTCGTTGATTTCGTCAACCCCCGAAGCTGCCGCGACCACCCCTGAGTTCGCAGTCGTCCACTTTGTCATTTGCCCGACTCGCCATCGTCACTGGAGCCCCGGTATGCCCCCTATGCACCCCCACTGAGCCGCTAGGGTTCGAGCTCGCCGGTGACCTGTTCATCGTCGACGATGACCCTCAGCCGTCGATCTTCATTCTAATCCAACGCACCACATCGCCCCGTACCGCTTCACGTTTAATGAGCCACTGACCAGTAGACCCCCCTGTCAGCTGCTCCCCGCGCTGCAGAGTGACACTGGGCCGGCCCAGTTACCCTTCCCGCGCAGCCCACTCGTTTGAATTTAGCTTTTTCTATGTATATTCAAACTCAGTTCGGTACCTAGTTTCAAAAATCAACCCAGCTCGATTCATTGAACCAAATTTAATGAAACCAATTTTGTTAGAAGGATATTGAAATGCTGAATCCAAGCCCGTTGGATTCAAATCATTTGGATCCATAGATCAACCTTGGTAAAAATAACAAGGCAGAAGCTTTTCTACATTCAAACATTTTTCAAATTTAAACCATAATAGCTTTTGAGTTGATTCCAACTCTCAAAAATCATATTTGATCATACCTTTCAGAATATATAAAAATATATGGGTTTACTTATAGAAATAATGTTCAAGTAATAAAAGAATGCGACATAGGAATTTCTAGTCACTTTATTTGATTTAAAATAAAAAAGGTTAAACCTTATTAAATTGTGACACCACTTTAAATCACATTCTGAAATATGTGGTGATGACATGTGTCAACATGATCCCATGTTTGAGTTGGAGAATATTAAATCTTAAGTAGTTTTTCAATGAGTAGAAATTACTTTTCTAAAAATAAAATAAATAAGACAAAGGCTTTAATCTTGAATGTTAGTGATGATGCTAGATAATCTATAGAACCCTTTTGTGTGATGATTGAAAGTAGTTAAGTATTGTTTGGTGATTGTGTACCTCGTATTTATTTATAGACGCTAGTACCAACCAAGGATACGAGGAGGAATGAGGATACTACGAAGAAGAAGCCAAGGAGAACTTGAACCACTGCTCTGCTCAAGGCAAGCTAACACTTGCAATTATGAAAGTTAGATGACCTATGCAATGCACTAAGCATGCTTGGTTAGACATATTTGATGATACCCCCTCCTAGTTTAACTTACAAGCTTTCTACTGTATTTCTTTATCAAAGCTATTTCTTAGAGTTTACTTAAGTGACTTGTAGATTCTAGGAAGATAATTGAAGGTTGCATAAAGAGCATTAAATTTGGCCTAAGCTAGGTAATCTTGATGTCATCCTAAGGCATGAGATGGTACTTAGTTAAAACTCCACTTGTTTACCACCCTTCATTAGTACTCACCCCCACTTGTAGATGCTAGTGCTAAGCATAAAACTTGGCCAACTTTAGATGGGAATACATGGTTATGAAAACCTTAGAATGATGAGCCATTCTACTGAGATGTTTTGACATGTGTTTCCGAACACCAGATGATTTTGATGATGCAAATGTTGAGGCATGAGCCTTACCCCTTTATAAAACTGATAGCTGTCTGGATGCGATACCATTCCAATTTTACCGTACAACCACAATACCCGAAAATTGGGTAGGGCTTGACTGGAAACTTATATACCTTAGTATGGGTTCCCTCATGGCCAAGGTCTGAGCTGAGGCTACCTTGTGAAGGTTGTCCACCTGTGCAGTACCCAAGATGATAGTTGGTCATGGTTGGGAGGCCACACTCACATGAGAGGTGCCTATACTAGGGCGTGTAATGGAAAGGTTAGGATTGATTGTCCGCATACTGAGTATGGTGAATTCAGGATTTGTTCCTGACGGATGTATCGAATGTTCTGGTGAAAGTGCACAATCTCTGCAGAGTGTGAAACTATTCAAATAGCCGCGTCTGCGGTTATGGACAATTGGAGTGGCCATACTGTTCCCCCGTCAGATGTTTTCAAAATGACTTGTGAAATGATTTGAGAATTTGACTTGACCACAACAGAGTTGTGATATGAAATTCAAGTCCCATCTTAGGTGTTATAAAATTTCAACTAGCTTTTCTTGCTTCTGAATTTAGTAGAGGTAAATCTGGCTTTTTGCAAAACAACCCTAGGGCTTAGTGTCCTACTACAAAAAACCCCTTCACTTGTTTATATTAGTTTGCGAGTACTTAAAGTGTACTCATGGCTTTGTCCCTGGCTATTCCCGTGGCCAGACTATGAAGAAGAGTACCAGGATGATGGACCCCAGGAAGGTTACGACAACTAGGATCATCTCCCATCGTCAGCATTGCCTGTGACCCCGAAGATGGAGCTTCGCCTACGCTACCTTTATTATTATTACGTATTTCCGCTACCTGAGATGTATTAGGAACTGGATCATGAGATCCTTATTTGTGTAAGACCTTATGTATGGTTTGTAATGGATGATGTAGTGTGGTATCCAATTCTGTTATGTCTCGCAAAAATGGTAATCCTGGGATTGCGATGTATGGCATAACAGGCATCTGGGATTGAAAATCCGGGTGTTGACATATGATCACCACTAGATCTAAAGCATCATGGATATGATCAACAAGGGGTTATGAACCCTAATCAGAACAAGAACCCTAATTAAGAGATGAACCCTAATCAGAACATAGTCACTAGGCACGAGAAACCACTAGATACACACAGAGAGATTCATGGTAGTAGCATGAACCAGAACCACGGAGGCAACTTACCCGGGGTCCTCGCTGATGAATTGAAGAGGATGCAGATTGGCTGACGAACCGCGGTGGCACAGGGAGCACCTAGGGGGCGATGCAACCTACACCAGCCACGGCGGCGGCCACAACATCACAGGAGCCCAGCACACCACCACAGGTGGGACCGCGGCAGTGGCGATAGCATTTTCCCCTAACCCTAGGGTTCGAGAACGGGGTGAACCTGGCCACGGGGAAGCCCCAGAGTCAAATCGAGTTGGACTAGACGAACAATCGTAGTCGCAAACCTCGCCCTGCACAACGGCAGCGGCCAGGGGAAGCCTCAACGGTGGCCATCGCCAGCGGTGGCGCCAGAGCCGCGGGGTCGAGGAAGAGGAGAGGTGAGAACGAGGAGGAGGCAGAGAGTGTGGGTTGGGTGGGCCAAAACCCCCTCGGGGTGATAATTTTGACCCTGCTCTATTGGGCCACACTGGCCCAATAAGCCCAAGTGGCCAGCCCAAGTCGTTTAAAAAAATTGTTTTAATCAATTGGAAAAGACCAAAATACTCCTAACCTCAATAAAATTCTAGAAAATAAAATAAAAGTCCAAAAATTGTAAATAAAATATTTTTGGATTCGCAATAATCCACTCTATCCAAATAAAATAAGATATAAAATTTTGGACATTTAAATTTTTATAAGAAATTTGTAATTTATATATATTCCTTATGGAATTTTACAAAATTATTGAAAGATGATAAAAATAAATAAAAATCACTTTCATTATATATTAATATTATAGTATTTTTGAAAAATACTAAATAAATATTTAATAATAAATTTTAATGTCTAATTAATAATTCCTAAAAGAATTATTAAATCAATAAAAGTCCAATAAAAAGGGAAATAAAATAAAATAATTCAATATATGCAATAAATATAAAAAATAATAATATTTATAAATGCTTTATTAAAAGGCACCTTATATGGGGAAAATGCATATAGAATTAAATAATGCATTACATTACTTGCATAATCATTTTGCTTCTTTAAATATTGTCCTTACCGGACAATAATGATGTTTTTGTAGAACTAGAAGCTCAAGGTCCTGTGATTGCATTAGACTTCACTACCTTGACATCACAAGGAAAGTTCATCACTTGCTCATGTCCTTTGAAGAGTCTTTATCAAAGTATTTGCAAATTGTGTGTTATCATATATGCTATAAAAGAAAGAAAATATTATTTTCATAAATAAAGAAATCATAGATATCATCCTAAGTGGTGATATAATGGAGCAATAGAACTTAGGGTTCTATTTGCAACAATGATGATCAAGTAGGGACTTAATAACCCCTGACATCAGTGATTCTAGCGCCGTATATTACGCGTTAGCCATGAGATTCGGAATGGGACAGAGAAGTCAGCTGTATCTTCTTCCTCTCGCATGAAGCCGGATGTGCAGGTCGTGGCTGTTATCCTCGTAGCGTGCATATTAATTGGTAATTCGTAGAGGATATGCAGCATATGGGTGGGAACCCTCATCGTCCCACGATAGTTCTGGCATCTAACGGTTTGCACAAACCATTGCCGTAATTCATTATGTGGGTATAGTGTACACCAAGCAGGCATGCGGGGTCGTGAAGCGGGGTTGTGCAACAAGGAGTTGATCTCTCATGGGTAAAGTAACGCACCTCTGCAGAGTGTAAGAACTGTAACTTGTTACTCCCTGTTCCGGGAAGGAGCTATGAACGCGGCAAGAAAGGAACTCCATGAAAGTTCTGGTCAACCTGTGAAGGCTGATTGTCATAGTTTTTTGGAATAAAATCAATATTTGAAGAAAGATTTACAAAAACTGCATAGTTCCAAGGATTTACAATCCGAGGTGGTAGTTAGAGCATCAAACTTCCCACCTTGCATATAATGAACTTGTTGGGTAACGCTGTTACTTATTCTTTCCTTTGATCCCTTGCTTAGACTCTGAGGATCCCGAAGTCGTGCCAATGTATGCAGCCGAATGTCAAGAATATGTGTTCTACGAGGAACCTGATCTGTCCGGAGGAGTTGAAGGAGTGGATTACGAGATCCGCTACGGTGTCGATGAGAACGAGTCCAATTAAGTATCTAGTTAGTAGTAACTAGCTGAGCCGAGTAGCATGAACTCTATAGAATAAGCTGCTGAGCTCCACTCATAGTCGGAGTTGCTACTTTTAAATTCCGCTAAACACTTTATATTTTGGTTTGTAAGTTGGATATTTTGGAAGTCTTGAACTTCCGGTGTTTTAATAATAATAATGTGTGTACATTTGTAATATGGACCCACAATATTTCTGTTGTACCACTCTGAGGGATGTGATATTTACGGAACGGTGTTCTGTAGATGTCATGTCAACGAGTATAGTGTACTACACATGCAGTGGTATGCTGGGTCACCTCAAAGATGAAGGACTCCATGCTTTACTTTTGTTCCGCTGGTTTGTAATAAGATAGCCTATGTCCATGAGATTGTAATAAAGTATTTATATTATGGATCATGTGATGAAATATGACCTTTGTATCTTGATATTACATCTTAAACTATGGGTGTTAGGTATTCGATCCAGGGACTAGCACTGGAATCACAGGGATTTTGAACCAAGTCAGGTTCGGGTCCACTACATGAGTGTTGCAAAGAAATTAATTGATGGTATGCTAAACAATCATGCTCAATGGCATGTGGAAATAACCTCAAAAAGGGTGAATTCAATCACCAAGGTAAACAATTAAGATCTTACTGCAAAGGTAGATGAGTTACTTAATATAGTAATTTTCAAGAAAGATACCCAAGTTAATGCTATCACTACCAAGGCTAATGATGTTAATTTTATAGCTCGTAGTCCTTATAATCCTGCATGGAAAATTCAAAAGTTTGCTTATAATGTTCAAAAACATTATTATAATCCTACAGGAGTTCCTTATAATAATTATGATAATAATAATGGAGAAAATCATGTCAATCTCTCGTTTGAACATACTATTAGAAATTTTATGCAAGCTCAAACCAATCAAAATAATATGCTTATTAAAATCACAGAGAACCATGAAACTATTATTGGTAAATTATCAATCAAGTCGTTGCAATTAGAAATGATGTGTAGGCTCTACATGAAAGAACTAAGACCATGAAGGCTCATTTGGCAAGGTAGCCTAGAGCCAAGTTCTCATACTTGAAAAATGCAATGGAAAGCCCGAGCCAAATCTGGTGGAAGACCTCAAGTTGATAAGGTTTGAAAATAATGGAGAGAATCCTAAAGAGCTAGATTATAGCAACGCCCAAACACCCGAGTATACCGTGGAAGATTTACTAAAGATGATCACCATAAAGAATTCCGGTATTGAAAAAGGTAACGATGCTACCTATCAACAATTTATTCAACAAGTAGCATCTAAAGTTAAAGAGTTAGAAATGGAGTATAAAAGACTAGTTGATAAGGTTCCTGCTAACCTAGATGATATATTTGAGCCCACTATTAAAATTAAGGTTAGGGTTAATGAGATATCTACACTTCGTGATCTTGGTGCAAGCATCTCAACTATTTCCAAGAGATTATTTTGTAAACAAAACTTGGGTCCATTTACAAACACTAAAATGAGACTCCATCTAGCTAATTGAACTTATAAACAAGCTATTGGGATTAAAGAAAATATAGTAATAGAAATTAAAGGCAGTCCCTCACTTATTGATCTTGTTATAGTGGACATGCCCGAAGATCCCATGGCTCCTATGATTCTAGGTAGGCCATTCCTAAGAACTATTAATGCTTTAATCAACTTGCATGAAGGGAATGTGAGAATAGGACTACCATCTAGAGATCCTTTATAGTCCACTTCCCTAGGAAGCAGATGGCCAAGCCTAATAATGATGATGATTGTATAATCACAATGAAAGCTAATTACTTTGAAGTTGGTGTTCCACTCACAAAACCTAAATGATCACCATATGGGTCAAGCTAACTAACCTTAAATAGAAGCACTTCATTGGAGGCAACGCATGTGAAATAAAATTTTTTATTCTTGTGTTAGTTTTGTTTTGTTAGTTTTTGTTCTTAATAAATAGTGTTCAAGAAAACCAATGGAGAGAGGAGAAGAATATAAGGTAATCCTCGATTTTATATTTTGCAAACACATGTATTAAAGGTATTGTTGATTTATAGTAACTCGATTTGATGTTATTTTTACTTTTGTTAAGATATGCAAAGGCGCGCGAAGCTACTAATGAAATTCCTCAAGTTTTGGCACCTTCTAGGTCACATAACGACAACTAGTACGGCGGGACACCCTGTACGGCGCGCCTGTACCGCATTGCAGCATCTAAAAATAAAAGTTTGATTTTTCTCGTAGGACACAGTCGTCATAATGACCACTGTACGGTCGGACACAGTCGTACCTCCCGCCCTTACTGTATGCTCGAGCAAACATCAAATTTTAGGCAAAGTAACTGATTGCATGACGATGAATAGTACGGGGTCACGCAACTGTACCACGCGCTCTTACTCAGTGCACCACAGGGAGGAAAACATTGACCCCAAGGTATGTACTCGGTACGGGCGGCCTCTGGCCGTACCGCCCGCCGACCCCAAGGTATGACCCTAAGAAGAGGTAACCTAAAATTCACAAAACACTATTCTCTTTATTCTACCTCCAAACTACAAACTGCCTCCATTAGACCTTCAATTCTACTCCTTCTTTCATTGATTCCTCGCACCCAATCGATTTAAGGTATGTTTTTCCTCTGATCCCCAACTTATTTGCATCCAAACCATGCTCAATCTTTCACCATTACGAATCTAGACTTAGGTCTTGTTCTTGAGCTAATCTTGATGTTGAGCATCTTTAGTTAGTTTTTATAGGAGATTCTTTTGTAACTAGTGTAACTAATATTCTACGTTTTTATTGGATCACAATTTTGATTAGATTTATTTTTTATTATTGTTATTAGATGAACACGAGGATCCGTACATGTGTGATGGCTGCGACACAATTCATATCAACCATTGATACGCTAACCCCTGAGTCACTTGGTATCGAGTTCACGAGAAGTTTCAGCAGAACTGTTTCAACCGTCTCAAGCTCTGAGAAATCAAGTCCACCAAGTGGGCGTGTCCCTTTATCCTGAACCAACTTGGTATCCATGCTAATTTTGATTTATTGTGCAACAATGTTTGTTTGTAAGATTTTTCCTTTTAGTATTGTGCCACGTACCACTACTTGAAGCTTGAGCTCCACAGCACTTTGACACATTCGGTGACTTCTCACTACTGTCCTAAGGAGCAAATTCCTCGAGTTGATCACATCGAATTCCGACTCATGAACCATGAGTACTCCTTAACACTCAACCAATGGGCTCACTACTTTGGGTTTGCCAACAACACCACCGACATATGCTCAACCTCGTTTTTGTAAATCCTACACGCTTAGGCTACTTTGATAGAATGAGAATCCATGGAAACACAACTAGGGGAAACCAAATTGATCATCCTACTATTCGTTATTTTTGTATGCTATTTCTAACATTGTGCGAGGACGTGGTGAGTTTACTAGAGTCCCACATATCCGCACGCCATATGACCCTGGGAAGAGGTAACCTAAAATTCACAAAACACTATTCTCTTTATTCTACCTCCAAACTCCAAACTACCTCCATTGGACCTTCAATTCTACTCCTTCTTTCATTGATTCCTCTCACCCAATCTATTTAAGGTATGTTTCTCCTCTGATCCCTAACTTATTTGCATCCCAACCATGCTCAATCTTTCACCATTATGAATCTAGACTTAGGTCTTGTTCTTGAGCTAATCTTGATGTTGAGCATCTTTAGTTAGTTTTTAGAGGAGATTATTTTGTAACTAGTGTAAAGTATGGTATATTCTACGTTTTTATTGGATCACAATTTTGATTAGATTTATTTTTTATTATTGTTATTAGATGAACACGAGGATCCGTACATGTGTGATGGCTGCGGCACAATTCATATCAACCATTGATACGCTAACCCCTGAGTCACTTGGTATCGAGTTCACCAGAAGTTTCAGCAGAACTGTTTCAACCGTCTCAAGCTCCGAGAAATCAAGTCCACCAAGTGGGCGTGTCCCTTTATCCTGAACCAACTTGGTATCCATGCTAATTTTGATTTATTGTGCAACAATGTTTGTTTGTAAGATTTTTCCTTTTAGTATTGTGCCACGTACCACTACTTGAAGCTTGAGTTCCACAGCACTTTGACACATTCGGTGACTTCTCACTACTGTCCTGAGGAGCAAATTCCTCGAGTTGATCACATCGAATTCCGACTCATGAACCATGAATACTCCTTAACACTCAACCAATGGGCTCACTACTTTGGGTTTGCCAACAACACCACCGACATATGCTCAACCTCGTTTTTGTAAATCCTACACGCTTAGGCTACTTTAATAGAATGAGAATCCATGGAAACACAACTAGGGGAAACCAAATTGATCATCCTACTATTCATTATTTTTGTATGCTATTTCTAACATTGTGCGAGCACGTGGTGAGTTTACTAGAGTCCCACATATCCGCACGCCATATGACCCTGGGAAGAGGTAACCTAAAATTCACAAAACACTATTCTCTTTATTCTACCTCCAAACTCCAAACTACCTCCATTGGACCTTCAATTCTACTCCTTCTTTCATTGATTCCTCTCACCCAATCTATTTAAGGTATGTTTCTCCTCTGATCCCTAACTTATTTGCATCCAAACCATGCTCAATCTTTCACCATTATGAATCTACACTTAGGTCTTGTTCTTGAGCTAATCTTGATGTTGAGCATCTTTAGTTAGTTTTTATAGGAGATTCTTTTGTAACTAGTGTAAAGGATGGTATATTCTATGTTTTTATGGGATCACAATTTTGATTAGATTTATTTTTTATTATTGTTATTAGATGAACACGAGGATCTGTACATGTGTGATGGCTGCGGCACAATTCATATCAACCATTGATACGCTAACCCCTGAGTCACTTGGTATCGAGTTCACGAGAAGTTTCAGCAGAACTGTTTCAACCGTCTCAAGCTCCGAGAAATCAAGTCCACCAAGTGGGCGTGTCCCTTTATCCTGAACCAACTTGGTATCCATGCTAATTTTGATTTATTGTGCAACAATGTTTGTTTGTAAGATTTTTCCTTTTAGTATTGTGCCACGTACCACTACTTGAAGCTTGAGTTCCACAGCACTTTGACACATTCGGTGACTTCTCACTACTGTCCTGAGGAGCAAATTCCTCGAGTTGATTACATCGAATTCTGACTCATGCACCATGAGTACTCCTTAACACTCAAGAAATGGGCTCACTACTTTGGGTTTGCCAACAACACCACCGACATATGCTCAACCTCGTTTTTGTAAATCCTACACGCTTAGGCTACTTTAATAGAATGAGAATCCATGGAAACATAACTAGGGGAAACCAAATTGATCATCCTACTATTCGTTATTTTGTATGCTATTTCTAACATTTTGCGACACGTGGTGAGTTTACTAGAGTCCCACATATCCGCACGCCATATGACCCTGGGAAGAGGTAACCTAAAATTCACAAAACACTATTCTCTTTATTCTACCTCCAAACTCCAAACTACCTCCATTGGACCTTCAATTCTACTCCTTCTTTCATTGATTCCTCTCACCCAATCTATTTAAGGTATGTTTCTCCTCCGATCCCTAACTTATTTGCATCCAAACCATGCTCAATCTTTCACCATTATGAATCTACACTTAGGTCTTGTTCTTGAGCTAATCTTGATGTTGAGCATCTTTAGTTAGTTTTTATAGGAGATTCTTTTGTAACTAGTGTAAAGGATGGTATATTCTATGTTTCTATTGGATCACAATTTTGATTAGATTTATTTTTTATTATTGTTATTAGATGAACACGAGGATTCGTACATGTGTGATGGCTGCGGCACAATTCATATCAACCATTGATACGCTTACCCCTGAGTCACTTGGTATCGAGTTCACGAGAAGTTTCAGCAGAACTGTTTCAACCGTCTCAAGCTCCGAGAAATCAAGTCCACCAAGTGGGCGTGTCCCTTTATCCTGAACCAACTTGGTATCCATGCTAATTTTGATTTATTGTGCAACAATGTTTGTTTGTAAGATTTTTCCTTTTAGTATTGTGCCACGTACCACTACTTGAAGCTTGAGTTCCACAGCACTTTGACACATTCGGTGACTTCTCACTACTGTCCTGAGGAGCAAATTCCTCGAGTTGATCACATCGAATTCCGACTCATGAACCATGAGTACTCCTTGACACTCAACCAATGGGCTCACTACTTTGGGTTTGCCAACAACACCACCGACATATGCTCAACCTCGTTTTTGTAAATCCTACACGCTTAGGCTACTTTAATAGAATGAGAATCCATGGAAACACAACTAGGGGAAACCAAATTGATCATCCTACTATTCGTTATTTTTGTATGTTATTTCTAACATTGCGCGGGCACGTGGTGAGTTTACTAGAGTCCCACATATCCGCACGCCATATGACCCTGGGAAGAGGTAACCTAAAATTCACAAAACACTATTCTCTTTATTCTACCTCCAAACTCCAAACTACCTCCATTGGACCTTCAATTCTACTCCTGCTTTCATTGATTCCTTGCACCCAATCTATTTAAGGTATGTTTCTCCTCCGATCCCTAACTTATTTGCATCCAAACCATGCTCAATCTTTCACCATTATGAATCTAGACTTAGGTCTTGTTCTTGAGCTAATCTTGATGTTGAGCATCTTTAGTTAGTTTTTAGAGGAGATTCTTTTGTAACTAGTGTAAAGTATGGTATATTCTATGTTTCTATTGGATCACAATTTTGATTAGATTTATTTTTTATTATTGTTATTAGATGAACACGAGGATTCGTACATGTGTGATGGCTGCGGCACAATTCGTATCAACCATTGATACGCTAACCCCTGAGTCACTTGGTATCGAGTTCACGAGAAGTTTCAGCAGAACTGTTTCAACCGTCTCAAGCTCCGAGAAATCAAGTCCACCAAGTGGGCGTGTCCCTTTATCCTGAACCAACTTGGTATCCATGCTAATTTTGATTTATTGTGCAACAATGTTTGTTTGTAAGATTTTTCCTTTTAGTATTGTGCCACGTACCACTACTTGAAGCTTGAGTTCCACAGCACTTTGACACATTCGGTGACTTCTCACTACTGTCCTGAGGAGCAAATTCCTCGAGTTGATCACATCGAATTCCGACTCATGAACCATGAATACTCCTTAACACTCAACCAATGGGCTCACTACTTTGGGTTTGCCAACAACACCACCGACATATGCTCAACCTCGTTTTTGTAAATCCTACACGCTTAGGCTACTTTAATAGAATGAGAATCCATGGAAACACAACAAGGGGAAACCAAATTGATCATCCTACTATTCATTATTTTTGTATGCTATTTCTAACATTGTGCGAGCACGTGGTGAGTTTACTAGAGTCCCACATATCCGCACGCCATATGACCCTGGGAAGAGGTAACCTAAAATTCACAAAACACTATTCTCTTTATTCTACCTCCAAACTCCAAACTACCTCCATTGGACCTTCAATTCTACTCCTTCTTTCATTGATTCCTCTCACCCAATCTATTTAAGGTATGTTTCTCCTCTGATCCCTAACTTATTTGCATCCAAACCATGCTCAATCTTTCACCATTATGAATCTACACTTAGGTCTTGTTCTTGAGCTAATCTTGATGTTGAGCATCTTTAGTTAGTTTTTATAGGAGATTCTTTTGTAACTAGTGTAAAGGATGGTATATTCTATGTTTTTATTGGATCACAATTTTGATTAGATTTTTTTTTTATTGTTATTAGATGAACACGAGGATCTGTACATGTGTGATGGCTGCGGCACAATTCATATCAACCATTGATACGCTAACCCCTGAGTCACTTGGTATCGAGTTCACGAGAAGTTTCAGCAGAACTGTTTCAACCGTCTCAAGCTCCGAAATCAAGTCCACCAAGTGGGCGTGTCCCTTTATCCTGAACCAACTTGGTATCCATGCTAATTTTGATTTATTGTGCAACAATGTTTGTTTGTAAGATTTTTCCTTTTAGTATTGTGCCACGTACCACTACTTGAAGCTTGAGTTCCACAGCACTTTGACACATTCGGTGACTTCTCACTACTGTCCTGAGGAGCAAATTCCTCGAGTTGATTACATCGAATTCTGACTCATGCACCATGAGTACTCCTTAACACTCAAGCAATGGGCTCACTACTTTGGGTTTGCCAACAACACCACCGACATATGCTCAACCTCGTTTTTGTAAATCCTACACGCTTAGGCTACTTTAATAGAATGAGAATCCATGGAAACATAACTAGGGGAAACCAAATTGATCATCCTACTATTCGTTATTTTTGTATGCTATTTCTAACATTTTGCGGGCACGTGGTGAGTTTACTAGAGTCCCACATATCCGCACGCCATATGACCCTGGGAAGAGGTAACCTAAAATTCACAAAACACTATTCTCTTTATTCTACCTCCAAACTCCAAACTACCTCCATTGGACCTTCAATTCTACTCCTTCTTTCATTGATTCCTCTCACCCAATCTATTTAAGGTATGTTTCTCCTCCGATCCCTAACTTATTTGCATCCAAACCATGCTCAATCTTTCACCATTATGAATCTACACTTAGGTCTTGTTCTTGAGCTAATCTTGATGTTGAGCATCTTTAGTTAGTTTTTATAGGAGATTCTTTTGTAACTAGTGTAAAGGATGGTATATTCTATGTTTTTATGGGATCACAATTTTGATTAGATTTATTTTTTATTATTGTTATTAGATGAACACGAGGATCTGTACATGTGTGATGGCTGCCGCACAATTCATATCAACCATTGATACGCTAACCCCTGAGTCACTTGGTATCGAGTTCACGAGAAGTTTCAGCAGAACTGTTTCAACCGTCTCAAGCTCCGAGAAATCAAGTCCACCAAGTGGGCGTGTCCCTTTATCCTGAACCAACTTGGTATCCATGCTAATTTTGATTTATTGTGCAACAATGTTTGTTTGTAAGATTTTTCCTTTTAGTATTGTGCCACGTACCACTACTTGAAGCTTGAGTTCCACAGCACTTTGACACATTCGGTGACTTCTCACTACTGTCCTGAGGAGCAAATTCCTCGAGTTGATTACATCGAATTCTGACTCATGCACCATGAGTACTCCTTAACACTCAAGAAATGGGCTCACTACTTTGGGTTTGCCAACAACACCACCGACATATGCTCAACCTCGTTTTTGTAAATCCTACACGCTTAGGCTACTTTAATAGAATGAGAATCCATGGAAACATAACTAGGGGAAACCAAATTGATCATCCTACTATTCGTTATTTTTGTATGCTATTTCTAACATTTTGCGGGCACGTGGTGAGTTTACTAAAGTCCCACATATCCGCACGCCATATGACCCTGGGAAGAGGTAACCTAAAATTCACAAAACACTATTCTCTTTATTCTACCTCCAAACTCCAAACTACCTCCATTGGACCTTCAATTCTACTCCTTCTTTCATTGATTCCTCTCACCCAATCTATTTAAGGTATGTTTCTCCTCCGATCCCTAACTTATTTGCATCCAAACCATGCTCAATCTTTCACCATTATGAATCTACACTTAGGTCTTGTTCTTGAGCTAATCTTGATGTTGAGCATCTTTAGTTAGTTTTTATAGGAGATTCTTTTGTAACTAGTGTAAAGGATGGTATATTCTATGTTTCTATTGGATCACAATTTTGATTAGATTTATTTTTTATTATTGTTATTAGATGAACACGAGGATTCGTACATGTGTGATGGCTGCGGCACAATTCATATCAACCATTGATACGCTTACCCCTGAGTCACTTGGTATCGAGTTCACGAGAAGTTTCAGCAGAACTGTTTCAACCGTCTCAAGCTCCGAGAAATCAAGTCCACCAAGTGGGCGTGTCCCTTTATCCTGAACCAACTTGGTATCCATGCTAATTTTGATTTATTGTGCAACAATGTTTGTTTGTAAGATTTTTCCTTTTAGTATTGTGCCGTACCACTACTTGAAGCTTGAGTTCCACAGCACTTTGACACATTCGGTGACTTCTCACTACTGTCCTGAGGAGCAAATTCCTCGAGTTGATCACATCGAATTCCGACTCATGAACCATGAGTACTCCTTGACACTCAACCAATGGGCTCACTACTTTGGGTTTGCCAACAACACCACCGACATATGCTCAACCTCGTTTTTGTAAATCCTACACGCTTAGGCTACTTTAATAGAATGAGAATCCATGGAAACACAACTAGGGGAAACCAAATTGATCATCCTACTATTCGTTATTTTTGTATGTTATTTCTAACATTGCGCGGGCACGTGGTGAGTTTACTAGAGTCCCACATATCCGCACGCCATATGACCCTGGGAAGAGGTAACCTAAAATTCACAAAACACTATTCACTTTATTCTACCTCCAAACTCCAAACTACCTCCATTGGACCTTCAATTCTACTCCTGCTTTCATTGATTCCTTGCACCCAATCTATTTAAGGTATGTTTCTCCTCCGATCCCTAACTTATTTGCATCCAAACCATGCTCAATCTTTCACCATTATGAATCTAGACTTAGGTCTTGTTCTTGAGCTAATCTTGATGTTGAGCATCTTTAGTTAGTTTTTAGAGGAGATTCTTTTGTAACTAGTGTAAAGTATGGTATATTCTATGTTTCTATTGGATCACAATTTTGATTAGATTTATTTTTTATTATTGTTATTAGATGAACACGAGGATTCGTACATGTGTGATGGCTGCGGCACAATTCGTATCAACCATTGATACGCTAACCCCTGAGTCACTTGGTATCGAGTTCACGAGAAGTTTCAGCAGAACTGTTTCAACCGTCTCGAGCTCCGAGAAATCAAGTCCACCAAGTGGGCGTGTCCCTTTATCCTGAACCAACTTGGTATCCATGCTAATTTTGATTTATTGTGCAACAATGTTTGTTTGTAAGATTTTTCCTTTTAGTATTGTGCCACGTACCACTACTTGAAGCTTGAGTTCCACAGCACTTTGACACATTCGGTGACTTCTCACTACTGTCCTGAGGAGCAAATTCCTCGAGTTGATCACATCGAATTCCGACTCATGAACCATGAATACTCCTTAACACTCAACCAATGGGCTCACTACTTTGGGTTTGCCAACAACACCACCGACATATGCTCAACCTCGTTTTTGTAAATCCTACACGCTTAGGCTACTTTAATAGAATGAGAATCCATGGAAACACAACTAGGGGAAACCAAATTGATCATCCTACTATTCATTATTTTTGTATGCTATTTCTAACATTGTGCGAGCACGTGGTGAGTTTACTAGAGTCCCACATATCCTTGCACATATGACCCTGGGAAGAGGTAACCTAAAATTCACAAAACACTATTGTCTTTATTCTACCTCCAAACTCCAAACTACCTCCATTGGACCTTCAATTCTACTCCTTCTTTCATTGATTCCTCTCACCCAATCTATTTAAGGTATGTTTCTCCTCTGATCCCTAACTTATTTGCATCCAAACCATGCTCAATCTTTCACCATTATGAATCTACACTTAGGTCTTGTTCTTGAGCTAATCTTGATGTTGAGCATCTTTAGTTAGTTTTTATAGGAGATTCTTTTGTAACTAGTGTAAAGGATGGTATATTCTATGTTTTTATTGGATCACAATTTTGATTAGATTTTTTTTTTATTGTTATTAGATGAACACGAGGATCTGTACATGTGTGATGGCTGCGGCACAATTCATATCAACCATTGATACGCTAACCCCTGAGTCACTTGGTATCGAGTTCACGAGAAGTTTCAGCAGAACTGTTTCAACCGTCTCAAGCTCCGAGAAATCAAGTCCACCAAGTGGGCGTGTCCCTTTATCCTGAACCAACTTGGTATCCATGCTAATTTTGATTTATTGTGCAACAATGTTTGTTTGTAAGATTTTTCCTTTTAGTATTGTGCCACGTACCACTACTTGAAGCTTGAGTTCCACAGCACTTTGACACATTCGGTGACTTCTCACTACTGTCCTGAGGAGCAAATTCCTCGAGTTGATTACATCGAATTCTGACTCATGCACCATGAGTACTCCTTAACACTCAAGCAATGGGCTCACTACTTTGGGTTTGCCAACAACACCACCGACATATGCTCAACCTCGTTTTTGTAAATCCTACACGCTTAGGCTACTTTAATAGAATGAGAATCCATGGAAACATAACTAGGGGAAACCAAATTGATCATCCTACTATTCGTTATTTTTGTATGCTATTTCTAACATTTTGCGGGCACGTGGTGAGTTTACTAGAGTCCCACATATCCGCACGCCATATGACCCTGGGAAGAGGTAACCTAAAATTCACAAAACACTATTCTCTTTATTCTACCTCCAAACTCCAAACTACCTCCATTGGACCTTCAATTCTACTCCTTCTTTCATTGATTCCTCTCACCCAATCTATTTAAGGTATGTTTCTCCTCCGATCCCTAACTTATTTGCATCCAAACCATGCTCAATCTTTCACCATTATGAATCTACACTTAGGTCTTGTTCTTGAGCTAATCTTGATGTTGAGCATCTTTAGTTAGTTTTTAGAGGAGATTCTTTTGTAACTAGTGTAAAGTATGGTATATTCTATGTTTCTATTGGATCACAATTTTGATTAGATTTATTTTTTATTATTGTTATTAGATGAACACGAGGATTCGTACATGTGTGATGGCTGCGGCACAATTCGTATCAACCATTGATACGCTAACCCCTGAGTCACTTGGTATCGAGTTCACGAGAAGTTTCAGCAGAACTATTTCAACCGTCTCAAGCTCCGAGAAATAAAGTCCACCAAGTGGGCGTGTCCCTTTATCCTGAACCAACTTGGTATCCATGCTAATTTTGATTTATTGTGCAACAATGTTTGTTTGTAAGATTTTTCCTTTTAGTATTGTGCGACGTACCACTACTTGAAGCTTGAGTTCCACAGCACTTTGACACATTCGGTGACTTCTCACTACTGTCCTGAGGAGCAAATTCCTCGAGTTGATCACATCGAATTCCGACTCATGCACCATGAGTACTCCTTAACACTCAACCAATGGGCTCACTACTTTGGGTTTGCCAACAACACCACCGACATATGCTCAACCTCGTTTTTGTAAATCCTACACGCTTAGGCTACTTTAATAGAATGAGAATCCATGGAAACACAACTAGGGGAAACCAAATTGATCATCCTACTATTCGTTATTTTTGTATGCTATTTCTAACATTGTGCGGGCACGTGGTGAGTTTACTAGAGTCCCACATATCCATGCATATATGACCACAGGAAGAGGTAACCTAAAATTCACAAAACACTATTCTCTTTATTCTACCTCCAAACTCCAAACTACCTCCATTGGACCTTCAATTCTACTCCTTCTTTCATTGATTCCTACTTTTAATCTATTTAAGGTATGTTTCTCCTCCGATCCCTAACTTATTTGCATCCAAACCATGCTCAATCTTTCACCATTATGAATCTAGACTTAGGTCTTGTTCTTGAGCTAATCTTGATGTTGACCATCTTTAGTTAGTTTTTATAGGAGATTCTTTTGTAACTAGTGTAAAGGATGGTATATTCTATGTTTCTATTGGATCACAATTTTGATTAGATTTATTTTTTATTATTGTTATTAGATGAACACGAGGATCCGTACATGTGTGATGGCTGCGGCACAATTCGTATCAACCATTGATACGCTAACCCCTGCGTCACTTGTTATCGAGTTCACTGAGAAGTTTCAGCAGAACTGTTTCACCCGTCTCAAGCTCCGAGAAATCAAGTCCACCAAGTGGGCGTGTACCTTCATCCTGAACAAACTTGGTATCCGTGCTAATTTTGATTTATTGTGCAACAATGTTTGTTTGTAAGATTTTTCCTTTTAGGATTGTTCCACGTACCACTACTTGAAGCTTGAGTTCCTCAGCACTTTGACACATTCGGTGACTTCTCACTACTGTCCTGAGGAGCAAATTCTTCGAGTTGATCACATCGAATTCCGACTCATGAACCATGAGTACTCCTTGACACTCAACCAATGGGCTCACTACTTTGGGTTTGCCAACAACACCACCGACATATGCTCAACCTGGTTTTTGTAAATCCTACACGCTTAGGCTACTTTAATAGAATGAGAATCCATGGAAACACAACTAGGGGAAACCAAATTGATCATCCTACTATTCGTTATTTTTGTATGCTATTTCTAACATTGTGCGGGCACGTGGTGAGTTTACTAGAGTCCCACATATCCGCACGCCATATGACCCTGGGAAGAGGTAACCTAAAATTCACAAAACTCTATTCTCTTTATTCTACCTCCAAACTCCAAACTACCTCCATTGGACCTTCAATTCTACTCCTTCTTTCATTGATTCCTCGCACCCAATCTATTTAAGGTATGTTTCTCCTCCGATCCCTAACTTATTTGCATGCAAACCATGCTCAATCTTTCACCATTATGAATCTAGACTTAGGTCTTGTTCTTGAGCTAATCTTGATGTTGACCATCTTTAGTTAGTTTTTATAGGAGATTCTTTTGTAACTAGTGTAAAGGATGGTATATTCTATGTTTCTATTGGATCACAATTTTGATTAGATTTATTTTTTATTATTGTTATTAGATGAACACGAGGATCCGTACATGTGTGATGGCTGCGGCACAATTCGTATCAACCATTGATACGCTAACCCCTGCGTCACTTGTTATCGAGTTCACTGAGAAGTTTCAGCAGAACTGTTTCACCCGTCTCAAGCTCCGAGAAATCAAGTCCACCAAGTGGGCGTGTACCTTCATCCTGAACAAACTTGGTATCCGTGCTAATTTTGATTTATTGTGCAACAATGTTTGTTTGTAAGATTTTTCCTTTTAGGATTGTTCCACGTACCACTACTTGAAGCTTGAGTTCCTCAGCACTTTGACACATTCGGTGACTTCTCACTACTGTCCTGAGGAGCAAATTCTTCGAGTTGATCACATCGAATTCCGACTCATGAACCATGATTACTCCTTGACACTCAACC
Source organism: Avena insularis (assembly GCA_023614405.1). Lineage (NCBI taxonomy): Eukaryota > Viridiplantae > Streptophyta > Magnoliopsida > Poales > Poaceae > Avena > Avena insularis. The sequence continues at coordinate 271,771,693 of CM042697.1, forward strand.
AATGGGCTCACTACTTTGGGTTTGCCAACAACACCACCGACATATGCTCAACCTCTTTTTTGTAAATCCTACACGCTTGGGCTACTTTAATAGAATGAGAATCCATGGAAATACAACCAGGGGATACCAAATTGATCATCCTACTATTCGTTATTTTTGTATGGTATTTCTAATATTGTGCAGGCATGTGGTGAGTTTACTAGTCAATGAGGAGGACATGATGATCCTTGCTAAAGTTGCTATCCCTAACTATAACTTGACGCCAAATTTGGGTGCCCTTCTTTTGTTTTATCTTCATCATCAGGGGCTTGAATCGAATGGTCCCATATGAAGAGGAGTAGTCATAACCATTCTTGCACATGCACTCCAAGTCAACCTAGGTAACTGATGCGGTTTGTTGTATAGAAAACAAAAATATTCCTATGGTTTGCAACTGCCAAGATCGAATCAAGGCGATACTTTGTAATGGTTACAGAAGTACTCACCCTCGTCAATCATAAGCGTGATGACATTCCTGAAAACAAACATGGTTGATAGATGATCAGCGCCACAGACGGGAAGCGCCTCCGTAATTGGTCAAACGTTCAGTGCGCCGATGACTCCCGAACCATCGCTCCAGCCGGGTAGCGGAAGTAGAAGATCCCCAGGAACTCCAGTAGCTCTATGCCATGGTAGAGGTGGTGGAGGGCAAGATCTCGAGCAGGGCTTCATCAAGCACCTTTTCTAGTGGCAATGGGCAAGGCAAGCAAGGGGAGAATATGCCAACTAAAGGGCCTATGAGAGAGGCAAGTGACAGTGTGTGAGAGGGTGGTGGTATCCACCTCCTTTTAAAGGGAGAGGGGGAAACCCCCTCCCTTTTCCGGCACCAAGGAGGTGCCCCCTCCCCTCCTCTCATTCATGTGAGTGGCCTCTCCACTCACATAAATTCCATCTCCACTTTCTCCCATTTAATCTCCACTCAAAAACCAAAAGGTCTTTCCATTAAAGCACTTCAATTCTCTTGTTTTAATGCAACTCGATTTAATGAATAATTCATTTAATAAGTACTTAATTTAATGAACAATTCAAATAATTAAGACATTAACATTTTTAGCCCTTGCTTTTTTGCGATACCACAAAACCATTTTGGCAAATTCAACAGAACAATTTCCTACGATGTCCATTGTGTTCCCTATCCGCTAAAATGCATCGTTTAACCTTAAGTGTGTCTCCCTATGGGTTCGAGAACTATGTAGACACGATCGAGACTCTCTCCTGTCAATAATCATTAGAGGGACCTGGAGATCCATAATGACTCCCACTAGTTCCACGAAGATCAGATAATCGTCCGGACCTCTTTTGCTGTAATCAAATTCCTTTGTCTCGTGATATATTTCTTGTCCGAGATACGATCACATGGTATCAGCCATACCTTGTTTCATCTTGTCCCGACAGGTTCTCTTTTTCTCGTTCCCATGAGATGAGATTCTAGTGATCAGATCACTTACATCCAGGCTATGTCAATGTGATATCACCGAGAGGGCCCTGAGTACATATCTCCATCATCCGTAGGAAAAAATCCCACTCAATTAGGGTTAACAAAAACTTTTGTTAATTAAAAGTAATATGAATGCATGAATACTTGTGGAATCCATCGGCACCATGTCCAGGAGGCAGACCACGATCCATCGCCACCCCCTGTCTAGCCCTCGAGCCCTGCCAAGACGTGGACCACAGAGAACGCGTCGCACCCAGTTCATCCCTATCATGCCGAGAGTACGCCAGAGCGTAGCACCCGACACGCTCACATACGCCGCGCCTCGCACTCGCCGCCCGTGCCTGCGATCACCGCCGTCCCAGGAGACCACCAGACATGCCTGTTCGCCGCCACACGACCAGGAGCACATGTGCGTCGTCAAATACGTCATCGGTGCCGCTCATAGCACCGCACGTTCCAGACTAAACCACACCTCCCCGTGCCGCGCCATCAAGACGTTGAGCATCACTAAGGAACCACGCACCATCCTAGAACCCGCGCCATGCCAGTAGCTCGCTGTAACGTCAACCCCGATGAGCTCTGCCCATGCCGCTCGGCCTCCCTCGCTCGCCTATAAAAGGAGGCCTCTCCAGCTCGAATTCTCCACACCATCTCACTCCCCTCTCTCTCAGAAACCTCCGACACCTTTCCCTAGAGCAATGAGAGCTCTCTCTCGCTAGAATTTTGGCCGGAGCCTGCCGCTGCTGGAGGAGAAGGGCACCATCGATTGCGGCCACCCCAGGAGAAGCCGCCAGTACCAGGAGAACCGCCGTCGTCAACAACCTGATTCGCCTCCGTCGCCGACCCTCACCTGAGCCCCGGTGAGCCTCCCCAGACCCCCACTAGCCATGCTAGGGTTAGTCCCCGTCATGTCCTATTCTGATGAGGACGACGGTGGTGAGCCGTTGATCTTGCATCTAATCCTACGGTCGTAATCGCCCCATACCCCTTCGCCGCCCCTATCTCACTGATGAGTGGGGACACCACTTAAACCCGCCCACGCGAGCTGTGCGCAGTGGGCCGTCCCAGCAACTCTCCCACGCGACCTAGTTAGTTTAAATTTAGATTTTTCATTTTAGTTTCAAAACTAGTTCTGTCTTTTGATTCAAAAATCAATTCATAGAGTTTTACTGAACCAAATAGCATGAAACCAATTTTCTTAGAAAGGTATTGAAATTCTTAATCCAAGCCCATTGGATTCAATCCATTTAGAGTTATAGATCACCTAATGGTAAAAATAACAAGGCAAATACTTTTCTGCATGCAACCATTTTTCAAATTCAACCATAAATGCTTTTGAGTTGATCATTCCAACTCTCAAAATTCACATTTGATAAGACCTTTCTGAATATATAAAAATATCTAGGTTTACTAACAGTAATAATAGACAAGTAATAAAAGAATGCCCTGTAGGCATTTCTAGTAACTTTAATTAATTAAAATAATAAGGTTAAACATTATTAAATTGTGACACCACTTTAAATCACATTCCCAAGTATTAAAATATGTGGTGATGACATGTGTCAACATGATCCCATATTTTAATTGGAGAATATTAAATCTTAAGTAGTTTTTCAATGATTAGAAATTACTTTTCTAAAATAAAATGAATAATACTATTTCTTTAATCCTTGTGATGATTGTGATGATGCTAGATCATCTAGTGTGAACCTTTGAGTGCTAAACAGACGCTAGTAACGACCAAGGATACGAATAGGAAGGAGACTACTACGAAGAGGAAGCTGAGGAGAACTTCAACTACTGCACTTCACAAGGCAAGCTAAGCTAAAACGATGCAAGTATTACTTTCAATCCTAAAACCACTAGATTAACCTATGCAAGATGCATTAGGCATAATTGCTTATACCCCTTTGATTACACCAAATCCTAGTTTTACTTGCAATCTTTATTCTTTTATTTCTTTATCAAAGCTTTTTATTTATGTTACTTAGTGACTTGTGAATTTTGGAAAGATATTAGAGGTAGCATGAAGAGCATAAAACTTGGCCTATGATAGATAGAACTAGATGTTATACTGAGGCATGAGGTTAGATTTAGATAAGTCACACTTGATTAGTACCCCTCATTAGTGATTACCCTCAACTTTGATGATGAAAATGTTGAGGCATGAGCCTTAGCCCTTTATAAAACCGATGGTTGTGTTCGGATGCGATACCATTCCAATTTTACCATACAACCACAATACCCGAATTGGGTAGGGATTGACTGGAAGTTTATATATCTTAGTATGGGTTCCCTTGCGAACGAGGTTTGAGCTGAGGCTACCTCGTGATGATTGACCACCTGTGCAATTCACAAGATGACAGATGGTCATGGCTGGGAGGCCAAACTCATAGGGGAGGTGCATATACTAGGGTGTGTAATTGAAAGGTTAGGATACTGATTATGGTGATTCAGGATTGTTCTTGATGGATGTATCGAATATTGTGGTGAAAGTTGGAGTGGCCATACTGTTCCATTGTCAGATGTTTTCAAAATGACTTGTGAAATGAATCATGACTTTGACTTGACCACAACAGGGTTGTGAAAGGGATAACTAAGTTCCCACTTAGGTGTTATAAAACCTTAAACTACTTTTCTTTACTTCTGAACTTAGCTAGAGATAAACCTGGCTTTTTGCAAAACAACCTAGAGCTTAGGATTCCTGCTTGAAACCTCTTTACTTGTTAGTCTTAGTTTGTGAGTTCTTAAAGACTACTCATGGCTTTGTCCCTGGCTATTCCTATGGCCAGACTATGAGGAGGACTACCAGGATGATGGACAACAGGAAGTCTATGACAACTACGATCATCTCCCATCGTCAGCATTGCCTGTGACCCTGAAGATGGAGCTTCGCCCATGTTACCATTATTATATTATTCCGCTGTGTTGGTTGTATTAAGACTGGATCATGAGATCCTTTATTTGTATGACCTTTATTATGGTTTGTAATTGATGATGAACTATGGTACCAATCTATTATGTGTAACATCCCAAAAATCATGATTTCAAAGTTTGCGTATCATTCATGCATTCATAATCATCTTAGGATCATTTTTCAAAAAACAGAAACTTTGTGGTCTATCATTTTATGTAAGCAAGGCAATGGCCTTATTACTACCTTCTAATAGGAAAGTATTTTCTTTAATCAGTAAAGAATTGAACATGAGTTTGAGTTTTGTTTCTAAGGCTTGGTCACAAAACAAATTATGAATTCAAAACCATTCTCATGTCTTATTTAAATAAATAATAAAGACAAGGTTTATATTTAAATATCAATGGGCCATTGTAAATTTGAGTGAAGAGCAATACTTTATACACAAATATGTACATGTTTCACTTTACAAAAATCCAGAAAGTGTTCGAATTCAAACTCTTTTAAAATCATTTGAAAAGGATTCCTAGAAAATCAAACAGAAAAAAAGAAAATGGAAAAGAAATCAGAAAGGGCCAGCGCCACTCATTCGGCCCAGTAGCAGATGCAGCCCACCCGGGTTTTTCCCCTCTCCCTCTGTTTCTCACCACCCCCGCGCACACCCCCTCGCTGACCAACAGGCCCAGCAGCCACGTCATCTCGTCGTCCTCAATCACCACGCGACGACCCGCTCCGCCGTCACCTCCCCGCAGTGACGCCGCGATTACTCTCTGCTTAAATCCCATTGATTCACCGTGTTAATTCCGCCCCTGCTCCAGCTACTTAATCCCCACCCCTCTGCGACCATTTCCCCTCACTCAGCACCCCCACTCCGCCACCAGGCTGCCCGTATTTCGCAGAACTCTGCCGCAGTACCGACGATCTCCGGCGGTGAATTCTGGTGAGCACTCCCCCCCTTGCCTTCTAGTATTGCCAGTATGATCACTGCCACCTTGCGCATCTTCTAAGACCACGGGTGTGTGCTAGGACCATCCAGAGCCTCGCCAACTTCGATGACTGCGTGTGCCCGATGAAACTAGCAACTCTGACTAGCTCTCCTGGTTTGTACAGTGTAACACCCCAGTTTTAGTAAATCTTTATTTAGGGATTGATTGTGCATTCATTAGCATCATCTCTTAAAATTGCATGCAAAGAATTCAAGGCAAAACCCTAAACCCTAGTTTTCTTCCCTCTTTTCGAAACACTCTCAAATGGTTTGAATTTCGAAAATTACCAAAAATGTATGGAACCCAAATTGTTCAAGGGTCCTTGCAATATTTTAAAATTGCAAATGCTCTGGTATTTTTCAAATGGTCAAAAACATATTTGAAATGAATTTGCAAAATAAAGAAATAAGAAAGCTAAATAGAAAAATATTTCAAAAAAAAAAATATCTGCAGCAGCCGTAGCAGGCCGGACCAAACCTTTTTCCTGCCCTGCCAGCCGCGTGAGCATGAGCTAGTAGTTTCCTCCGCAGCCCAGCCGCAGCCCACCGGCCCATACCCCTTTGGTCTTTCCTCCTGTCGTCTTCCTCAGCGGCGAGGAAGCAGCTCGGTTTCCCGAGCGCCGCCGTCGATCTCTGCCGCTCGCTCCCTGCCGTCCGTCGCGCTCCGGAGTAGAGATAAGAACGCCACGATGCTCCTGCCTCAACCCTATCTCCCTATCCTCTCCCCAGAGACCTCTCTCTCGCTCTTTGCGATACGCTCAAAACCCTAGCATGTGCAGACGCCGCTCGCCGTCATTGTTCCGAGACCCCCCGAGCCTCTCTGACGTTGCTGGGAGCTTCGCCTCGCCGCGCTGATCATATTCCCCAAAGGAATTGGCCAAGCTCGCCCGGAATCGACGCCGCTATCAATTTCCTCTTTGCCTTTGCCGCTTCTCGCCGGCGACCGTGTCGTCGACCCCGACCCCCTCCGGCCCAGCTGACAACCGCATACCATCAAGGGTAAGCTGTCGGTCGTCCTGGACCCCTCTGTTTCTTCCCTCGCTTTCTTCTGCTCCCGCGCCGAGCGCCGCCCACCGCCACCGTCGGGCATGGCCACTCCCGGTGCTCTGATGACTAATAGATGGCGGCGCGACCACCGTTAGCCTCCCTGTGCTCCGCTCATTCAAACCCACGCAAAACCGCTTCCCCTCGAGCCCTCCTCCGCCGTGGCCGTGGTCATCTGAGCGCTTCCGCCGTTGAGCCTCCGTGGCATCTGCGTGGCGTGATGACTTGGCACCGGCCCCATCCCTCAGTTGCAGTGGGTAGCCCTTGCCTTGGTGAGAAACACCCCAACCGGCCTCCCCTGTCCCACTTTGCCTACGTGGAGGCTGAGGTGGCCAGAGGCCCACCTGTCCGTGTCTGTGGCTAGCCCATCCTACGGTGTAAAAAGTATTTCCAGTCTTATTTAAATTAAGAAAAAGGTTTAACAATTTCAGAAATTGTTTTGAATATTGTAAATTCAATAACTTTTAATCTGTAATTCCGAAAAATACAAATAATATATCAAATTGTTCAGAAAAATGAAACATAGCTATTTAAGCTATAATAATGCATTTTTCAACAACATAAATGACAAGTATAATTAGCAGAACATAGTAACCCCTCTCATTAGAGTTTTCCTGAATTAGGGTTTTTACCCCTCGGAACCCCGATTAAGTTGTCAACCATGCTATAGGGTTTCAGTCTAATGCAATTTAACTTGTCATATCATCATCCTTGCTTGAGAATTGCATCGATGTCATTGTTGATTGTTTCCCCTTTCTTTCCGGTGTTTGCTTCTCCACGGTAGAATACGATATCGAGATCGAGATCGAAGACCGAGATCAAGACCATCGAAGATCGACGAACAATACTTGACCAACAATAATCAAGTCAAGTACAAGGTTCCCGAAGATCTTATTATTGTTTATCAACAGGCAAAGGCAAGCATAGCCCCACCATGATATAATCCTATGATTTCGAAAGCATTTCAATTCTTGCCATGTTGCATACGATTCTACTGTGTTCTTTTATCGATAGATAAAGTATCCTATCTATTGCATTACTCCCTTTGAGCTTATAATACCTGATCCACTGCTCCTAGCATAACTAGGTTTGGCTTGTGTGCAATGCTAGATCTTTTATCTGTGTCTTGATTAGCCATGCTTAGCTGTTGAGTCTGGTTCATCCAGATGATGTATCAGATGCAGATAATTTAGTATGACATGAGAACGTGGTAAGATGAGATCAGTGATATGAGATTAAACATGCTAAGGCTTGTATGGGAGGCCATGGTGGGATGTGGTTTTTCTAGTCCCATGCTCGCCACCACTAGGAACTGAGTTCTTGCCTTTGGAACCGAGTCGAGCGTACAGCCACACGGGGCTTGGGAACCCCTCGCCTGATGACCTTGCCTAGTAGATTCCATGAGTCACATAGTTCGGGCGTTCCATTCGACATATGCATAGAAAATCTTTTGAAAGATTTGTCGGGTGAAGTTGGTGCATTGATAACAGGTAGGTAAGCGTGGACCGGGTTGCTTTGGGTCGATGGAGCCCCTATTAACCAACCTCGCCTCACATCTTTAAGTACCGGCTTCGGGATTTGACCCGTTACGGCGGAACCATACTTATTGCGTGACTCATGGTCTCGACGAAAGCAAGGTAAAGGTTGTGGCCAACCCTCCCGCCAGCCTTCCAAGGAAGAGGGCTAATAGCTTGGCATTAAGAGTCGGTTGGTACGTGTGGGTAAAGTTGTACACCCCTGCAGGGTAATAATATTTTCGAAAAGCCGTGTTCACGGTTATGAACGCTTGGTGACCAAATTTCTAAGATCATAGAGAACTTGAACCTAATCTTAAAACTTGGTAGATCCACGTGTGCTAAAGGATGCTTCCTCATGGGTACGAGGGGGTGATCCTAGTTCAGATGATGATGACTTGGTGGATATCAAAAGATAATGATCAATATTTCAGAGATGTCGCTCTCTTATCCCCTTTTAAAATACTCTGATCAGACGAGCTTCTTCTCTCCCTCATGTTCTCTAAACAAAGATGGCTTTATGCAAAACAGCTCCACCAGCCATAAGTCTTGCGGAGTACACCCTATACTCACCCTTGCTTTGTTGATACTTTTGGCAGAGTAAGTGTTCACCTGAAGATGAGTTCCGTACTACATCGACATCGACGAGTAGCTTGGGGTTCCCGGCCGGCAACCTGGAATCTATGGGCTGGGATGTCATCGTTATGCTTCAGGCCTCTTAGGCCATTTGTTAATTTTGCTATACTTAATAGCATAATTTGCTTTCTGTTGTTTGATGTTTGTGGTCAGTGACCTCTGCTTGTAATAATTTGGTTCTCTACTCAGTTATGAGATTGCTATAATAAATTTTGTGTCATGGGGTCACTGTTGTGTTACCGATTCTTCACTGGATATTCTCGAGATCAAGGTTAAGCTTATGTCAGACAGAGGTCTGGGATTCGTTTAGCCCTGATCCCAGGGGTGTCACATACAGACCGCGCCTTTCCCTCTCGTTGACACTCGTGTGACCAGCATCGTCTCGCGCATCTAACGCACTTCTTCTCTTGCCTTGGCATGACCTATACCCCTGCCAGCGACGACGAACAGAAGCAGCCGTCGCTAGAAGAAACTATGGCGAGCAATCCCCGTCGACCTCGAGCGCCCCTTCGCCAACCAAGCACACCTTGAGCATCAGAAACGCATGGCGAACATGGTGAGCTATCCCTCCCTCTCCCGCGCTTCCTGTATCATCGGCACCGTCCCCGTTTAACCGCGCCGCCACAAGCCACCGTCGCAGCGCCGCTCATTTTTGGTTCGATTGATTTAGGCCGTTAGATCTATATCTGATGCATAGAATTAGATCACTTAAGCAAAGCGGTACGTGAAGATCTGGCCGTGCGCAGTCACTTAAATCCAACGGTCCACGTTGATTGATCCGGCCGAACCGGTACGGTCCAATCAAACACGCCCACGTGTCTGGGTTTTAGATTTAAAATCTAAATTTAGATCTATTAGATGTTCAAACTTGTAAAAATCATAACTTTTGATCCACACGTCCAAATTTTGCGAATTTTATATCAATGGAATCAGCATAAAGAGTAATTTCCAACCATGCACTTTGTTTAATGAATTACTTCTGTAAACTTAGTTGTTTTTGGAGAAACATTTGTAAGCTTATTTTGTGTATGGAAATTAGTTGGAAAATGTTTTAAAGGCCAAATAAAGTTTATTTGATGTATAAATGTTTATTTTATCAATAAGTACTGTTTTACTTGCCTTGTTTGGTTTAGAAAAATCATCACATGGCATTTGCATGCATTCATATATTTTTGTTTGATTATTTTGGAATGTGAATTTGGTGTTATCATTTTATGTGTAGATTTTGGTTCTAGTGGTGATTGTGACTGTGAAGATTGTTGTTACTCCCACAACTACCAAGGCAAGTGGTGCTTCATACTTTTTGTCCCAATATTTTGACTTTGAATTAGAAATATTTTGTATAGGGGTTGCATGAATATTGCTAAGTATCTATATTCTATGCTTGGGAAATCCTAGTAGTTGCAGAATTGTTAGAGTTTTCTCTAAGTTAAGATACTTGCTATTACCATGCTTAGCCTAGCTAGTAGAAACCAAGGGTGGATTATATACACATGCTATGGAAAATATTTCTAAGTATCTGACTTATGTTTTGCTTAATAAAAACAACTAAGTGAATGAAACACCTAGGTGGAATGGTGGATTGGTTTATGTTGAGTGGTTACACAAGGCCAGGGGACTGGTGAACCTTGTGTATCTCACTTGTGGAATGCCGCCCAGGAATAAAGGGATTTGAAATGCCAAATGTTAAGAAGCTTCTACTGCAGCCACATGGCATTATGGGCTCTGCCTGGATCATATAGGTTGCAATAACTTAGCCATTTGGACAGTTGGTGGTAGTGGGTGATAGGTTGGAACGCGTCCATTTGGTCTAAGGGAAGGCTTCTGAAAGGTCCTGTCTTGGTGAAAATCAAGTCTTGTGGGGAAAGTGCACCACCTCTGCAGAAGGAAGAAACTAAGTACTTAGCTGTGTCCCCGGTAAAGGAAAATTTGGGCATCAAGACATGGAAGCCATCAAGAATCTCCTCATCCCAATTTTCTAAGTTAAAACTTGTGGTTGAACAAGGTTAAAGGTTCACCAATTTCTATTGGTGGTTCCTTGGGAGTTTTTGCCAAACAAAAACTTAGAGTTTTCAACTGATAGGTAAAACTGATGGGGATGCGCCTACCGGGGTATACCCAGCAGGACGTTTCCGACTGGCCCAAGAACTGGCGAGTGGGCCTACAAGACGGCGACTAGATCGAAGCCAGCGAGGATCCAAGCGACTGGGAGTTGAAGGCCCAGGCGAGTAGATAGGCCCAGTCGGATTAGGATAACTAATTCGGTTGAGATATGTAAACCCTAGGGGAGGTGAGCCTATATAAACCTCCCTGCAGGGCGTGTAGAGATACGTTCCATCATACCCCCAAGTGACTCGCCGCCTAGTCGTCGAGCTCGTCCTTTGTACCACCTTCATAATATAATCTAGCAGGAGTAGGTCTTTACCCTCCGGGGGGCCGAACCTGGGTAAAACCCTGTGTCTCCGCCCTCATCTCGCACCGCAGATGGCTGGCCGCCCTTGCCCCTTGTTCTACTACTCACTGCCGATTGCAGCATCTGCCGTGACCATTCCCACGACAGTGGCTCCCACCGTGGGGCCTGGCCGGTCTGGCCGGTGTTCTGCGGCGAGATCCAATCTGCCCATCAACGAGACGGTCGCCACCGGCTGCATGATAGCGATCGGCGAGATGCTCCAAATCTTGCCGAGCAGCTACGTCCCGGCGGCGCGACCCGTCACGCATAGCGTGATCCTGCCGATCGGCACGATCAGCCTCTTCGTCGGCCTCACCGATGTCATCGTCTCGGAGGACTCGGCTCGCATCCGCGAGTCGCCACCGCGCGATCGGCTCTCCGAGAGCCAGATCCGCACGATCCATCGCCTCGCCTCCGAGTACGACTCGGCCCACAGCGATGTGGCCGAAAACTCAGCGGCCGCAGAGGACGCGGCCCTCAACGACGACGCCGACTCGGCGACCCCGGCGTCACTCGCCGGGTCCATCACAAGCTCACCGCATGGGATCCATCACCCAGGTCTCCAACATGGGAGACTTCGAGGACCCCTCCATCCTCGGGATCTTCGAATTCGACTCCGGGTCGGAAAACTCCGCCGACCTCCGCGACGGCACCGGTCGCCACGCAGCGACCTACATGGCGACCGGCACCGAGCCGCCGGAGGACCCCTTCTCCACCCCAATCCCTCCCAACGCCACGTCAACGGAGGTCGAGGAACTCCGCCTGAAACTGGCGGAGGCAGTGCGCAATGAGCAAGCCGAGCGCGAAAAATTCGCCTCGGCGGTGTGGCCTTGAGCTATCGCGCTACCACCAACAGCGGATCAGGTCGCGCCTGAACCCCACCGTTCAGGGGCGCTCCCTGAACTTCGACGACGAAAACGACCCGGCCCGCGTGGCCGAGCGCGCGATCTACGAGAACGCGCCACCAGGAGGAAGCGCCCGACCCCCGCCAGGGTCGACGGCGATGGGCGCCCCGCCTCCACCCAACCGCACACCCCCCAGGGACCAGCCGCAGATAGTAGTCTCCTCACGAGAGCGAGACGCAAACGGCCTCCCACTATTCTCCACACCGATGGACAACCTCGTGGCAGGACGAGCAGCAGCCGACAACATCACGGCCACCGGCGACGGTGCCCTACAGATCCAGTACGTCAGGGCCCTGCTCGCAAAGGCCGTCGAGCAGCAAAACGCGGGCGCCGACTCGCAGGGTCGAGTATACTCGCGTTCTTCGGGAAGCAGAGCGGCCTCAAGCGGCCGCCCAATGGCAGCAAACACCCTCAACTGCCCGCCACCGGAGCCACTACAACTCCAACACCGACCCGCGAACGCGGCACTCTCCACCAACGACCCCAGGCCAGCGACCAACTTCGTCGCCGCCAACGGTCAACCCATCGACGCTCACACCCACATCATCAACAACCAAAGCTGGCGCGCACGCCAGCTCGACGACCTGCGACACACCCTAACCAATCGCGCGGCGAAGCTTCCATGGGGTCGCTCAGTCGACTCGGCCCCAAGTGCTTCGGACCAATGATCCGAGGCGAGAAGTACCCGCCAAAATTCAAGGCGCCGAAGGAGATAGAAAAGTACGACCCCTCGTACGACCCCGCCGTCTGGCTTGATACATACCTCATGGCAATGGGGATCGCAGGCCACACCGACCTGCTAGCCGCCTGTTACCTCCCCCTGATGATGGAGGGGACGTGCAGGCAGTGGTACAACAACCTCCCTCAGGACAGTATCGACTCCTGGGAGGAGATGCGCGACGCCTTCGTCAGGCACTTTGAGTCCTCCTACACCCGTGCCACCACCATCGAGGACCTGGAGCGATGCGTCCAGGGACCCCGCGAGTCGACCCGCAACTGGGTCCAACGGTGGCAAGAACTCTGGTACAACGCGGTCGGCATCCACCCGGACACCGCGATCCATTGCTTCAAGACCTCGTGCCGCAACGAGCCTCTGGTCGCCAAGCTCAAGCGATACTCCCGCACACTCGACAACATACCGGACCTCCTCGAGATCGCCAAACAGTACGCGGAGGAAGATCCAAACCAGGAAACCGATGACGAGTCGGGAGGTCAACGCCGCACGAGCGGCAACGACAGCGGACGACGGTCCGACCTACGCTACAGCAACACTCGCCTCGGGCAAGCGCCCTTGATGGACGGGCGAGTCGAGTTCGTCGCCAACGCCGGGCACGCACAACGCGAGCCCAAGTGCTTCCGCCGCGACGGAGGACAACGCCGCGACGGCGGCAACTACAAGGCCAAGCCAAGGTTCGACCCCGCGGCCCTCCTTAACCAACCTTGTGCGTTTCACAGCAGGGAAGGGAAGCCCGCAACACACACAACCGCCGACTGCCATACCCTCCGGGAGATCGAGAAGGCACGGCGAGCACGGGAGGACCCCGACAACGACCCGCCAAATGGCGGAAAATTCGGCAAAGTGGCTGGCTCGCTCCATACCTTCACAGGCTTCAACACGAAGCGCGAGAAGAAGGTCATCGCCCGCGTCGTCGCCATCAACGCGGTGGCTCAGGTGGACGTGCCCCAGTTCCTCCACTGGTCGCCACGCATCGAGTACCCAGGCCGAGTCGCCCTGGTGGTCAAGCCTAAGGTCATTGACTACTGGCTCCCCAAGACATTGATGGACGGCGGCAGCTCCATCAACATCCTGTACCTGGACACCTTCAGGCGACTGCGGCTCCCGCAGTCGATGATCGAGACGACCCACACCATGTTCCACGGCTTCCAGTCACCTTCGGCACACTAGCAAACTTCCGCACCGAGCGGATCGTCTTCGAGCTGGTGCCCTTCGACAGCCCCTACCACTGCGTCCTAGGGCGCCAGGCGTTCGCCAAGTTCATGGCAGCGCCCCACTACGCGTACAACGCGATGAAGCTCCCCGGGCCGTGCGGCGTCATTACCATCAACGGCGACCCCGACATGGCTGCCGAGTGCGAGGCCAAAGGATCCGAACTCGCCGATGCCGTTATCACGGCAGAAACCAATCACACCGATGAGCTCGCCAGAAATGCGGCGGGTCAACAACGACCCCACCATACTCAAAGCCCAATTCGGGCGCAAACACCTCAACCTTGAGGCAACGGCGCACACCGCACCGTCGAGCTGTTCCCAGCGACTCGGCCAGTGACGGCGACGGGCATGAGCCCAGCCTAGGAAGGTGCGCTCATCGAGTTCCTCCGTGAGAACAGGGACATCTTTGCATGGAAGCCCTCTGACATGCCTGGTGTCCCTAGGGAGCTCGCTGAGCACAAGCTAAACGCCAACCCCAAAGTGCGACCCGTGAGGCAGTCGCTGCGGCCCTTCAATGAAGAGCGCTGCCGAGCCATCGCTGAGGAGGTGCAACGTCTACTCGCTGCAGGCTTCATCCGGCCAATCAAGTACTCCAAATGGCTGGCAAACCCAGTCCTGGTCGAGAAGAAGAACGGGACCTGGAGGATGTGTATCGACTACACAAACTTAAACAGCGCCGCTCAAGGAGCAGTCATTCTCCCGCGGATCGACCAAATAATCGACTCCACCGCGGGCTCGGAGTCGCTATGCTTCCTCGACGCCTACTCTGGATACAACCAGATCAAAATGGCTGTCGAGGACGAGGAGAAGACGGTGTTCATCACGCCATTCGGAGCCTTCTGCTACACCGCCATGACCTTCGGCCTCAAGAACGCCGGGGCGACCTACCAGCGGTGCATGCAGGAGTGCCTTGCGAGCCAAATTGGCCGCAACATCCACGTCTATATCGACAACGTGGTCGTAAAATCCGCTCGCCAGGGTGATCTCCTCGCCGACCTGGCGGAAACGTTCGCCAACCTGCGAAAATACAAGATAAAGCTTAACCCAGGCAAATGCACCTTCGGCGTAGCAGCAGGGCAACTACTGGGCTACGTCACCTCCAAGCGCGGGATCGAGGCGAACCCCACCAAGATCGACACGATCGCCCGACTCGGCAAACCTGAGTGCCTGCGCGACGTCCAGAAGCTGGCTGGGCGAGTAGCGGCTCTCAGTCGCTTCATCCCCCGTCTGGGCGAAAAGGCGATGCCCCTATACCGTCTGATGCGCAAGAACCCCAACTTCCAGTGGGACAAGGAGGCGGACGACGCACTCCGCGACCTCAAGAAGGTGCTACTCGCCACACCAGTACTCGCCGCCCCTGCCGACAAAGAACCCATGCTGGTCTACGTCGCGGCTTCCGAGCACGCCATTGGCCATGGTCGCCGAACGGCGGACGAAGGAAAGGAGCGCCAAAGACAGCGACCGTGTACTACATCAGCGAGGTCCTCACCGAGTCGCGGCCAATGATACCAGCACAGAAACTGGTATATGCGGTTCAGAGCGCAGCGGCCGCCGACTACTTCCAGGAGCACCCGATCACGGTCGTCTCCTCAGCACCGTTGCAGGACATCATCCGCAACCGCGAGGCGACCGGGCGAGTCGCTAAGTGGGCTGTCGAGATCGGCGTCCACAATATCAAGTATGAGCCACGAAAAGCGATCAAGTCGCAAGCCCTAGCAGACTTCATCGCCGACTGGGAGGAGGCCCAGCAGCCAGAGAAGCTGCCATACCTCCATTACTGGAGCCTGCACTTCGACGGCTCCAAGAACGCAGATGGCGCAAGAGCTAGGATCGTGTTGACTACCCCGAAGGGCGACAAGCTCCGCTACGTCCTCTGCCTCGACTTCACACCCTGCACCAACAACATCTCCCTGGCATGCGAGCTGACAGGGAGATGAATGTCAACCATCTACGCTGCTACGGAGACTCCGACCTCGTCGCTGGGCAAGTCGCTGGCACCTGCGACGCCGTCTCCCCCACCATGGCAGCCTACCGCCAAGCAGTGGACAAGCTAGGCGGACACTTCGCAGGCTACTCCGTCGAGTGGATCGACAGGCGGAAGAACGAGGAGGCCGACACACTCTCTCGCATTGGGTCGGCTCGACTCGCACCACCCGCCGTCGTCTTCCTCGACACGATCACCAAGCCATCAGTCTCTCCCCCGAGGGAGATCAACATCGGAGTCCCATTACAACCAGAGGCATCCTTGGTCGCACTCATCAACGAGCCAGACGACTGGACCAAGCCCTACGTCACCTACCTGGAGACTGGCACCTTGCCGGCAGACGAGACGGACGGTCGGATGATCGCACACCGATGCAAGTCCTACACCATCATCGACGGCGAGCTCCACAAATGCAGCGTCACCGGCGTATTCCAACGCTGCGTACAACCCGCCGAAGGACGCAAGATCATCCACGACATCCACTCCGGCGACTGCGGCCACCACGCCGGCGCCCGCTCTCTGGTCGCCAAGGCTATGCGGCATGGTTTCTACTGGCCTACCGCACACGCCGACGCCGTCGACATCGTCCAGCGGTGCGCCGGGTGCCAGAAATACGCCAACCAGACGCACATACCGAGCTCAGCACTCAAGACAATCCCCATCACCTGGCCATTCGCCGTATGGGGCATGGACATGGTAGGCCCCTTCAAGCAGGCTCCCTCCGGCTACACCCACCTCCTAGTCGCGGTTGACAAATTCACAAAGTGGTTGGAGGCCAAGCCAGTCCGGAAGTGCGACGGGAAGACCGCCACCAAATTCCTACGCGAGCTCATATATCGCTACGGGTTCCCAAACAGCATCATCACGGACAATGGCACCAACTTCGCCAAAGGAGCCATGGCCGAATTCTGCGAAGAGCACCACATCCGGCTTGACCTCGCATCAGTCGCCCACCCGGAATCCAACGACCAGGCGGAACGGGCCAATCAAAGCATCCTCCACGGCCTGAAGTCGCGACTCCAAGTACCACTCGAATGCACCGCCGGGTGCTGGGTCGAGGAGCTACCCTCCGTTATCTGGGGCATCCGCACCTCGGTCAACAGGTCGACAGGATTCACCCCCTTCTTCATGGTGTACGGCGTCGAGGCAGTCATGCCCACCGACCTTGAGCATGACTCGCCAAGGGTCGTCCACTACACGGAGGTTGCGAACGAACTCGCCCGCCAGGACGGAGTCGATCAACTCAACGAGGCACATGACCTCGCTCGGTCACGCACCGCCATCTACCAGCAGGGACTCCGCCGCTACCACAGCCGGCGGGTGAAAACTCGCACCTTCCAAGAAAGCGACCTGGTGCTGCGCCTCATCTAGGACAATAAGGGCATGCACAAGCTCTCCCCTCCGTGGGAGGGACCATTCGCCATCGGGCGAGTACTCGGCAACGACGCCTACTACCTCATCGACGTCCGCGGGGATGGCGAACTCGACGTCAAGCGACCATGGAATGTAAACCTCCTACGGAAGTTCTACCCCTAGAACCCCACATATGTACTCTCCAGTCGCTATGAAATAAAAAGAATTGGTTACCGCAAATTGCGCCTACTCTCCGTATCTTGTGCCACCCGCACTCGTAATAACAGCGTCAAGCTACCGCAGCAGTCAACCTTTGGTATAGCGATCGGCGCGGCTAAGTAGAAAAGGGCAAGAGCACTGAGTCACCTCAGGTCTTGCACCGTCCACGAAAAACGCCAACCCGGAGCCCCATTGGAGTCGCCCAGCCCAACTGGCTTTACGAGCCAAGACAACTGCCTTCGCTTCTTACAGCGACCATGATCCTCCGCATCCTCGATATAGCGACTCGAACGGCCAAGTACCATGCTTGGGGACTGATGACCAGTTCATCGCGAGCGGCTCGGGAAAACACCAAGTAGGAGAGCATGCCCAGGACTCGCCACGCGACTGACCCAACGGGCCAGGCAGGAGTGATGCCCCCAAAACAACGCGCCAAGTCCTCACCCACCCTCGAGTCGCGCCTAGAACAACCAAGTACCACGCTCGGGGACTCGGTCACCCGACCCCGTTCACGCAAGGGAAAACGGTGAAGTACAGAGCGTTCAAGGGAGTCGCCCTGCGACTGGCTCTTTGAGTCCGGGCGAGTAGACCATAATAACAAAACATTCAAAAACCACAAACAAATCACACACGAGGTAAACCCCACAAAGGGCGAACATGCTCGGGGACTTGTTCAAACCTCAATCACAAAATACATGACAAATCCAAAAACAGACACGACGTCTCCTTCAATAGCATGTAGCATTGTCTCAAATTACAAAATATGCCTAAACGGCAGACTTGCTACTAATGCCCCAGGGCAAACTATCCTATTCTGCAGGCTTCGACGATGACTCGCCAGCACCCTTGCGGTTGCGGATGAACGGCATGTACGGGTTCGACGGGTAGGTCGTCAACTCACCCGCCATCGCCGCGCGGAAGGGTTGCTCGACCTTGAAGTCCTGATGCTGCGGCTCGGGGTCGTTGGGCGCGACGACCGTCTCCTGATACGGAAGGAGGTTGCCCATAGCCCAGACACGCTCAGAATACTTCGTGGCGCGATCCGTTAACTTGAGCACCTCGGAAAGCTCCACGGCGCCAGTCGACGACGGGTAGCCACTCGTCACGTCGTCGAGGTCGAATTCCTCCGGAAAGTGAGCAAGTCCAAGGCTAAGCGCCGTCACTGCTCCGTGCCGAAATACCGATCGCGTCATGAACTCAACGACCGCGGGCGCCTTCTCCAAGTACCTCCACACCTCGACGAGGTCGCTGGGAATTACTTCCATGGGCGATATCTCCTGGAGATAGGCTCGGATGCACGTCACCGACAACGTCGCCGAGTCGACGAGAGTGGCTACACATTGCCGCGCGTCGAACGAGCTCGCTTCTTCCGCGCTATCAATGATGCGACCTACGAGTAGAAGACAACAATGAATACGACGGACATCACAAAAAGGCGCACGCTACTAGCAGAGGCAGATGCACTTACCAATCAACGGGCGAGCGAGATCCGTGATGAAGCACTGAAGCGAAGTATGGTCGTCCTGAAGCCCAGCAACAAGGGCTTCCGACACTTTACAAACCTCTTCGGCGGCTGTAATGGCGGCCTTGGCTCGCCCATCAGCCGAGCTCGCTTCCTCTTTCGCCTCCCGCAGCTCGCGCTCGAGCTCGGCGATCCGCTTTTCAGCCGAACTCAAAGCCGATTGCGCCGCCGCCAATTCACCCGCGGGGACAAGTCCCTGGCGAGCTTCCTCCGCCTTCACGGCAACCGCCTGAAGCCCCTTATTCGCCTCCTGGACGGTGGCCAGTTCCTTCTCCGCGCGGTGTTTCGCTGCCAATCGGTCAGCCGATTCACGTTGCAGACCCTGCACATCACCCAAACAATTAAGCAAAGCAACATTCTCAGTGCCCACCCGCTGAAATTCAGCGAGTGTGCACTCGGGGACTGGCAACCAAAAAATTCCTAAGTTCCCACCCGCTGAAATTCAGCGAGTGCGCACTCGGGGACTGGCAGCCAAAAAATTCCTATGTGCCCACCCGCTGAAATTCAACGAGTGTGCACTCGGGGACTGGCAGTCAAAAAACTCCTAAGTGCCCACCCGCTGAAATTCAGCGAGTGTGCACTCGGGGACTGGACGAGAAAAATAGCGACTATATACTAAAAGAATCAGACCGCTGCAACAAACCGACATGATCCTCGGGGACTGGACATACCTGGATGGCTGCGCCAAGCATGCCATGAAGTTGTATCGCGTCCACGGACGCGAGGAGAGCTGGCGTGTTCCCACGACACTGCTCGACTTCCGCATCAGCGACCCCAGGTGCATGGCTCGAGGGCGAAGTCCCACTCGCTGTGGCCGCTTTGGCCATGAAGCGCGGGAATGTCGCCATGGAGGCACCCGCATCAAAGGAGGCCGGCTCGGCTGCTCCAGGCAAGGGAGCGCCCCCCCTTCGTGGATGCGGCCGCCTCTGGTGCGGGTTCGGTCGGCGCGACCGCCGTGTCGTCAGAGATCATGACGACATCGTCGCCCTTGGCCTTCTTGCTGCCATCCGCGGGGACGACGACCTCGTCCGCCTTCCTCTTACGGGAAGGATCTTCCTCGCGGACGACGGACGGTACCTTAGCCACGGTCGGGTGGCCCATCTTCTTCACTTCGGTCCTGTAAATCAATCACGTAAGCAAGATAATTCAAACTGCTATGGAATACTAAGATAGGTGAGCAAACTCACTTGGCGACCGGAATGAAGCGCAGCCCCGTCCGGAGGCCGGCCGACTTCTCCAGTTCAGGGCCCAGTCGGCGGCTGAGCCCCATCTCCAGGGCGTCGCGTGCCCAAGACACGGACGGCTTCTTCGTCATCGAGGCCGCAACGGGAGCCTCTGGGACATCTTCGGTAGGAGCTTCCCTGCGAGGCGAAGCCGCTGCAGCTGGAGCATCCCCCAGCCTAGATACTGGGGAGAATGGCGGAGGCATCGAAGCCAGTGGCACCTCGACAGTGGCCGTGTCCAGCGCAGTTGTCGTCAGCGGCGCCTCGTCCTTGGCCGGGTTGGGGGCATCGGAGCTGCTCGCCGAGTGCGGTGGCGAGGCCGGCCTCGTCAGCTTTGTCTTCTTCTTCGGAGGGGCCTTTGCCTCCTTCTCTTTCTTATTCTTCTTCTTCTTCGACGGAGTAGCCTGGCGGTGCGAGGTGGTCTCCGGAAGTTCTTCGTCGTCGTCGTGACGCTCGAGGCTTTTACTCGCCTCAAGCTCACGCTGACGCTGCCCGCGGGTCTTGCGAACCAGCGGGGCGACCTCCTCCTCGGACTCGTCATCGTCATTGTTCTCGTCGCTCCCGGAATCGCCCTTGGCAGGAGGCGATTCGCCCATGTCCTGGACGGACGAGCTCGAATTCTCGTCGTCTGAGGGCGGGAGCCATCCTTCCACCACTTGGAATAGCTGCAATAAACACAAAATGAAGTTAGAACGACCGCGACTGCAAAAAACTGCGACTGCGAATGATGCGAGGTGACCTACCGTTGGGGCTGGATGCTTCGCGGTGTAGGGGGCGACCCCAGGCTTTGCGTCCAGGTACACTGCCTGGGTGATCTTCTTCAGTGCTGGGTGTAGTCCTCGAGCTTCCACTCGGCGAGGCAGGCCTTCGTCGAGTCCTCCCGGCCCGTGTACTGGTACATGTAGTGGTCGCGCCGAGCCAGAGGGACGAGCCGCCGCCCGAGCCAGCAGTTGTATAGGTTGATCGTCTGGAGGCCCTTCTTCTTCAAATCGCGGATGGTTTGGAGCATTTCGTCCATGACCATCCGCTGGTCGCTGGGGAGCTTGCCGACTTGAAGACGGCGTGGCTCGGACCGGTTGGCGGAGTAACGCGGGATTGCCGTCTCGCCCTCCGGGGTCGCCTCGGCAACATAGAACCACGACTTCTTCCAGTCGCTCGCTGCCTTGGCGGGCAGCATCAAGTCAAAGAATGAAGCCTTCGACTTCAGCTGGAAGGTTAGGCCTCCCGCGGCGAGCATTGGGCCTCCCGCTTCCTCGCGGCTGATCCGTCCATGGAACAGATCTTGGCACAGAGGGAAGTAGGGCCGGCAGCCCAAATAGCACTCGCAGAATGCCACGAAGATAGCGAGCTGCTCGATGCTGTGAGGACCCAGGTCCGACGGCTGGATCCCGTAGTAGGCGCAGAAGCGCCGGAAGAACAAGGATGTAGGGAATCCTAGCCCCCGTTCCAGGTGGCTGGTGAAGCAGATGAATTCCCCCTCGCGCGGGTTCGGGGTCACATCTCCTGCCGCGGGGATGCGCCAACAGCCGGCGCGCAGGATCCCCGCCTCCTCGAAAGACGCCAGATGCGCCCTCGTACACTTGGATCTACCCCAAGGTTTGGTGGAGAGGGCCATGGCAGAAGGATTTGTGGGGGGTCGGAGGATTTCGGTTCGGCTGGATCGCGATGCGAAGGGAGGCGAAAAGTGCGTGCAATCGGAGGAAATGGCGAGAAGTGGTTCTTTGATCGCCTGCCATTCCCCTTATATAGCGGTTGTTACCCGCCAAATCAGGGAGCCGTTACTACGCGGTGATTACGCCAAAACTTACCGTTGGATTACCCCAACGTCTAGTTTGACCACGTTTAACGGTCTAACTTCAGCCACTCGGCTCGCCGAATTCGATCACTATGACAAGTGCCACGACCGACTCGCCAAAGCTGCAATCAATGACTAGTTTTCTCCTTTATACAGAGCCCGCCGATGATTCGGATGTCTACTCATGTCAGATACCGATCGCCAGCAGTCACCTACGCCTAATCGACAACGGCCTCGGGGACTACGGATGGGGATACGCCTACCGGGGTATACCCAGCCGGACGTTTCCGACTGGCCCAAGAACTGGCGAGTGGGCCTGCAAGACGGCGACTAGATCAAAGCCCAGCAAGGATCCAAGCGACTGGGAGTTGAAGGCCCAAGCGAGTAGATAGGCCTAGTCGGATTAGGTTAAACGAGTACCGAAGCCTTAACTGATTCGGTTGAGATATGTAAACCCTAGGGGAGGTGAGCCTATAAACCTGCAGGCGTGTAGAGATCGTTCCATCATACCCCAAGCGACTGCCGCCTAGTTGTCGAGCTCGCCTTTGTACCACCTTCATAATACAATCTAGCAGGAGTAGGTCTTTTACCCGGGGGCGAACCTGGGTAAAACCCTGTGTCTCCGCCCTCATCTCGCACCGCAGATGGATGGCCGCCCTTGCCCCTCGTTCTACTACTCGCTGCCGATTGCAGCATCTGCCGTGACCATTCCCACGACAAAAACCTATTTTTGAGCGAAGCAAGACTAAGCTACACTTAGTCAAATTCATGTAGTAAGTAGATGCTAATATTCTACTAAGGTATCACTTGCCAATACTATTCCAATGTATTGACCCACTGTGGCTGTATCTTGTGATGTTACATGTTACTCTGATGATGATTAGGGGTTATGAGTCTACACTCAACATGCTTGCCTGTGGCACATGAATATGAAGACTTTTATTTATATTGTTAAGTTAAACTCTTGTACTAGCCTATGGCTATGGAGTTGTAAAAGACTATGTTATCTCTGGAATGCGAATGTAGTAATGATCTTTGTTTTTATGTACTTCATCTTAAACTATGGATGCTAGCAATTGATCTAGGGACTAGCATTACAATCACAGGGACCATTACCTTTATAAAGGTGGGGTCTTACATTATGTCTCGCAAAAATGGTAATCCTGGGATTGCGATGTATGGCATAACAAGCATCTGGGATTAAAAATCCGGGTGTTGAAAAGATGGTATCAGAGCCATCCTGACCATAGGAGAACCTAGTTTAGAACGGACGCTTGAATCAAAAACTTAGTTTCAAAACAAAAGAAGAGTATTTATGAAAACTTATTCCTGTTCTTACCACTTAAATTCTTTCATGAAAATTCATGTTCCTCAATTTTTTTGCAAACTTACATAAAATTTGACACACTTGATCACTCTACTAACTTACTCATCCTACATTCTTATAGATGGACGTGAAGTATAGCAAGTTCTATCAGTTGGGTAATGGAGGAGATCTCATCTTTGAGTGTGATTTGGACCAACTCTGGGAACTTCTGGAGCGCCCGCACCCCGAGTTCTTCGCAGCCTAGCTCAACGATCAACAAGGAGGAGAATTGCAGTGGCTGATTGTTGCAAGTCTCGAAGGAAATATTGAAGCCCCCACCTCAGAGGGATTCCAGTTCACCTTAAGAGAGAACAACTGGCTAGATGGACTCGCCAGGGCCATGCAGGAAGCTCTTGCCCGTCTGTGTCGGCAAAGCATCAATTAGATCAAGGGAATACACTTTGAGTATTACCCAAGGCGGGATGCTATGGGACAGCCATTGGAGGTACCATGTCACCCGGAGATGAATCATCAAGTGGACCATCTTAGCTTCATGATGTATGACAGGCAGAAGAAGTTGGACAATGCCTGCACCTACGCCAACCACAACTATCCCATCGCAGTCAAGAAGGACCTGACCATCGCCATGGTTGTGAAGGATCGCCAGTCATGTCGCCGTCGGCTTGACAAGAAGGATCGCATTATTGCTCGCCTTCGTCACAAGGTGACACACTTGGAGGGGACCATCCACGAGCAGGACATGCAGCCTGAGGAGAGGCAGAATGCAGGGGAAGACATCCGTGGAGATTCTTACTCCTACCTCAGTGACGATGATGACTTCCTGGAGGATCAAGACATGGACTTCCACACTGATGACGATGACTCCACCTTCATTGATGATGATGATGAAGACACCGAGTCTGATGAGTAGTAGCACTTGAGCACTAGCGTTAGTGAAGTTGTATCCGGTCCCAATCGTAGTTTCACATAATGGTTCTTAAAACCATCTGTTTCCTTGTTGTGGTGTGTGTTTGTATTGTGTGCTATGAATGAATGAATGAAAAGAAAGTTGCTAGAAAAACCTGAGTCAAGATTAAAATTTAAAAACTTTTCAAAAACAAACCCCTGAACCTTAGAAATTTCCCTCTTTTTCTCCTGATCTATCTCAATCTTCATATGCCTCGTGGAGGAAGCAGTTAATCCCTGAACCCAATGTTGGAAATCTTGCAAATGTTGGTTTCTGACCGTGAAGCTGAAAGAGCCGAACATCAAGCCAACTTAGCCACCCTCCAACACATAGCTCAGATGGCCAACAACAACCAAGGCCATGGAAACCAGGACAACCATGGATCCAAGATCAACAACTTTCAGAACACCAAT
Organism: Avena insularis; assembly: GCA_023614405.1. Taxonomy (NCBI): domain Eukaryota; kingdom Viridiplantae; phylum Streptophyta; class Magnoliopsida; order Poales; family Poaceae; genus Avena; species Avena insularis. Next base: position 271,796,352 of record CM042697.1, read on the forward strand.
CCACCCATATTTAGTAAGTCTGAAGAGCCATTATATGATGACTGGATGCAGACTATGGAGAACAACTTAGAAGTCGCAGGAGTGGAGGCAAAAGAGAATGTACTATTTGCCACCCACTATCTAGCAGGAGATTCAAGAGCTTGGTGGAACAGCGTTCGAGCCATGAATGGAGGACAAATGTTGACTTTGGATTAATTCAAACTCAAGTTCAGAAGAACCCATGTGCCACCGGGTTTAATCAAGAGGATGAGACATGAATTCGGAGAATTGAAGCAAGGGAGGATAACAGTAGTTAAGTACCGTGAAAAATTTATTTCATTAGCTAGGTATGCACCAGATGAGATTGACACTGAAACCAAGAAGAAGGAGAGATTGTTGAATGGTCTGCATTATGAGAGGCAGACATTGTTAGTCATATTCCATTTTCTGACATTGAGTCTTTAGTGGATTCTGCCATTCAGATGCAAGGCAAGATCAACCAAGCCAATGAGAACCGCACGCGTCCAATGATGCATCAACCAAGAACCCACCATACCGCAAAGTATCGCCCCAACCCGTCTATAGGATTTCCCCAAGAAACAATAGACCCTCAATGAACCGCAACGTCGTGTTCATCCTGGAAGAAGATTTTCCCAAGGGAACTCGCTCAACCGCAACGGCCGTCTGTTTCACATGAATGCCGAAGAAGCCCAAGAAGTGCCATATGTCGTGATGGGTATGTTTCCTGTTAAATCAGTACTTGCAAGAGTGTTGTTTGATTCTGGAGCATCGTGCTCTTTTGTTACAGAAGAATTTGCATGCACTAGTAAGATTCAACCAACAAAATTGAAGCATGTTTTGCCCGGTATGCCCCCAGATCAGGATATCGAGTTTATCATTGATCTAATCCCTGGAACCGAACCCATAGCCCAGAGACCTTATAGTATGAACCTGTCTGAATGAGTGGAGCTGAAGAAGCAACTGGATGCTATGCTGGAGATAGGATTCATTCAGCCAAGTGCGTCGCCATGGAGATCACCTATCTTGTTTGTGGATAAGAAAGATGGAGCTAACCGTTTGTGTATGGATTATCGGAAGCTGAATGATGTCACCATCAAGAACAAGTACCCACTGCCAAAGATAGAAGATCTGTTTGACTAGTTGACCAGTGCCAAAGTGTTTTCTAAGATTGATCTTAGAACTGGTTATCATCAGCTCAAGATTCGAGAGGAGGATATTCCAAAGACTTCCTTTACCACCAGATATGGATTGTATGAGTACACTGTCATGTCATTTGGATTAACCAATTCCCCCGCTTATTTCATGAACCTCATGAATAAGATTTTTATGGAATTCCTAGATAAGTTTCTCGTTGTGTTCATAGATGGCATTCTGATCTATTCCAAATCAGAAGAAGAACATGAGCTACAGCTAAGGACCATCCTTGGAACCCTTAGGGATCATCAGTTGTATGACAAGTTTAGCAAATGTGAATTCTGGTTATAGGAAGTAGGATTCCTCGGAAATATCTTGTCAGCAGGAGGAATTGTTGTTGACCCTGCCAAGATTAAGGATGTTGAATAATGGCAAGCCCTAACCACTCAAACCCAAGTTCGTGCATTTCTCGGATTAGCAGGATATTACCGCAAGTTCGAAGAAGGATTCTCGATCATCGCAAGACCCATGACCCAATAGTTGAAGAAAGATAAGAAGTTTGAATGGACGGACAAATTTGAAGCAAGTTTCCAAGTACTCAAGAAGAGATTGATCTCATCCCCAATCTTAATCATGTCGGATATCACGAAGCCTTTTGATGTGTTTTGTGACACATCCAAGATCGGTATCGGATGTGTGCTAATGCAAGAAGGCAAATTCATATCATATCTATCCCGACAGCTGAAGCAACATGAGAAGAATTACCCTACCCATGATCTTGAACTAGCAGCTGTAGTTTTAGCCTTGAAGACATGGTGGCATTATCTCATGGGTAACCGTTGTGAGATTTATTCAGATCACAAGATCCTAAAGTATATTTTCACCCAGAAGGAGCTAAATATGAGGCAAAGGAGATGGATAGAGCTAATCAAGGACTATGATCTAGACATCCACTATCACTCTGGTAAAGCCATTGTGGTAGCAGATGCTCTTAGCAGATTGCTGTGTCGCTTGAACACCATGATTCAGAAGGAGCAACCAAGTTTGCACAAGGAGTTGGAAGATTTCAGAATGGAGCTAGTTAGTGAAGGATTTTTGGCTAGCATAGAACTTCAACCCAATTTGATCAGTCAGATTAGGGAGGCGTAGAAATGAAATTCCAGTATCGACAGAATAAATCATCGTATCGGTACAGGGAAGGTACCCGGATTCACCGAAGATGAAGAAGGAGTTTTGTGGTACAAAGGACGTATCTATGTGCCAGCAGATTCAGAATTGAAGCAAGCTATTCAGAAATAATCCCATGATACTCTTTATTCTATCCACCCCGGAGGAATGAAGATGTATCAGGATTTGAAGGAGCAATTTTGGTGGGATAAGATGAAGAGAGAAATCGGAAGCTACATAGCCAATTGTGATATTTGTCAGAGAGTCAAGGCAGGACATCAGAGACCCGTAGGACTGTTGCAATCATTGCAGATTCCTGAATGGAAATGTAACTCAGTTGGAATGGATTTTATCACCGGTTTGCCTACATCTAGTAGGGGAAATGACTATTTGGGTCATAGTGGATAGACTGTCCAAAGTTTCCCATTTCTTACCAGTCAAGACCACTTACCATAGTTCGAAGCTAGTAGAGTTGTACATTGTTAGAATAGTCAGTTTGCATGGAGTCCCCAAGAACATTGTGTCGGATCGAGGAACCCAGTTTACCTCGAGATTTTGGAAGAAAGTACAAGAAGGATTAGGAACAAGACTAGATTTCAGCACAGCTTATCACCCTTAGATCGATGGACAAACAGAGCGAGTAAACCAAATACTCGAAGATATCTTGAGAGCTTGTGTGTTAGAATATGGATATAAATGGGAAGTCTATCTGCCTTTCGCAGAATTTTCATACAACAACAGTTACCAAGCCTGTTTGCAAATGGCCCCATTTGAGTTTATGTATGGAAGGAAGTGCCGTACTCCGTTGAATTGGTCAGAAGTAGGAGAGAGTCAGATTTTTGTACCCGACATCCTACGAGAATCCGAAGAGAAAGTTCACAAGATCCGTGAGCACCTGAAGACCGCCCAATCCAGACAAAAGAGTTATGCCGACAAGAGATGTCGAGACCTAGACTTCAACATCGGAGATTTTGTGTATCTCAAAGTATCACCCTTGAAAGGAATGCAACGTTTCCAACTCAAAGGAAAGTTAGCCCCCAGATATATTGGACCTTTCAAGATTTTGAATCGCTGAGGATAAGTATCGTATCAACTGGAACTGCCAGAGGAGATATCAGCCGTGCATAATGTGTTTCACATCTCGTTACTTCGCAAATTCCTAGAAGTCCCAGAGAAGATCGAAGTTTTCAAGAATATTGATCACTAAACCATAGATATCAACAATGACCTAACATATCCTGAAGTACCCATTCATATTTTGGAAGAATCCTTTAGAACTACCAGGACCTGGAGTATTAATTTTTTCAAGGTCAAGTGGAGTAACCACAGTGAAGAAGAAGCTACCTGGGAGCGAGAACATTACATTAGGACTGAGTTTCCAGAACTCTTTAAATCCTAGTTTTCTTTTTCTCAAATCTCGAGACGAGATTTTGTTTAAGGAGGGAAGGTTTGTAGCATCCCAAAAATATTAATCAAGGTTAGCATGTTCAAATCACCCAAAATTAGGGTTAACAAAAACTTTTGTTAATTAAAATCAATATGAATGCATGTGTGTATGTGATGAATGCATGAATGCTCGTATGGACTTGTTTGATTGTTATGAATCGCAAGGATTGGTTTAAATATGAAAACAACATCATCTAAATCATTTCCAAGCAGAATCAAATAAAGAGAAATTCAAAAATAAGGTATATAAGCAAATGGTCACATTTGCCAATATTTCTCACTAGAGCACTTTGAGTGTTTCTAGTCCAAGATTTCTAACAGAAATAAATCCAATTATTTTCACCCCTTGCTAGATCAAGTAAAAGTGAACCCAAGCCCACCTTGCATGATGGGGATATGCCTACCGGGTTATACCCAGCAAGACGTTTCCTACTGGCCCAGGCCGTCATCGAGTGGGCCTGCAGGACGGCGACTGGATCCAGACTTGGCGTGGACTCAGGCGACTGGAAGCTGAAGGATAGGCTCAGTCGGACTAGGTCATAGATCCACCGAATCCTTAACTAATTCGGTTGTGATTTGTAAACCCTAGCGAGGTGATCCTATATAAACCTCCCTAGGGGACGCATAGGGGATACGTTCCATCATACACCCAAGCGACTCGTCGCCTAGTCGTCGAGCTCGCCCCATTGTACTCTCACCATAATACAATCTAGCAGGAGTAGGTATTTACCCTCCGGGGGGGCGAACCTGGGTAAACCCCTATGTCTCCGCCCTCATCTCGCACCGCAGATGGCTGGCCGCCTTGCCCCATGTTCTACTACTCGCTGCCGATTGCAGCATCTGTCGTGGTCATTCCCACGACAGTGGCGCCCACCGTGGGGCCTGGCCGGTGTTCTGCGGCGAGATCCAGTTTGCCCATCAACGAGTCGATCGCCACCGGTCGCATGATCGCGATCGGCCAGATTCTCCAGATCTTTCCGAGCAGCTACGTCCCGGCGGCGCGACCCGTCACGCATAGCGTGATCCTGCCAGTCGGCACGATCAGCCTCTTCGTCGTCCTCACCGACGTCATCGCCTCGGAGGACTAGGCTCGCCTCCGCGAGTCGCCGCCACGCGATCGGCTCTCTGAGAGCCAGGTACGCATGATTCACCGTCTCGCCTCCGAGTATGACTCGGCCCACAGCAACGTGGCCGAAACCACCGCGGCAGCGGACGACGCGACCCTCAACGACGACGCCAATTCGGCGACCCCGGCGTCACTCGCCGAATCCATCGTCGCTGCATCGCCCGCGGGCTCCATCACCCAGGTCTCCAACGTCGGAGACTTTGAGGATCCCTCCATCCTTGGGATCTTCGACTTGGACTCCGGGTCAGAGAACTACGCCGACCTCCGCGACGGAACCGGTCGCCACGACGCGACCTACATGGCGACCGCCACCGACCCACCGGAAGATCCCTTCTCCACGCTGATCCCACCGAACGCGATGGCAATGGAGGTCGAGGAACTCCGCCTGAAGCTGGCGGAGGCATTCCGCAAGGAGCAAGCCGAGCGTGAAAATTTTCACCTCGAGCAGGCGACATCGCAGGAGTTGTCGCGATATCACCAACTTCGAATCAGGTCGTGCCTGAACCCCGCCATCCAGGGGCGTGCCTTGAACTTCGACGACGAGAACGACCCGAGCCGCATGCCCGAGCGCGCGATCTGCGAGAACGCGCCGCCAGGAGGAAGCACTCGACCCCCACCAGGGGCGACGGCCAATGGCGCACCACCCCCACCCAACCGCGCTCCCCCAAGGGACCAACCAAGGATCGTGGTATCGTCATGAGAGCGAGATGCAAACGTCCTCCCGCTGTTTTCCACGCCAATGGACAACGTCGTCGCAAGCCGAGCTGCGGTCGACAACATCCAAGTCACCGGTGAAGGCTCCCTGCAGATCCAGTACGCCAAGGCTCTACTCGCCAAAGCAGATGAGCAACAAAACGCGGGCGCCAACTCACAGGGTCAGATGTACTCGCGCTCATCAGGCAGCAGGGCGGCCTCGAGCGGCCTCCCCCCGGCGGCAAATACCCTCAACTGCCCACCACCTGAGCCCCTGCAGCTCCAACACCGACACGCGAATGCGGCACTCTCCACCAACGACCCACGGCCGGCAAATAACTTCGTCGCCGCCAATGGGCAGCCCGTCGACGCCCGCACCCACATCATCAACAACCAGAGCTGGCGCGCATGCCAGCCTGAAGACCTGCGGCACACCCTCACCAACCGCCGCGACGGCGAACCAAGGGGATCGCTGAGCCGAGTGGGGCCCCCGTGCTTCGGACCGATGATCCGAGGCGAAAGATACCCGGCGAACTTCAAAGCGCCGAAGGAAATAGAGAAGTATGATCCCTCATACGATCCGTCCGTGTGGGTCGACACCTACCTCATGGCGATGGGGATCGCCGGCCACACCGATATACTCGCCGCCCGCTACTTCCCCCTAATGATGGAGGGAGCGTGCAGGCAGTGGATTAACACCCTCCCCGCGGATAGCATCGATTCCTGGGAGGAAATGCGCGACGCCTTCGTCAAGCACTTCGAGGGCTCATACACCCGTGCCAGCACCATCTTGGACCTGGAGCGGTGCATCCAGGGACCCCGCGAGTCGACCCGTAGTTGGGTCCAACGGTGGAAAGATCTGTGGTATAACGCGGACGGAATCCACACGGACACCACGATCCACTGCTTCAAGACCTCATGCCGCTACGAGCCCCTGGTCGCCAAGATCAAGCAAGTGTATAGAACACTCGACAACATCCCGGACCTCCTAGAGATCGCAAAGAAGTACGTAGAGGAGGACCCAAACCAAGAAACCGACAACGAGTCGGGAGGACATCGCCGCACGAGCGGCCACGACAATGGGAGGCGACCCGAGTTACGCTCCAGCAACACTCGCCTCACCGGCAAGCGCCACGGTGATGGGCGAGTCGATTTCGTCGCCAACGCCGGATACACGTTGCGTGAGCCCAAGAGCTTCCGCCGCGACGGAGGACAGCACCGCGACGGTGGCAACTACAAGGCAAAGCCGAGGTTCGATCCCACGTCCCTTCTCAACCAACCATGTGTGTTTCATAGCAGGGAAGGAAAGCCCGCCACGCACATGACTACCGACCGCCACTCTCTCAAGGAGATCGAGAAGGCACGTCGCGCGCGGGAAGACCCCGACAACAACCCGCCAAACGGCGGAAAGTTCGGCAGCATCGCCGGCTCGCTCCACACCTTCACAGGCTTCAACACGAAGCGTGAGAAGAATGTCATCGCCCATGCCGTCGCCATCAACACGGTGTCCTAGATAGTCATCCCCCAGTTCTTCAACTGGTCTGAGCAACCAATCACCTGGAGCCGCGAGACCACTCGCCACGGATCGAGTATCCGGGCCGAGTCGCCCTAGTGGTCAAGCCCAAGGTGGGAGACTACTGGCTCCCCAAAACGCTGATGGACGGCGGCAGCTCCATCAACATCATGTACCTGGACACCTTCAGGCGACTGCGGCTCCCGCAGTCGATGATCGAGACAACCTACACCACCTTCCACGGCATCGTCCCTGGTCAGAAAGCATACCCGATCGGCAAGGTGACGCTGCCAGTCACCTTCGGCACACCAGCAAACTTCCGCACCGAGCGGATCATCTTCGAGCTGGTGCCCTTCGACAGCCCCTATCACTACGTCCTGGGGCGCCAGGTGTTCGCCAAATTCATGGCAGCGCCTCACTATGCGTACAACGCGATGAAGATACCTGGGTCGTGCGGCATCATCACTATCCATGGCGACCCCGACATGGCCGCAGAATGCGAGGCCAAAGGGGCCGAACTCGCTGACGCCGTCATCGCGGCGGAGGCCAACCACGCCGAGGACCTAGCCAAGTACGCGAGCAGGGTCAACAGCGACGACCCCACCATACTCAAGAATCCCAATTTGGAGGGTGGCAGCTCCACCTCCTTCGAGGAAACGACGCACACCTGCATCGTCGAGCTGGTCCCAGGCGACTCCAGCCAAACGGTGATGATCGGGATGGGCATGAGCCCAGCATAGGAAGGCACGCTCATCGAGTTCCTCCGTGAGAACATGGACATCTTCGCATGGAAGCCATCCGACATGCTTGGTGTCCTGAGGGAACTCGCTGAGCACAAACTCAACGCCGACCCCAAGGTGCGACCCTTCAATCAGTCGCTGCGACCCTTCAATGAAGAGCGCCGCTGAGCCATCGCCGAGGAGGTGCAGCGTCTACTCGCTGCAGGATTCATTCGGACAATCAAGTACTCCAAGTGGCTGGCAAACCTAGTCCTGGTCGAGAAGAAAAATGGGACCTGGAGAATGTGTATCGATTACACAAACTTAAACAGCGCCTGCCCGAAGGAGCAATTCGTCCTCCCGTGTATCGACCAAATCATCGATTCTACCACGGGCTCAGAGGCGCTATGCTTTCTCGACGCCTACTCTGGGTACAACCAGATCAAAATGGACGTCGAGGACGAAGAGAAGACGGCGTTCATCGCGCCGTTCGGAGCCTTCTACTACACTGCCATGACCTTCGGCCTCAAAAATGCCGGAGCGACCTACCAGCGGTGCATGTAGGAGTGCATTGCGAGCCAGATTGGCCGCAATATCCACGTCTACATCGACGACGTGGTGGTAAAATCCACTCGCCAGGGCGACCTACTCGCCGACCTGGCGGAGACATTCGCCAACCTGCGAAAGTACAAGATAAAGGTAAACCCAGGAAAGTGCACCTTCGGTGTGCCAACCGGACAGCTACTGGGATATGTCGTCTCCAAGCGCGGAATCGAGGCGAACCCCGCCAAGATCAACACGATCGCTCGACTCGGCAGACCTGAGTGCCTGCTCGACATCTAGAAGCTGGCCGGGCGAGTCGCGGCTCTCAGTCACTTCATCCCCCGGTTAGGCGAAAAGGCGATGCCCCTCTACAGCCTAATGCGCAAGAACCCCACCTTCCAGTGGGACAAAGAGGCAGACGACGCGCTCCACGCCCTCAAGGAGGTGCTACTCGCAGCACCGCTACTCGCCGCCCCCATCGACAAGGAACCCATGCTAGTCTATGTCGCGGCTTCCGAACGCGTCGTCAGCGCTGTCATGGTCGTCGAACGGCCAGAGGAAGGAAAGGAACGCCCGGTGCAGCGACCCATGTACTACATCAGCGAAGTCCTCACCGAGTCGCGCCAGCGCTACCCGCAATACCAGAAATTGGTATACGCGGTCTTCAGAGCACAGCGGCGACTGCCGCACTACTTCCAGGAGCACCCAATAACGATCATCTCCTCAGCGCCGTTGCAGGACATCATCCACAACCGCGAGGCGACCGGGCGAGTCGCCAAGTGGGCCGTCTAGATCGGCATCCACAACATCAAGTACGAGCCACGCAAGGCAATCAAATCGCAGGCTCTCGCAGACTTCCTCGCCGATTGGGAGGACGCCCAGCAGCCAAAGAAGCTGCCATACCTCCATTACTGGAGCCTACACTTCGACGGCTCCAAGAACGCGGACGGCGCAGGGGCGGGGATCGTGGTAACATCCCCTAAAGGAGACAAGCTCCGCTACGTCCTCTACCTCGACTTCACCCCCTGCACCAACAACGTGGCCGAGTACGAGGCGCTACTCCACGGCATGCGCACAGCCAAGGAGATGAATGTCAATCGCCCGTGATGCTACAGAGACTCCGACCTCGTCGTCGGGCAAGTCGCCGGCACCTACGACGCCGTCTCCCCCACCTTTGCGGCATACCGCCAAGGAGTGGACCAGCTGGGTGGACACTTCGCAAGCTACTTCGTCGAGTGGATCGACAGGCGGAAAAACGAGGAGGCCGATGCACTCTCTCGCATCGGCTCGGCTCGACTCGCACCACCTGCCAGCGTTTTCGTCGACACCATCATCAAACCTTCCGTCTCTCCCCCAAGGGAGATCGACATTGGAATCCCGTTGCAACCAGAAGCAGCCCTGGTCGCACTAATCGCCGAGCCAAGCGACTGGACCACGCCATACGTCACCTACCTGGAGGGAGGCACCCTACCCGCGGATGAAACGGAGGCCCGGATGATAGCACGCCGCTGCAAATCCTTCGTCATCATCAACGGCGAGCTCCACAAGCGCAGCGTGACCAGCGTGTTCCAACGCTGTGTTCAAACCGCTGAAGGACGCAAAATCCTCCAAGACATCCATTCCGACGACTGCGTCCACCACGCCGGCGCTCGCTCTCTGGTCGCAAAGGCTATGTGGCACGGCTTCTACTGGCTCACCGCACACGCAGACGCTGTCGACATTGTCCAGCGGTGCGTCGGATGCCAAAAATACACCAACCAGACTCACGTGCCGAGCTCGGCGCTCAAGACAATCCCCATCACCTGGCCGTTCGCCGTATGGGGCATGGACATGGTAAGCCCCTTCAAGAAGGCCCCCTCCGGCTTCACACACCCCCTAGTCGCAGTCGACAAATTCACAAAATGGGTGGAGGCCAAGCCAGTCCGCAAGTGCGATGGGAAGACCGCCACCAAATTCCTACGCGAGCTCATCTATCGCTACGGGTTCCCAAACAGCATCATCACGGACAACGGCACCAATTTCGCCAAAGGAGCCACGGCCGAGTTCTATGAGGAACACCACATCCGGCTCGACCTCGCCTCAGTCGCTCACCCAGAGTCCAATGGCCAGGCCGAACGCGCCAATCAGAGCATCCTCCATGGCCTGAAGCCACGGCTACAAGTCCCACTCGAGCGCACCACCGGGTGCTGGGTCGAGGAGCAACCCTCCGTCATCTAGGGCATCCGCACCTCCGTCAACAGGTCGACAGGATTCACCCCCTTCTTCATGGTTTACGGCGCCGAGGCAGTCATGCCAACCGACCTTGAGCACGACTCACCAAGGGTGGTCAACTACATGGAGGCCGCAAACGATCTTGCACGCTAAGAGGAAGTCGATCAGCTCGACAAAGCACGTGACCTGGCTCGCTCCCGCACCACCATCTACCAGCAAGGGCTCCGCAGCTACCAAAGTCGGCGAGTGAGGACGCGCACTTTCCAGGAAGGCGACCTAGTGCTGTGTCTAATCGAGGACAAGAATGGCATGCATAAGCTCTCACCCCCTTGGGAGGGACCATTCGCCATCGGGCGAGTCCTGGGAAATGACGCCTACTACCTCACCGACGTCCGAGGAGATGGAAAACTCGACGTCAAGCGGCCATGGAATGTAAACCTCTTACGGAAGTTCTACTCTTAGAACTCCAGACATGTACCCCCACCCGCTATGAAATAAAACAGATCGGTTACCGCACAATTGTGTCTACTCTCCGTGTCTTGTGCCACCTGCACTCGTAATAACAGCATTACGCTATTCGCATAATTCAACCTTCGGCAAAGCGATCCGCACGGCCAAGTAGTGCGGTACGAGGGCACTGGGAAACCTCAGGCCTCGTAACGTCCACGAAAAACACTAACCCGGAGCCCCATTGGAGTTTCCTAGCTCGACTGGCTCCCTGAGACAAGACAACTGCACTCGCTCCCCACAGCAACCAAGTCCTCCGCATCCTTGGCACAACGACTCGAACGGCCAAGTACCACGCTCGGGGACTGACACACGGCCCAATACGAGCGACTATGGAAAAACGCTAAGTATGAGAGAGTGCCCAGGACTCGCCATGCGACTGATCCTCCGGATCAGGCAGGAGCGACGCGCTCACAATGACGCGCTTAGTCCTCACCTACCCTGGGCCTGCGACTAGAACAGCCAAGTACCACGCTCGGGGACTCGGCAACCCGACCTCGTTCGCGCCCGAGAAAACGGTCAAGTAGAGAGCACCCCTGGGAGTCGCCATGAGACTGGCTCTCCGAGCCATGGCGAGTCGACCTTATTTCATTTAAATCTAACAAACATATAACAACGAGGTAAACCCCATAAAAAGGGCGGACGCGCTCGGGGACTCGCACAATCAACAGCCAAAATCGCAATTCGAATGAAAAAGTAACACAAGTTTCATTTATAGCAGCATAATTTGGTTCACATACAAGGAAAGTTACATAATTATTACATAGTAATGCCCAAGGGAAAAACACTTTTACTCCGCAGGTTTTGATGAAGACGTGCCACCGTCCCTGCGGCTGCGGATGAAGGGCACGTACGGGTTTGGCGGGTACATCGTCAGCTCGCCCGCCATCGCTGCACGGAACGGCTGCTCGACCTTGAAGTCCCGATGCTTCGGTTCAGAATCATTGGGAGCGAAAATCGTCTCCTGATAGGGGATGACGTCGCCCATCGCCTAAACGCGATCGACATACACCGCGGCCCAGTCCGTTAGCTTCAGCACCTCGGCAATCTCCACGGAGCCTGTCGATAAGGGATAACCGCTCGTGACATCGTCGAGGTCGAAATCCTCCGGGAAGTGGGCAAGCCCAAGGCTGAGCGCCGTCGATGCCCCGCGACGGAAGGCCGACCGCGTCATGAACTCGACTACCGACGGAGCCTTCTCCAGGTAGCGCCATACCTCGACAAGGTCGCTGGCGATCACCTCCGTGGGTGATATCTCCTGAAGATATGCACGAAGGCAAGTCATTGATAACGCGGCTGAGTCGACCAGGGTGGTCACACATTGCCGCGTGTCGTACGACCGCGCTTCTTCCGCGTCATCAATGATCCGACCTGCGGCACAAAAGCAAGCAGTAAGCAAACCATCGACATCACAATACAGTTATTGCAGTCAGAAGTTGGCTGAAGGAGGGTTTACCAATTAGCGGGCGTCATAGGTTCGTGATGAAGCTTTGAAGAGAAAAAAGTTATTTTGCAACCCAGTGATGAGTGCATCAGATAATTTCCGTTCTTCAGCGGCAGAAGTAACGACAGCCTTGCCTCGTCCCTCCGCTGAAATCGCTTCCGCCTTAGCCTCCTTGAGCTCACGTTCTAGATCGGCGACTCGCTTAGAGCGGATTGAGCCGCCGTCAAGTCACCCACCAGGAAAAGGCCTTGGCGGACCTCCTTCACCTCGGCCGCAGCTGCTTGAAGCTCCTTGTTCGTCTCCTGGACGATAACGAGCTCGTTATCCAAGCGATACTTCGCAGCAAGCCATTCGGCTGACTCGCGCTGCAGGCCCAGCGCACGAACTACAATATGAATAGCAAATAGTTCATAAGTGCCCACCCGCTGAAACTCAGCGACTAAGCACTCGGGGACTAGACAATGAAATTCCTCAGTGCCCACCCGCTGAAATTCAGCGACTAGGCACTCGGGGACTGGACAAAGAAATTCCTCACTGCCCACCCGCTGAAATTCAGCGACTAGGCACTCGGGGATTGGACAATGAAATTCCTCAGTGCCTACCCGCTGAAATTCAGCGACTAGGCACTCGGGGACTCGATAACATAAAAACATTAAGAATCCGACCACTGAAATTCAGTGGCCAGATCCTTGGGGACTGGACATACCTAGATAGCAGCGCCTAGCATGCCGTGAAGCTCCAGCGCATCTACCGACGCAAGAACGACCGGAGTGTGGCCGCGACGCTGTTCAACTTCCATCTCGGCGGCCCCAGGAAGATGGCTTGCCGGCACCGAGGCACTCGCTGTGGCCGCCTTCGCCATGAAGCGGGGGAAGGTAGCTATGGCGGCCGCTGCGCCACTTGGGGTCGGCTGGGCCACATCTAGTGAGCCCGCAAGCACCACATGCTCCGATCCAACACCCTCCTTGGCCTTCGAAGCCACTTCCGCTGCGGTTGGAGGATCGCTCGGAGCAACCACCGGATCATCAGAGACCATGACGACTTCGTCGCCTTTCTTCCTTTTGACGCCCTCGGCGGGAGCAACGACCTCGTCGCCTTTCCTCTTTCCCGAGGAATCTGCTGGCGACTCGATGGCGACTGGCGGAACCTTGGCCACAGAAGGATGGCCGATCTTTTTAACACCAGTCCTGTGGAATAGTTTTATGAATAAGATTGTCCGATGGAAACGCAAAGCAAGCAGACGATTAAAGGACAGAGGAGCACTCACTTAGCGACTGGAAGGAATCATAGACCAGTGCGGATGCTGGCCGGCTTCTCCAGTTCGTCCCCAGCTTCCGAGTGAGGCCCGTCTCGAACAAATCGTGTGCCCAAGAAACTGACGACTTCTTCGAACATGAAGCCGCGGTAGGAGCCTCTGTGGCAATTGCTACGGGAACGCCCCTTGGTGGCGAGGCCCCAGCGGGTGGAGCGCCCCCAAGCTAGCGACCGGGGCGAATGGCGGTGGCAACAATGCTAGCAGCGCCTCGTCCCTGGGAGCGACAGCGCCTGTCGCCGCGGTAGCGTGCACCGTTGCATCCTCAGCTGAGCTGGTGGCGTCGGAGCTGTTCGCAGATCGGTGCGGAGATATCGGCTTCGCTGGCTTCGTCTTCTTCTTTGGCGGAGCTTTCTTCCTCTTCTTCGATGGCGTGGCCTCGCGGTGTGAGGTGTGCTCAGGAAGCTCGTCGTCGTCGTCATCGTGGGGCTCGAGGCTCTGGCTTCGAGCTCGCGCTGGTGCTGCCCGCGAGTTTTGCGAACCGTGGGGGCAGCAACTTCCACGGGCTCGTCATCTTCGTTGTCATCGTCGTCGCCTCCGTCGCTCTTGGCGTTGCCTTTGGTGGGCGATGACTCGCTTCCGTCCTTGACGGACGAGCTCGAGTTCTCGTCGTCTGCGGGTGGAAGCCACCCTTCCACCACTTGAAACAACTGCAACAAGAACAAACAATTTTAGCACGACCGCGAATGCACAAGCTGCGATTGCGAGTGCTAACGGAGTGATGGCTTACCGTTGGACCTGGGCGCCTCGCAGTATAAGGGGCGACCCCGGCCTTTGCGTCGAAGTACACGGCCTGGGTAATCTTCTTTAGGGCCTGCGTATAATCGTTGAGTCTCCACTCAACAAGGCAGCACTTCGTCGGGTCGTCTTTACCCGTATACTCGTACATGTAGTGGTCACGACTAGCCAGGGGCACGAGTCGCCGCCCGAGCCAGCAGTTGTAGAGGTGGATGGTCTGGAGGCCTTTCTTCTTCAGGCTGTGGATGGTTTGTAACATTTTGTCAACAACCATCCGCTGATCCAGCGGGAGTTTGATGACCTGGAGCCGACGCGGCTCGGGCCGGTCGGCGGAGTACCTTGGAAGCGCCACTTCATCGCCTGGGGTCGACTCGGTGACGTAGAATCAGTACTTCTTCCACTCGTTCGCCGCCTTGGCAGGCAGCATCAAATCGAAGAACGATGCCTTCGACTTCAGCTGGAACGTCAGGCCGCCTGCGGCTAGCATCGGACCGCCTGTCTCTTCGCGGCTGATTCTCCCATGGAACAGGTCTTGCCACAAGGGGAAGTAGGGCCTGCAGCCCAGATAGCACTCGCAGAATGCCATGAAAATGGCGAGCTGCTCGATGCTATGCGGACCCAGATCCGATGGTTGGATTCCATAGTAGGCACAGAAACGCAGGAAGAAGAGGGAAGTTAGGAAGCCCAGCCCCCGCTCCAAGTGGCTGGTGAAGCAGATGAACTCCCCCTCGCGCGGATCCGGAACTACTTCTCTAGCCACGGGGATGCGCCATCTACCGGCGTGGAGAATCCCCGCCTCCTCGAAAGATGCTAGCAGTGCCTTCGTGCACTTGGATCTATCCCATGGCTCGGAGGAGGGGGCCATCGGCTGAGGATCGTGGGGGTCGGAACTTTTTGGATCTCGCTCTGGTCGCTGTGTGCAATGGGGAAGCAGAGAGGCGCGAGATTGGAGGAAGCAAAAGAAGTGTTTTGCCTGTTTGCCCTTCACTGTCCTTATATAGCGGTTGTTACCCACCATTTTCGGGAGCCGTTACTACGTGGTAATTATGCCAATATTACCGTTGGGATTAACCAACGGCTAGTTTGACCATGATTGACGGTCCAACTTCATCTACTCGATTCATTGCTCCTAGCAACTCGACGATTCGCCGACCCGATCACTATAACAGTGACTAAGTACTCGCCGACCCGTTCGCTGAGCTGCGATACGATTGGTCACCGTTATTGCGACTAAAATGACTAGTTCTTTCCTTTGTTCAGGAGTTTGCCGCCGATTCGACTGGGCGTCCGCATTGGACCCGCATACTCCGACTGCCAGCAAACACCTGCGACAAATCAACGACGACCTCGGGGACTACTGATGGGGATATGCCTACCGGGGTATACCCAGCAGGACATTTCCTACTGGCCCAAGCCATCAGCGAGTGGCCCTGCAGGATGGCGACTGGATCCATACTTGGCGTGGACTCAGGCGACTGGAAGCTGAAGGCCCAGAAGCGTAGCTAGGCCCAGTCGGACTAGGTCATAGAACCACCGAATCCTTAACTAATTCGGTTGTGATTTGTAAACCCTAGTGAGGTGAGCCTATATAAACCTCCCTAGGGGACGCATAGGGGATACAATTCATCATACACCCAAGCGACTCGCCGCCTAGTCGTCGAGCTCGCCCCATTATACTCTCACCATAATACAATCTAGCAGGAGTAGGTCTTTACCCTCCGGGGGGCCGAACCTGGGTAAACCCTTGTGTCTCCGCCCTCATCTCGCACCACAGATGGCTGGACGCCCTTGCCCCATGTTCTACTACTCGCTGCCGATTGCAGCATCTACTGTGGTCATTCCCACGACATTGCAAACCCACAGAAACATTTGGCAACCCTATTCAAATGACATTTAAAAATTGAATCTAGTGCATATGGTAAGATCACCATTTCTCAAAACCCAACCAAACCAGTTCACCTTGATAAATCCAAACAACCAGATACTACCCAGTGTGTGACCAATGCAACCACCAAAATTCATCAAAAAATTCAAATATAAATCTCTTGCGGCCATTTCATCAAACACCTGTAGACACAAATCAAATTTGGCCAAACTTCACTGTTTTGAGCAGTGATCACCCCAAACCTTGTCTCCCTTTGATCATCCTTGTCTCCACAAGTGACAACAATCGCATTAAACATGCTAGAACCCTACCCAGTGCTCCATGCCGTGCATGTCCGAGCCATCCCTTGACAGCCGACCATGGCAAGCTAGCTAGAGCCATTGCCGCGCCTAGCCACCATGTACAAGAGGCAGGCCACCGTCCACTGCCACCCCATGTCCAGCCCTCGAACCCTGCCAAGTCGTGGACCACAGAGAACACGCCGTGCCCAGTTCGTCCCTGCCATGCTGAGAGTATGCTAGAGCATGGAGCCAACATGCTCGCACACATCGCGCCTCGCACACGCTGCCCGTGCATGCAATCACCACCGTCCCGGAAGACCACCAGACATGCCCGTTCGCCGCCGCATGACCAGGAGCACCTGTGCATCGTCAAAAACATCATCGGTGCCGCTTAGAGCACCGCACGTTCCAGAACAAACCACACCACCCCTTTCCGCACCATCAAGCCTTTGAGCATCGCCAGGGAGCCGCGCACCGTCCTAGCAACCGAGCCAGGCCAGTAGCTCGCTGTAACGTCAACCCCGACGAGCTCTGCCCACGCCCTCATCCTCTCTCTCTCCTATAAAAGTAGGCCTCCCTAGCTCGAATTCTCCACACCATCTCACTTCCCTCTCTCTTAGAAACCTCCCACACCCTTCCTTAGAGCAAGGCGAGCTCAATATCGCTGAAATTTGGTTGGAGCCTGCCGCTGCTGGAGGAGAAGGGCGCCGTCGATTGCGGACACCCCACGAGAAGCCGCCTGTACCAGGAGAACCGCCATCGTCGACAACCTCATTCCTCCCGTCGCTGACCCTCGCCTGAGCCCCGCTGAGCCTCCCTAGACCCCCACTGCCCGTTCTAGGGTTAGTACCCATCGTGTCCTATTCCGATGAGGACGACGACCGTGAGCCATTGATCTTGCATCTAATCCTATGGTCGTAATCGCCCCATACCCCTTAGACACACCCTGTCTCACCTACGAGTGGGGACACCACTTAAACCCGCCTCCACACGCGCGTTGTGTGTTGGGGATATGCTATATGGGTATCCTCATAGCTTGTCTCCTATCCGGATAACTCGGGTGGCCCATAGTTGGTAGCAAGGACCATGGCCTGCTGGGCGGCCTAGTTAGATGGATCTAGAAGGGAGGTCCATGCCGGATAAAGGAAGGCTACGGAGGAGTCACCGACGTACCCGGAGCCTTGAAGTGCAAGACACGCTAGACTAGTTGTATGCAGTGTAGGACTCTGTAACCTGTCTGGCTAGGACTTTCCCTGTAACCCTAGGATATAGAGACTATATAAGATGGGCCTATGGGAGCCTTTAGCGCATAAACTAGATAACTCAACTCATACCTCGCACAGTGAACCGATCCCTATAACTCGGCGTATTGCCATTATAGTGATTTATAACAGGAATAGGATTCCGCCACCGTCGTGGGATCTGAACCTGGGTAAGCTGTGTTACCTCGTACCCGTCAACCGTCTGCCTTACCCCACGTCTCTAAACATGCACTGTGAGGAACCCTCCATGGCGTACTCGTCGGTAATACCACGAAAGTTGGCGCCCACCGTGGGACAAGAGGCGCTTTAGGCTCTACAGCGGGCGAGGTCCAAGATCTTCGTGGGAATTGGAGAAACCGTAGCCATCGGTCGTTTTCTCTTCTCCGAAAATGTTCCAATCATCCCACCCGACGAGTTCTGAATCCCGGCAAAGAGGACCCCTACCCGATGCTCGATCGTCCTCATTGGAGACATCCACCTCTTCATCGGCGAAACCGACTCGGGCACTAGTTCCCTGGGAGTCGAAGGAGCATCAAGACCCGCACGGACCGCATACGGGCAGGATACGTTTGTAGAAGGATCAATGCCGGATCTCTCTTCGGAGTTTGCTGACAAAGATCGGAAAATCTCAAGGCCCACGCAAACCGCCCCTCTACAGGATATAATGGTGGAAGATCGCTGCAAGTCCGTCGGCTTCACCCGTGCATCTGGACAGCAGAGATCCAAGTTCGTCGGAGTGGTGACCATCTTAGATCTGGCGCATTGCATGCAGAGAGAGGGTGAAAACCCATGTGATTACCTTGCCAGGTGGCTCCGTATACAGGACGATCTGGCACATTACCTCAATGATGATGCCATGTATCACTTTGTGGAAGGACTCGACCAAGGTACACTCCTCCGACATACGCTAAGGAGGCAGCCGGCTTCAGGATGCCTCACTTTCAAAAGCGGAGGCCGAGGAGGCAGCTTAGACAGTGCTCGTGCTCCTTGACGGTGCCCCTCTGCCTCAGCAACCGCCTCCAGTCGTCATCGCTGCAGCTGCACCAACACCCACAGTCATCGTCGCTGTTTTTGCACCACCACCGCCAGTCATCGAGGAAGACCCGACACCCTCCGACTCCGTGCTTGATGCGCTCTATGACGACATCAGCGCTGACTTGGAGGAGATAGATTTCAGCCCGAAAGAGCTAGACTCTGCTATGCAGGAGATGGAGGAGGATTACAAATGTGATGAGGAGGCCAACAACGCTGTCACATCCTGAGAGGTGTTCGTCACCATTAGGACCGTGATGGATGAAGATCAACCCGGACGAGCTCCGCCTATAGCGCTAGTCAAGGGGAAGGGACCACTTGTTGCTCCGACAAAGATCGCGCAAAGGTCATGCCACCTCCGCCTAACCCAGTACAGGAGCCGCAGGAACTCGGCACCGGTCTGAGCAACAACAAAACCGCAAACCCGCCGCCTCCGGCATCTATGTCTGCTACTAACCAAGTCACTTCAGCTGATAGAGTGATGTACGGCAACCTACTTGTCGAGCCCATGACCATGGTTCATATTCGGAACATAGTCCAGATTGACGAGGAGCGCCAGCAGCTGCTGGAGGAAGCGGAGGCCATCACAGAGCAAGTCGCTAAGCTGGATCGAGATCTGGTGAACGCGCAGAAGTCAATAGAGAAAGCTAGAGACAAGGAGGGCGAGTACAAGACTCTGCTCTAGTAGCATAAGGCTAAGAAAGCTCCAGCTCACGTCATCAACGATCCTGGTGTACGTCTAAGCCTAGGATGGGCCCCCTCGAAGCTGCCACAAGGAAAACGATACATTGACAGTGAAGGTAGGCAGTTGACACTACTAGGAAAATGGTCGTCTGTGGCGCACCTAAAAGGACCATCCGTGGCGCACTAGTGGTGCACCACGGGCCTTGCGCGACGGCTATCTCCTAGCCGTGGCGCACTGCCTGCTGCGCCACGGTTTTGTGGAGATAGGCGTAGCACACGTGCTAGAGCGCCACGGATATGTTGGCAGGTGCGTTGCGCCTTAGATCTTCTATGGCGCACGTTGCAGTGCGCCACTAAGCTGCGCAGGTGCGCTTTAGTTGCAGTGCGCCACAGAAGTTGTGCCATGTGCGGCACGGGTGTCTTTTTTTTAATTTCAGGGCCAGATGGTATACAATACAGATTATATAGGCAGATATACACACAGATATAAGATATATAGTTATATATATACACAATTCGCAAAACAAGATTGAGACAAATACATATAAATAAGTCTCATACATGAATACATAAGTTATACATTGTTTCGATCAAGTTACAAAGTAGTTGGTGACATGCGAATACATGTGTCGATCGAACAAGTTAGAGCTCGGAAGCTCGCCTAGACATCTAAACTAGCTAGACACAAACGTGGGATAAACAACCAAAGAAGATAAGCATGATCACCGCCGCGACGAAGGTGTAGGTCTTCATCCGGTTCCTCGTCCTAACTCCTGCTAGATAGCGCGTGTATCTAGCTTCCGCCTCCGCCATAGTGTTGTACCCTTTGCAGCTATTGCCGTTGAAACGGTGCACCTGTCTCTGGAAGTCTTCCCAATCATCGTAGACTCCGGGAACCCATCCCTTGTACACGACGTACCATGTCATCTATAAGTTGACAATAATAATTAACCGATGATTAAAAAAACATATATAATTAAAGTCGCATATGAAGATACACTTATAGAAAGTACCCCTAAATCAAAAAGACCAACTCAAAAAGCATGCCTCATATATAACTAGGTTGTTCGACACAAGAATATTCTACGATGGAACTGTTCGCCAAGTAGGATGCACAACACCTGGAACTGTGCATAGCACAAGGCGGACAATCCCATCGCAGCACATTCACATATATTGTGCCACGACATTTCAATCATCGGCATTATTCTTGAAAAATACCAAAGTAACTTGAAAACAATGCCTCATATATATATACATAGGTCGTTAGACACAAGAATATGCTACAATGGAACTATGAGCCAAGTAGGATGCACAAGACCTGGACTTATGCATATCACAAGGCATGCAATCCCGTCGTAGCACATTCACATATATATTGTGCCACGACATTTCAATCATCGGCATTATTCTCGAAAAATACCAAAGTAAATCAAAAAGAATGCCTCATATATATATTTAGGTCGTTGGACACAGGAATATGCTATGACGGAACCGTGAGCCAAGTAGGATGCACAAGACCTAGACTTGTGCATATCACAAGGCTCACAATCCCGTCGTAGCACATTCACATATATATTGTGCCACGACATTTCAATCATCGACATTATTCTCGAAAAAAGACTAATAAAGTAAGGGAAAAAAAGAAGGACCAAAGTGAGCAAAGGACCAGAGAGTAAGCAAAAACACCAAGCATTGATTTATATATAATAATAATAAGCAAAATAAGTAAGCGATGATTCATAAACCTAATAATATAAGTATAGTAGCATGTACACATGTCCACACACACACAAAGGTCATCTATAGTTTGTAACTACAACTAGTCCAACATACGGCCTTCTGGCTCGGCTTAGGGAATGTGAGGACGCCTTGTCTCGTCATGAACTTCCTATAGTCACCCTGCATCTCTAGGCGATTTTCTATGTCACGGTAATTCGGTATATTTCCTCCGTAGAAGATCCCCTCCCCCCCGAAGTCATGACATCACGAAAGATGATTGCCGCAAACTGCTGCTGGGTGCGATACATCTCTTGTCTAATATCTGAATCAGTGATCTTGGCCTTTGCTTCGACCCACTGTTTGAGTTGATCTGGCAGCGTAGAATTTTGTTGGTCAAGTAGGAATGCCCTCATGTGATGGAGTGCGTAGTAGGCTTCCTTATTACTGTTTTCCGGCTGCTTCACGCAGGGGAATTCCGTTACGTGGTTGAAGACTTGCCTGCCGAACTTGACCTTCGTACGCACGAAGGTGGTGCCTTCCGTGGAGGCAAAGCTAGTGAGAGCATCATCCAGAACTTCCTTGATCTTGTCGTGTTTTTCTTCTTTTCTAGACTCCCCGAGTCGAAATACGTGGCGTGGGAATGCTTCCGCGATAAGGAGATGAGCGTGCAGTGTTCATCTCTGCGCAAAAAATTCAAATGGAATGTGTTGGAAAAAAGAATGATGATAAACTAATAAAGCCAATCGACGGTGGCGAGTGAATAACGACTTACTCGGGAAAGTAAGGCACGAGAATGTATTCCTTTGTCTTGTTCGCCACGAGGATTCTTTTTAGGTACGAGGCCATGATACGTCGTTCGGCGGGGGAACCCAAGCAGCCGTCACGCATGTCGTAGGGGTCCACTATAGCGATGCCCGGTGTGTTCTCTCTAATGATCTGCATGGCCAGGCTGAGAGAAAACAGATGGACCATGGTATAGTGCAGCGGGTATAGGTGGAACATATTGAAGATGTCGTCGAACCGCAGGAAGAACAGATCCGCAGGGGCATTGTCGACGAAGCCCAAGCCTGGTGGCACCTTAACCATGAATACCGGGTGCGAGGGATCTTTCTCCGATAGAAGGCATCTCTCTATCGTCAGCACGCCGTAATGCACTCTGCAGTTCCAAACTGGCAAGCCTCCGTAAATTCTTAGGTAGCATGGGCTCACCTGCCACATGAATCCTCCACATAATCGGATTCGAAGTTGTTGACGCCACCGGCTGGCTCGAGCTGCTAGATTTTCTTTTCCTGCCCTTTTTTCCTTTTGGAGAGCGGGCAGGCACCGCAATCTGAGCACCGGCCACCCTATGTAGTGTGTCAGGGATTAGAATAAAGGGTCGTTTGGTTGTATCAGCTGGCTCTGTAAAGGCGCAAGCTAGAGGCGTCTCCTGAGAACCAAACAGACGCTTGGTGATAATGGCTTTCTCTGTGGGGCCACCAGCTAGGTCTTTGTTGCTAAACTGAGTGTTGAAGAAGTGATCATTCCAGTCTTGATGCGTCCTCGGCGGATCTGCGCCATGTGCATATCATCAACATGATCATCCGACCCACCGCGTGGAGGTGACGGCGAGGGTGGTAAGGGGGCCTTGCCACCGCTTGTCGCTGGCACGACAGGCGGTGCTGTTATCTGTGGCGTGATGGCCCCCGCCGTCCCCAAACGGATCATGCTCTTTGGCCATTGCAAGAATAAGCCGAAGAAAGTTCTGAGGACAGCCGGCTCTTCTTCATCCGCTCCTGGTGGTTGAATGGGAGGTTCCAGGTCGTCGCAGCCCCTTAGCACCTGACTAATTTTAACCCTGTGCACACTATCGGGCATCGGCCTTGAGTGGAACGTGCGCTACAAGGGTTGAACGATGGTACCATTGGCAACATCCCTCATCTCGTTGTTCACGTAGCATAAGAGAGTGCAAGGAACATCCGTCTGCGGAAAACATGTACGGCGTCGTCAGAGATGCCATAAGAGTAATAAATCCGGCATGACCTTTGCTAATTTTCTTAAACTAGGAGTGCCCAATTTCTACCGAAACGGAAGTTAATCAACATTCCGGCAAAAATCGGGACTCATTTCATACAAGAACCTACATACATGACATAATAAAGTGCTTCGTACAAGCACAAGCACAGCCAGCACAGCCAGTACATTACCAGCACAACAAGCACAAGATCATTACTAGGTATATAAAAATAAATGGCCAGATCCAGAAGAAAATATAGTAGTAGCAACCAGCAACACATATAGTAGCAGCACATACAGTAGCTTTGCAAAAGCAGTAGCTCCAGATAGCTTTGCAAAAACAGTAGCTTTGCAAAATAGTAGCTTTGCACATATAGTAGCACCACATACAGTACTACTATGTTCTCCAGCATTTTGAGTAGTATAAACCATCTAAACCTACACCCATCAAAGTAGAAACCATCAATATTGACAGATAAAAGTACCCATAATATATTCATCTCCAAAAAACCTCTACTGTGATCTCAATTTATTTTCTTGTCCAAACATGTATGGCCTCAAATATCTTCTTCTATTACAAGGCCTGATCAGAAGGGCCCAGTTTGTGATGCAATGGATTGAGCCTGCCTACTAGCAATCATGTTAGTGCAATGGTTATGTGTTCATGGGTGTGTGCATTGGACTGAAACAATGGGCACTGATGGGTGTGATCTCTGCATGTTGTCTCTCCAATAAAAGTTACAAGGATGTCTGAATACCTATGGCAGTAAATAAAACCTACTAGCAATCATGTTAGTGCAATGGTTATGTGGTCATGGGTGTGTGCATTGGACTGAAACCTAGCTTGTTATTACACTAAAGGCAAGATACTATAGCTGCTTGCAATGTTACAGTTATTTTTGCTTGTAGCCTGCAATTTCTTGGGTAATACAATATGCATTGATTTCTTGTGATGTGTATGTGCCCGAAGGAAGCTTTCTTTCCTTTTTGCAAGAAATCGTGGTTTTCAGTCATTAACAAGACAGAACACAACACTGTTTTTTCAATGGAGTGTATTATTTAAACATTGCAACACTAGTGGTTGCAATTTTTTAGTGGGTGACGGGATTGTTGTAACTTTTTGCCAACAAGTAG
Source organism: Avena insularis (assembly GCA_023614405.1). Classification (NCBI taxonomy): domain Eukaryota; kingdom Viridiplantae; phylum Streptophyta; class Magnoliopsida; order Poales; family Poaceae; genus Avena; species Avena insularis. Next base: position 271,820,900 of record CM042697.1, read on the forward strand.
TAATCTATCTGGTTCTTGCACTAGTAGTCAAACCATCTGGCGGGTACTAGTATTACGTCTGGTTCTTGCACTAGCTAGTACTCCCATCTTTTGCCAACAAGCATAAACTAAACTTATGAGGCAAGGACAAGTACTCATTTCATTTGGTACTTGTGCATGTAGGTTATATATACTAGTGTGCATGGAGTAGTAGTTGTTTTATCTACTGATGATGTTGTCAATATGTGGAGTATTTTCATGTTGGAGTACATTTGCAGTAGGATGCATGTAAAGGCACTAGTACTACCTACCATCTGATCTCTACTCCTACTCTAGTGATGAGATGAGCGAGAGAGGGTTCTTGCCTACTCTAGTGATCTCTACTCCTACTCCTACGCCATTCTTTGCTGCTGCTCGGGGCGGCAGGGAGGACAACTCTCGGTCACACAGGCCACCTCTCTAGGGTTCTTTCCTGTTGGCAACTACAGGAGATAGGGAGAGAGGGAGAGAGGAAGAGAGGGAGAGAGGGAGAGAGGGGAGGGGCTAACCTCCTCTCGACGATGAAGTTGGCAGGCGAATGACGACGGCCTTCTCCTCCTCTCGGACACGGGCGGCCTCCTCCTCTTTCTCGAGTGCGGCGGAGGCGGCTGGCGGGGATCCTCCTCGAGTGCGGCGGCGGCCTTCTCTGCCTCTCGGGCGGTCTCCTCCTCCTCCTCTCGAGTGCGGCGGCGGCCTTCTCCGCCTCTCGGGGGGCCTCCTCCTCCTCCTCTCAGACACGGGCGTCCTTCTCCTCCTCTCGGACACGGGCGGCCTCCTCCTTCTCCTCAAGTGCGTCGGTGGCGGTTGGCGGTGGCTGCTAGGAGCATCGAGTGCAGCGGCCGCTGGCGGATCGAGCACAACAGCGGCGGGGGGAGGGGGATCAAGCGCACTATGGGAGAGATGGGGATCGATGAGTGTGTGAGATGGGGGGTTGGGAACGATGGCGTGGATACAACCTAGATAGGCGTAGCGCACTATGCCAGAGTGTGCTACAGATATCTATAACAAGGCTGCAACACTCCTTCTAGCAACTAAACTTGCCTATCCCACTGGTTCTGCCCACTGCTTTGTTCTAAACTTGTGAGCACCTAGGTTCGAATCCTGGTGCCCCCCTTTTTTATTTTTATTTTAAAAATACTTTTAAATGTTCCAAAAAATGCCCAAAACTGGTGATATATGCCATACAAGTTTTGTTTTATTTTTAAAAATACTTTTAAATATTCCAAAAATTCCCAAAAGTGATAATATATGTCATAAAAGTGGTACAAATATGATTCAAAGTATAACTAAATTTCACAATAATTTGTCCCTGAATATTACAATCTTTTTCGACCACGCGTTTTACAATATTTTTTGAGGTAGCGTTTTACAATTTTTTTCCCTTCTTTGTCGCGGTTGAATAATTTAGCCCCGACACTTTAATGTTTCTTCTTTCGAACGGGCTACCTTTTTTGGGTAGGGTTGTCCTTTTTCTTCTTGTGATGTATGTTGCTGCATTGTAGTCGTCGTCATCTTCAATCTTTGGATCGCCGTACTGGTCGAAGTCTTGCTCGTTGGCGACTCCATCCATTCCGATGATGTTTCTTTTTCCTCTCCTCATGACAACACGGCTAGGCTTTGTCAGGTCGGTAATGAAAAAACATTTGTCCACTTTGGTAGGCAGTACCCAGGTTTCATTTTTCGCGGCCACGTTCGCACCGGCGGCCTTGGATTTGGCTGCTTCGGGTATAACCATGGTTGTGAAATACCGGTCTTCTCTTTCGACGCTCTTTGCCCATCTGACACGGAACATCGGCACCTTTTCTCCACAGTAGTTGAGCTCCCAGATCTCCTCGATTCTTCCATAGAATCTTTCCTTCACATTGTCATCGGTGTAGAATTCCGACGTTACGCCTGAGTTCTGATAATCACACTTGTTGTCCTTTTTCTCCGTGTAGAATGTGTAGCCGTTGATATCATACGCCTGATAGGTCACCAGGTTTTGCATTGGTCCCTGCGACAAGGTGAATATGATCTTTTCCATGTCAGAAGAATGCGATCACGGGGGATTATCAAGGAGCGTCTGCCTAAACCAACGCGTGAAATCTGAGTTGTGCTCTTTGATTATTTCTCCCTGCGTCCTCTGTATGCCCCGGTCACTGTACTTCTTCTCGATTAACCTTTTGTGCTTCTGTACCCAAGGATCGACCAGTTCTAAATGCTGTAGCGCGACGAGGTTTGCTCAATCAAAGTCTGCGCGTCGAAAATCGAAGTCTGCATGCAGTATGCGACGATCCTCTTGGTGACCAGATCCGTCGAGCTTGCCAAGGTGCCTGTTGACGGGAACACCGACAGGGTTCTCGATGTCTAGATAATTCGTGCAGAAAGAGATGCACTCTTCAGCCAGAAAGCCCTTGGCTATGCTTCCATCTGGACGGGACCTATTGTGAACGTATCCTTTGATGTGTCCGTTCATCCTTTCGAACGCCATCATGCTGCGGAGGAACATCGGCCCGAGTTGGACGATGTCCTCCACGACATGGACCAGCAGATGCACCATAATGTCGAAGAATGTGGGTGGGAAGTAGACCTCAAGCTCGCATAGTATCACCACGATCTCCTCCTGTAGCCTCCCGAGCTGATTCACACCAATCGACTTCCTAGATATGACGTCGAAAAACTTGCAGAGGCCAAATAACGTTTCACGGACGTGCTCGTCCATTATCCCTCTTAGTGCGACCGGAAGTACCTGCGTCATTAGCACGGCACAGTCGTGAGACTTCATGCCACTGAACCTCTGCTTCGCCTCGTCTAGGTATCTGCTTATCTTGCTCGCATAGCCGTAAGGAAATTTGACTCCTAGAAGGCACTTGAAAAACTGTTTGATCTCATCCTGGCTTAGAGTGAAGCAAGAAGGAGGGCAGTAATATTCGTTCTTCTTGAAATTTTTACCCTTCCGCTGACCTTGTGTCGTCTCCGACTCATGATCATCATCATCTTCCTGATCATCAGGAATAGTGCATCCTCCATGAAGCTCCTTCCGGATACGCAAGCATATCAGGTCGTGCCTTGCTTTCGGACCATCTTTCGTCCTATCTGGCATGTTGATTATGGTGGCAACCAGACTCTCGCACACGTTTTTCGTGATATGCAGGATGTCGAGGCTATGAGGCGTGCGGAGAAACTTCCAGTATGGCAACTCCCAGAAAACAGACCTTGTTTTCCATACCTTCATCAGCGGCTTGTCTTGTTGCTGCCTCTTTCGCTTTTTTCCAGGCTTAGGACAATCTTTCCAGTTTTTCAGCCACTCTTCCACTTCTTCGCAGCTCCTATGCTCTGGGATTCCTCATGTCTCGGATTTGCCATCGAACAGGTCTCCACGTTTTCTCCATGGATCATTCTTGTTGAGCCACCTCCGGTGCGTCATGAACACGGTTTTCGCTGACCCTGGATCTTTCTCTAGTTGGAGATAGCTTGTGTTATCCATGCACCTAACGCATGCACAGAATCCTTGGATAACCTGCCCCGAGATATACCCGCAACCTGGATAGTCTTGCACTGTAGTGACCAACGCGGCTCTCATAGTGAAATAATCATGTGCGACAGCGTCATAAGTATTGGCTCCAGATTCCCATAACATGGCTAGCTCCTCTTTCAACAACCCGAGATACAGATTGATGTTGGTACCAGGTTGTTTTGGCCCTTGAATTAGCATACTTATTTGTATGTACTTCTTCTTCATGCACAACCATTGAGGGAGGTTGTACATCCATACAAACACGGGCCAAGTGTTGTGCGTGCTGCTCTGGCTACCGAACGGATTGAGTCCATCGGTGCTCGCACCAAGCCTGATGTTCCTCGAATCTCCACCGAATTCTGGGAATTCGAGGTCCAATGCTTTCCACTGGCTAGCATCTGAAGGGTGCGTCAGCAGCTCATCCTTTTTGGGGTCATCATCGTCATCTCCTGGCTTCTTCCTTTCCGCATTCCATCGCATGAGCTTCGCTTCCTTAGGGTCCGCAAAATAGCGCTGCAGATGAGGAGTGATAGGAAAGTACCATACCACTTTTCGAGGTGCTTTCTTCCCTTTCTTGTATCGACTCACGCCGCACACCGGACATGTGGTTCTCTCTGCGTCCTTGCCCCGATAAATTATGCAATCGTTGATTCATACGTGATATCTAACGTGCGGTAGATCGAGAGGACAGACGATTTTCTTGGCGTCCTCGATACTAGTTGTACATGTGTTCCCCTCTGGGAGACGATCGTGCCAGAATGCCATCATATCGTCCAAGCTTGCATCGCTCAATTTGTGTTTTGCCTTCATCTCCATAGCTTTGAGCGTTACATTCAACCGGTTATCATCGGGCATGCATCCTTCATACAATGGAGTAACCGCGTCTTTCTCAAGTTGCGCAAGCTTGGCTTTCTCTCTAGCGGCAGCCCTAGCGTTACTCGTCTTCTTGAGAAGCAGCTCTTGCACATAAGGGTCCCGCACCCAGCCTGACGTTGTTCCATCGTCGTCTGCTCCTCCGGCATCTAGATCATCATCATCCCGGTCTGCTTCCGCACCTTCACCATCTCCAGGAGACTCTTCATCATCTGACCCGTTCTCACCGTGATGATGATCATCATCATGTTGCCCACCTTCACCGTCTCCATCGTCTTTGTCATCGCTTATCCAACGAGTATATCCATCCATGAAACCATGGCGGAGCAAGTGCGCCTACAGATTCCCGGAATCTGGGTCGATCACCCAGTTGAGTTTGCATCTTCTGCACGGACATCTTATATCCGTCTTGTTATTTTGTATCATGTCGGCGGTCGCACATTTCAAAAATCTAGCCACAATGCCTTCGCTCATTATACGGACCATTTTTGCCTGCACGGTGTACACGGTACAATTAGAAGTCTATTAGAACCACATAATGAATGCATGCATGCAATGGTCGATAGAAAATTTCGGCATGACCTATCCTAAAATTAGGACCTTTGCGAAATGCCAAAGTCTTGCCAAAATGGAAATGAATCAACATTTTGGCAAAACAAATGGCAACTTGTTCACATACAAACACAAGAGAAAGACAGACCGATCCATACACACATGAACATATCATTATCCTCTCCATACACACATGCATGATCATCATCGATACTCTCCATATATACACACATATGACCATCGATCCTCTCCATACACACATCATGAGCATCGATCATCTACATACATATGAGCATATCATCCATATACACATGAACACATCCTTACATGGACAACTTACCAAGATGAGAGACCAATCGCGAGAAGATGGAAAGGCGAGGTGCACGCGAGACCGGAGAAGGAGATGAGAGACCGGAGAGCTTCCTCTATTACTTATGTAACATCCAAGGCAAGTTCTACATGCTAAAAATGGTGAATGAGTGGAGAAATTGAGGTGGGAAGGAGAAGGATCCCGTCTAGATCTAAGGAGGAAAAAGAAGGGGAAAGTGAAGTGTGGGATGGTGGATGATCACTCATGTGCACAAAGTGGAGCTGGCAAAAAAAATCGCCACATCCGTAGCGCATTCGACCCCAGTGCGCCAGAGTGATTAGTAACATCCGTGGCGCACATGCCATAGTGCGCCACGATGTGTCTGACCGTTTTACAGAGCAGAGGGGCATGCGCTTAGGCGTAGCGCACCCCCCCAACGTGTGCCACGGATAACACCAACTGGCGTAGCGCACCTACCCTATGTGCGCTATGGATGTCTGGCGTGCGTCCCACAGGGCCCTGGCCCACACATATCTGTGGCGCACTATGGTCATGTGCGCCACGGTTGTTCTAGTTACTAGTAGGGCACTGCCCATAGGTGAGCCACGCCTGTTTTAGCCGTGGGGCACTTCAACCATGTGAGCCACGGATGTGCTGATTACCTATAGCCATTTTCCTAGTAGTGTGATGCCCACCCCTCTTCTCAACCTCTCTGTCGGCAAGACCCTTCTGGAACAGGATAGATCACCCGCAGTTGTGGATCAGGTCTATGACCTTGTGGCCAAGGCGGTGAAACAGCAGGAAAAGATCACCTCTCAAAGGCTTGAGTCTGACCCAGCGTTTTGCCAGTCTAGCCAGCCTAAGCCGCCAAGGGATCAATCTCCTCTTCATGTTGGTTCCCAGAAGGGTTCGTCATAACGAAAACGGAGGATTGCACACAACAGGAAGGACGCTATCCCCATATCCTCCGACCATGGAGGCAAGGCTCATCCTCGTCGCACATCTCCACCGCCCCGCTCTCCCCGACATCGACCCCAAGTCTCACCGTCGTATGGACATGCCTCCGCCAAGGCAGAGCAACATCATCATCCACGACAACATGGAGCAGACCCGTCATGATGGAGAGCGCAACCAAGGACACAAGAGCAGGTCACGCCATGACCTTTCGTGTCCGACAAGGAACTATGATAGGCGTGAGGCATTGCAGGAGGGTAACAGCAAGAAGGCTAACCTACCGCTACCTCCGCCTCCATCGCCCCTAGTAGCCACCTTGGTGGAGGAGGCCCGCGTCATTCACGCAGCCCTTCCCCTGGTGGCAAGAAGAAAAGAGCAGGCCCAGAGCCATACGACGCACATTCACACCTGGACAAAATTCACGAGGCCCGGGAAGGACAATACTTGGGACCACGTTGCTTTGGACCTATAATACGGACTGCAACTTACCCTAAGGGTTTCCGGATTAACAAGACCATCAAGCCCTATGACGGCACCATCAAACCAGCTACGTGGTTGCAGGATTACGGCAACGCTATGGAGATCGCAGGGGGTAACCCCAACATCGTTGTCAAGTACCTCCCGCTGATGCTAGCGGGCACGACCCGACAATGGATTGATGACTTGCCAGAGAAGTCCATCTACAACTGGTTGCACATGCAAGAAGCATTCACCAAGAACTTCGAGGGTACGTATAAGCGTCCCTGTACCGTTGGCGATCTACAGCGGTGCGTACAGGAGAAAGATGAGTCATCTCGCGCCTACCTCTCTTGTTGGCTGGATATGAAGAATTCTTGCGCAGGAATGCACGCCCAGACCGCCATGGCCGCCTTCATCGATGGGTTGGAGAAAGGTACGTTGCTCTGACATAAGTTGAAGCGCTTGCAGGACAATACCGGCTAGATCTCAACTATATAATCCAGCTGGCTAGTGAGTTCGTAGCTGCCGACGATGATGCTCGTGGCTCCCTGCCGGCAACGGCCGTTCCAACTCAAGCTAGGAGGAACAGCCACACCAAGCGGAAGAGCCCGCCAGAAGAAAAGCAAACCTCCGACATGGTCGCCATGACATTTGCAGGACGAGGTGATGGCGGACAGCGTGGCCGAGGACGGGGGGCTAGTCGTGGGCAGTAGCGAGGTAGTGAAACTACCTCGGCAGCGCTCCGTGTTCCCCAAATTTACGAGGAGTATCGTGACATGTTGTTCCTTGTACACCTCGACGCCAAGGGCAAAGCCACTCATACCAATCGCCATTGCCAGTTCGTCAATGATCTCAAGGAGGACCCAGAGTCCGTCTACAAGCGAAGTCGGAAGAACAGACCGCGAGTCAAGGGAAAGGGGAAGAAGAAGGAAGAGGAGTCCAAGGATTCAAGTGACATGGACGAGGATGTTGACCCCAAGCATGCCTCCAACAGCGATGGCAAGGGAAAACCCCCTTCGAGAAGAAGGCGTCTGTTTTCCACACTTTCCTTGGCACCCCCACCGTCCAACAACAGAAAACCTCTATGAGGATACTGATGGCCTCTCTACCCCCAGTTCCTCGGTACATGCGCTGGTCGGAGATTCCAATTACTTGGGACAGGAAGGATCACCCAGACCTCATCCCTACGGAGAACCAGTATGACATGGTTATCAACCCCCTGATTGACGGCAACGAGTTCACCAAATGTATGGTGGATAGTGGAAGCAGAATCAACATCATGTACCTGGATACACTGCACAAGATAAACTTGACGGAGGCCAACCTAAGGCAGACCAGCACCATCATCCATGGCGTATTTCCTGATCGGGAGGCTCGGTCTCTTGGGTGGATCACACTTCAGGTCGCTATTGGCGATGTTAATAATTACCGCCAAGGACGCATGACCTTCGAGGTGGTCCCCTTCAAGAGTGTGTACCACGTGATATTTGGAAGTGACTCTTCCATGCCTTCATGGCCAAGCCATGCTTCGTCTACAACAAGCTCAAGATACCCGCACCAAACGGTGTCATCACCGTATCCGGAAGCTATACCAAGGCAAGGGACTGCAAGATTGGAGAAGCAGCCTTTCCAGAAGCTGTCCTCTATAGTGAAGAATTCAAGGAGATCTAGAGCAAGCTCGATGCCTCGGAGATGCCAGCGTCGAAGAAGCATATTGCTGACTCTGACCCAACATTCAAGGCCGCCATCGAAACCAAGCCGGTGGAACTTATGGTAGGCGATGCCTCCAATACCACTGCCATTGGGACGAACCTAGATCCCAAATAGGAAAGAACGCTTGTCGATTTCCTCCGTGAGAATAGGGACATCTTTTCCTGGCAACCTGCCGACATGAAAGGTGTACCTAGGGAAGTCGCCGAGCACAGCTTGAATATTGTTCCAAAATGCAAACCGGTGAAACAACCTCTACGATGCCTCGGAGACGAGAAGAGACGTACCATAGGAAAAGATATAGCTAGGTTACTTAAGGCTAATTTTATCCGAGAAGTCCTTCACACCCGATGGGTGGCCAATCCGGTACTTGTCCCCAAAAAGGGAACAAAATAATTAAGAATGTGCATTGATTACACCGGCTTGAACAAAGCGTGTACCAAAGATCCGTTTGCGTTGCCTCGCATTGACCAAGTCATTGACTCGGCAACTGGCTCGGAGCTTTTGTGTACCAAATTAAGATGAGGAAGTCGGACCAATTGGCCACTTTGTTCACCACACCTTACGACATGTTTTGCTACGTCACGATGGCCTTTGGGCTAAAAAATGCAGGTGCTACGTACCAGCAGACAATGCAGCCGTTGCCTACACGATCAAATTGGTCAGAACGTTCATGCCTATGTGGATGATATAGCGGTGATGTCTAAAAAGTCAAATGACTTAATCTCTGACTTAAAAGAAACCTTTGATAATCTCTGGAAATACAACATGATGCTTAACCCTAAGAAGTGCGTCTTCGGGGTTCCAGCCGGAAAATTGTTGGGCTTCATCGTTTCCCAGCATGGAATCGAGGTCAACCCGGAGAAGATCAAGGCCATCCTAAACATAAACCGTCCGACATGGCTGAAGGACATACAATGACTGACAGGTTGCGTTGCAGCAGTTAGTCGGTTCGTCAGTCGACTTGGAGAGAAGGCTCTACCGCTATACAAGTTGCTGAAGAAGGCGGACAGATTCACGTGGACGGACGAAGTAGATGCATCACTAAATCAGCTAAAGGAGATGCTATCCTTGGATCCTATCCTTGCAGCACCCGAGCCTATGGAGCCTATGTTAATTTACATGGCGGCCACTAATCGGGTAATCAGCATCGTCGTCATGGTAGAGCGGAAAGAACCAGGGCATGAGTACGGAGTTCAACGACCAGTTTACTATGTAAGCGAGGTCTTGACAGAGTCCAAGCAGCGTTACCCACACTACCAGAAGATAGCTTATAGAGTGTTCCTTGCTTCTTGTAAGCTAAGGCACTACTTCGAGGAGCACGCTATCACGGTTGTGAGCAAAGCTCCGCTGTCCGACATCATCAACAACAGCGACGCTACAGGAAGGTTTGCTAAGTGGGGCATTGAGCTTGTCGCCTTCGAGATCACCTACAGGAGACGCAACGCTATCAAGTCACAAGCCTTGGTGGATTTCATTGTAGATTGGACAAAGATGTTAGATGTTACCCCTATGACGGAGCCAGAATACTGGGTGATGCACTTTGACGGATCAAAGCTACTCAATGGCTCGGTGGCAGGTGTACTATTATGGTCACCAACCGGGGAAAATCTACACTACGTTCTGCATATCCACTTCGAGGCTACGAACAAGATGGCAGGAGTATGAAACACTCATTCACGGACTACGCGTAGCCAAAGCTATTGGCATCAAGCACATAGTTTGCTGTGGAGATTCCGACTTGGTTGCCCAGTAGGTGGCTGGCACCTGGAACGCGTGGAACCCTATGATGGCGACATATCGAGATGAAGTGGACAAGATACCCAAGAGCTTCTTAGTCTACGAAGTCAAGTATGTACCTAGGGAGCAAAACGAGGCAGCTGACCTACTGTCTAAACTTGGATCAGGGCGCAAAGGAATTTTGCCTGGCATTTTTTTGGAACATCTACGGACACAATCCGTGAAGAGAGCAGACACCAAGAACCCGGATAGAGTTGACTCTTTTGTTCAAACAGTGACAAAGGTCCCTCTGGCTTGGACAAAACCATTCATGGAATATCTCGTACATAGAACTTTGCCCATCGACGAGTTCGAAAGTTGGCAGATAGTACATCGAGGAAAGGGCTATACCATAATCAATGGATAGCTCTACAAAAGAAGAACCATTGGTGTATACCTAAAGTGTGTTTCCGAGCAAGAAGGTATTGAAATCCTTCGTGAGATCCACCTCAGAGATTGCGGGCATCATGCCGCTCCTCGATCGTTGGTCTCCAAAGCCTTCCGGAAAGGAATCTACTAGCTGACCGTGAAGGTGGACACAGACAAGATGGTTGAGACATGCATGGGATGCCAGTACTACGCCCGACAACCACATGTTCTAGCAGAAGAATTGCGAACAATACCAATAACTTGGTCGTTTGCAGTCTGGGGGCTAGACATGGTTGGTCCATTACAGACAGCGCCATGTTGGTTTACTCATCTGCTGGTAGAAGTTTATATATTCACTAAATGGATAGAAGCTAAACCCATTATAAAGCTTGATGGGGCAACTTCCCTTAGGTTTTTCCGGGATCTAGTGGTGAGATTTGGTATCCCACATAGCAATATCACCAACAACGACATCAACTTGTCACTCGGAGAAGTGGAAGCTACTGGTTGGGAGAAGGGAATATGACTTGACCTAGCATCTATGGCTCACCCACAGTCCAATGGCCAAGTTGAGCGAGCCAATGGATTAATTCTGCAGGGAATCAAGCCACGTCTTGAGGTGCCGCTACATAGAGCAGCTGGAGCCTGGGAAGAAGAACTACCATCTGTGTTGTGGAGTTTACGAACTACACCCAACAGATCCAACGGCTACACCCCTTACTTCATGGTATATGGAGCAGAAGCCATCCTGCCTTCCGACATCCTTCACGATTAACCAAGAGTTGCCGCCTACGACGAAGATAACGCTGAAGAATCCAGACGCCTAGATGTGGACCTTCTCGAGGAAGAGCGCGTTTTGGCATGCCAAAGATCCGACATCTACCAGCAGAAGCTACGCAGCTACCATAGTCGTCGGTGTTCGGCACCGCTCATTTAAAGAGGGGAGTTTGGTGCTCCGACTTAAGCAGAAAAAGTCACACAAATTATCCCTGCCATGGGAAGGACAGTTCATCATAAGCAAGGCGCTGCTCAATGGGTCATACTACCTCGTTAACAATCGTGAACTTGAGGATAGACCCAATGATGATCATAAGCGTAAGCGACGTGACCCGGATGATGACTACCCAGAGCTTGATCGTCCATGGAACATAGAATAGCTACGTCCTTTTTACACTCAACATATTTTTTATCTATTGTGTACCTCTTATATGATCAATGAAATAAATCTCTCTGGTTCACTCATATTTCTGAGTCTTTTACATCCTTTAGTCTTCATTTTTGGATCGTATAAAACATTTATGCACAAGCTTTGCATTTGCACTTGTGAAAATTCCGCCTATTGGCGTTATTTTAAGTTTTCTGTTCTACACATTCTTTGTTGTTTTTATGTGGATTCTAGAGTAGTGAATTTTGGCACTTGTTGTCGGTGATTTTGTGCTTAGGTTTTTTATGGTACCATTGGGCATCATCACCTGAGCGCATGGTTTCGACTATAAGTTTTCTGACTCATGAAAGGTCAAGCATAAGAACCAAAGTAATGGATAAGCCAGCACTTGCTTAAAAAAATATTTACATGCCGGAACCAGTACTTGAGTAGAAGGAAATTACACCTATTGTTTTTATGCCTTAAGTTAAACTAGTAGTTTTTCCGCATACACCAAACCGGAGTAAACAAATATTACAAAGTGTTTTTTCATTCCTCTGGCGCAGGAGACTTTGATGCAGCATCGTCAGCAGCAGGAGAGGCGTCATCTTTGAAGTCAGTGGTCTTGAGGGACTCGGAGGAGCTCTGGTGGTCGCCGTCAATGATCTCCAGCGGCACCAAGATGTTGTTGGAGATATGCCCTAGAGGCAATAATAAATGTAGTTATTATTATATCTTTGTGTTTATGATAAATGTTTACATTCATGCTATAACAGTATTAACCAGAAATATTGATACTTGTGTGACTTGTAAACTAAATTAGAGTCCCTGGTAAAGCCTCTTTATAATACTAGCTTGTTGATTAATAGATGATCATGGTTTCTTGATCATGAACATTTGAGATGTTGTTAATAACAAGGTCATATCATTAGGAGAATGGTATGATGGACATACTCCTATAGATAAGCGTAGCATAAAGATCGAGTCATTTTAATAGTTCAATTGATATAAGCTTTCTGATACATAGTAACCTAATTCCTTCGACCATGAGATCATGCTAATCACAATCACCGGAAGGATGCTTTGATGACATCAAACACCGCACCGAAACTGGGTGGCTATAAAGGTGGCATTGAGTGTTCGGAAAGTATGGGTTGAGGCACATGGATCAAGAGTGGGATTTGTCCATCCATATGACGGATAGATATACTCTGGGACCTCTCGATGGAATGTCATCCAATTGGCTTGCAAGCATGTGACTGGGTCACAAGGGATCACATACCACGGGAACGAGAAAAGAGTACTTATCAGTAACGGGGTTGAACTAGGTATGCAGAGATACCGACGATCAAAACCTCGGATAATTAAACTATCGTGAGACAAAGGGAAATTGGTATCGTATGTAAGTGTTTCATTCGATCGCAAAGTAATCGTAGAAATATGTGGGAGCCATATGAATTTCCAGATTCCTCTATTGGTTATTGATCGGAGAAGTGTCTCGATCATGTCCGCATAATTCACGAACCGTACGGAGACACACTCAAGGATTCGATGTTGTTGAATAGTTATGGAATGATGAGTAAGAGACCGAATGTTGTTCGGAGTCTCGGATGGGATCCGGGATATCACGAGGAGATCCGGAATGGTCCGGAGAATAAGATTCATATAAGGAAAGTCCTGTTTCGGAGTTGGGGAATGATTCCGGTGTTTTCACCAGGAATGTTCTAGAAGGGTCCGAAAGGTCCGGCACTCCTGAGGGGAAGGGTACATGAATGTGTCATGATAATATGGAATGGTTGCATCATGTACTAGGTCACTTGGCTGGGAAAAGTAAAGGGAGAAATCAGATCCTAGTTTAAAGTCAAACGCCAATTTGAAAAAGTCAAACGGCAAGTTTGCTTGGTGGAGGGAGAGTAGGAAACCTACTTGGGGAGGAGTTCCCCTCCCTCCACCCGCCGGCCAAGGAGGCCGAGTTGGGGGAGGAGTCCCTCCTCCCAACCGGCCACCCTCCACCTATATAAGGAGGGGTAGGGCGCCCCCTACCCCTCACACCCAAAACCATAGCCTAGCCGCCGGCCTCCTCCAAGTCGACGCCACCTAGGGTTCCTCCAACTCGCCGAGTTGGGGATTCCCCAAGCCCTAGCCGCCGGCCAAGCTTCCCCCCTTGGTGATTCTAAACCCTAGATCACCAAGGCACATCTCTTGCTCCACCATACTCGCTCTGGCTTAAGGCGAAGCCCTGCGAGATCTCCCCTCTACTTCCGACACCACGTCGTCGTGCTGCCGGAATCGCGAGGAGAGTACTACAACCGCCGCAGCCTACTGGAACAAGGGAGAGGAAGGTCTTCATCGAATACCGAACGTGTGACCGACTGCGGAAGCGCAGCCGGAACGCAGCGCCGGAAGGATCGTCTACGCGATCTTGAGATCGGCAAGAGTACGACTACATCACCCACGAGAATCTGCTCTCGTTAACCACTTTGGAATCTTCGAGGGTGAGTTCCTCTAATCGACTCATTGCTACAATCTAGTAGATAGAGCCGTGTCAGCGCCGGAAGTTAGAGGCTTGTTTGTTTGCATGCGATAGAAAATATTTGTTTTCCATGCTACGAACCCCTACATTGGTATCAGAGCCGTGTCTATATGTAGATCTGTTGCACGAGTAGAACACAATGGTCATTGTGGGCGGTGGTGCTTTTATTATCAATTGCATTTTGTGTACTTTGCATCTTGCAGTATGATGGGATGAAGCGGCCCAGGCTAACCTTACATGACATCGTTCATGAGACTTGCTCCATGCTCAACATGCAACTTGTATTGCATAAGTGGCTTTGCGGGTGTCTGTCTCTCCCATTATAGTATAGATCCAATTTACAACGGGCACTTGATAGTTCAAACATCAACATTGTGGTTCTTGTTCGTAAGTTAGATCGACACATATTGAAAGCCCCAAACCACGTAAAATATGCAAAGAAAATTAGAGGCGTCTAACTTTGTTTTGCAGGGGTGTGCTTTGATGTGATATGGCCATGATTGTGATTATATATGATGTATGCAATGTCCCTTATTGTAAGTTGGCAACCGGCAGGAGCCATATGGTTGTCTTTAAATTCCGTTAAGACCCGCGTGTCTATTCAAAGTAGTTGTAATAGTTTAAGCTGGTGGACGACAACCATGAAACGACGCCATTAACCTTGACGCTAGACCGGTGATGATGGAGATCATGTTCGTGCTTGAAGATGGAGATCAGAAGCACAAGAAGAAAGGACATATCATATCACATACTATGAATTGCATGTGATGTTAATCCTTTATGCATCTTATATTGCTTAGTTAACGATAGTAGAATTATAAGATGATCCCTCAAGCACACAAATTTCAAGTTTTAAAGTGTTCATCCTTAGTAAGCACCGTTGCTAAAGCTCGTTGTTTCGAAGCACCACGTGATGATCGGGTGTGTTAGATTCTGCGGGTGTATACAACATGAGCAAGCAAGATTTGCTCATGCGGAAGCTAAGGTTTGATCTTGACGAGCCTAGCATGTACATACATGGTCTCGGAACACGGATCACCGAAAGGTAAAGCATGAGTCATATAGTAGATATGATGAACATGTTGATTGTTCGCCATTGAAGCTACATCAACTCTCATGATGATCGGTTTTGATGTGGTGGATTTGGTTTGTGTGATCACTAAAACAATTTGAGGGATATTGTTTTGAGTGGGAGTTCACCTAGATTAATATAACTATTAATTAGAACTCAATTTGTCATAAACTTAGTCTAAACTATTGCAAATATGTTGTAGATCAATGGCGGCCCCTACCATCAATTTTAATGCGTTCCTAGAGAAAGAAAAGTTGAAAAACAATGGAAGCAACTTCGCGGATTGGTTCTGCAATTTGAGGATTGTCCTCAATGCTGGTAATTTGACCTATGTGATGGATGCACCGCTGGGTGAACCGCCTGCAGCTACTGCTACCGATGAAGTAAAGAATGTTTACCTCACTCGGAAGAATCAGTACTCCATAGTTCAGTGTGCTATCTTGTATGGTTTGGAATCAGAGCTTCAGAAAAGGTTTGAGAACCAAGACCCACATGATATTGTCTGTGAACTCAAAATGATATTTGAGGCTCATGCGGCAGTTGAGAGTTATGAGGCTTCTGAAAAGTTCTTTAACTGCAAGATGGAAGAGGGCAGCTCCGTCAGTTAGCATGTGCTTATGATGTCTGGGCACGCAAACAAACTCGAAAGTTTGGGTATAGTGATTCCTAATTCTTTGGGGATTTACCGTGTCCTCCAATCACTACCACCAAGTTACAAGAACTTTGTGATGAACTACAATATGCAAAACATGAACAAGACGTTGCTAGAACTCTTCTCCATGTTGAAATCTGCAGAAGTGGAGATCAAGAAAGAGCATCAAGTGTTGTTGGTCAATAAGACCACCAAATTCAAGAAAGGCGAGTCAAAGCAAAAGGGAAACTTCAAGAATGGCGGCAAGAAAGTTGCCGCACCGACGAAGAAGACCAAGGCTGGGCCTAAGCCTGATACTGAGTGCTTTTACTGCAAGGGAGAAGGTCACTGGAAGCGGAATTGCCCAAAGTACTTGGTGGATTTGAAGAACGGCAACATCAAGAAGAAAGGTATATCCGATATACATGTTATTGATGTGTATCTCACTAGTAATCGTAGTAGTGCCCGGGTATTTGATACTGGTTCGGTTGCTCATATTTGTAACTCCAAACAGGTGCTGCAGAATAAACGGAAGCTAGCGAAGAACGAGGTGACGATACGCATTGGAAATGGATCAAAGGTTGATGTGATCGCGGCCGGCACGCTACCTCTTCATCTACCATCGGGATTAGTTTTATACTTAAATAATTGTTATTTGGTGACTGCGTTGAGCATGAACATTATATCTGGATCATGTTTATTACAAGACGGTTACTTGTTTAAGTCCGAGAATAATGGTTGTTCGACTTATATGAGTAATATGTTTTATGCACATGCACCTTTGATAGATGGTCTATTCTTATTTAATATCGATAGTGGAAATACACATATTAATAACATTGAAGCTAAACGTTAGAAATTGAGCGATAACTCGACCTATATGTGGCACTGTTGTCTTGATCATATTGGAGTGAAACGTATGAAGAAACTCCATTCCGATGGACTTCTTGAATCACTTGATTTCGAATCACTTGAAAGATGCGAAGCATGTCTAATGGGTAAAATGACTAAGACTCCATTTTCTGGGATGATGGAGCGAGCTACGGATTTATTGGAAATCATACATACCGATGTGTGTGGCCCAATGAGTGTAGCATCGCGCGGTAGTTATCGTTATGTTCTTACCTTCACAGATGACTTGAGTAGATATGGGTATATCTATTTCATGAAACATAAGTCCGAAACTTTCGAGAAGTTTAAGGAATTTCAAAGTGAGGTAGAGAATCAACATAGCAAGAAGATTAAATTTCTACGTTCTGATCGTGGAGGTGAATATCTAAGTTACGAGTTTGGCGAGCATTTAAAGAAATGCGGAATTCTTTCACAATTGACATCGCCGGGAACACCACAGCGTAATGTTGTGTCCGAACGTCGTAATCAAACTCTCTTAGATATGGTTCGTTCTATGCTGTCACTTACAGATTTACCGCTATCGTTTTGGGGTTATGCATTAGAAACAGCCGCATTCACTTTAAATAGGGCACCATCTAAATCCGTTGAAACGACACCGTATGAATTATGGTTTGGGAAGAAACCTAAATTGTCGTTCCTTAAAGTTTGGGGTTGCGAAGCTTATGTAAAGAAGTTACAGCCGGACAAGCTTGAACCCAAAGCGGAAAAATGCATCGTCGTAGGATACCCAAAGGAAATTATTGGGTATACCTTCTATCATAGATCCGAGGGCAAAATCTTCGTTGCTAAGAATGGATCCTTTCTAGAGAAGGAATTTCTCTCGAAATAAGTGACTGGAAGGAAAGTACAACTCGACGAGGTTGTTGAACCTTCTCTCGAACTTGCGAGTAGCGCAACACCGGAAGTAGTTCCTGTGGCACCTAAACCAATAAGAGAGGAAGCTAATGATGATTATGAAACTTCGGTTGAAGTTGCTACAGAACCTCGCAGGTCAACGAGAACTCGTACCACACCTGATTGGTATGATCCCGTTATGAGTGTCATGTTGGTGGACAACACCGATGACCCTGCGACATATGAGGAAGCGATGATGAGCCCAGATTCCAATAAATGGCAAGATGCCATGAAATCCGAGATTGGATCCATGTACAAAAACCAAGTATGGACTTTGGTGGACTTATCGGACGGTCGGAAGGCTGTCGAGAACAAATGGATTTTCAAGTAGAAAACAGATGATGATGGTAATGTTACTGTCTATAAAGCTCGACTTGTCGCAAAAGGGTTTCGACAAATTCAAGGAGTTTACTACGATGAGACTTTCTCACCGGTAGCGAAGCTAAAGTCTGTGAGGATTTTGTTAGCAATCGCTGCATATTATGATTATGAGATATGGCAGATGGATGTCAAAACGGCGTTCCTCAATGGAGACATTGATGAAGAGTTATATATGATGCAACCCAAAGGTTTTGTCGATCCTAAATATGCTAACAAGGTATGCAAACTTCAACGGTCCATATATGGATTGAAGCAAGCATCCCGAAGTTGGAATCAATGTTTTGATAAGGTAATCAAAAGCTTTGGTTTTATACAAACTTATGGAGAATCTTGTATTTACAAGAAAGTGAGTGGGAGCTCTGTAGCATTCTTAATACTATATGTAGATGACATATTGTTGATTGGGAATGATGTAGACCTTCTTAATAGTGTCAAGGATTATTTGAATAATAGTTTTTCAATGAAAGATCTTGGCGAAGCAGCTTACATATTAGGCATAAAGATTTATAGAGATAGATCGAGACGACTAATATCATTGTCACAAAGTACATATTTGGACAAAGTTCTAAAGAGGTTTGGAATGGAAGATAGAAAGAAAGGGTTCTTACCCATGTTGCCCAATATGACCTTGAGTAAAACTCAAAGTCCAGCAATGGCAGAAGATAGAGAAAGGATGAGTAAAACTCCCTATGCCTCAGCCATAGGATCTCTAATGTATGCCATGCTATGTACTAGACCCGACATTGCATATGCTGTTAGTTTGACTAGCAGATATCAAAGTGATCCAGGCGTGGATCATTGGACAGCGGTCAAAAACATCCTTAAGTACTTGAGAAGAACTAAGGATATGGTTCTTTCTTATGGAGGTGATGAACAGCTCGTTGTTAATGGTTACACCGATGCTAGTTGGAACACCGATCCGGATGATTCTAAATCTCAATCTGGATATGTATTTACTTTGAATGGTGCAGCAGTTAGCTGGAGGAGTGCAAAGCAAAAGCAAAGCGTTGTGGCGAGATCTTCAACTGAATCGTATACATAGATGCTTCGGAGGATTCACAAGAAGCGATATGGATGAAGGAGTTCATTATAGAGCTCAGTGTGGTTCCAAGTGCGCTGGACCCAATGTCTATCTACCATGATAACATGGGCGCCATAGCCAATGCGCAAGAACTGAGGTCACACAAGAAGCTGAAGCACATCAAGCTACGTTTTCACGCTATTCGAGAACATGTCCAAGATGGTGACATAAAGCTTTGCAAAGTACACACAGATCTAAATGTGGCGGATCCGTTGACTAAACCTCTCCCGAGGGCAAAACATGACCAACACCAAACTCCCATGGGTGTTCGGTATATTACCATGTAATCTAGATTACTTGACTCTAGTGCAAGTGGGAGACTGTTGGAGATATGCCCTAGAGGAAATAATAAATGTAGTTATTATTATATCTTTGTGTTTATATAAATGTTTACATTCATGCTATAACAGAATTGACCAGAAATATTGATACTTGTGTGATTTGTAAACTAAATTAGAGTCCCTGGTAAAGCCTCTTTATAATACTAGCTTGTTGATTAATAGATGATCATGCTTTCTTGATCATGCACATTTGAGATGTTGTTAATAACAAGGTAATATCATTAGGAGAATGGTATGACGGACATACTCCTATAGATAAGCGTAGCATAAAGATCAAGTCATTTTAATAGTTCAATTGCTATAATCTTTATGATACATAGTAACCTAATTCCTTCGACCATGAGATCATGCTAATCACCATCACCGGAAGGATGCTTTGATGACATTAAACACCGCACCATAACTGGGTGGCTATAAAGGTGGCATTGAGTGTTTGGAAAGTATGGGTTGAGGCACATGGATCAAGAGTGGGATTTGACCATCCATATGACGGATAGATATACTCTGGGCCCTCTCGGTGGAATGTCATCCAATTGGCTTGCAAGCATGTGACTGGCTCACAAGGGATCACATACCACGGGAACGAGAAAAGAGTACTTATCCGTAACGGGTTTGAACTAGGTATGCAGAGATACCGACGATCAAAACCTCGGATAAGTAAACTATCGTGAGACAAAGGGAAATTGGTATCCTATGTAAGTGATTCATTCGATCACAAAGTAATCGTAGAAATATGTGGGAGCCATATGAATTTCCAGATTCCTCTATTTGTTATTGATCGGAGAAGTGTCTCGATCATGTCCGTATAATTCACGAACCGTAGGGAGACACACTTAAGGATTCAATGTTGTTGAGTAGTTATGGAATGATGAGTAAGAGACCGAATGTTGTTCGGAGTCTCGGATGGGATCCAGGATATAACGAGGAGATCCGGAATGGTCCGGAGAATAAGATTCATATAAGGAAAGTCCTGTTTCGGAGTTGGGGAATGATTCCGGTGTTTTCACCAGGAAAGTTCTAGAAGGGTCCGGAAGGTCCGACACTCCGGAGGGGAAGGGTACATGAATGTGTCATGATAATATGGAATGGTTGCATCATGTACTAGGTCACTTGGCTGGGAAAAGTAAAGGGAGAAATCAGATCCTAGTTTAAAGTCAAACGCCAATTTGAAAAAGTCAAACGGCAAGTTTGCTTGGTGGAGGGAGAGTAGGAAACCTACTTGGGGAGGAGTTCCCCTCCCTCCACCCGCCGGCCAAGGAGGCCGAGTTGGGGGAGGAGTCCCTCCTCCCAACCGGCCACCCTCCACCTATATAAGGAGGGGTAGGGCGCCCCCTACCCCTCACACCCAAAACCATAGCCTAGCCGCCGGCCTCCTCCAAGTCGACGCCACCTAGGGTTCCTCCAACTCGCCGAGTTGGGGCTTCCCCAAGCCCTAGCCGCCGGCCAAGCTTCCCCCCTTGGTGATTCTAAACCCTAGATCACCAAGGCACATCTCTTGCTCCACCATACTCGCTCTGGCTTAAGGCGAAGCCCTGCGAGATCTCCCCTCTACTTCCGACACCACGTCGTCGTGCTGCCGGAATCGCGAGGAGAGTACTACAACCGCCGCAGCCTACTGGAACAAGGGAGATGAAGGTCTTCATCGAGTACCGAATGTGTGACTGATTGCGGAAGCGCTGCCATAACGCAGCGTCGGAAGGATCATCTACGTGATCTTGAGATCGGCAAGATTACGACTACATCACCCATGAGAATCTGCTCTCGTTAACCGCTTTGGAATCTTCGAGGGTGAGTTCCTCTAATCGACTCGTTCCTACAATCTAGTAGATAGATCTTGGCTTGTTTGTTTGCATGCGGTAGAAATTTTTTGTTTTCCATGCTACGAACCCCTACAGACGTTGTGATCAACCAACTCGGAAACCCTGGTGTCAAAACCCGCGAACGATGCCCAGATAGCCTTGTGGTCAATCTTCTGTTCTTCATCGATCGTCTATGTCGGGAAGACCCGAGGTCACCGTGTAGAGGTCGGCATTTTCGTAGTGCGCCATGACCATCGCCAGAGACATCCTTGCGCCAGCCCGGGTACATGAAGCTTTCCAGCTTACAATACGCTCGGGGGCTTGACGCAAGATCTCCGAGTACTTCATCACGGAGTCCACCGCTTTGATATTGATATTGACGGGCTTGGAGATCTCCTTAGCTTGCTTGATGGCGGTGCTGATGAAGTTGCTGGCAAGGACCATGCATTCCTTTGGAGGAGGAGGCAACTTGGTCAAACCAATAGGAGCTGCATTTTCCAACAAAGGAGCACATGAGTTTAGTAACACAAAAGTTCAAAGTACCTGGATTATAGAAGTACAAGACGGAGAATTACATACCAAAGATGCTTGCCTCAGCTTGCTGGAGCGTCTCCGCCATGGAGTCCCGTTCTTGTCGGAGGATCTTGTATTCTTCAAGATTGCGCTGATTTTGCTCGTCAGCAACTTTCTTATGCTCCTTGAGCATTGTAATCTCCTCCTTCAAGCGGTTTATCTATGTGTTGGCAGACTCCTGCAAAGCCGCCATGGACTCTTCAGGCATCTTCAGTGTATCAGTCCTCTCCTGCTTAAGGATCTTGTTTTCTCTATCCAGCAACTCAATGTGCTTGGATTGCTCAACAATGTCCTTGGCCCTGGTGATGGTTTCTGCAAGTCGGAGAAAGAAAAACACACAATGAGTAGTCGGAGAGTGATGTCACAAGACCTAGATGATTGCAAAATTGAAAGGAAAAATAGACTCTTCCTCTTGGTGATTTGTTCCTTCAAGAAGGCAGTTTTACCCGTTTCAGCTTCCAACTCCGCGCGCATCTTGTGGAACTTCTCGTTGGCGACGCCTCTCCGAGCATTCTCGTTTTATCGAAATAAGATCATAATCACTTAGTTTCTTAGAGAATCTAGCTGGACAAGTATCCACCTAGAGGCTTGGGGGCTATAGTGATTTTAACTCGGTATAATGCTTAGTCTTTCTTTAAGCATCTAGTCGAAACTAATTCAGTTTTCACCTAGATGCTTGGAGGCTACAGTATGAGTTTTTAGCTTAGCAATATACTTAGTCTTTCTTTAAGCATCTAGTAAGAACTAATTCAGTTTCAACTAGAGGCTTGGGGGCTACAGTATTGAAATTTAAAAATACTATGTATGCTACTCTAGAAGTATCTAGTCGAAATAATTCATTCAAACTAAATACTTGGGGGCTACAGTGCGAAGTTTTCTAACTTAGTCACTCTTAGAGCATTCAGATGCAAAGACCTATGGTTTTCCGTCTAAGTACTCGGGGGCTACAGTGGGATACTCATATGAAATGCAAAAGGAAAATAAAACTTACAAGTGCGATGATCTTGAGATTGGTGGCGCTCTCGACAAATATCTTTCTAAAGGAAAGGCTAATTCCTCAAAGGATATCATCTTGCCTGAGGATCTCCTCAAGACCGCAAGTCGGTGATGTTGGAGCCGCACCAGGAGCCAGAGTTGACCTACTCGGTGTAAGCGCAGGGTAGTCTATCTTCGGAAGCTCTATGGACGTCCTGGGTGCAGAGGCACCGCCTTCGACAGACGCTCCACCTACCACCATCGCCTTACTGCTACCGATGGCATCCTTAGCCAAAGCTTCAACCATTTTGGAAGCAGTACTTTCTTGTGTCTCCTGCTCATCGACTAGGACAAGATTCGCGGAGACACCTGGGTCCACTTCCATGGCGGAAGGGCGAGATACATCCTTAGCCAGAGATCTTGTCGGGGCGGCGGTAGGCTGGACGCTGGGAGTGGTAGGGGCGATTGCGGGAGATGCTTGGTGCGACACATCTCGGTGCAACATGTCTCTAATGTTTTTAGAAGCCCCCGATGTTTTGGAGGTCTTCTTCAAACTGATACTGGACATCTTCCTGAAACGTGCAGAAGTATAAGTACAGGAATAAGACGAGCAATGGACCATGTCGGAGGATGAGAAGCTTACACAAAAGTCGGTTCTTTGGTAAAAGGGATCCCGGTAATTATTCTTTTCTCCGCCTCCAGGGCGACAATGTTAGATGAGATGATAATGGCTAGACGGAAGAACTGGAGTATATCTCATAGACAGAAAATAAACAGGTACCTCTGGGCACTTGCTCTCCTCGAACATGTCGTAGGTGATGGTGAAGCCACACTTCCTGTCCTTCACCTTGATGATGTCCTTGAGGCGGAGCTTGATGGAGTCACTCGAGAAATTGTCCTCGGAGATGCGGAGGCTATCTTTCCTATTCTTGGTGTACTGGTGCATCACCTTCGAGTGGTGCTGCAGAGGCTGGATCCGCCTGACGAACCAGCACATGGCTAGGTCCAACCCAGTAAGACCCATCTCTATGAACCACTCTATCCGCCTTATGGCGTGGGAAGCGTCATTGTCGGAGGGAAGGGAGGCCTAGGATCTCCATGTCGGGTCTTCGGCGGCAGCTCCATCGATGAAGTCCGGATACGTTCCTTCTCGGCTGGCCAGAGGGATATCTGGGCCATAGAAGTACGTCTGCTGCCAGTTCTTGCAGGACCCATGGCCGACGATGTCGGGGAACCGCTGGCCAGGCCGGACCTTGAAACTAATTGTCCCGCAGTTCTTGAGCTTGTCCTTACTAGATCCGGATTCCCTCTTGACGGTGAAGAAGTAAATGAATAGATCTAACCTAGGCCTAATCCCTAGGTAACCCTTGCAAAGCTCCGCGTAGTTGCTAAGCGCTAGGATGCTGTTGGGGGATAGGTTCTGAGGTTGAACCCAGTAATATTTGAGGACAGCAAGGAAGAAGTCGGAGATCGGGAGGAGACGCAATGTACCAGTTGTGCTTTGAGGTACACCTTCTCTCCGGCTTGGGGACAAGGGGTGACCTCGCCGGTCGGCGCCGCCTGCCAGACAAGCCCCTCCGTCGCGGGGAGGTAACCTTCGACGAGTAGCTCTTTGATATCACTGTTGGTGATATCAGAGCCACGCCACTCCCCCTTATGGGAGTCACCCACCTCCACCTCCGGTGGACTCCACCACCGCGGACCGTGGCAGCATCAGACCCTCTGGGGGTACCTGGACGGAGTTCGTTGGCTTCGCCGCAGCATCGACCATCACCGCCATGGACGGGTTGGAGCAGCAGGTTGCCATTGGAGTGTGAGAGGAGGTGACTGAGAGATTGGGGGATTAGGTTTTTTCACGTGCGCGTGGAAGGCTCGAGGAGATGGTCGCGGGAGGAAGACAATGATGCAGGGGGATAATGAGGTGAAAAGATGAAATATGCCACGATTATAATTTATTACCCCCAGCGTCAATATTCGTGCAAGCGATTGAATGGTTGTCGCGTGGACGACGTGTGCGTGCGCGTGTGCGGAAATTTCGCCATGTTCCCAACCGCCGCCGCCAACGGTTCGCATCCTTCGCGTGGCAAAAACGGACATGATTGTGTTCTCTGCATGTTTGAGTTACCAGGCGGCGCTGACCTATGTCTATGTCGCTCTAGCTAACACGGGCAGGTGAGCCCTCACATTGGAATATTCCGTCATGGACGGATCCAGTCCGGCTACGAGAAGAGTACGATGGAAGATTCAGCGTTTTCTGACTTACAAGTTGAAGACGGAGAATATTGCGAGGTTCTTGGGAGGACTACAAGATATTGCTTGATGATTTCCGACATCCATCTAGATAGAGCATTCAACTTAAAGAGTGAAGACGGCGCAAGATCTCAGAGTTCTCCGGGGGCTACTGTTGGGGATATGCTATATGGGTATCCTCATAGCATGTCTCCTATCCGGATAACCCGTGTGGCCCACAGTTGGTAGCAAGGCCCATGGCCTGCTGGGCGGCCCAGTTAGATGGATCCATAAAGGAGGCCCATGCCGGATAAAGGAAGGCTACGGAGGAGTCACTGACGTACCCGGAGCCTTGGGGTGCAAGACACGCTAGACTAGTTGTATGGAGTGTAGGACTCTATAACCTGTCCAACTAGGACTTCCCCTGTAACCCTAGGATCTGGCAATTATATAAGCAGGACCTATGGGAGCCTTTAGGCCATAACCTAGATAACTCAATTCATACCTTGCATATCGAACTGATCCCTGTAACTCAGCGTATTACCATTATAGTGATTTATAGCAGGAGTAGGATTCCGCCACCGTCGTGGAATCTGAACCTAGGTAAGCTGTGTTACCTCGTACCCATCAACCGTCCGCCTTACCCCACGTCTCTAAACATGCATTGTGAGGACCCCTCCATGGCATACTCATCAGCAATACCACGACACTATGCGCAGTGGGCCGGCCCAGTAACTCTCCCGCGCGACAAAGTTAGTTTAAATTTAGATTTTTCATTTTAGTTTCAAACCTAGTTCTGTCTGTTGATTCAAAAATCAATTCAGAGAGTTTTACTAGACCAAATAGAATGAAACTAATTTTTTAGAAAGGTATTGAAATTCTTAATCCAAGCCTGTTGGATTGGAACCATTTGGAGTTATAGATCACCTATGGTAAAAATAACAAGGCAGAGACTTTTCTGCATTGAAACATTTTTCAAAATTAAACCATAAATGCTTTTGAGTTGATTCAAACTCTCAAAATTCACATTTGATAAGACCTTTCTGAATATATAAAAATATCTAGGTTTAGTGACAGTAATAATGGACAAGTAATAAAATAATGCCCCGTAGGCATTTCTAGTCACTTTAATTAATTAAAATAATAAGGTTAAAATTTATTAAATTGTGACACCACTTTAAATCACATTCCCAAGTATTAAAATATGTGGTGATGACATGTTTCAACATGATCACATATTTTAATTGGAGAATATTAAATCAGTAGTTTTTCAATGAACAGAAATTACTTTTCTAAAAAAAAATAAGACTATTGTTTTAATCCTTGTGATGATTATGATGATTCTAGATCATCTAGGGTAAACCTTTGTGTGCTAAATAGAAGTATTTAAGTATTGTTTGTTGATTGTGTACTTCGTATTTCTTTATAGACGGTAGTACCAACCAAGAATACGGAGAGGGAGGAGACTACTATGAAGAGGAAGCAGAGAAGAACTTCAACCACTACACTTCACAAGGCAAGCTAAACTAAAACCATGCAAGTCTTACTGGCAAGCCTAAAACAACTAGATTAACCTATGCAAGATGCATTAGGCATAATTGCTTATACCCCTTTGATTACACCAAATCCCAATTTTACTTTTAAGCTTTATTCTTTTATTTCTTTATCAAAGCTTTTTATTTATATTACTTAGTGACTTGTGAATTTTGGAAAGATATTAGAGGTAGCATAAAGAGCATAAAACTTCGCCTAAGATAGATAGAACTAGATGTCATATTGAGGCATGAGATTAGATTTAGTTAAGTCACACTTGATTAGTAATCCTCATTAATGATTACCTTCAACTTTAGTGGCTAGTGCTAAGCATAAAACTTGATCACTTTAGATGGGAATACTTGGTGAAAATGATTATGAAAACCTTAGAATGATGAGACAGTCTAATGAAATGTTTTGACATGTGTTATGAACACCAGATGATTTTGATGATGAAATTGTTGAGGCATGATCCTTAGCCCTTTATAAAATAGATGGTTGTGTTCGTATGCGATACCATTCCAATTTTACCATACAACCACAATACCCGAATTTGGTAGGTCTTGACTGGAAGTTTATATATCTTAGAATGGGCTCCCTTGCGGCCGAGGTTTGAGCTGAGTCTACCTCGTGATTATTGACCACCTGTGCAGTTCCCAAGATGACAGATGGTCATGGTTGGGAGGCCAAACTCATAGGGCAGGTCCCTATACTTGGGTGTGTAATTGAAAGGTTAGGATTGATTATCCGCATACTGAGTATGGTGATTCAAGATTGTTCCTAACAGATGTATCAAATATTGTGGTGAAAGTGTACCACCTCTACAGAGTGTCAAACTATTCGAATAGCCGCGTCCACGGTTATGGACAGCTACAGTGTCCATACTGTTCCGTCATCAGATGTTTTCAAAATGACTCGTGAATTGAATCATGACTTTGACTTGACCACAATAGGGTTGTGAAAGTGAAAACTAAGTTCCCACTTAGGTGTTATAAATCCTTAAACTAGTTTTCTTTACTTTTGAACTTATCTAGAGATAAACTTGATTGTTTGCAAAAAAACCTAGAGCTTAGGATTCCTACTTGAAATCTCTTTACTTGTTAGTCTTAGTTTGCGAGTACTTAAAGAGTACTCATGGCTTTGTCCCTAGCTATTCCTATGGACAGACTATGAGGAGGACTACCAGGATGATGGACAACAGGAAGTCTATGAGAACTAGGATCATCTCCCATCGTCAGCATTGCCTATGACCCTGAAGATGGAGCTTCGCCCACATTACCATTATTGTATTATTCCGTTGCGTTGATTGTATTAAGGCTGGATCATGAGATCCTTTATTTATAAGACCTTTATTATGGTTTGTAACGGATGACGAACTATGGTACCAATCTGTTATGTCTCGCAAAAATGGTAATCCTGGGATTGCGATGTATGGCATAACAGGCATCTAGGATTATAAATCTATTGGGGATATGCTATATGGGTATCCTCATAGCATGTCACTTATCTGGATAACCCGGGTGGCCCATAGTCGGTAGCATGGCCTATGGCCTGCTGGGCGGCCCAGTTAGATGGATCTAGAAGGGAGGCCCATGCCGGATAAAGGAAGGCTACGGTGGAGTCATCAACGTACCCGGAGCCTTGGAGTGCAAGATACACAAGACTAGTAATAGACGGTGTAGGACTCTGTAACCTGTCCGGCTAGGACTTTTCCCTGTAACCCTAGGACCTGGCGACTAGATAAGTCGGGCCTATGGGAGCCTTTAGGGCACAATCTCAGACGATAACTTAGAATTTCTAGTAACCTCGCACAGCGAACCAATCCCTGTAACTCGGCGTATTACCCTTATAGTGATTTATAGCAGGAGTAGGATTCCGCCACCATTGTGGGATCTGAACCTGGGTAAGCTGTGTTACCTCGTACCCGTCAACCGTCTGCCTTACTCCACGTCTCTAAACACGCACTGTGAGGACCCCTCCATGGCGTACTCGTCGGCAATACCACGACAGTGGTGCCCATCATGGGGCAAGAGGCGCTTTAGGCTCTTCAGCGGGCGAGGACCAAGATCTTTGCAGGAATCGGTGAAAGTGTGGCCATCGGTCGCGTTCTCTTCTCTGGCAACATTCCGATCGTCCCTCCGGACGAGCTCTGGATCCCGGCGAAGATAAACCCCACGCGGTGTTCGATCGTTCCTATCAGAGACATCCACCTCTTCATCGGCAAAACTGACTCGGGCACTAGTTCCCTGGGAGTCGGAGGAGCATCAAGACCCGCACGGACCGCCTACGGGAAAGACACATTCGCGGAAGAATCAATGTTGGATCTCTCTTCGGAGTTTGCCGGCAATGATCGAAAAAATTCAAGGCCCACCCAAACCGCCCATGTGTAGGATATAAAGGTGGAAGATCACTACAAATCCGCCGGCTTCGTCCGTGCGTTTGGACAGCAGAGATCCAAATTCGTCGGCATGGTTACCATCTTCGATCTAGCGCGTTGCATTCAGAGAGAGGGCGAAAACCCCTGCGATTACCTGGCTATGTGGCTCCGCATACGAGCCGATCTGGCCCACTACCCCGATGTTAACGCTTTGTATCACTTCGTGGAAGGACTGGACCATGGCACGCTTCTCCGACATTCTCTAAGACGGCAGCAGGCAACAGGACGTCTTACCCTCGAAGAGATGGTGAGCACCGTCAACAGCTACACGGAAGGTGACGCAGCAGCCCAGATGGAGCTTGCACTCAGAGATGGAGAACCTCTGATTCAGCAACCTCCGCCACTGCCTCCCACCGCCATCGTCGCAGCACCACCACCTCCAGTCATCTTCGAGGTCGTTGGACCTCCACCGCCCGTCATCGAGGAAGTCCTGGCAACCTCCGACTCTGTCATTGACGCGCTTTATGCTGATTTCAGTTCAGATTCAGAGGAGATAGACGTTAGTCCAGAAGAGCTAGACTCCGCTATGTAGGAGATGGAGGAGGAGTACTCACGCGACAAGCAAGCCAACAACACCGTCACATCCCGAGGGGTGTTCGTCACCATCGGGACGACGATGGATGAAGATCAATCTGGATGAGCTAAGCCTACGGCGCTGGAAAAGGCGAAGGGGCCACTTATTGCTGCTGATGATGATCGCGCAAAAGTCATGCCTCCTCCGCCTAACCCAGTGCAGCAGCCGCAGGAACTCGGAACCGGCCCGAGCAACAACAACACCGCAAACTTGCCGCCTCCAGTATCTACGTCGTCAGCAGCCCAAGTTACTCCAGCTGATAGAGTGATGTACGGCAATCTCCTTGTCGATCCACTAACCGTTGCTCATATCTAGAACATGACCCATCTTGACGAGAAGCGCCAACAGTTGCTGGAGGAAGCGTAGGCCATCGTGGAGCAAGACGCTCAACTAGATCTAGATCTGGTCAACGCACAGAAGTCCATAGAGAAAGCTAGAGCAATGGAGGCCGAGTACAAGACTTTACTGCAACAGCAGAAGGCTAAGAAAGCTCCGGCTCGCGTCATCAACGATCCTGGTGTACGGAGCAACCTAGGATGGGCTCCCTCGAAACCGGCACAGGCCAAGCCATACATTCACAGTGAAGGCAAGCAGGTGATGGCCACCCCACTCCTTGACCTCGCCGTCGCCAAGACCCTTCTGGAGCAGGATAGATCGCCTAAGGCAGTGGAACAAGTCTATGACCTAGTGGCTAAGGCGGTGAAGCAGCAGGAAAAGGCCACCTCTCAGAGGCTTGAGTCTGACCCAACGCTCTGCCAATCTAGCCAGTACAAGCCGCCAAGGGACAGGTCTCCTCTTGATGTCGGTCCCAGATGGGTTCATCAGAACGAAGACGGAGGGATGCGCGCAACAGGAAGGATGCCATCCCCATATCCTCTAACCATGGAGAAAAGGCCTGACCTCGTCGCCCATCGCCACCGCCCCGATCTCCCCGACACCGCGAAGATTACAAGGCTCACCATCGTACGGATATGCCCCCACCAAAGCAGTGCGGCATCGTCATCCGCGACAACATGGATCATACCCATCATGATGGAGAGCGCAACCAAGGACACAAGAGCAGGTCACGCCATGACCCTTCGCGTCCGACAAGCAACCATGACAGGCGTGAGGCGTCGCAGGAGGGTAACAGCAAGAAGGCTAACCCACCGCCACCTCCGCCTCCGTCACCACCAAGCAGTCACCATGGCGGAGGGGGGTCGCGTCGTTCACACAGCCCATCCCCTGTTGACAAAAAGAAGAAAAACCCGGAGCCGTATGATGCACATTCGCGGATCGATAAGATCCATGAGGCTCGGGAAGGACCATACCTGGGACCACTTTGCTTTGGACCTGCAATACGGTCCGCAACTTACCCCAAAGGATTCCGGATTGACAAGACCATCAAGCCCTATGACGGCACCGCCAAACAAGCCACATGGTTGCAGGACTACGGCAACGCAGACGAGATTGCCTGAGGCAACCCCAACATCATCGTCAAGTACCTCCCATTAATGTTGGCAGGCACGGCCCGTCAATGGATCGACGACTTGCCGGAGAAATCTATCGACAACTGGCTGGACATGCAAGAAGCGTTCACCAAGAACTTTGAGGGTACATACAAGTGTCCCTGCATTGTGGGTGATCTACAGCGGTGCGTGCAAGATAAAGACGAGACATCTCGCGCCTACCTCTCCCGCTGGCTGGATATGAAAAATTCATGCGCAGGAGTGCACGCTCAGACCGCCATGGTCGCCTTCATAGATTGGTTGGAAAGGGGCACGTTGCTCCGACATAAGCTGAAGCACTTGCAGGACAATCACTAGCTTGACTTGAACCAGATGATTCAGTTGGCTAGTGAGTTCACAGCTACCGACGACGATGCTCGTGGCTCCTTGCCGGCAATGGCCGTTCCAACTCAAGCTTGGAGGAACAGCAGTACAAAGCGGAAAACCGCTCTAGAAGAAAAGCAATCTACTGACATGGTCGCTATGACTTTTGCAGGATGAGGAGAAGGCGGACAACGTGGCCGAGGAAGGGGAGCTGGTCATGGGTAGCAACGAGGAAGTGAAACCACCTCAGCGACGCTCCGCGTTCCCCAAACCTTCACGGAGTACCGCGATATGCTGTGCCTCGTACACCTTGACGCCAACAGCAAGGCCACCCATACCAATCGACACTGCAAGTTCGTCAACGACCTCAAGGAAGACCCGGAGTACGGCTACAAGCAAAGTCGGAAGAACAGACCGCGAGGCAAGGGCAAAGGGAAGAAGAAGGAGGAGGAGTCCAAGGATTCAAGTGACATGGACGAGGATGTTGACCCCAAGCACGCCGCCAAGAGCGACGATAAGGGGAAGAACCCCTTCGCAAAGAAGGCCCCAGTATACCACACTTTCCTTAGCACCCCCACCATCCGATAACAGAAGACCTCTCTGAGGATCCTGATGGCCACTCTCACCCCAGTTCCCTAGCACCTGCGCTGGTCGAAGGTTCCAATAACTTGGGACAAGACGAACCACCCAGACCTTGTGCCCATGGAGAACCAGTACGCCATGGTCATCAACCCTTTGATTGACGGCGTGGAGTTCACAAAGTGTATGGTGGATAGTGGAAGCAGCATCAACATCATGTACCTGGATACACTGCAGAAGATGAACTTGACGGAGGAAAACCTAAGGCGGACCAACACCATCTTCCATGGCGTAGTTCCTGGTCGGGAGGCTCGGTCCCTTGGGTGCATTACACTTCAGGTTTCCTTTGGCGATGTTAATAATTACCGCCAAGAGCGCATGACCTTCGAGGTGGTCCCCTTCAAGAGCATGTAACACGTCATATTCGGCCGCGACATATTCCACACGTTCATGGCCAAGCCATGCTTCGTCTACAACAAACTCAAGATACCCGGAGCCTCAAAGCAAGGTCGATGACTCATAGATGCCCGCGTCGAAGAAGCAGACCTCTGACTCCGCTCCTGCGTTCAAGGCCGCCATCGAGACCAAGCCGGTGGAACTTGTGGTAGGCGATGCCTCCAAGGTCACCGTCATTGGGACGAACCTGGATCCCAAATAGGAAAGCGCGCTCGTCGAGTTCCTCCGTGAGAATAGGGACATATTTTCCTGGCAACCTGCCGACATGAAAGGTGTACCTAGGGAACTTGCCGAGCACAGCTTAAACATTGATCCAAAATGCAAACCAGTGAAACAACCTCTACGATGCTTTGGAGATGAGAAGAGACGCGCCATTGGCAAAGAGATAGCTAGGTTACTTAAGGCTAGATTTATCCGAGAATTCCTTCACACCCAATGGGTGGCCAATCCTGTACTTGTCCCCAAAAAGGGAACCAATGAATTAAGAATGTGCGTTGAGTACACCGGCTTGAACAAAGCATGTCCCAAAGATCCGTTTGCTTTGCCTCGCATTTACCAAGTCATTGACTCGATGGCTGGCTCAGAGCTTTTGTGTTTTCTTGATGCATACTTAGGATACTACCAGATCAAGATGAGGAAGTCGGACCAATTGGCCACTTAGTTCACTATTCCATATAGCACGTTTTGCTATGTCACGATGCCCTTTGGGCTGAAAAACGCAGGTGCTACATTCCAGCGGACAATGCAATGTTGCCTCCACGACCAAATTGGTCGGAACATTCACGCCTATGTGGACGATATTGCGGTGATGTCTAAAAACTCAAACGACTTAATCTCCGACTTAAAATGATAATCTCCGGAAATACAACATGATGCTTAACCCTAAGAAGTGCGTCTTCGGGGTTCCAGCTAGAAAATTGTTGGGTTTCATCGTTTCACAACGTGGAATCGAGGTCAACCCGGAGAAAATCAAGGCCATCTTAAACATAAACCGTCCGACATGCCTAAAGGACATTCAACAACTAACAGGTTGTGTTGCAGCAGTTAGTCGGTTCGTCAGCCGACTTGGAGAGAAGGCTCTGCCGCTGTACAAGTTGCTGAAGAAGGCGGACAAATTCACGTGGATGGACGAAGAAGATGCAACATTGAAGCAGCTCAAGGAGATTCTTTCCTCAGCGCCCATCCTTGCAGCACCCGAGCCTGGTGAGCCCCTGTTAATTTACATGGCGGCAACCAACCGGGTTATCAACATCGTCGTCGTGGTAGAGCGGAAGGAAGCAGGCTATGAGCATGGAGTTCAACGACCAGTTTACTATGTGAGCAAGGTCTTGACGAAGTCCAAGCAGCGTTACCCACACTACCAAAAGATAGCTTATGGAGTATTCCTTGCTTCCCGGAAGCTGGGGCATTACTTTCAAGAGGACCCAATCACAGTGGTGAGCAAGACCCCACTGTCCGACATTATCAATAACAGCGACTCTATAGGAAGGGTCGCGAAGTGGGGCATTGAACTTGCCGCCTTCCAGATCACCTACAAGAGACGCGACGCTATCAAGTCACAAGCCTTGGCGGATTTTGTTGCAGATTGGACAGAGATGCCAGATGCTACTCCGTTGCCAAAACCAGAGTACTGGGTGATGCACTTTGACGGATCAAAGCTGCTCAACGGCTCGGGGGGTGGTGTATTGCTACAGTCAACAAAAGGAGACAAGCTACACTACGTTCTGCAGATCCACTTCGAGGCTACAAACAACATGGCGGAGTATGAATCACTCATTCACGGACTACGTGTATCCAAGGATATTGGCATCAAGCGCATAGTTTGCTGTGGAGATTCCGACTTGGTTTCCCAGCAGGTGGCTAGCACCTGGAATGCACGGAACCCTATGATGGCGGCATATCGAGACGAACTGGACGAGATAGCCAAGAGCTTCTTGGGCTACGAAGTCAAGTATGTACCTAGGGAACAAAACGAGGCGGCTGATCTGTTGTCTAAGCTTGGATCAGGGCGCAAGCAAATTCCGCCAGGAGTTTTCCTAGAGCACCTGCGCACACCATCCGTGAAGGGAGCCAACATCGACAACCCGGATAGATCTAACTCTTTCGTCAACATGGTGACTAAATTCCCTCCGGCTTGGACAAAACCGTTCATGGAATACCTCGAACACGAAACTTTGCCCGATGACGAAGTCGAAAGACGAAAAATAGTACGACAAGCAAAGGTTTATACCATAATCAATGGGAAACTCTACAAATGAAGCACTACTGGTGTATACCTAAAGTGTGTTTCCCAGCTAGAAGGTATGGAAATCCTACGCGAAATCCATCTCGGAGATTGCGGGCATCACGCCGCTCCTCGATCGTTGGTCGCAAAAGCCTTCCGGGAAGGATTCTACTGGCTGACCGCGAAGGTGGACGCCGACAAGCTGGTTGAGACATGCATGGGATGCCAGTATTAGGCCCGACAACCACATGTTCCTGCTGAAGAACTGCGAACAATACCAATAACTTGGCCGTTTGCAGTCTGGGGGCTGGACATGGTGGGACCGTTGTAGACGGCACCTTGTGGATTTACGCATCTGCTTGTAGAAGTTGACAAATTCACTAAATGGATAGAAGCTAAGCCCATTAGAAAGCATGATGGGGCAAGTGCCCTCAGGTTTGTCCGAGATCTAGTGGTGAGATTTGGTCTCCCACACAGCATTATCACCGACAACGGCAGCAATTTATCACTCGGAGAAGTGGAGGCTTATTGATGGGAGAAAGGCATGCGACTTGACCTTGCTTCTGTGGCACACCCACAATCCAATGGTCAAGTTGAGCGAGCCAATGGATTAATTCTGCAGGGAATCAAGACACGTCTTGAGGCACCGCTGCATAGAGCAGCTGGAGCCTAGGCGGAAGAATTGGCATCTGTGCTGTGGAGTTTGCGATCCACCGTCTACACCCCTTACTTCATGGTATATGGAGCAGAAGCAATCCTGCCTTCCGACATACTCCATGATGCACCAAGAGTTGCCGCCTACGACGAAGATGACGCCGAAGAATCCAGACGCCTAGATGTGGACCTTCTCGAGGAGGAGCGCGTTTTGGCATGCTAAAGATCTGCCATCTACCAGCAGAAGCTATGAAGCTACCATAGTCTCCGCGTTCGGCATCGCTCGTTTAAAGAGGGGGATTTGGTGCTCCGACTTAAGCAGAAGAAGTCACACAAATTATCCCCGCCATGGGAAGGACCGTTCATCATAAGCAAGGCGCTTCTCAATGGGTCTTACTACCTTGTTGACAATCGTGAACTAAAGGATAGACCCAACGAGGATCATAAGCGTGGTTTAACGACTGGATGATGACTACCCGGAGCTTGATCAGCCATGGAACATAGCACAACTACGTCCTTTTTACACTTAGCATTTTTTATCTAATTGTATATCTCTTATATGATCAATGAAATAAAGCTCTCTGGTTCACTCATATTTCTGAGTCTTTTACCTCCTTTAGTGTTCATTTTTGGATCATATAAAACCTTTATGCACAAGTCTTGCGTTTGCACTTGTGAAAATTCCGCCTACGGGCGTTAGCTTAAGTTTTCTGGTCTACACGTTCTTTGTCCTTTTTATGTGGATTATGGAGTAGTGAATTTCGACACTTATTGTCGGCGATTTTGTGCTCAGGTTATTGACGGTGCCATTGGGCATCATCACCTGAGCACATGGTTCCGACAACGAGTCTTCCGACTCACGAAAAGTCAAGCATAAGAACCAAAGTAATGGATAAGCCAACACTTGCTTAAAAAATATATACATGCTCGAAACTAGTTCTTAAGTAGCAGGAAATAACAACCATTGTTTTCCGCCTTAATTTACATCATCAAGTTTTTTACGCGCATACACCAAAGGTGAAACAAATATTAAAAAGTTGTTTTTTATTCCTTTGGCGCAGGAGACTTGGAAGCAGCATCGTCACCAGCCGGAGAATCACCCTCAACATCAGCACTGTGGTGGGACTCGAAGGAATCTTGGTTGACGCTGTCGATTGTGTTCATGGGCACGAAGACGTCGATGTCCACCAACTCGGCAACTCTAGTGTCATAGCCCGCGAGGGACGACATGATGGCTTCATGATCAATCTCTTTGTCGTCATCGTCTATGTCAGGGATACCAGAGGTCACCGTGTCGATGTTGGCACCTTCGTAGTGTGCTTTCACCATTGACCGCGCCATCCTTGCGCCAGCCCGTGCACATGAAGCTTTCCAGCTTGTGACACGCTCGGGGGCTCGGCGCAGAATCTCCGAGTACTTCGCCACGGAGTCTGAGGCCTTGATGTGTATCTGAAGGGGCTTGGCAATCTCTTTGGCTTGGGTGATGGCGGTGTTAATAAAGTTGGCAGCTAGAATCATGCATTCCTTGTCCGAAGGAGGCTATCAGGTTAAACCCATAGGAGCTGCAAATTCCGACAAGGAGCACATGAGTTCAATAAATTTAAAGTATCTAGACTACAGAAATACAAGGTGGAGGAAACTTACTGAAGATGCTGGCCTTAGCCTGCCAGAGGTGTCCACCAGGGATTCTTTCTCTTGTTGGAGGAGCTTATACGCCTCGTTGTGGCGATGGTTTTGCTCATCAGCAGCTTGCTTCTGATCTTTTAAGATCACAAGCTCCTCCTTCCAGCGATTGATCTCCGCGGAGGCGGAGTCCTGCAGGGCCTTCATGGAATCCTCATGCGTTTTCAGCATTTCTTTCCTCTCCTCCTTAAGGATATTGTTCTCGATGTCCAGCTGCTGGATGTGCTTGGACTACTCGACAATGTCCTTGGCCTTGGCAACATGTTCTACAAAGTCGGAGAAAACAAAGTACACAGTGAGTACTCCAAGAATGTAGGCAAAAAACCAAGACGGAATGCGTAAAAAGAAAAACAAGACGGAATGCTTCAAGATGGCAGTTTTACCCTTTTCGTCTTCAAGATCTGCGCGCATCTTCTGGTACTTGCCGTTGGCCATGCCCCTCCGAGCATTCTTGTTATGTGGAAAAAAAGAAAAAAGTTAAACCGTTGTTTATTCTACTTGGAAGCATCTAGTCGGAAATTTTCCACCTAGACGCTCGGGGGCTACAGCGAGAGTTTTTTACTTAGCAATATGCTTAGCTTTTCTTTAAGCATCTAGTCAGATCTAATTCAGTTCTCGATTAGAAGCTTGGGGGCTACATTATAAAGTTCTTAACTCGGAATCTTCTTAGCTTTTCTTTAAGCATCTAGTCGGAACTAATTCAGTTACAACTAGAGGCTTGGGGGCTACACTATTGAAAAATTATAAACACTGTGTATGCTACTCTTAAAGCATCTAGTCGGAATAGTTTATTCCATCTAAATTCTTGGGGGCTACAGTGAGAGTTTTTTCTAACTTAGTCACTCTTAGAGCATATAGATGCAAAACCTATGGTTTTCCGTCTACATCTTCGGGGCTACATTGGGATACTCATATGAAATGCAAAAGGCAAAGTAAATACAAGTGCGATGATCTTGTGGTTCGTAGCGCTCTCGGCTAGCAGCTTGCCAAAGGAAAAGCTATTTCCTCGCAATATTTCTGCTTGTCGGAGGATGTCACATCCCAAATTTTAGATTTGGTTCTGCATATCATTCATACCATTGCATCATACTCTTCCATGCAAAACCATCGATTGAAAAGATTTGGCAAAACACTATTTTCTAAACCCTACTCTATTTTACTACGAGGCTCCTGCGAGAGGTTCTACTAGGACTTGTGTTTTCCACCCTTGTAGCCTAGTGGTTTTACTCAACCCTTGACCCTAGGTTGTTCCCCTCGATTTTACAAAAATTTAGGAGCAAGAATCGCCCGATTTGGAGCTCGTACGGAAAAGTTACGGCCGTTTTACTAAAAGATCAAAAATCGGCGCCGACTTCGCCATGTCCGCCTCCAACCGTGCCCCGTATCCGACTAGGACCCGCGTGGGGCCCATATAGGCGGACCCCGCCCGCGCGCGCCGCCTCTCCCTCCGCACCTCGAACCCCGCGCCAGACCTCCGCCTGGAACCTGCCGCCGCCCGCCTGCGCGCCGCCGCCGCCTCAGTGACGCGCGCCGCCTTCACGCGCCCGCGCCGCCTTACGCCGCCCGCGCTGGCCGCCAGCCTCCCGCCGCCTGCCCGTGCCCGCTCGCTGCCGCCGCCGCCGCCACGCAGCCCGCGCCGCTGCCGCTGCCGCGCTGGCGCCACGCCCGCCCAGGCCCGCTGCTGCTGCCGCCGCCCGCCTCCGCGCCGCACCGCCGCTGCACGCGCCGCGCAGCCGCCGCCCTGCGCCGCCGCTCGCCGCCTCGCGCTGCGCGCTGCTCGCCGCCCGCGCCGCCGTCGCGTTGACCGCCACCGTTCCGCGCTGACCGTTTTCCCCTCCGCGCAGGAACCGCCGTCGCCGGAGCCGATCGCCGCCACCGTCCCGAGCTCGCCGCCGTTCGTTTCCGGTGAGTCCGCAGCCGCCATCTCTTGGGACCGTTGGATCTCAGATCAGCAGTCCAGATCGGCCATTGACCGGTCAGCCCCGGGCGTTGACTAGTCAGACGCCCAGTCAGCGCAGAAGACGTGGACCATCCAATGCGAACACAGTTGACTGGGTATTTTCTTTAATCGTTTTAGTTGGCAGATTTCGGTAGAAACTTGTAAATTGCATAGAAATTAAACCGCTAGGCCAAAAATTGCAAATAAAATATGTGTAGGTTCAGTAAGTCGTGTAGAATCTTGCTGTACCTTTGTTTCACACTTTTGCAGCGAGATTTAGTACAGTTTAATCAAATGAGTTAATGACCTTTTTGGAGTAATTAATTCGTAGGAAAAGAACTGTAACTCCAAAAATTGCGTATAATATGTCCCTGGATTCAGTAGAACGAGGGGAATCTTATCGTGAATTAAAAGGATAGGCTTACAGTAAACACTTCTGCAGAAACTGTCTAGTGGCTTTCTGTAGTGTTTTAATTACTCAGGGAGTTTTATAATTCCTTTTTGAGTAATTCCAATTGGTACTGTTACTAAATAGCAATGCCTATACAGTAGAATTTTCCCAAGATTTTACAAACAGTATACTACCGGTAGTGAATTACTTGAGTTCTAGCTCTAGTTTTGAGCATTACTTTTTGCGTAATAGTTTTCCTTGCGCTAAAACTATTTTCCATGCATGGAATCAGTAGTATTATTGAATAGGATTATGTGGTGCAGCTGTAGCACCAATTCACTTGTCGTGCACGCTTTCATGCATCATCCTTGTTGCATATGTTTGTGGATTGTTTGTTTATGATTGCAATTGTATCGTGTAGATTGTGACGATATCGTGTGTGGATTGTTCTTCCGACCGCTACAACCAAGGCAAGTAGATGCTACTTTGTTCATGATATCGTCCTACTATTTTCAATGCATTGTCGTGTATTTTGTAGATGCATGTGTAGGATGATACTATCGCTATGCTATGTCCTATTATGTGGTAGGGTCTTCATTGTAGATGAACCACCGTTGGTAGATGTGCTTACCCATGCTATGATGAACGAGGGCTGGGTTACATCACTGAAAGTTGTTTCTAAATGATTTGGTTTGCAAAAACTAAAACAACTTAATCAATGAATCTCCTGGGTGTGATGGGATTGATAATTTTTGGTGGTTTCATTGCGGAAACGCACCCAGGTATCAAGAGAGAATGATTGACTTCTTTATTGTGTAGCTTACGTGTACAACCATGTGCCAATAATGAAATGGGCGGTTGGTTGGACTTAGTAGGTTGTGGTAACTCGAACCCGCGTATCCAGAGATGTACAATTTTGGTAGGTTGGACCGGTGCGCGTCGGGATTGGGGTGCTACTTCCCGAACAGTCTCTTCTTGGACTTCCCCCTATCATCACCCAAAATGAGAGTGATGGTACGAGCTGGGCTGGCCAAGTCACATGGGTAAAGTGTACTAACCCCTGCAGGGTGTATAATCTAATCGATTAGCCGTGTCCCCGGTTATGGACAACTGAGTTGCTTGATATTGATTCCATGACATGTTTCTCGCTCATTCCAATTTCATAATTGTTTTAATATTGTTGGGTTAACTTAATTGGGATCTTTTCAAAGAAAATCATAAAACTGTTTATGAAAGTAGGACAAAGGTATTTGCAAATGCAAGCCAGACACAGCTCCACTTGCCAAATATGCATGTAGATGTTAGTACTATTGTCTCCATTTACTAGCTCTACTTGACATACATTCCATGTATTGACCCTTCGGGGCTGCTACGTTTCATGTTGCAGGTTATTCCGATTCTGAGTAATCGATATAGGCCACGGTACTCCACTCGGCACTTGTTCACTTGTGGGCAATTTGAAGAATGGAGGATTTGCTTTATTTATGTTGCTACCTGAATAATTTGAGCTAGCCTTGAGCTAAGCTTTTATTGTAATAATGGTACTCTGGATCTTCGTTATTTATGATACACGGATATTTTTCTATGTTATTCATCTCATTCTATTGTGGGCCAATGAACCGATCCAGGGATTGGCATGTCACATAGAAGCCACGGTCTTTTCAGAACCGCGGTGTTACAAGATGGTATCAGAGCCAGGTTGTCGACTGTAGGATCGTGACCTAGGATTGGATTAGGAAGCCATAGATTTATTGAAGCCTATGTTAACTCTATCTTTCATCTTATGCCTTTCACCCTCGTAAATTCTTACCATATGCTATTCTCACACTTTCCTCTTTTAATTGATAGATGGGAGAAGTCAGGACTGAGTATGCAACCATGGAGTCACCAAGGCCCTTTGCAAGGCAGTTAGCACAGCTCTCGCAGTCATTGGGATTGCCACTGCCCATGTTCAAGGGAAGAAGGCTGTACACCTATGGATATGGGGAGGATGCATGGGAGATCACTACCTTCATATTCATGGATGTCGCCTTGCCAAATCCAGTGCATCTAATCTACACCAAGACATATTGCAACTGGGGACTTGGAATTAACTTGGTCATACATGAAGCCCTGTCTCGCTAGTGCCATCATGTCCGACACCTACTGCCAGCAGATTCACCCTACCGTGATTATGGGAGGCGTGATGAAGATGGGCACATTGTGGTTACCCCGGGCGACAGGAACAACATGTCGCCCCGTCGGAGGCACATAGAGGACATGGAAAGGGAGAATGGAGCTCTAGCTGAGAAAGTGATGATGATAAAGGAAATTGCAGATTTTGCTAGCAATGGTATGGTGGTCCAAGGACAGGAGATTGACACCCTGCATGAAGCTGTGGGAGTTCTGGAGAATGCCCTGATAGCCAGAGATGCAACCATAGCTCATCTTCATGGTACGGTGCAGGAGAACACCCAGAACATACAACAGTTGCAAGGGACCGCCAGGAAAGGGATCAAACTATTGAAGCTATGACAGCCCAGATTGCCGCTCTCCAAGCACAGCTGAATCCACCCTCTGATGATGACAATGGAGATGATGGCAACAATGGGGATGATGATGATAGTGGGAACGATGATGATGATGAGGACGAGGATGATGATGATGGAGACGATGATGGTGGAGGAGATGAAGCTATTGCAGTTGCAGCTGAAAGTGAAGAAGAAGAGGAGGATCAGAAGTGGTGGAGTTTGAGATCTCAAGTGATGATTCAGGAGAAGTGTACACTCCGCCGCCATGGTTGAACCGTGGACCGAAGCGCCAACGCATGAGTGCAAGGACCTACCGCAACCTCTTCAAGAAGTAGATAGAAGTCCACCAATTAGTTCTCGTTAGGTAAAATCGTTAGGATTATTCTCGATCGATGTGAAACTTAGTTGCTGTTAGTTTAAGAGTGATTAGTTGCTTATTTGTGTACTTTAATATCCCAGGAATTATTTGTGCAAAATTCTATGAAAGAGTTATGGCAAGTTTGGTTACTATCTGTGTTATTTTCGCTGCAGTTTTCTGCTGATACAGCAGTACTGTACGATTTTTCATATTTTTCTGGTAACTGAGAAAAATCTGAAAAAAATAGGGCTGGTGCGAAACTCTCTGTAATGTATGTGAAAAAATCAGCTTATTTTTCTGACGAGTTTAAGTCAGGTCAAAAAATTCGCGAACGCTGCTGGACTGTTCTGGCAGATTGCTGTTTTTGTTGTTTAGTTGATCAACTGTTTAGTTAACCATTGCCAACTCTTGTAAAACTATTTCAGTAGGTATATACTGCTAGGATAACCCCTGGGATGTTGCTGGATCACTTGTTTGTTGATGTGTTGCTTGCTTGTGATTGTCTGCTATTGTTTGTTGTTGTTTGATCATATGCATGGGTAGAATCCTATTATCGTAGTTGATTCTTTCTAAACTTACCTGTGCTGAACCGCAGATGCCTCCCCGCCATCAACCCACTGAGTTGGAGCAACTCATGGCAGCTCAGGCACAGCTGACCCAAGTAATGACTCAGTTCATGGCAGCTCAGAACAACAACAACAATGGAAACAATCAGCCTCAGGGAGATGCTCTCACCAGATTTCTGAGGCTAAGGCCAGCTAAGTTCTCTACTGCAACGGAACCAATGGTTGCTCTCGACTGGTTGCGTTCAGTCAACAAGGATCTGGTAACTGTTGGATGCACTGATGCTGAGAAGGTGAGGTTTGTCGCTCACCTACTGGAGGGACCAGCCGCTTCTTGGTGGGACACTTTTCAGATCACCCACCCGCTGGACACCGTGACTTGGGCAATGTTTGAGGAAGGTTTCAGGACCAACCACGTGCCTTCAGGAGTTCTGAGCCTGAAGAGGAAGGAGTTCCGCAACTTGCGCCAAACCAATCGCACCGTGGCCGAGTACATTGAGGAGTTCAACAACCTGGCACGTTATGCACCTGAGGAAGTTGACACTGATGCAAAAAGGAGGGAGAGATTTCTGGATGGCCTTAGTGATGAGCTTTCAGTACAGCTACTGGTGGTTTATTGCCCCACTTTCCAGGAGCTTATGGACAAGGCCAGGATCTTGGAAGGGAAGCACAAATAGGTGGAGAACCGCAAGAGAAAGAGTAGCAATCGCCACTCTGGTTCACATCACAAGTCTCGCACTTCATATGATGGATACTCCAAGCATGGAGGGAGTGACCATGGGAGCCATGACCGCCACCACCATGGAGGCGATGGGCATCGTCATGACAACCATAGGAGCACCCACCACAGCCACAAGGGAGGACACTCTCACCACTCTGGAGGACACGGTGGACATGACCGCAACCACGATCGCAGCTTTGTGAAGAAGGATCTGAGTGAGGTGACATGCTTCAAGTGTAAACATAAGGGACACTATGATGACAACTTTCCGTAGAGGAAGGGACTGAAGCCAACCAACAACGAGAAGGCCACAGTGAACCACATGAATGTGGAGGAGATTCCAGATGAGCCTGACCTTGTGATTGGTAAGTTTCCAATCAACACTCACCCTGCAC
This sequence comes from Avena insularis, assembly GCA_023614405.1. Lineage (NCBI taxonomy): Eukaryota > Viridiplantae > Streptophyta > Magnoliopsida > Poales > Poaceae > Avena > Avena insularis. The sequence continues at coordinate 271,864,813 of CM042697.1, forward strand.
TTATACTTTTCGATACTGGTGCATCGCATTCATTCATATCAAGGGCATTTGTGGACAAGTATAAGCTACCTACTGAGTCTATGAAAGGGTCTATTAGAGTGAGTTCACCTGGAGGAGATATGATAGCTAGCGCGGGATGCCGCGACTTAACTGTGAGGATTGGAACACACAACTTCGGTGCACATTTGGTAGTGTTGGAATCATAGGGGTTAGACGTTATTCTGGGTATGGATTGGATGTCTATGCATGAGGGACACATAGATTGTGCACAGCGAGCTGTTTCACTCAAAACCCCGGATGGTAAGAGAATTAGATTCAAGTCGGCAGTGCGACCGGGAAGGTGTAGGCTGAATTCTCTTAAGGGGGTTAGCATGCATACTGTGCCAGTGATTAGGGATTACCCTGACGTGTTTCCGGAAGAGCTGCCAGGAATGCCACCTGACAGGGAAGTAGAGTTTCTTATCGACCTGATGCCGGGAACATGACCTATAGCAAAGAGACCATATAAGATGGATGAGGATGAGCAAGGAACCTTGTGGTACGGAGATCGTTTGTGCATTCCCAACGATCCGGAGATAAGGAAGTTGATTCTGCAGGAAGCTCATGACTCGTCGTATTCCATACATCCGGGCAATACGAAGATGTATATGGACCTAAAGGACAGATTCTGGTGGAACAACATGAAGGGAGACATCGCAGAGCATATTGCCCTATGTGATGTATGTAGCCGAGTGAAGGCGGAACACCAGAAGCCAGCAGGATTGCTACAGCCATTGCCCGTGCCGGATTGGAAGTGGGATAGAGTGGGGATGGATTTTATCACAGGATTGCCCAGGACCAGGTCAGGATACGACTCCATTTGGGTAGTGGTCGACCATTTGACCAAGGTAGCTCACTTTATAACGGTAAAGACAACCTACACGAGTGCGAAGTTGGCCAAGATCTACATGGACAGGATTGTGTGCCTACATGGAGTTCCCAAGAGTATTGTATCAGATAGAGGCACCAAATTTACCTCACACTTCTGGCGCCAGCTACACGAGTCACTCGGCACTAGATTGGAGTTTAGCACAGCGTTTCACCTGGTCGATGGAGCCAGACGAGAGGGTGAATCAGATTTTGGAGGACATGCTGAGATCTTGCGCTTTGGCTCATGGTTCTAGTTGGGATGAGAATTTGCCATATGCTGAGTTTTCATACAACAACAACTATCAAACCAGCATCAAGACGTCACCGTTCGATGTGCTATATGGGAAACAGTGCCGGACACCATTGCTATGGGAAGGAGTAGGAGAACGTCAGTTGTTTGGGCCTGATTTGATCAAGGACGCTGAGGAGAAGGTCGCCTTGATTAGGAACAGACTGAAGGTAGCACAATCAAGGCAGAAGAGCTACGCTGACGCCAAGCACAAGGAAGTGGTGTATGAGATAGGTGATAGAGCATACCTCAGAGTGTCGCCACTTCATGGAATCAAGAGATTTGGAATTAAGGGTAAGCTGGCACCTCGGTTTATTGGACCGTATCGGGTCTTAGCACGCAAAGGAGAAGTTGCCTATCAGTTGGAGTTGCCAGAGGCTCTGTCCGCTGTTCACAATGTGTTCCACGTATCCCAGCTGAAGAAGTGCCATCCGTAGATGGTGGATACACCATTGAGAGAGGTTCTACTAGGACTTGTGTTTTCCACCCTTTTAGCCTAGTGGTTTCATTCAACCCTTGACCCTAGGTTGTTCCCTCGATTTTACAAAAATTTGGGAGCAAGAATCGCCCGATTCGGAGCTCTCCACGGAAACCCCTTTGCCGCCTCGGGATCTGCGCCCGCCGCCGCCGCCTCCAGGTACGCCGCCGCCGCCCGCCCTCACGCCGCCGCACTGCTCCGCGCCGCCTCGCCCGCGCGCAGCCCCGCAGCCGCCGCCTGCCCGCGCCCGCTCGCTGCCGCCGCCGCCACGCAGCCCGCGCCGCTGCCGCTGCCGCGCGCCAGCACGCCTCCGCGCCGCACCGCCGCCCTGCGCCGCGCGCCGCTCGCCCCGCCTGCGCGCGCCGCCGCTCGCCGCCTCGCGTTGACCGCCACCGTTCCGTGCTGACCATTTTCCCCTCCGCGCAGGAACCGCCGTCGCCGGAGCCGATCGCCGCCACCGTCCCGAGCTCGCCGCCGTTCGTTTCCGGTGAGTCCGCAGCCGCCATCTCTTGGGACCGTTGGATCTCAGATCAGCGGTCCAGATCGGCCGTTGACCGGTCAGCCCCGGGCGTTGACTAGTCAGACGCCCAGTCAGCGCCCAGTCAGCAGCCACGTGGACCAGTCAACAGACACAGTTGACTGGGTATTTTCTTTAATCGTTTTAGTTGGCAGATTTCGGTAGAAACTTGTAAATTGCTTAGAAATTAAACCGCTGGGCCAAAAATTGCAAATAAAATATGTGTAGGTTCAGTAAGTCGTGTAGAATCTTGCTGTACCTTTGTTTCACACTTTTGCAGCGAGATTTAGTACAGTTTAATCAAATGAGTTAATGGCCTTTTTGGAGTAATTAATTCGTAGGAAAAGATCTGTAACTCCAAAAATTGCGTATAATATGTCCCTGAATTCAGTAGAACGAGGGGAATCTTATAGTGAATTAAAAGGATAGGCTTACAGTAAAAACTTCTGCAGAAACTGTCTAGTGGCTTTCTGGAGTGTTTTAATTACTCAGGGAGTTTTATAATTCCTTTTTGAGTAATTCCGATTGGTACTGTTCCTAAATAGCAATGCCTATACAGTAGAATTTTCCCAAGATTTTACAAATAGTATACTACCGGTAGTAAATTACTTGAGTTCTAGCTCTAGTTTTGAGCATTACTTTTTGCGTAATAGTTTTCCTTGCACTAAAACTATTTTCCATGCATGCAATCAGTAGTATTATTGAATAGGATTATGTGGTGCAGCTGTAGCACCAATTCTCTTGTCGTGCACGCTTTCATGCATCATCCTTGTTGCATATGTTTGTGGATTGTTTGTTTATGATTGCAATTGTATCGTGTAGATTGTGACGAGTGCAACGCTTGCTCGTGTGTGGATTGTTCTTCTGACCGCTACAACCAAGGCAAGTAGATGCTACTTTTTTCATGATATCGTCCTACTATTTTCAATGCATTGTCGTGTATTTTGTAGATGCATGTGTAGGATGATACTATCGCTATGCTATGTCCTATTATGTGGTAGGGCCTTCATTATAGATGAACCACCGTTGGTAGATGTGCTTAGCCATGCTATGATGAACGAGGGATGGGTTACATCACTGAATGTTGTTTCTAAATCAGTTGGTTTGCAAAAACTAAAACAACTTAATCAATGAATCTCCTGGGTGTGATGGGATTGATAATTTTTGGTGGTTTCATTGCGGAAAGGCACCCAGGTATCAAGAGAGAATGATTGGCTTCTTTATTGTGTAGCTTACGTGTACAACCATGTGCCAATAATGAAATGGGCGGTTGGTTGGACTTAGTAGGTTGTGGTAACTCGAACCCGCGTATCCAGAGATGTAGAATTTTGGTAGGTTGGACCGGTGCGCGTCGGTATTGGGGTGCTACTTCCCGAACAGTCTCTTCTTGGACTTCTCCCTATCATCACCCAAAATGAGAGTGATGGTACGAGCTGGGCTGGCCAAGTCACATGGGTAAAGTGTACTAACCCCTGCAGGGTGTATAATCTAATCGATTAGCCGTGTCCCCGGTTATGGACAACTGAGTTGCTTGATATTGATTCCATGACATGTTTCTCGCTCATTCGAATTTCATAATTGTTTTAATATTGTTGGGTTAACTTAATTGGGATCTTTTCAAAGAAAATGAAAAAACTGTTTATGAAAGTAGGACAAAGGTATTTGCAAATGCAAGCCAGACACAGCTCCACTTGCCAAATATGCATGTAGATGTTAGTACTATTGTCTCCATTTACTAGCTCTACTTGCCATACATTCCATGTATTGACCCTTTGGGGCTGCTACGTTTCATGTTGCAGGTTATTCCGATTCTGAGTAATCGATATAGGCCACGGTACTCCACTCGGCACTTGTTCACTTGTGTGGCAATTTGAAGAATGGAGGATTTGCTTTATTTATGTTGCTACCTGAATAATTTGAGCTAGCCTTGAGCTAAGCTTTTATTGTAATAATGGTACTCTGGATCTTCGTTATTTATGATACACGGATATTTTGCTATGTTATTCATCTCATTCTATTGTGGGCCAATGAACCGATCCAGGGATTGGCATGTCACATAGAAGCCACGGTCTTTTCAGAACCGCGGTGTTACAGAGGAGCTCCTCAAAACCGCATGTTAGAGATGTCGGTGCTGATCTAGGAACCACAGATGTGCTACTCGGTGTAAGCGCCGGATAGACTATCTTTGGGAACTCAAAGGGTTTCTAGGAAGCAAGGGCGCCGCCTTCGGCAAAAGTACCAGCTTCCACCACCGCCTTGCCACCATCGATGGCATCCTTAGCCAGAGCTTCATCCATTTGTTGAGCAGTGCTCTCCTGTGTTGCCTGCTCGCCGACAACAGCTAGTTCGGTAGAGGCGCCAGAGTCCACTTCCATGGCGGAAGGGCCTGATGCCTCCTTAGCTTGTGAGCTTGTTGGGGAAGACGAGGACTTGACGGCAGGAGTAGCAGGGGCGATGGCGGGGGAGGCGTCGCGATGCAGCATGTCTTTGATATTTCGAGAAGCCCCCGATGTTTTGGAGGTCTTCTTGAGGCTGGCCGTGGCTTTCTTCCTGAAACATGCAAAATGCATAAGTACAGTAACAGAACTGATAAATAGACAATGTCGAAGAATGAGAAGCTTACACTAATGGGGGTGCTTTGGCAAAAATCCCGGTGGTTCTTCTCTTTTCCGCCTCCAGGGTGGCGGTTGTCTTTTTGGAGGCTCCACCCTCCGTCTTCTTATTCTTGCCTCCGTCGGCAAGCGTTAGAGGTGGAGCTCTTCCGCTTTCGCGCCAACGGGACTTCATCTTCGAACACAACCGTGACTTCCTTCATCTTTGGATCGTAGATTTGGGCAGCCAGGTTGCCCTCCTCTAGATCGCTAAGCTGTTAAGTAAGAAATCACTGTGTTAGAAAAAATGACATTTGCAAGACGGAAGAACTGGAGTATATGTCATACACGGAAAATAAAAATCTACCTTTCGGCACTTACCGTCTACAAACATGTCGTAGGTGATGGTGAAGCCACGCTTCTTATCCTTAACCTTGACGATGTCCTTAAGGCGGAGCTTGACGGAGTCGCTCGAGAAGTTGTCCACGGAGATGCAGAGACTATCCCATCTATTGATGGTATACTCGTCCATGTACTTTGCACGGTGTTGTAGAGGTTGGATTCGCCTGATGAACCAGCACATGGCTAGGTCCAAGCCGGTCAAACCCGTCTCTACAAACTATTCAATCCGCCTTATAGCGCGAGAAGCGTCGAGGTCGGAGGGAAGGGAGGCTTGGGATCTCCATGTGGAAACTTCAGCGGCGGCACCATCCACAAAGTCCGGGTACGTTACTTCTTGGCCTGCCATAGGAATGTCGGGGCCATAAAAGTACGTCCTCTGCCAATTCTTGCAGGACTCATGGCCGACGATGTCGGGGAACCGCCGGCCAGGTCGAATCTTGAAGCTTATGGTGCCGCAGTTCCTATGCTCCTCCTTACTATGTCCGACTTCACGTTTGACGGTGAAGGAGTACAAAAAAAGGTCTAACCTAGGCCTTATCCCTAGATATCCCTCGCAAAGTTCCGCGAAGTTGCTAAGCACTAACATACTATTGGGGGAAAGGTTATGGGGCTGGACCCTATAGTGGTTTAAGACGGAGAGGAAGAAGTGGGAGATAGGCACGGAAACGCCGCGTACCAGCTGAGCTTTTAGGTACACCTTTTCTCCGGCTTGGGGAGAAGGTGTAACCTCACCGGCTGGCGCCGCCCGCCAGGCAAGCCCCTCCATCGCGGGAAGGTAGCCTTCGGCGACCATCTCTTGGATATCACGGTCGGTGATGTCCGAGCCGCGCCGGTCGCCCTTGTGCGAATCTGGCTCCTCCTCTAGTGGCTCTAGCGCCGCCAAATTTTGGTCGCCGCCGGTGGACTCGATCACCGCAGATGCGGGGATGACCAAGCCCTCTGGGGGCACGACGACGGAGCTCGCCGGCTTCGCCGCGGCATCGCTCGACGCCGCCATTGATGGGGAGGTGCTGCTGCTAGCCATGGGATGAAGGTTGGGTGCGACTGGTGCAGATGGGAGGTAGGGTTTTTTCGAGGTTTCTCGCGGAGAGCTCGAGGAGACGCGTGGTTGGAGGAAGAAGATGATGCGAGGAGAATGAGGTAAAAAGTGGAAAATTCCCCACGGTTACTATTTATCATCCTCGGCGTCAAGATTCGTGCAGCATGATCGGACGGTTGCCGCGTTGACAACGTGCTCGCGAACGTGCGCGGAAATTTTGCCACGTCTCCAACCGTCGCTTCCAACGGTTCATATCGCTAGTGCGGGAAAATTGGGTATGATTGCGTTCTCTGCATGTGGGAGTTACGAGGCGTCGCTGACCTAAGCCTACTTCGTCCTAGCTAACATGGGTAGATGAGCCATCACGTCGAAGATTCCGACATAGACGGATTCAATCCGACTATGGAAGAGTACAATGGAAGATTCGGCATTTTTCCGGCTTACAAGTTGAAGACGGAGAAAACTTTGCAGGGTTCTTTGGGAGGACTACAAGATATTGCTTGACGATTTTCCGACATCCAACTAGACGGAGCATTCATCTAAAGAGGCAAGATGGCGCAAGATCTCGGAGTTCTCCGGGGGCTACTGTTGGGGATATGCTATATGGGTATCCTGATAGCATGTCACTTATTCGAATAACCCGGGTGGCCCATAGTCGGTAGCATGGCCTATGGCCTTCTGGGCGGCCCAGTTAGATGGATCCAGAAGGGAGACCCATGCCGGATAAAGGAAGGATACGGTGGAGTCATCAACGTACCTGGAGCCTTGGAGTGCAAGATACACAAGACTAGTAATAGATAGTGTAGGACTCTGTAACCTGTCCGGCTAGGACTTTTCCCTGTAACCCTAGGACCTGGCGACTATATAAGTCGGGCCTATGGGAGCCTTTAGGGCACAATCTCAGACAATAACTTAGACTTTCTAGTCACCTCGCATAGCAAACCAATCCCTATAACTCGGCGTATTGCCCTTATAGTGATTTATAGCAGGAGTAGGATTCCGCCACCGTTGTATGATCTGAACCTGGGTAAGCTGTGTTACCTCATACCGTCAACCGTCCGCCTTACCCCACGTCTCTAAACATGCACTGTGAGGACCCCTCCATGGCTTACTCGTCGGCAATACCACGACAAAATCCGGGTGTTGACAATCCATGATCCTCAACTAACACTTTCTAGGTACCTGACGACACCATTTTAATCACCCTGTTGTGGTGTGATGTTTGATGGAATCAAAGTACCTTTTTGATGAAAGTGATTGACGTGATCTCGTGGTCTAAGGACATTGAGTTACTATGGATGTGATAGCAATATAAACTTGATGACATGATCATATTTCTATATCTACTACGGGTGACTATTCATCATATCATTCTCCAATGATATGACCCTGTTACTAAGAACATCCAATGTTCATGATCAGGAAACCTTTCATCATCTATTAATCAACAAGCTAGTATAAATAGAGGCTTTAATAGCAACCTTTATATATTTATAAATCACACATGTATTAATGTTTCCTATTAATAAAATTATAGCATGAAAAATAAACATCTATTATAAACCTGGAATAGCAGAAAACACTTTATTATTGCCTCTCGGGCATATTCCTTTCAGTCTACCCCTTGCACTAGAGTCAATAATCTAGTTTACTAGTCATGCATCTAACATCCATAGACTTCCGGTGCTGATCATGTTTTGCCCTTGGGACAGCTTTAGTCAACGGGTCTGCAACATTCAGATCTGCATCTACTTTATAAATCTCTACATTTCCATCCCGAACATGTTCCTGGATGGAGTTAAACCGATGCTTTATATGCTTGGAATTCTTGTGAGATCTTGGTTCCTTAGCATTGGCTATGTCACCATTGTTGTCACAATAGATCACCATAGGATCCAAAGAAGTTGGAACCACACCTAGTTCAGAAATGAACTCCTTCATCCAAACTTCTTCCGCAGTGCTTCTGAAGTAGAGATATATTATGCTTCCATTATAGATCTCGCAATCACTGGTTGCTTAGAGCTCCTCCAACTCACTGCTGCACCATTCATCAAAAATACATATCCGGATGGTGACTTAGAGTCATCCGTATCAGTGTCGAATCTAGCATCGATGTAACACCATGCGACGAGCTCTTATTCACCTCAATACACGAGAAACATGTCTTTACTTCTTCTCAAGTACTTAAAGACATTCTTAACTGCCTTCAAATGTTCCAGACATGGATCATATTGGTACATGCTAGTCAAACTAACAACATGTGCCACATCTGGCCTTGTACATAGCATATCATACATAAGAGAACCTATGGCTGAGGCATAGAGGACATGGTCCATCATTTCTCTATTTGTTGCTATCGCTAGACTTTGAGTCTTACTCAAAACCATCCCTTGCCACATCGGTAAGAACCCCTTCTTACTTACGTCCATTTTGAACTTCTTCAAAATCTTATCAAGGTATGTACTCCATGACAATCTTATTAAGCGTCTTGATCTATCTCTATAGATCTTGGTGACTAATATTTATGCAGCTTCACCAAGATCTTTCATTGAAAAGTTACTATTTAAGTAATCCTTGACGCTTTTCAAAAGTTCTATGTCATTTCCAAAAAATGTTATGTAATCCACATATAGTATTATAAATAAAGTAGAGATCCCACTCAATTTCTTGTAAATACAAGCTTCTCTGATGGTTTGGAACCTTTGATTATTTCATAAAATCAGAGATTCCAACTTCTGGAAGCTTGATTCAATCCATAGATGGATCACTGAAGTTTGCATACCTTGTTAGCATCCTTAGGATCGACAAAACCTTTGGTTTGTATCTATACAATTCTTCATCAATGTTTCTATTAAGGAACATTGTCTTGACATCCATCTGCCAGATTTCATAATCGAAAATTTTAGCAATTGCTAACATCATCCTAACATACTTTAGCATCGCTACCGGTGAGAAAGTCAAGCTTTATAGATGGTCACATTACCGTTAGCATCAATTTTATTTTTGAAAATCCATTTATCCTCAATGGCCTTTAAGTTGTGAGGTAAGTCTACCAAATTCTGAACTTGGTTTTCATAAATGGATTACATCTCGGATTGCATGTCTTCTAGCCTTTTGTTGGAACCCGGGCTCATCATCGCATTATAACACGTCGTAGGGTCATCGCTTCCATCTACCATGAAATTGAGGACTGGATCACCTTACAGTTCCGGAGCTGTACGTATCCTTCCTGACCTGCGAAGTTTGGTAGCACTCTGTATTGGAGTTTCATGAGGAGGAGTAGTACCTCATCATTTCCTTCTTCATTCGGTGGAGTCAACACTGGAACAGATTTTGGCACTGTGCTACTTGCCCCTTCTTGAAAAGAAGGTTCAATAACCTCGTCGAGTTCTACCTTCCTACTACTCACACCTTTCGAGAGAAACACTTTTTCTAGAAAGGATCCATTGTTGTCGACAAACACTTTGCCTTCGGAGCGGTGATAGAAGGTGTACCCAATTGTTTCTTTTGGGTAGCCTATGAAGACGCATTTTTCTACTTTGTGTTCGAGCTTATCAGGTTGAAGTTTCTTCGCATTAGCATCGCATCCCCAAACTTTTAGAAATGATGGTGTAGGTTTGCTACCAAACCATAATTCATACGGTGTCGTTTCAACAGATTTTGATGGTGCCCTATTTAAAGTGAATGTGGCAGTCTCTAATGCATCACACAAAAATGACAATGGAAATTCTCTAAGGGACATCATATAAGGTTCGATTATGATGTTAGGATACACCATTATGCTATGGTGTTCTGGAGGTAGTGAGTTGTGAAATAATTCCACATTGTCTCATCTGTGTGCCAAACTCGTGCTAAGATATTCTCCTCCACGATCAGATCATAGAAACTTGATCTTTCGGTTATGATGATTTTCTACTTCACTCTGAAATTATTTGAACTTTTCAAATGTTTCATACTTGTGTTTCATTAAGTAAATATATATCTAATTAAATCATCCATGAAGTTTACAAAATAACGATATCTGCTCATGCCTACACACTCACCGGACCGCATACATCGGTATGTATTATTTCCAACAAGTCAGTCACACGATCCATTGTTCCGGACAACAGAGTTCTAGTCATATTGCCCATAAGGTATGGTTCACATGTTTCAAATGATTAAAAATCCAGTGATTCTAGTAGTCCATCAGAATGGAGCTTCGTCATGCTTTTTACACCAATATGACCCAAATGGCAATGCCGCAATATCATCATTTAACATAACTTTTTTAGCATTCACATTATGAATATGTGTACTAATAATATCAAGATTCAAGATAAATAAACCATTCAACATAGGTTTGTGACCATAAAAGATCATATAAAAGGAACAACCATTGTTCTCGGATAAAAATGAATAACCGTCTTGTAATAAACATGATCCAGACATGATGTTCATGCTCAACGCAGGAACATAATAACAATTATTAAGGTTTATTGTAAATCCTGATGGTAGATGAAGTGGCCGCGTCTTAACGGAGATCACATCAACCTTCGATCCATTGCCTACGTGCATCGCACTGAATCCTTATCTAGTGGTCGACTATTCCTTAGTACCTGTTTCGAGTTACATATATTAGCAACCGAACCGGTATCAAATACCAAGGTACTACTTCAACTACTAGTAAGGTACACATCAATAACAAGTATATTGTATATACCTTTGTTCACCTTCTCGGCCTTATTATCTGCCAAGTACTTTGGGAAGTTCCACTTCTAGTGACCAGCCTCCTTGTAGTAATAACACTCGTTATCGGTCTTAGGGCCTCCCTTAGTCTTCTTCTTAGGCGCGACAATAGACTTTCCGTCCTTATTGAAGATACCCTTGGGCTTGCCCCTCCTGCCTCTTTTCCTGAAAGTGGTGGTTTTATTGACCATCAACACTTGATGTTCCTTTTTGATGTATACCTCGGTAGTCTTAAGCATACCTGCAAGTTAGGAGAGTGACTTGTTCGCACCATTCATCTTGTAGTTAATTACAACCCTTTGTAACTCGGTGGCAACGATTGCAGGGCCTTGTCTGTCATGAGATCAGTTGGAATCTCACGTCTCAGTGTCACAAGACGTTGAGCATAGCCCATCATCTTTCTAACATGCTCGTTCACAGAGATTTTCTCCTCCATCTTAGCACTAAAGAACATTTTGGAGATCTCATATCTCTCGGCACGGATTTGGTCCCCAACCATAGTTTTGAGTTTCTCCACCATGACATTAGCATCAGTAAGTTCAAAGCACTTTTGGAGTTCGGGCTCCAATGATTGGAGTATCGCACATCGAGTGGTCATAAAACTTTGTGTCATACACAGTATGCTCCTCTTGAGGAGCATCATTTGCAGGGGCGTCACCTAACGGGCCGTCAAGTACATAGGACATTTTCATGCCCGTGAGGACAATCCTCAAGTTGCGGTGTTAGTTTGTGAAGTTAGACACATTGTTTAGCATCTTTTCTTTCTCAAGGCATGCATTGGAATTGAATGTAGGGGGTGCCATGATCTACAATGTATTTGCAAAGAATATCTAGACTAGGTTTATAATAGATAGATTTCAAGATAATTATAAATTACTTATGTGAACTCCCACTCAAAATGACATCCCTCTAGTCATTTTAGTGATTACACGAACCAAATTCACTACGCCATGACCGATCATCACAAGTGGTGGTGCAACTCCAATGGAGAACATCGTCATATCTCTAGATGACTCATGATTTACCTTTTGGTTCATGTTGTGAGGCCATGTTTGTACATGCTAGGCTCGTCAAGTAAGAACCTCTGTATTCTCATGTGTAAAACTGTCTTACACCCGTTGTATGCGAATGTAGAATCTATCACACCCGATCATCACGTGGTTCTTCGAGACGACGAACTTTATTAATGGTGCGTACTAAGAAAGAACATATTATTATCTTGATATTTAGTGGGAGGGATCATCTTATAATTCTACTGAGGCAATCAAATACTACCTAGGCGATCAAATCACGCAAAATAAGATTCATCAATGGATAAACATCACATGCAGATATAATGTGATATGATATGATCCTTCTCGCATTCAATGTCCATCTCATGCGTCATGGCATGATCTCCGTCATTCCACCGGCGTGTCACCAACGTCCATGGCGCCACCATCAAGGTTGTTCTCCACTAATCTAGTTACATGGATTTCCATTTTTTGGCATGCAGTACATGAAATAAAATAACAACCATATGGCTCCTTCGAGTTGTTTTACAAAAAAACACATTGCATACAACAACATTTGTATCATATAGCTTATAACATCACATGCCCTTCAAAAACAAGTTAGACGCCTCTAATTTATTTTTGCATATTTTACGCAGTTGTGGGCTTTCTAGGAAAGAACGTTCTACCTACGAACTTCAGCCACAATGGTGATAAACAAGTTATTAAGCAGACCCTTGTAAATCATATATCAACTATAGTGGGAGAGACAGACACCCTCTAGCCACTTATGCAAAATGAGCTGCATGTGATGAATGGAACAGGTCTCATGTGCGAGGACATGTAAAGTTTGTCCGGTCCACTTCATCCCATTATGGCACCAATGTCTGAAATATAAAAGGTTTGCAATAACATGATCATCAACACCCACATCTTCATGTGTTCTAACCGTAAAAATAATCTACGCATAGACATAGATCTTATACCACATATCGAATCAAAACTTTCCTATGTTTGCATCTACCAAGATTGAATCAAGGCGATAGTTTGTAACAGTTACATAAGGACACACCCTCATAGACCGTAAGTGGGATAACTTTCCCACAAACAAACGTGGTTGATGTAGATGTACACGACCGTCCTTGAAGATATGTAGATGATTGATGAGTGCATATTTGCATCATATTTTATATTACAATTTTGCTTTGTAGTGGTAGGATCTTGGTATTTTATGGCGTTAGCGCGCACCTTTTATGTTTATTTTCACCAGGATTGGGACAGATGATGGATCCAATAGTTCCCGCCGTATAGTTCTCGCCGCCACCGCCTCCTCAAATACTTTCACCCCATGAACTGGATCAAAGAGACGACATATAGAACACCCATAAATCATTGAAAACCTTACCTCCGGAAGGGATCTAAAGGGGGAACTTGCCCTAGGGATCCATCTTCTCCCTAAGTAGATCTAGGAGGACAAGGCATCAATCTCCATCCATCCCATCTAGATCTTATTGTAATTTAGCACTAGTTGTGGATTTATATAGGAACTATTCATCTATAATTGTTTCCATTACCACTGCCATGATGTTTATTCCTCCATGTATGAGTAGATCATTAGTTCTTGGGAGATGGAGAAACCCTAGTATATGATTGAGATGAGATAGAGATTATTATGTTATACATCATTATGTGTATGTGTTAATTGTCTTCATCTTGATGTTGAGAGTTGTGGACCTCTTTAATATTTGCCTCTTATGGGGACTTGATGAAGGGTATTACTTGTTGGTAGACGGAGGGATGATAGCCCTTATTGTGACTATAAAGTCATTTGTTGGGAATATGCCCTAGAGGCAATCATGTATGATATATTTCCCATTGTATTCATAAAGATATTAAGTTGTCCTTGTATAAACATCTAATGTGTATCATTGAATATGTGATTCGGTTATGGAACTATAAATTCATGTTGTTTGTACTAAATATCCTTGGTCACCGAGGTTGTGCTGGACACACAACTTAGACCAATGTGAAAGTCGGCTTGATGACTCGGTTCCACTTGTCATGGGCATGGATATACTATTCCAACTTACACAAATTCGGCTAAAGAGTTTAGCGAGTCGGATTGACCCATATTGAGGTACAACGAACAAGTTGTCATTTGTATATCTCAATCAATGTAATCCTTAGACCTAAGGTTATTGCATAGTTCGAGTTGAGGATCACCGACTTAGGTCCTGTGAAACGATGATCCGTAACTAGGCAGTTATGAAGGCAGAGTTCGGGTCGACTGAGAATCAAGCTGCGTGATGTGAATAACCAAGATGGGATTTTGCCCCTCCACTTGGAGAGATATTCTCTAGGCCCTCTCGGATGATATGATTCGGAAAGCATGGCCATTCACGACTTGGTTAAGTGTTAACCGAGGCGATCGACTAAGAGTTAGTCAGGTGAATCACTTATCTCGGATCAAGAAGAGAGTCGGACTATTTAAGGGATGACAAATATTCGCCTATAGTTTGACAAGGTATATCATGAGGCAAAAAGGACTCGGACGTAAGTCGCATTGGAAAGGCAAGTCGTCATGACTCATTGGTACTTGGGAGTTGGCATGTTCTTCTAGGAACCGCTATCGACTGATCGATTGAGAGTCGGACTCTAATCGTGTCCAAGTAGTCATGAGCCTACGGGGTCACACACTGAAGAGCAGGAGAAAGTTCGGATTGGATCTGAACCAGAAATTTGGTTGGGTTGGACCCGAGCCGGATTTGGACTGAGTCAGTGAGTAGGAGTCACGGTGACTGGTATTATATGGTCTTTAGTGAATGGACCATGAAAGAGGAGCCCACATTCACTCCCTATATATAGTGGAGAACAGTAACCCATAAGGGTTAATCGTTGATCGGTTAGGTCATTACATGTGTTGGAAACCCTAGCTCCACAGCAGTCCTGCCGTCGTAACGAACCTAGCAATTCGCCACCGGTGCTCCTCCTTGTACGTGTGGATAACAACAGAGGTGTTGTACGATCAGCACCAGGACGATCGGATCTCAAAGGACTGCACTGCATCAACTGACGCGCTACATCAATAATCCGCAATTGCACGTCTAGTGGTAAACCTCGTGGCCTTCTACCTCAGCTAGATCTTGGGATCACCACGTTAGAAGGAAAAAAGTTTTGTTTTATCTCTACGTGTCCCAACATTGTTGTCAACCTTCGCGTACTAACTTGGGGAAGCAAGGATAACTCATTAGGCCATGTCCAAGCCGCGAGAAAAATCCCTTAATAGCGGGATAATATGATTGATGTCGTTTATCTGTCAGCTGTGGTTATGAAGGATGATGTGAGCAGTGGTTGCTGCCTATTCGTCCATATATGGAGCTCCTCCCACATACATACATGTTATGAAAATATTTGTTATAATAATCTTGATTACTCGGTCTAAATTGCTAGAGGTGTATCCACCACTCCCCGAGAGCGCCTTTTTCCCTATTGAAGTTCCAAGCTTTCTTACATACGCGATTCCTACTTTCTGCATTAAGTTTTACTTTATTTTATTTAATTGCTTTGCTCAACCAAAACCCAAAAAACAATTCTACTTTTCTTGCATCTTAGAATTATTACCTAAGTACTTAGTTTAATTTTAGTTAAAAGCATTTTAGTGTTTTGCCTACTGCTTCCTATGGGATTGATATCTTTATTTCGAAACTAGCTACAAATGATTTATGCACTTGCAGTCATACAACTATTTTCTAGCGCCATTGCCAGGGACCTTAGTGCTATAAGTCACTTTACTTTTAGTTATTTACTTTCGTGGTACTAATTTTTTATTTAAGATTGAAGGACCATAACAATGGACAATACTCGGCATTTAATCCAGCTTGAGGCAGTAGGAAAATGGGTTCTCCCATGGATGCTTTAGAACTGTCAATAAAAGCATAAACCCCAATGGTATTGAGATCCATCCCTTATTATTTGAATTACTCAACTCTAAGAAATTTTTAGGAACCGATGAAGAGAGTCCATATGGACACTTAAAATTCTTTGAAGATGTTTTTGGTTCCTTTATATTCGATGACCTTGATCTTGGTAAGATTAAAATCTAGTTGTTTAGACAAACACTCTCTAATAATGTTTGCAACTAGTATAGATCTTTTTGTGTAGAAGCACCAAGGACTTGGACAGAATTGACAACCAATTTCCTAGCGAACTATTACTCGGAAAGCAAAGCTCACAGGATGAGAAGTATTATTATTAGTTTTAAAAATAGTCCTGATGAGAGTTTATATGAAGGCTATCTAAGGTATAAAAGTTATCTAGATAATTGCCCCGTCATCATTTACCTGATTGGTTGATCACTCATACTTTATATGGAGGGATTAATAATAAAAATAGAACGAGTCTATATACCGCTTCAAATGGTAGTTTTCTATCTTATATCAATGATGAAGCCTGGAAATTAATAATGAAAACGAGGGAGACGACGGAAAATCTTAAAGATGAGGAGAACATTATGAATAGTACTTCCGTATATGCTTGTGTTAACGATTTTCTTGCAGATGAAAGGACTTGTGCGATGATTAAAACCATCGGTATTAATTCTTACTTAGTAAAGAAAATTATTGAGAATTTTGCATGGCATCTACAAGTACCTATATAATGGAAACCCTCTAAACCCCTCGAAGAAAAGAAGCGTGCAAGAGAGCATACCAATGGTAGGGTTTTCCTCTAAACCTATTCAAGAGAATATCAAGAAAAATTGCAGGGAGGAAGAACACATGAGGAGAACATTAAAGAAACCAGAAAAGAACCCCGAAGCTACCAATCCAAATATTTTTATATTGAAGGATCTTATGGAAGCACGACCCGTGGATAATGAAGTGGTTATGCTAGACTTTGAAACTTCATAATTCATCGAAGGTAAGATACGTGGTAACGAAATTTCTAAGCCTATGACTCCTATATATTGTGGAGAAATTTTTTTAAATGGAATTTTTGAGCCAATTTATACTATAAACATTATTCCTTCATCACTTTATGAGGAACTTCGGTACAATTTAAATAATCTAGATGTGGAACCGGTAGACACTACTATTAAACTGTCTAATAGAACTAATATAAAACCGGAAGGTGTTATTATAAATATTTATGTCTTTATTGGATCACTCATGTAACCCCTTGATTTCCATATTGTTGATATACCTCGAGATGCTTTTTGTCCTATTCTTTTAGTCAGGCCTTTTGTTTCTATAAACAAAGCTCGAATTGATAATAAAAAGAAGACTATTTGAATAATGTTTGGAGAAGAGGAAATGACATTCCAATTCTCCAAACTAAAGAAGAGCGCATATGAAGTGGAAGATATCAAGGAAGGGGAAACGATTGCCGATCTAGCCGCAATTCATTTTAGCACTCCGCAAGATGAATTAGAAAGAAGCCTAATTAATTGGGAAGTGGCACCAGATGATGAGGAAAGAGAAGACATGGATGATTACCTTGATTCCATTCTGGAATGCATGGGAATAAGTTTCTTGTTGTTGCTTGTCTTCCCCGGTGTGGTGCAAGAATGTTTGCCGAAATGTTGATTCATTTCAATTTCGGCAATTTTTTTTACCACCCATATGTCCTACTTTTAGGAAAGGTCATGCCAAATTTTTCCGGAGACCATGCATATGTGTTTGTGTGTGCATAAGGTGTGGTTTATAATTAACCTACTATCTCTTTTTTCTCTATACGTGCATACCGCGCAGGCAACCATGGTTGTCAGGATGAGCGAAGGTCAAGTTACTAGGTATAAGAAAGACGTGAAGGCGGACATGATTCAGAACAACAAGACCCAGATAAGATGTCCATGTCGAACATGCAAACTCCAGCGCTGGATCGAACCTGATTTTGGAAAATTGGAGGATCACCTTTCGGTAGCGGTTCAGGCGGTTTAAATGGCGACGAGTCGATGAAATGGTGGTGGTCATCATGAAGACGTGGGCGAGCGAGAAGACGAAGAGGCTCCCAGTGGGCATGGTCATCATGATGAAGAATATATCGGCGGGCATGATCATCATGACGAAGAAGGAGATGTCGACGGGCATGACCATCATGAAGAAGGAGAAGAAGCGCACTCCCAGACGCTGCTAACTTCGTTGTTAAGGCACCCTCATATTCAGGAACTGCTTCTCAAGGAGACAAGCAATGCCAAAGTTGTACCCAGAGAGAAATCCAAGTTGGCACAAATGGAGATAGATTGGATGACTCCATTGTATCCTGGGTTTCGGCCCGAGGATACATGCCTGAGTGTAACGCTCAAGGCTCTAGAGATGAAGGTGGAACACAAATGGACCAACGTGAGCTTCAATGCGAACATGGAATTCTGGCATTTTCGTCTTACTAACGGGAACACATTGCCAACAAGTATAGAGGAGGCCAAGAAAATTGTGTGCCCTCTCAACCTACCGCATGTTAAATACCACGCATGCATCAATGATTGTGAACTTTATCATAACGAGTACACGGAGAGAACCACATATCCGGTGTGCGGCCATGGATGGTACAAGAGAGGGAACAAATAAGTTCCTCGAAAAGTGGTATGGTACTTTCCTATCACTCCCCATCTACAAATATATTTCGTAGATCCTAAGGTAGCAAAGCTAATCCAATGGCACGCGGAAAGGGAGAAACCCAAAGATGATCCGGAGAAGGGCAAGATCCTAACACACCCTTCAGTCAGTGGAATGAATTGGACATCGAGTTTGAACAGTTCGGGGGTGATGTAAGGAACGTCTGGCTGGGTATGAGCACCGATGGACTCAATCCTTTTGGCAACCAGAGTAGCACGCATAGCATATCGCCTGTGTTTATCTTATTCAGGGGCCGAAACAGCCAGGTATCGATATGCATATTTATCTTGGGCTATTGAAAGAGGAGTTAGTCATGTTGTGGGAGACGCCAGCCCATACATGGGATGCCTACACTAAAGAATATTTCTCTCTAAGAGCCGCATTGCTCATGACGGTGCATCACTATCCTGGTTAAGCATAAGTATCGGCCCAGGTGAACCATGGACAATGCATATGTCAAGTGCATGGATAAGACCCCGCATCTCCATCTACCAAAGGATCCCGGCTCTTCGAAAACCCAAGGGACTCTAAAGTGGCTTCGCATGGATCACCCGTGGAGAAAACGCGGTGACCTGTTCAATGGTAAAGACGAGCTCGAAATAGCCCCACGTACGAGGAGCAGTGAAGAAAGAGAGGAGCTTCTGAATAATTGGGAAGAGTGCCCTGCGCCAGGAAAGAAGCGACCGAGGACAAAGCCGCTTCTGGGTGTATGGAAAGCGAGGTCTGTTTTCTGGGACCTGCCATACTGGAAGTTCCTCCACACGCCCCATAGCCTCAATGTAATGCACATCATGAAGAAAGTTACCGAGAGTCTTCTTGGCACTCTGCTCAACATGCCAGAGAGGAACGAGGATGGGTCGAAAGCAAGAAACGACCTGAAATTGCTTGGCATCAAGAAGGAGCTTCAGTACCCTAATAGTGATGATGATGAAGATCAGACGGAAGGGACTCAGGGTCGCCGCAAAAGGGTTAAAAGTAATGAGGTGGTTGTGCTTTGCGCTGCCTCCTTCACTCTGTGTCAGGAGGAGATCGAGAAGTCTTTCAGGTGCCTCCTAGGAGTCAAAGTTCCTCACGGTTACTCGGTAAAGATAAGCAGATATCTCGATGTAGATAAGAAGAGGTTCAACGGTATGAAGTCCCACGACTATCATGTGCTGATGACACAGATACTTGCAGTTGACATACGAGGGATAATGGACGAGCACGTCCATGAGACATTGTTTGTCATGTGCAACTTTTTCGATGTCATCTCTAGGAAGTCGATCGGAATGAACCAGCTCGAAAGGCTACATGAAGAGATCGTGGTGATACTATGCGAGCTCGAAATTTACTTCCCGCCCGCATTCTTCGACACAATGGTGCATCTGCTTGTCCACGTCGTGGATGACATCATCCAACTCGGGCCAACATTCCTGCACAACATTATGCCATTCTAAAGTTTGAATGGTGTCATCAAAGGGTTCGTTCACAATAGGTCCCGTCTAGATGTAAGCATAGCCAAGGAATTTATGATCTACGAGTGCATCTCTTTCTGCCAGAACTATCTAACCACTGAGAACGAGGATGTTGGAATACCACCAAGAAGCACCTCGGCAGGCTCGCTGGGTATGGTCACCACGAGGGCCACTCCTCACTTCATGTCGGCATTGCTAATCGGCACACCGACTTTGGAAGGGCACACCGAGTCACTCTATAACACATTGAATTGGTCAGCCCTTGGGTGGAATATCACAAAATCTTGATCGAGCAGGAGTACGTGGACCGGGCCTGCCCGAGGAAGAAAGGAGACGTAACAAGAGAGCACAACTCCAGCTTCACGGGTTGGTTCAAGAAAAGGCTGCTGGATAATCCCCCGCAGATGCCTTCTATGGAAGATCAACAACTCATATCCACCTTGTCACAAGGCCCAGCGCATAACATAAAGACCTATCAGCTGTACGACATCAACGGTTACAAATTCTACACCGAGGAAAAGGACATGAATAGCGAATATAAAAAATCAGGAGTAATTATGATGTCCTTCGCCAATGACGAGACTACTGTCATGGAAAGATTCTACGGAAGGATCGAGGAGATATGTGATCTCGACTACTATGGAGAGATGGTGCTGATGTTTCGTGTTAGATGGGACAAGAACTCGAAAAAGAAGGCCGGTATTTCACCACCTGCGTTATACCTGATGCCAAGTCAGCAAAGAATGCCTATGCGGAATATGAGCCGTGGATACTCGCTAGCCAAATTGATCAATGTTTCTTTATTACCGACCCGTCAACGCCCATTCGTGTTGTAGTGAGGAGGGGAAATAGGAGCATCATTGGAATGGAAGGATCCGCGAACGAGCAATACTTCGACAAGAACAATGATCCGAATATCGAAAGAGGAATTCAACATGTAGTTGAACATGCCTGCTACTTCTACAATAAGAAGAAAGACCACACTACCTACTAAAGGTTTTAGTTCACGAGAAGAAATCTCATAGTGCCCGGGCTAAAGTATTCAACCGCGGAGAAAAAGGGCAAGAAGATTGTGAAGAGAGGCTAGCTTGAAATATCACATAATGACGTGTGACCTTTTTTGTATATTAATTCATATGTGTGCTTGCAAATATATATTAGTTAGAGACTAAACATATATCGTGATATTCGTGTGGGTATACAAATTCACATGTGTTTGTGAGAAGCACAATATATACATATAATTAGGGGAGGTTTTTGAAAAAATATACATGTGTATGTGCTTGGTTTTAAATATATTTGTAACATATAATTTTTAAATAAATAAAAAAATTGATGCAGCCAGGATTCGAACCTGGCTGCCACAGGTTCATGTCCAACTACATGCCTCATAACCACTAAGCCAGTGTCTGTTAGCCGCGTGACGGCTTTGACTAAGTGCCAAGATTCTGTGGTGCATATCACTGGCATGCACCACGGAAGTTTCCGTGGCGCATGCCAGTGATATGCGCCACAGAATCTTGGCACTTAACCAAATAATCGGTTCGGCCGCGTGACCCTTTCCGCTAGCTCTAGCTTTCCTCCTTTTCCTCCTACGCACACGAATCCAAACCTAGCCTAGCCGAACCGCCGCCGCTTCTCGCCCGCACGCCTCTTCCGCCGCACGCCTCCACCGCTCGCCCTAGCGCCACCCCCGCCGGCCGTGGAGGAGGAGCCCGTGGAGGAGGATGTCGTTCGCAGCACGCAGGAGGAGAAGGGAAGTGCACCGGCTCTGTCGCTCGCGCGCACGCCTCCGTCGCTTACCCGCACTCCTCCATCGGCGTTCACCTGCTACCCACCTAGGTAATGCTTTGATTAGGATTAGGGTTAGGGTTCTTTGGATTAGTTTGATAATTAGGATTAGGGTTACGGTTCTATGGATTAGGATTAGGGTTCTTTGGATTAGTTTGCTGATTAGGATCAGGGTTAGGGTTGTTTGGATTAGGGTTAGTAATGCTTTGAACTAGTGATTGCTAGGACAGTAATCAATTAAGAATGGGGCTGTTAGTAATGCTCTAGTTAGGGTTAGTAATGCTCTAATTAGTAATGCTCTGATTAGGACAGTGAATGATCTGATTAGGACATTTAGTAATGCTCTGATTAGGGGTTGTTAGTAATGCTCTGATTACGATAGTGAACTAGTGATTAGGGTTAGTAATGCTCTAATTAGGATTAGGGTTAGTAATGCTCTGACAAGGGGCTGTTAGTAGTGATCTATGTACCCCAACCATAAAAGGCACCAACTATTTGGTGATAGTAGCAACAATAAAATCAATTGATTCGCAATCGAAAAACACAAAATATAACCACACCGAGTGATCTACTAAACCAAAAAAGTGCAGATTTCTTCATTAAACCTGAATTGACAAGTGATGGGTGCTACAGCCAGTTAATGTAGTAGTGATGGGTGCTTCATCTATGTTACGAGGGATAGTGCTGGGTGTTGGGTGCTTGGTGTTGTAGTCAGATTAGGTAGCCTTCTCTTTAGATGAACTCTTTTAGATGAACTGGATTATATATTCCAGTAAACTAATGTGGTGCTAATGTTGTTTATTTATATGAAATGGTGCTGCTGCTGTTTGTGTATATGACATGGTGCTCCTACTGTATATGTATATGAAATGGTGTTGTTGTGCTGTTTATGTACATGAAATGGTGTTGTTGTTGCTGTTTATGTATATGATATGGTGCTAATGTTGTTTATTTATATGAAATGGTGTTGTTGTTGTTTGTGTATATGATATGGTGCTGCTACTATTTTTGTATATGAAATGGTTGTGCTACTTTTTATGTATCCAATTGATGATGGATGATGGAAGCGGAGGCGGCGATGATGGATTGGGTTATTTTTTTTGTGTGTGAGAATGATGGATGGGGTCAATGGGGTTGTCAATGGGGCTGTGGGGCTATTTTTTCTTGCAGGGATTTCAATTGAGTTGCCCGTTTCTCCTGAAGTGTTGATTCAGTTCCGTTTCGGTTGAGAAATGGGCACTCGTTGGTCCAAAAATTAGCAAAGGTCATGCCAAATTTTTCGGTCGATATTTGTGCTAACTTTTTGCCTCTTTTTTTAATAATAAAGCGCAAACATGTAGACCAACAACGAGGTTGGTCCTTCTAAGCACATGAGCATTGAGGATATATCCCGAGAGTCCAACAATTATATTTTTGGTCGAAGTTGAGAAAGTTTGACAATGAAAAATCCTAGAACGTGAAGTAATAAAAAATGGAGTGAGCACCTAAAATATCATGATTTATTGCTCGACCTAAAAAATGAAGAAGTCCACACGGTCGAATCGGATATTGGCAATATTAATTGTTGATGTTATTCTCCACTGAGCTAGAATCGTGTCCCCTTTTTAAGAAAATAGCTGGGAAATCCAGCAATCCATACAGGCTTATGTATGTGAATTATTTCATGTCTTTATACAATCAAATTTATTTCAAAGATAAACCGACTGTACACATTCTCATCAACACAACATTGCCGGAAGGGGCGTCCCAAGAACATGAGGAGGTGGAGGAGATAAGAATGACACCACCACCTGCAACCGTTGTCGGAGGTGCTGGGGGCAACGAGGGAGATCTAGATTACAGGGGGACAACAACGACTACGATGGAACTAGTGGAGACGGGGCGGAGGGTGACACCACCACCGATGGCGGCGAGTGCACGGATGGCGGTAGCGGCAACCCGGCCGCTACACCGAAGAATAAGAAGAAGAAGAAGAAGAAGAAGAAGAAGAAGTAGAAGAAGGAGATTAAGGATCAGAAGCCGCATGTGCTCGCCAACATCTGTGATGAGTTCACTGAGGTCATAGAAAGTGGCCAACCCATTGCGCCTGCGTCAATTGCCAACGGGTACGGCATGCAACTCGGGTGCATCGTCCAGGAAAGCATGTCGATAAACACGAAGTACATCCAAAGTGCTGCTAATCAGGGTTTGGTCGAGAACCTCGTGAAGAAGCTTCACAAGCGATACACATTCGCAGAGAAGTTTAGAAACCTGGAGAGAAAGAACCCAGTGAACAAACTAGCACTGACAAAGATGAGCAACGCCTTGAACAACTAGAAAACCCGGGTAAAGAACAACATTGACAAAGGTGAAAGCTGGGAGATTATAAGTAGGAAAAATCCGATGCTCGACGAATAAGAGTTCAAGATATTCAAGAGGACTTAGCTACCGCAGATTCTAAAGCATGGAATGCATGGGGAAAGAGTATGTGAGAGCAGAACATAGGTAACCACTGGCTTGGAAGCAACGGATACAGAGGGAAACCGCCCATTTGGGACAAGGAGGACTCCGAGCTTGAATGCCTGGGTAAAGAGAACCCATGGCATAAGATCATGGACCTGCAGCTCCGAAACTTTGTCTAGGCCCGCTAATACCTGGACCCGATTATAGGGGAGTTCGTCACCGACAACCCAAAGGTGAAGGCCTTTGAGGACGAGCTGGTAAGGAATTTACCGTGAATCTCTCAAGAGTTTCTAATTAAAATAATTAAGCCAAGAATCTAAATGCATGGGTTCAACTCTACTTGTCTCTCTGCAGGAGAAGTAATTGAACGCTACAGCTGACTTGTCGTCCTAGGATTCGACGATGGATCCGTGGGACACTGTTTTCAATAGGGCGACGAATGCTTACAAGAAGAGGGACAAAATTTTCTGCCAAAATCAAATGGTCGTGTGTCCGGCTTCGGTACGAGCATGAAGTTTGCCCAGTACTACAAAGAGGACGCAAAGAGAAGGGAGAGTAAGAACCAGTTGGCGGCTCAAGATAAAGCCGAGTTTGAAGAGCTGAAGTTGAAGCTGAATACATTAGAGGAAAAAGTGGACGAGAAAATAGTGGACAGGTTAGTGGAAGAGAAGCTCCTTGCGATCATCCCCCCTGGGTTGTTTGAGCAGCTGGCTGTTTGGAATGCGGCAGGTCGACAGGGCCCGATACATGTGCCCAGCTTTAGCGGCAGCAACTCGACCAACAATGTTAACGCGTCACCGGACTTGGTTACCCCGCCGGCCAAAATCACCGCGGCGTAGCCGCAAGAGCTGGTCGTCGCACATTTTCCCCTGCAACTCCCGCAAAAAATACAAAGCCGCAGCCGACGGCGGCACCACGGCGGGACAATGCTGATGATAGGCCTGCCGCCAAGACCGGCCGTGTGACGACATTAGCCGAGCTCAACACCCTCACCAATGTAACTAATTAGTTACTCTGCTTCATCTTATTTATGCGCCTTTGGTGACTGCCACCTCGATCATGATGCCCAACATATGTGTTTTGACCCAGGACGCTGCTTGCGTACTACTCCACAAAGTTGCCGGCAGCAAGTTGATGGATGTTGCCAAGGGCAATATCATACAATCGGCGAACCGCACGATGCACAACAATCCAATGGACGATGCCATGATGAGGGTCCGGATTGCTCGGGTGTTGCCAGGGTGTGATGACATGGACCCCCCTTTAAACCTCAGGGAGCCGACAAACACAAGACCCTTGCAGAATGCCACGGCTGGCCCTTGACATGGCCGAAGACTTAGATTCATCTTGTAGGGTGCACCGGCGCCACCTCGATCGTCCGGCCACCACCTCAGACGCCAGCCGTCGTCATCATCACCGCCACCACCAGTCGCCACCAATAACTATTGGGAGCGTGTGGAACGCCCCAAGGCGAAGCCATCGCACCGCAACCGCCGTCGCCCCTGCCACCAACATCACCACATGGTGGCAACAACGAATATGATGAAGAATTTGTCAACGTCGATGACTTCATCAACACCGGTGCCGACAAAGGATTGTACATGCCTGCTACGGATGAAGAACCCTTCGTCGCTCGTGACAGTCAACGTGGGCGTCCCACTACATGCACGCAACGCCTGGTCTTCCATGGTTTTTCTCAAGAGATACCTCCGGGCACCGATTAATAGGAGAAACCTGCTGGATTCGTCTTTAGCCCTGGCACACTCCAAAAGGCGGCCGTTGAGCACTTATCATCCCTAGTGGAGGAGGCTTCTCAAAAGACGAAGAAGCATAGGAAGAGAGGTAAGAAAGCCGAGAGCCAACCTGCTCAGAAGAGGATCCGAGCTAAGGATGACGTCGTACCAGCCCACGAGGATGGCTTGCCCAGCATGCATGTAGCCGGTGAAGCTACACTGAGTCCGGATCTGCTTTGCCTTGCTCGTGGACATATGTTCGCTTTGAATGATGGTATCAAGACATTGGAGGGCATGCTTCTTAAATACAACGATCCAAATTACCCGGTTTTCACTGTCAAGGTGCCATCGGACGTGGACTTCGTCCATGAAGCCCCCGCGGACGTGTTCGTCATAGCGTACGAGGACGACTTCAAGCTGTTTCTCTCAAAACGGGTGGAATATAACATGGTCCGCCTATTCACGCTCTATTACAAGCTGTTTCTCTCAAAACGGATGAAGACCAAGAGAGATCAAACCCCCTACATCGAGATAGTGGATCCCTATTACATGCATGATACCCATTTGAGGGAAGGATCAGAGATGCGTGCCATGGCGACAGGGTACCTCGAGAAGTTCGTGGTGGACCACAAGAGGACGAACACGCTTCTTTTGCCTTTCTTTCCCGAGTAAGTACACACACCCGTTATCATTGGTAACTTAGGCTTTCTTATAGCTTTCTTCCTTTGACCTTTTCCAACATCCCGTTTCTATCGTGTTGTGTAGAGACAAATATTGCACACTCGTCGTCATTTCCACAAAGTACTCGATAGCAACGTATTTCGACTCGGGGATTAAGAAGAAGAAGAAAGAATACACCAGAATAAGGGGTGTTCTGAATGAGGCTCTTGAGGGCTATGCTAGAAAGGGATGCCCCTTCGTCGGCAAGGGGGATTGTTTAAACAATGGAAAACATGTCTTGAATCACGTGCTCGAGTTCCCCTATGTCAAGGAGCCGGCTACTGGAAGCGCCAAGGAGGCCTTCTACGTCATGAATCACCTTAAAGGGTTTGTCCGGGATTGCCAGAACCTAACTCAGCCATCTAGCCTCCGAGCATGGGCCGAAAATTTGGCGCAAACCAACGATGATGATCTTAGAGAAGACTTCCATCGCATCCAGGTTAAGTTGTCAGAAATCATCATGGAAGATGTCAACACAAGGGGAGGGGTCCTAATACACAATAGAGGGTTGACTAAGAGGGAGACTGAAAATATTCTTCGTAAGCAGGGTGACAACAGGACATGGATGAGGAAGGATGGCTATCTACCATTCCCAAAGCCAAGTGCTAGTAGTTCTCAATGATCGATGTATGCGCCTAGAATTATCATAGATGTCCGTGTGTAGTGTTGTGTCACAAACTATACTAATTTGGTCGTATGTTGTAAACTTTACTATTGTGGTTGTTGTCATCGAACTTCTATGATTGTGATCGATGTTCTATCTTTTATATTTATAGATCTTTTGCTTTAGTTTATGTGAACATATATGCATGCGAACCAATTTAGTTTTTTCTGTTGCGTGATTTACTAATATGCCTTATCTATAGAGATGACGAAGTGGAACGTGGTGTATAAGGGTTGGGTTCCATGAGTCTACGATGAGTGGGAGGACTATCAGAAACAAGTGAACAAGTTCAGCGGCAAGAGCTACAAAGGATACGCGACTCGAGAGGAGGTGGTAGCCAAGTGGAGGAACCACCTGAGGAAGTAGAACCAGATGAAGATATTGCTAGTGCTCCTGCTCTTGCTCACCATCATCACAGCTATATTTTGTTTGATTCTTGTGTAGGCGGTGATCACTTCATTTGTAATGTGAGATGGTGAACTTTGTACCAAGACTTGTATAAATATTCACCACTTGTCACTTGTATTGTAATATGATGACCACTTGTGTACCTCGATCGGGCCATAAGTAGTGTGATGGCACTATATTCGTGTTTGTATTATGTTTGTTTTCATATACTAAGTGAAATATACTATTTCTACTGCTATGTGTATAATACCTATATAATACGTGTATAATACATGTATAACACCTGATTATGGACCAGTACTTTTTTTAGTACCCGAAATACACACTTGTGGCGCATCCTTTTTAACCTTCTGTGGCACATACAACTTCTGTGGCGCATTTGCCATCATGCCCTACTGAATAACGGCTTGTGGCGCATGGGGCAGAATGCGCCACAGAAGTATCATGACTTCTGTGGCACATTTTAAAATGAGCCACAGAAGTTCTCATCAGTGGCGACGTAATAGTGGCGCATCTAATATGCGCCACAGAAGGCCAAAAAGGATGCGCTACTAATAAACGTTTTCCTAGTAGTGTGAAGAACTGGTAAGAAAAGGAGAAGAAGAACCTCCATCAATTGAATTGAAACGACTTACAGATGATATGAGGTATAAGTTTGTAGATAAGGAAAATAAATTGCCTGTTATTATGAGTAAAATATTATCAGAAAATGAAACAAATAAACTCATTTCGGTCTTGATCAAGCATCGTGAAGCATTTGGATATACTCTAAGTGATATTTTTTGAGGGTAAAAAAGTAGGGGGAAAAACCCCCACTTCAATTTTTATAAAATCATAAGGAGTTACATAAGTAAATATTTACAAGTCCAAGGCCACCTCTGAGAGGGAAATCATTACAAGGCTGACTATCTCCTATCCAAATTGGTGTTGATCCAGGCTTTGAAATCCTGGAAGTATTTTTTTCTTAATTCTGAACAGACCCATCTTAATTCTTGACAAATAATAGCCTTCCATTCTTCAAGGGAAGCACGCTTGTTGTTGAAGATTCCATTGTTTCTGCAAATCTAGATGCCCCAAGACCCCAATATAATATTTTCCATTGCAAAGGGGACCTTTAATCTGAGCCTTAAAACAGCCAAGGCCTCATTGAGGGTTAAATCAATATTTCTGACAAGGCAGATTTCATCCCAGCATGCTTTTTCAAAAGGGCAGTCCCAGAATAAATGAGTTAAGGTTTCCTCAGCAATGCAACCAGAAGTCACACAATTATAGGAGGGCTGTGAAAAAAAATTCTCTTCAATAGGTTTATGGTATTCAGTCTGTCAATGAGTAATAACCAGAAAAAGAACTTGTGTTTTTGTTCGCAAGAGGACTTCCATAACCAAGAAAAATGAGGCTAAGCTGCAATATTTCCATACAAGGAGGAATAGGCCATTTTGACAGAGAAAGAGTCACTTCCCCAAATTTCACTCCAATTATCTGATTCTCCCTGAAGCCCCTCACTGACAATGTGTTCCAGGCATAGATAATCATAGTAAGCTTGTTGAGACAGAGGAAGAAAGAAATGGTCTTGCATGTTGGGTATCTGGATAAACTCAGTCACAGAGAATGTGGATTTTTGCAAAGGATAGTAAGTGAGGAAACTTATGCTGCAGGCATTCTTCCTTCCACATATCAGACCAAAAGAGAGTGGACTTGCCATCTCCCACCGAGCATTTTGCAATTCCTTTGAAAATGTCAACTAACTTCAGGTGTGCTTTCCACCAAAAGGATCCCTCCAAACCTCTTCCTGGCAGTTTTCCATTGTTATAGTAAGTGTTCCAGACAAGGTGTGCCCAAGGAATGTCTTTGTGGTTATAGAATTTATCTAGGTTTTTCAAAAGAAGAGCAGAGTTTTGAATGTTGAGATCAAGAACACCCAAACCTCTTGGAGTCTTTGGTCTACAAACTTTGTTCCAGGCCACTAAGGCTTGCCCTCTAGCTTGGACATCAGTATTTTTTTCCTCCACAGACCTTGTCTCGTGTACTTGGGCCCTGTCTTCCTGAAAAAAAGCAGATTTCTTAGAATGGTTTGCCAATATTGATATGCCTGATGATATGGATTGGCTTATTGTGGGAGATTTCAATTTCGCAAGAAAACCCTCAAACAGAAATAAGCAGGGGGGATGTGAATGACATGCTCCTCTTTAATGAAGCCATCTGCAACCTGGGGCTCATTGAGTTGCCCCTTAAAGGAAGAAAATTTACTTGGATCAACATGCAAAAGGAACCTCTCCTAGAGAGACTGGACTGGTTTTTTACTTCTGCCTCCTGGACCCAAAGTTACCCTTCAACTTTTGTTTTCCCTATAACCAAGCCAACCTATGACCACTTGCCCTGTGTCATCTCTATTGGAATAAAGATTCCAAAATCCCAAGTCTTCAGATTCGAGAACTACTAGATGCATCACAGTGATTTTAAAGCAATTATTCAAAATGCTTAGAACATTCCAGTTGGGTTCCTAGATTCTGCTAAGATAATTAATGCTAAATTAAAAAATATCAGAAGAGGGCTGAAACTCTGGGCAAAAAAATTACCGTGCTTGAAATCACAAATTTGTAATGTCAATGCAACTATTGATCTTTTGGATGTTTTGGAAGAAATGTGGACTCTTATTGTGCTGGAGTGGAACCTCAGGGACTTGCTGAAAACTCATGTAATCTCCCTACTCTAATATCAGAATGCTTATTGGAATCAAAGAGGAAAGGTTAAGTGGGTCAAGTTGGGAGATGAAAACACAAAAAAGTTTCACTCGAAAGCTACCATCAGTTTCAGGCATAACTACATCTCCATGCTCAAAAATGAAACCAATGAGGAGATTCATGGACACTCTGACAAGGCTGATCTTCTTTGGCATGCCTTTAAAGATAGAATCGACAATTCAGATAAGCCTGAAATGCACTTTAATCTTAATGAACTTGTTGGTGAAAGTCTGAACTCTGAGGACAGAGATGCTTTGGAACAACCATTTACTGATATGGAAATTGAATATGTGATTAAGGATTTACCAAATGACAAATCCCCTAGCCCTGATGGTTTTAATAATGAATTCATTCACCACTGTTAGCCTATTATTAAGGAGGATGTTAAACAACTTCTAATGGATTTTTATGGAGGCAGGATTTCTTTGGAAAGCATTAATGCTTATTTTATCACTCTTATACCAAAAAAATGGGACTCCCCTAACACCTGCAGACTTCAGGCCTATTTCTCTGCTTAACAGAGTCTTCAAGATTATCACCAAACTTCTTTCCAACAGACTGCAAAAAATTATCCTTAAGCTTGTCCACAAAAACCAATATGGCTT
Organism: Avena insularis; assembly: GCA_023614405.1. Taxonomy (NCBI): domain Eukaryota; kingdom Viridiplantae; phylum Streptophyta; class Magnoliopsida; order Poales; family Poaceae; genus Avena; species Avena insularis. The sequence continues at coordinate 271,895,927 of CM042697.1, forward strand.
CTTGAAGCAAAGATCTATTCAGGACTATTTAGGATGGGCCTTTGAGTTTCTTTATCAATGTCATAAGTCCAAAGAAGGAATTATAATTCTGAAGCTACATTTTGAAAAGGCTTTTGATAAGATTGAGCATTCCACCATCATCAATATCCTCAAAGCCAAAGGTTTTGGTATGAAATGGATTAATTGGATTCAATTGATTTTTGGATCTGCTTCATCTTCTGTCCTGTTAAATGGAGTGCCTGGAAAAAAATTACTGTAGAAGAGGGGTAAGGCAAGGGGATCCCTTATTCCCCTCCTGTTTGTTCTTGATGCTGATCTTCTTCATTCCATTCTCAACAAAGCAATGTGCCAAGGGCTTCTGTCTTCACCCTTGGAAGGTGTTTTCTTCCCAGACTTCCCTATAATTCAGTATGCTGATGACACCTTATTGGTCCTCAAAGCTGATTCAAGACAACTGATGTGCCTTAAAGCCTTGCTTCATACTTTTGCCCTATCCACTGGCCTCAAAGTTAATTACTCTAAGTCCATCATGATGCCAATCAATTTTGATCCTGACAGACTAAGCCATTTTGCCAATACAATTTCCTGCCTGACTGGATCACTACCCTTCACTTATCTTGGATTGCCTTTAAGCATTAACAAGCCTTCAGTGGAACATTTTTTTAAAGAGTGGAGATAAGACTTTGTGGTATTGCAGATTTTCTAAATTATGGGGGAAAATTGCAATTGGTAAAATCTGTCTTATCTTCCCTTCCCATTTATTATATGAGATGCTTTGAAATTCCTGTCACTATTAAGGATCTAAGGGATATTAAAGGAATAGATCCATCTATTGTAACACATAAGATTACCATGAATGAAGATGTTGTACCTGTAGTTGACGTACAGAAAAGGCTTAATCCGAAAATGAAGGAAGTAGTAAGAAAAGAAGTTATACGCTTATTAGATGCTGACATAATATATCCTATTTATAATAGTAAATGGGTTAGCCCAGCTCATTGCATACCAAGACAAGGGGGTCTTGATGCCGCTATGAATGAGGAAGCTGAGCTAGTTCCTATAAGACCTATTATTGGAGATCACATATGCATTGATTTTAGAAAACTAAACCCTGAGACATAGAAAAATCATAAACCTATACCATTCATGGATAAAATTTTAGAAAGACTTAGCAATAATTCTTCTTTTTGTTTTCTTGATGGTTATTACGGTTATTCTCAAATTGCTATACAACCTGAAGATCAAGAGAAAACTGAAGGGATACGGGTAGGCTACACTAGCGCAAATCAAAATTTTCTACCGCGTAAACCAGGATTACTTTTGTCATAGATCACGGGATTACCACTAGACGCACAGTTGCGGAAATTGATGAAGCACGTCGAGGCGGTGTAGATGTTCCACGTCTCCTCCTTGTCAACGTCCCACGTGCACCTACCCTTGCGCCGCTCGTCCAAGTGCCACAGATGCAACACCTCCGAGGTATCCACACGTGCGGGAAGGAAGCGTCAGACGCCGGGCTGCTAGGTCCGCGCATGCAACACAGGTGTGAGAAGTGGCGGCTGAGTGGAATGGTCTAACCCTGGCCAGCTCGCCTCACCCTCTCTTATATAGACGTCTCTAGTGGGCTTCTACATTAGCAGCCCAATAGTAGCCTAAGCCTGGTCTAATTCGGATCTGATCCTCATTAGCCTTCCAGGCCCTTAAGTGTGTGACCCAATAGGTTCATATACACATAGACATGACACGAATACACTTATTCTGTCAATATTTGGTAGCGGCCTCTAGCAAGACGTGCCAACTCCTAAACGAATACAAAGATCATATGGGATGAACCATCACAAGGTTTATTACATGTCTTTATCTTTGCCTCACGATATTTGGTCTAGCTCCATGCTGACCTCCCTTTCTAGATACTGTGATTTGGAATCCCTTTACTAGATTAACTCTTAACCATATGTAGCACGTCCATGCATTTCTGGATCCGATCACTCGAGGGGCCCAGAGATATCTCTCTCAAGTAGAGAGGGGCAAATCCCATCTTGATTGACCATGCCTTGAAGCATGCTTCAGGACAAACTCGAAAGCTACCTTTATAACTACCCAGTTACGGAGCAGCTTCTGATAGCCTCAAAGTAGGTCGATCCACATCTCAAGTACGTGCGACAATCTCAGGTCTAAGGACGAAACGTACACAATGTGTAGGGAGAGCTGCAAGTCTAATTGCCAGTCTCAAGTTGGGTCAGTCCAACCCCATGTTCATAACATGTGTCCACATCATTAGTTTGACATCTCCATGTCTATGACTTGCGAAACATAGTCATCAACCAATCGATATGCTAGTCTAATATTCATGTGTGTCCTCACATGAACTCCGACTAGAGACAACTATTAAATGACCATACAAGTAAAGAGTTTTACAAACAATTCACATAATTTCCAATCAATATAAGTTGCCTTATATGGATATTCAAGGAACATTACAATAACTCATGGATACATATGAAATATAATCATCTTTATGATTGCCTCTAGGGCATATTTCCTTCAGTCTCCCACTTGCACTAGAGTCAATCTAAAATGTATCTAATACCAATTGCTCTTGTGTGCGCCTCATGCGCTAGTTGCGAGAGAGGCTTAGTCAAGGGATCAGCAACATTTGATTCCGTATGTATTTTGCATAACATGACACTACACTACTGCAGAATAGGCCATTAGTGACAGGCCTAAAAGGTCCATTAGTGACAGGCAAAGCGCATGTCATTGATAACTAATCACTAATACAATATTACTAGTGACAGGCAAGTGCCTGTCAATAATATGTGTATCAGTGGTAGGCTTGTGGCAGACTTTTATTGATACCTGTCACCAGTATGTGTGTACTTGTGACGGGCAAAAAAGATGCATATCACTGGTTGTGATCAATAGATGCAGCCCTCTCGGGTTTGGTAGTGAAATGCCCATTATGCTACCCGTCACTATTTTAAATTTTGATAATAATAAAAAATAAATTCATTTTCCACAAATATTCCATATAGCATAATAAGATGTTATAAAAAAAATTCATTTTAAAATAATATTTCAGATAGCACAATAAGATGATGCACCGATATGACATAATTATTGCACAGACCAGATACATACATACAATGTCCGTCGCAAAAAACCTAGGGTTGCCAATGCATCCAAACCCTAACTCTCACATCATGTAACCCCCAAACTGACAAAACACTCTCTGCCTATATTAAATAGGACCGCCCAATCGACGTGTAGAAGACAAACAAGTATCTAGACCAACGTTGCGATACGTGGATCAATCATCATGTTCACCACAAAGTATGCGCTCCATCTCCTCATCGTCTAACATTCTAAGGGTCTTAAGACGAAAAACCTGCAAGTTGTTTAAATTTATCAGTACCGGCCCTCTCCTAGAAAGAGGATGAACTACATTTTGGTCTAGTGAAATTGAACATTCAACACAAGTCTTAATTACTTTGCAAACTACTTTATGTATGAGAATATAAGATAATAAGACAAGATATTAGTACTAAGGTTGTGGCCTAAAGCTGCAACGGCATTAAGCTACAAGGTATTAAGCTGCAATAGCTTTATCTCATAACATTGGCATAAATATTATGCTAAAATTTTAATTCTCTATTTAGTCCTACTAGCTAGTCAACACTAAAATGCAAAAATTATCGCAGCGAGCAACATATTAGCCAGCGAGCAGAAAATAGTGCCAGCGAATATCCAATGAGCAACATATCAGCATATCATTAAAAAACATATCAGCATATCATTAAAAAATATGAGTGCCAAACAGATACCTTTACAGCATGTTTGGTTTGATGTAATTGGGACAAAGGGAATGGGAGTTCGCACAGATGAGGCTAGTAGTCCCTCGTTTGGTTAAGGGTATTGGGAATTTAAGTAGGATGTGTAATGTTAGTTGGCTCTCTAATTCCCATCGATCTCTTCCCTAGGGTAGCCTGTTAATTTGTGAGATTGATGAAAAATAACATTTCGATCTGAAGTCCCAACGACAACTCTCATCACATGGCAAACAGAGGACGGGGACTAAATAGCAATATCCCATGCCCAATCCCTCCACTAATTTCCTCCTCTTAATTCCCATTCCTCTTCCCATTAAATGCCAAACATGCCGTTAATAAATCAAATTCCTCTATGATGCAATCGTATATGACTCGATGTAGCTGAAAGCGTGAGATAATACATGAAACAGAGATGATTAGTGATTTTGGCTGGGCCTGTAGGCTGTAGTAGGCCTGACTCAGCTACCGTGGATGGATGCGATGCAATTGATCGTGTACCATGGAGTTTCTTGGTCTCTGATATAGCTAGTAGCAATACAGAAGAAATATAAATGAGGTTCTACCATGGTGATCCAAAATAATCCTTAAGATTGTTCATGCCTAAAGGAAGCAGATTTGTAAAAAAATGCCAGAAGCTTATTAACTCAACTATTTTCATTTTAATAAGCCTATACACAAACACTCTCTCTCTCTCTCTGAATTGTAGACCCCACAATTCTCTACATATATTTGATATTAAGTACAATCTTGAATGATACAGTGAGATGTATAATTCTTTTCTTGCTTCACTCAATTTAATGATGTATTAAATTGCGAAATACCTGAAGATTTCCTAACGATGATGAAAATGCAGCTTTAGAGAAACATCGTGCTCAACTTGTCCACCAGCTACCACAATTGTGTTGTTCATGGTGAGGGCATTGTTCTTGAATTAAGCCACCTTGAATATGCATGTCTTAAAAGCAACTTCTGTGTAGCAATCTTTGTACGGATCTCTGTAGTCAGTAGCTTTGCCGATAAAATTCTTAGATTTTGCCTTTGTTGTGAGTGGACGTAGAACTTAACCTGAAATTGTTGGGCATTACAGAATTAGTAAACAAGATGTATAGGAACACTAATGGTCTTATATGCCATCCATCTCACATGTTTACAGCCATAGTATAGGCAAGCAGATGTATAGGAACATTAATAGTCTTATATATATCTCACATTCTCAGCTTACATCTGGAACCTAGTTCGATAACTTAGTAACAGAAAGTTTTATTAAAGTATTTTTATCGACTGAAAGGGAAAAAATGGCAATGAATGGAAAAATGTGGCGGATTGTTCATCTGCATGGACTTCCGCAACTGAAGAAAAAATAGCACCTATTGAACCGGCAGAAGCAGCAACTACAATCAGTGACGCAAGCAAAATCGCAGATACATTCAATAAAAAATTAGACCACTGAATATCACGAAACAAGAAAGCATCAGGACCTTGAAAAATGGATTGGATCTTTCACATACACAACTCTTATCCACCTCTTCATCCTTAGAACAACAAAACTTTATTGCAAGTTAGGATATAACCTACCATTATCGCCTACAATAAGATTGAGTACTTTATACGGTGAAGGTATATATTTTTACATGTGAGACAGAAAGAGTCTCCATTGTTTTTGTCCAAAGGCAGGTTGATTGCTGCTGCTGCCGGTTTCTGATGCTGTTGCTACTGATGCAACAGGTATATGTTCAAATTTAAGATGCCGAACCTGAACTGTGGCAACCGGTGGTAGAAATCCAGCGCCCAAAGTTGTAGAGTTGTGTGCGTCCGCCCGGAGCAGGGCGATGCATTGCCGACATGCAGGTCTCGGCCTCCCTTCCCGGCATGCAGGGTGATGTTGTAGGATGGATCTCGAGGGCGTCTACGGTGGGAGTCTCTAGGACCGCTAGCGGTCGCCTGGGAGGGATGCAGCGGGATCCTGAGAGGGACGGTAGGGTGGCGACGGCGGGAGGGCTGCGGCGACGATGTGGATATGGATATGTCAGCGACGGGGAGCATGGAACAGTTGCGGAGGCGCGCTGGAGGCGACGATTGAGAGCGTCGTGAGCCGGCGCACGGAGGCTGCTTCATGAGTGGGGCGGCGACAGCAGCCTGAGCGATCTGGAGGCGGCGTTGTCGAGCGCCGGTTGAGCGCACGCGGTGGGCTGTGGTTTTGGGGGATGGCAGAGTCGAGGGATTTGTTTGCACGATTAGTGGTCTGGCTAGTTAGGAAACTGTTTGTAGAATCGTGTCAATGGTTCGTCATACAACACCGGATTGTGTTTGACGTTGGATATGAGAAATTGTACGACCAGATTCTCCGCATATAATAGTCGGTCTCTTTTTATATTATTATTAGTGTAGCTGAAGATGTAGATATATATAACTAAAAATTCATACGTGGCCCATAAGCGTGGGCGTGGTCTGGCCCACACACACGAGGCTACCATCAGTGACAGACATTTATATACACATGTCAGTAATTAAATTTTTTTATTTGCATATTTAAAAACAAAAGGTAGTGACAGTCACATTTATACGCCTGTCACTAGTGTTATGTACTAGTGACAAACATATCCTTGTCTATCGCTAAGAATACTCAGTAGTGACGGGCACAATTTTGCCTGTCACTAATCACTTGGAGGCTATAAGCCTTTCTGCAGTAGTGCTACCACCCTTATCAAACTCACGAATATGATGGTAACGCATGCGAATATGTTTGTTTTTCTGGTGCTGTCTAGGTTCCTTGGCTTGTGCAATAGCACCATTGTTGTCACAATAAACGTCCAAGGGATTGGACGTGCCCTGAACCACACCGAGAGCGATCAGGAAATTCCTAATCCAAACAGATTCCTTTACAGCCTCCGAGGCAGCAATATATTCAACTTCTGTTGAAGAGGAGGTCACTGTCTCTTGCTTGGAACTTTTCCAGCTCACAGCACCACCATTCAAGACAAACACATAACCAAATTGCGATCTGGAGTCATCTGTGTCGTTAAGGTAACTCGTATCTGTGTAACCCCTTACACTGAGTTCATCCTCACCTCCATAAACTAGGAACATATCCTTAGTCCTTCTCAAGTACTAAAGGATATTATTTACCGCTGTCCAGTAGCCTTCACCTGGATCAGCCTGGTATCTGCTCGTAACACTTAGAGCATAGGAAACATCTGGGCGAGTACATACCATCGCATACATGATGGATCCAATAGCCGAAGCATATGCATCCCTTCTCATGCGCTCACGCTCATCAGTAGTTGAAGGACACTGAGTATTGCTGAGTTTAATGCCATGAGACATGGGCAAGAACCCCTTCTTAACCTCTTCCATGCTAAACTGTTTCAACACTTTGTTAATGTATGTACTCTGGCTTAATCCAATTAGCATCCTTGATCTATCTCTATAGATCTTGATTCCCAGAATATATGTCGCTTCTCCTAAGTCCTTCATCGAAAAACTATTTTTCAATGAGGTCTTAACAGACTCGAGCATAGAAATGTCGTTTCCAATCAGCAATATGTCATCTACATATAAGATTAGAAATACCAGCGCTCTCCCACTTTCCTTCTTGTAAACACAAGGTTCTTGTTCGTTTTTGATGAAGCCAAACTCCTTTACAACTTCAGCAAATCGAATGTTCCAACTCCGAGATGCTTGCTTCAGCCCATAAATAGACTTTAGAAGTTTGCATACCTTTCCAGCATTGTTTGGATCAACAAAACCTTTGGGCTACATCACATACACGTCCTCAGTTAGGATTCCATTTAGGAAAGCCGTCTTGACATCCATATGCCATATTTCATAGTCGAAATGTGCATCTGGCTAGAATAATCCGTATAGGTTTAAGCATTGCTACGGGCGAGAAAGTCTCGTTGTATTTCACTCCTTGAACTTGTCAAAAACCTTTTGCAACAAGTCGAGCTTTATGGATGTGAACATTTCCATCCATATCAATCTTCTTCTTATAGATCCATTTGCACTCGATGGCTTTAAAACCATCAGGCAGGTCAACCAAGTTCCGAACATGATTGTCTCCCATGGACTCTATCTCGGATCTCATGGCGATCAGCCATTTCTCAGAGTCTAGGTCCACCATCGCTTCTGCATAGGTCGCAGGATCACCATTGTCTAAAAATATTAATTCCCGCATTTCGCGGAGCCTCGCCGACCTTCATGGTTGTGGTGCTTCTATTGCCATGGGTTCCTGAAAGTGTAAGATGGTTAACCTAGAGGGGGTGAATAGGTTTCTACAAAATTCTTTATAATCTTTTGCAAGTTTTAGGCTTTGCGGAATATAAGTGAGCCTAAATGCAAACTAGGTGAGGCAACCTAGATGATGTACAAGATACTTCAAGCTCGAAGGCTATCACAAGATAAGCAACACAAGTAAGAGATCGGTTAAGGAATAATCGAAGCACGCGGAGACGAAGATGTATTCCCGTGTTCACCACCTTTGGGAAGGGGGCTACGTCACGTTGGAGAGGTGTGAGGTTCCACGAAGGATTCCTCATGCGCCACGAAGTCTCACCTTCTTCTCCGAGCCTATTCCACGAAGGAATAGCTCACTTACTCGTGGTAGACTTTAGGGTAGTCTTCAAACCCTCACAAACTTTCCACGGGGCAAATCACAAGCCGAATGCCTCCGGGTGACCCTAGCCGCCTAGGGTTTCACACAAACCCAAGAGTAACAAGCTAACTCGATGAACTCAAGGGGGAATGAACTTTGTCTTGGTGGAAACGTAGATCGGGACCTCCTCTTCCTTTCTACCAAAGGGATTTGGATTTGGTTGGGTAGAATGGGAGATCCTCAAGCTTTTGTGTTTCAACAATGGGGAGAGAGAGAGAGCTTCAAGAAATGATATAAACTGAATGCCTAACCTACTCAAGCTGGAAGAAGGGATATTTATACTCAAGGAGAAAAACTAGCCGTTTTGAGCCAAAAACGCAAGGTCCGGTTTTATGTTCGGTTGGTCTGGTCCACACACCGTACAGTCCGGTCCACAGCCCGGAAAACCGGACGGAAACCGAAACTGCTCTCAGTACCCAGACTCGGATAGACTCGGAGTGAGAAAACCGGAGAACCCGGTTTGAGTCCGGATTTCCGATCCTGACACCGGACGGTCTTGTCTAGGAGGCGGTCCAACCGGTCTGAAAACCGGTTCTGCAGAAAAGGCTCAGGTGGATAGGATTTCTTCTGTTCTCTCTTTGGTGATGGATTAGGTAGGAGTAAGGGATGTGTATATGGCTTAGGTGATCATCCCCAACAAGCTCATCGAGACAACCCCTCTTAATAGTGCAGAGCTCCTAACCAGACTCAAATTACATGAAAAGGGAAAACTCCGGTGCGAAGCATCTTTATCAAAATGGGGGGGTCTCCGATAACATTTCATCACAGCATTGGACTAGAACCTGTGTAACACACTAGAAATAGATTTAGTCCACTCTAACCATGGTGTCATTGTCAACCAAAAATAGCATAGGGTAAAATACCCTTTCAATCTCCCCCTTTTTGGTTGGCGATGACAAACCGAGCTAGAGTTCGCAAAGATATTATAAACAACAATAGACATAGTCATAGCATAATACAAATATCCATGGTTCACACACATAGCACAAACTTGTCCAATAGACAGAACGAAAGCTGATAGTTCATACATAAAGCGAAAGGGAAAGCACAATGCCATAAGAAGCAATGAGAACGCAAGGGGCATTGTGCTAACGGCAAACCCCGGAAAACCCCGGCACGGAACCCGTAGATAACTAATAGAACTCTACTCTTCTCCCCCATTGGCATCGAGACACCAAAAAGGAAGTGGAGGAGAGTGATGCTAACGCAGCCCAACTAGAAGAACGGCGGAGGAGGAGGAGGAGGAGGGACATCTTCCTCTTCAGAGTACTCGTCACTATCAGCAGCATCATCATTGTCCTCATCATCAACATGACCCTGAGCAGAGGGACCACCAGGACCACTGGGAGCAAACTGACCAGGGAAGAATCCATAGAACATAGCATCATCAAGAGGCGGCATCTCATAGTTGACATAAGGAACAGGGGCCATCTCAGGACCATCAGGTGGAGGAGTGACATTCTGGGTCGCAAGATACTCATTGTGGCGGCGTCTAGTCTCCTGGCTCAATTCCGAAGCCTTGTGACTCACATCATAGGAAGAACGACACATCTGGAATAGCCTCTTGAAAAACTTGGCAGCACCACCCTTCGGCCTTGGGTGAGAGGAGGACTCACCAACAGGACGACGAGAACCAGCCCGAGTAGAAAAAGAAGGCCGAGGATCATGAGCAGCTTTGGTGCGGTGCTCAGGAGGCTGCATCCCAGGTACCTCAGGAGTGTGTGCACGGAGACAAAGATTAAGCATTTCTTGTTCCTCACGCTCGCCCACCATCACACCAGGCGGCACCACCCGATTGAGCAGCTTCTGAACATACGCGCAGAAAGTGGGAGTCATCCTGTCCAAAGCAGCCTGCCGCAGCTCACAGTACACAAAGTCACATCCATTAATCTTCCGCAGCCGATCCGGGTGACAGTAGTACAACAAGTTGGCAAAATACCCATGGCAGTTGGTGGAATCGCCAACACGGGGAACAAGGGACTGACGGAAGATAGTGGCCAAGGTATAATAGTAGTAATACATGCCAGTCATGCACGGAGGACTCCACTGAGAATCACTGGGATAGCAGAAAGCAAGAGTCTCAGCAGGCTTGACCTTCTCACTGTGAATACAGAAGCCTCCGCCTCGACTAGTGTAGCCCATGACATCGACCAAATCAGCATAAGTAGCCTGAAAACGCCTCGTGCCAGTCATCCAAGTCATAGTGTGATCCTCATCATCATGAAAATAGACTGTGCAAAAGAACTGACGGATGAAGTCGGGGTAATAGTCCTCCTTGAGACAGATGAGGTCGAACAGATCCATTTTCCTCCAAGCTTCATCAACATAGAAGTAATCAGAGGCTGCATAGATATTGAACCACTCCAGATTAAGAGCTTGAATGTGGCCACAAGGAGTGACCCGGAACTGAGTGTAAATGTGATCCCACATCATAGCCTGAGTCGCAGTCCAAAACTTCTTGTCAGATCCTTTATAGGTGTGTTGCTTGAAGCGATAGGGATTCTGCTCGCGGAGAGCCCGGTATTGACCAATCTCCATACCCTTCAGATTTTGACAAGGCACATCCTCAGCCTCGGCCTGAGAAGCTTGCTGCTTACCCCTGTTAGCTTTGAGTTTGATGCGCCCAGAGCGAGCGCTCCCCTCAGGCTCAAGCTGCACAGACTGAGGGTTGCGACGAGCCCGCTTACTCCTGTTAGCTACTTCGGGCACAAACTCATGATCAGGCACATACTCATCACTAGCAGAATCAGCGTCTTCACCAGTGAAAAAGAGAGAGAGGTTGGGGAGCACAGAGATAAGTACACATGCCAAAGGAGAGGATGAGAGAAAAAGAAACTTGGATTTGGGCAAGTGCATGGTAAAATAAGAGACATTGCAGAGAGGTCCGGTGCCAGGGCCGGAGCAACCGATCCCAGAACCGGATGGTCCGGTGCCAGGGCCGGTTGGACCGAATGCAGAACCGGACGGTCCGGTGTGAGAGCCGGAAAACCGGACTCAGACCGGACGGTCCGGTGCCAGGGCCGGAACAACCGGGTTTCAAACCGACATCCATAGAGACCACTATGCAATGTAAAAAATCGTACCAATGACTCAAGTACTTGCGCAAATACAGTTCTAAGCAGAGTGGGTAGCACATGGAGGAACGAGGGTGGGAAAAAAAACTAGGTGGACCCCTAATTTCTCAAATCCAACACAATGTAGCAAAACATAGGGATTTGAGAAGGACAAGAGGAGAGGGAGAAAAGGAGTACCCGAGGACATGGCTTCCCGTGAAGGAAATCACCAAGGAGCCCTTGAGGAAGGAGAACACCAAAAAGATCCCGATCCACCGCCAGAGGAAGAAATTCCTTTTGTGAGAAGCCTCCAAAAGTCCTTCCTTACGAAATGGTGGCCCGATCTATGGATCCTAGGGGTGGAATCACCCTAGGAGAGGAGGGGAGGGTGGGGAGGGGCGACAATGGAGGAGGAGAGGTCGGGGGAAGTGAAGTGGAACTGTGGGAGGAGGGTGGAGGGACCTGGGAGAAGAGGGAGAAAAAAGAAAAAAAACAGATCCGAAACTCGGTTTTAAGTTTGGTTGAACCGAGATCCAAACCGGAGGACCCGGTCTACAGCTCAGAAAACCGGAGTAGAACCGAAAAACGGTTCAGAACGAGATCCGGATAGACCCGGTATAGTATAACCGGACTTTCCGGTTCTGGTACGGTTTTCCGACGCTGGCACCGGGCTGTCCGGTCTGGGAGCCGGTTCGACCGAGCCAAGAACCGAACAACAGAATGTTTTTTTTTGTGTTTTAGAGGATGACATGTGCAATTAGAGGAAGATAGTAGACTCCAAAAGGGTAGAGGAAGCAGGTGATCTAGGCATGCCTATTGGAAAGAATCAATTTAAACCTCACAAAGAGCAACAATAGGCTTGATTCGAAGATATCAAGAGCGAGAGGAAAGGTCAAACTCAGAGAGCCTCAAGATGGAAAACATTGAAAAGCAAAGGAGGCTAGAAGGTTGTGGGGGATTTCTCCCCCTATGTTTAAGCACATGTGTCATGACGCCTCAAAGATAGATGCTTGGACTCATATCATGACACGAGATCAATTTATGTTGCACACATAGGTATGCATCAAACCAAGACATGGTAAGATGGCTATCCCTACATGTGCGGCGCAACTAGTCTACATAGCATGTTAAGAGCAAGAATATAGTGCAAGAAGCAAATCAATCCAAGTTTTGGGGATCTAGGATACCGAGTTCTCACCTCAACATGACAAACCGGGCTTCGTCCAAAGGCTTCGTGAAGATATCGGCCAATTGGAACATCGTACCCACATGAGTGAGATTGATATCACCATTTGCGACATGGTCACGTAGAATGTCACTATGTTTGGTGCGGCAATGTTGGACGGGGTTGTTGGCGATCTTTATCGCGCTTTCATTGTCACATAGAAGAGGCACCGTACTAAGAGACAGACCATAGTATTTCAAGGTTTGCCTCATCCATAACAATTGAGCACAACAAGATGCCACGGGTATGTATTCGGCTTCGGCGGTGGATAGGGCTGTGGAGTTTTGTTTCTTAGAAGACCAACTCACCAACGACCGGCCAATAAATTGGCAAGCCCCGGAGGTTGATTTCCGGTCAACCTTATCACACCTTGTCGGCCTCCGAATAGCCAACAAGCTCAAAGGTTGACCCCTTTGGATACCAAAGCCCGAGAGTAGGAGTGAGAACAAGGTACCTAAAAATCCGTTTGACCGCCATCAAGTGGCACTCCTTGGGAGCGGATTGAAAACGAGCACACATTCCTAAACTTAACATGATATCCGGCCTAGAAGCACAAAGGTAGAGCAAGGAACCAACCATAGAACGATATACCTTTTGATCCACGTCCTTCTCACCTACTCCAAGGCCAAGTTGTCCATTTAGTGGCATGGGTGTCTTCATGGGATTAGCCTTGGCCATCTCGAACTTATTGAGCATATCCTTAATGTACTTTTCTTGAGAGATGAAAGTGCCATGAGGAAGTTGCTTTATGATGAAGCCTAGAAAGAACTTCAACTCCCCCATCATGGACATCCTAAATTTCATAGTCATCAACTCGGAAAAAGCTTTGTTATGAGATTCGTTAGTTCCACCAAAGATAATATCATCAACATATATTTGAACAATAAATAAGCCACCCCCTTTAACCCGTTTGGTGAAAAGGGTGGAATCGACCTTACCCATGCTAAACCCATCCATGAGTAGAAAATCCCTAAGGTGCTCATACCAAGCACGAGGAGCTTGCTTTAGTCCGTAGAGAGCCTTATGGAGTAGATACACATGGTTGGGATAGCGTGTGTTTTCGAAACCCGGGGGTTGAGCTACATATGAAACCTCTTTCAAGGGACCATTAAGAAATGCAGTTTTCACATCCATTTGATAAAGTTTGAAGTTATGGAAAGATGCATAAGAAAGCAAGAGACGAATAGCTTCAAGACGAGCAACGGGCGCAAAGGTGTCCTCATAGTCAATACCTTCTATTTGGGCATACCCTTGCGCCACTAACCTTGCTTAGTTCCTTGTGATGACCCCGTTCTCATCTTTCTTGTTTCTGAACACCCACTTGGTCCCAATAACATTGATGCGATGATCTTTAGGCCTCTCCACTAGATACCATACTTCATTGCGGGTGAAACACTCGAGTTTTTCTTGCATGGCAATGACCCAATCCGGATCCTCCAAAGCCTCATGTACCTTAAGGGGCTCGAAGTTGGACACAAAATCATGGTGCCCACAAAAGGTTGTGAGGTTCTTCTTCTTGGCACGGGTCTCGATCCCTCTTGATATGCTTCCAAGGATATTGTTGACTTGAAGTCCACTTGCAATGGAGGCGGCCTTAATCTTCCGAATTGTGCCTTCATGATCAACCAATTCATCTTTTGAGGGGCCTTGATCGTTGACACCATCTTGAGCTTGGCCTTGAGATGGAGGTTGATCTTCTACTTGGTCTTGCTCGAAGGTTTGAGGGCTTGGTTCTTGTTCTTCGGTTTGGAAGGCATCATGAGAGAGATGTTGATCTTGTGATGCATTTGATGGCTCAACTTGGATAGAGCTTGGCTCTTCTTGAGTTGAGCTTGATTCTCCCCCATCATCTTGTTGAACATGAATGTGAGACTCGGTAGGCAAGATGTGCCCAATACCCATCAACTTGATGACTTGAGAAGAATCACCATCTCCTACATCACGAGAAGAAACTTGCCCCTCATGGGGACCATTATTCTCCAAAAACTCCACGTCACAAGATACTTCAACACAACCATTAGTCTTGTTGTAGTATCTATAGGCATGAGAGTTTTCCGCATAACCAACAAAAATACCCTCTATAGTTCTAGATTTGAATTTACCGAGTTTTTCCTTTTTGTTCTTGACGAGACACTTGCACCCAAAGACACGGAAGTAGTTGACATTGGGCTTCTTACTTGTGAGAATCTCATATGGAGTCATGTCAAAGGGAGCATGGAGGAAGAGGCGGTTCGTGTAGTGGACCGCGGTAGCAATAGCTTCTCCCCAAAAATTGTGAGGAGACTTGAATTCACTCAACATTGTTCTTGCCGTATCAATGATTGTCCGGTTCTTCCTTTCAACAACACCATTTTGTTGAGGGGTATAAGGAGCTGATAATTCATGCTTGATCCCCTCATATTCAACAAATTCTTGCATGGTGTAATTCTTGAACTCGGTGCCGTTGGCGGTTCTAATAGTCTTGATCTCCACACCATGAGTGTGTTGAGCATGCTTGGCAAAGATCATGAATTCCTTGAAAGTCTCATCCTTCGTCTTGAGAAGAAAGACCCAAGTATACCTTGAGTAATCATCAACAATGACAAGACCATATCTTCTTCCACCAAGAGAGTCATATGTCGAAGGCCCGAAGAGATCCATATGGAGCAATTCCAAGTGTCTTGACGTGGCCACCTTGGTAACGGAAGGATGATGCTTTCCAATTTGCTTCCCTAAAATGCAAGCACTACACACATGATCTTTCTCAAAGGAGATACCGGTTAGTCCAATAATATGTTCACCCTTTAGGAGGAGATTGAGATTTCTCATGTTGACATGGCCTAGGCGACGATGCAAAAGCCATCCCTTGTTAGCCTTGGCCATTAGACATGTAGGAAGAGATTGACTCTCTTTCGAGAGGTCGACCACATAAAGGTCGTCTTCCATGTGTCCAATGAGAACCAAGCTGAGATCATCACCCCTAAAGACCTTCACAAAAGTTCTAGAGAAATAGGAGTCATAGCCGGCATCCGCGAGATGTTTAATAGAAAGCAAGTTGTAACCAAGGTTTTCAACATGTAGGACGGTCTCAAGAGTCAAAACCTTGGAAATTACCAACTTACCATAACCAAGAACCTTTCCTTTTGAGTTATCTCCAAAAGTGATGCTTGACGTTGAGTTGACATCGTGAATGAATTGGTCACGCCCACTCCTACCTCCGGTCATGTGATTGGTGCATCCACTATCAAACACCCATTTTGATCCACCGGAGGCATAACCCTACAAAATCAATTCTTTGATTTAGGAACCCTTTGAGTAATGGGTCCCCTAGCATTAGCAACAAGATCCTTAGGTACCCAAATTGAGTACCACCTATAAGCATAACCATTTCGAGGGCCAACATATTTGGCATATACATTTCCTTGAGTGCCCTTACACACCACATAGGAAGGATTAGACTCTCCCGCATAATTGTGATTGGGATTGCCCCTCATGGCTCCCCCATTCACCACATTCTTTTTGACCCGGTCAACCACCTTGTCACCTTCCTTCACAAAGGTTATCTTCTTCGGTGGAATGGCATTGCTCGTGTTGTTCTTTGGATCAAAACCGACACCTTCCTTGGAAACTCTCGTCTTTTGACGGGATAAAATCTCATTTAGGATCTTTCCCTTGGAGGTAGGTGCACGACGCTCTTTCTCAATTTTCTCTTTCAACTTCTTATTTTCCTCAATGAGGTGAGCTTGATCAAAGGTAGAGTTAGAGGTACAAGAATCATTTTCAACTATAATTGGATCCTTCAATGTACCAAGAGCTTTCTCATAGGACACCCAAAGTTGATCATGGTTCTCTCCAAGTTTTATGAGCTCACGCTTGACAAGCAAACTAGCCTTCTCAAGGTGCTCAAGGTCCTTGGTAAGAGAAGCATGAGCAACTTCAAGCTCTTTCTTTGAGACATCGAGCTCTTGAGACAATGAGTTAGCCCTATCAATAGTGTCCATTTCTTTTGCTTTATCAATTTCAAAGATTTCAATTTGTAGTTTAAGAAAAGAGTTGGTATTCTTTTCCTCACAAAGTTCTTGCTCAAGAAGATTGAATCTTCATTTCTCATCATCAATAGGAGATTCCAAGCTATCAATGGTCTCATCGCGTGAGCTAACAAGTTCCATTAATTGCTTGACTCTAGCACGAGCAATGGGAGGAAGAGACTTCATGATAGCATACATTTCTTTTATATATTCTTTTCCAAATTCATCATTATCACTATCACTATCATGGTCACTCTCAAGATTATCCAAGACACTAGATAGGGATGGAGGAGAGACAATTACCTTGGAGCTTCTTGCCATAAGACAAGAACCAGTGATCTTGGGAATAGGAGAACTCTCGATGTAGTCCTTGGAGTAGTCGTAGGTGAGAGGTGAACCGGATTCGACATATGCCAAACCGGTCACACCCACCACTTTCTCCTTATCCCCACACTCCACGTCGGACTCGTCCTTGGAGCTCCTTGCCATGAGGAAAGTGGCAGTGACCTTGGGGTTAGGAGAGTCCTAGGTGTAGTCCTTGGTGTAGTCATAGGTGAAGAGAGACCAGGGTTTGGCAAAGGCCAAACCGGCCACTCCAACCACCTTCTCTTCATCCTGTTCCTCATTGTCGGATATGTATTCTTGGCCTAGGAAACCCTTACCATCACGCCTATTGTTCCTCTTGTATCTTTCATTGATGGGGTTAGGCTTCAATCTTGGTTTGGCACCTTCTTCATATTTAGGCTTGTCAAGCCTCTTCTCATAAGGACACTTGTCGGCAAAATGGGTTGCCTCATCACAATTGTAGCACGTCCTCTTCTTCTCACTTGATCCCATTGAGCTTCTCCTTCTTCGGAACTTCATGTTCTTGGTGAAGAGAGCAAGTTGAGAGAGCATATCATCAACTCCATCACCATCGCTATCTTCATCACTAGCAACATCTTGTTGCACTTGCTTGGCCTTCAAAGCTAGAGAGTGGGAAGACCCGATAGCACGGTTGATCTCCTTGATCTTTTTCCCTTCATCCGCCAAGTTATCCGTGGCAACTAGATAAGAGACTAGATCATCAGGAGTGAATTGATTAGCTCTATCGAGGAGTTGCAAGTTCAAGGCAATCTTCTTGTCGGTGACCACGATCATGAAGACAATCATGCACTTGATAAGTTCATCATTCAAATTGAATCCATCATCATACTTCTCACACCCTAGGCCACCAATCTTCACGCGGAGGGCAACGAGTCTCTTGTATGCTTCAGCGATAGTTTCACCATCATGGTTCATGAACATGTTCATCTCAGACTTGGCAGCTTCATACTTGGACTTTTGGATAAGAGAGGTTCCCTCTTGGAGAATGACAATCCTATCCCAAAGATCCTTTGCGGTGGGGATGTCGCTGACTTGATCATGGAGAGTGCGGTGAATGGCACTCCTTATCTTGTCACAAGCCGTTGCATTTAGTTGACGGTCGTAGTACTCCCCCGGGGTGAGGTTGTTGGGATCATGAGGGTGGAAGCCGGTGCATAGAATCTCCCAAAGCTCACCGCTGCAGCTGCGAAGATGAGATTCCATAGAAGCTTTCCAATGAGAGAAATGAGTTCCATCATAATGAGGTGCAGGGCCCGAACCATTAATATGAGGCATGATGTTCTTTTGCTTAGGATAAACATAAGGGAATTGATTAGGGGGCGTGGAAGTTTTTGACGAGCCGCCCTCATGAGCGGACTCGGCATCCTTATCCTTCTCGATGTCCATTGGTCTCCCTTGAGGTACTACCAATGGATTACCAAGAAAAGCCCCATCACCAATGGCCTTAAGTTGTCCTTCTAGGTAACTCATTCGAACAAGGAGATCAGAATCCGCCTTGGCCTTTTCAAGGGCACTCTTGGCTAAGAGTTCACGAAGCTCCTTGACCGAATAAGTTTTTTCCTCCTCATCATCGGTGAAAACCATCTTTCCTCTTAGGCGTTAAAGCCCTAAAAAGAGCCCTTGGCTCTAATACCAATTGAAAGTGTAAGATGGTTAACCTTGAGGGGGGTGAATAGGTTTCTACAAAAATCTTTATAATCTTTTGCAAGTTTTAAGCTTTGCGGAATATAAGTGAGCCTAAATGCAAACTAGGTGAGGAAACCTAGATGATGTACAAGATACTTCAAGCTCGAAGGCTATCACAAGATAAGAAACACAAGTAAGAGATCGGTTAAGGAATAACCGAAGCACGCGGAGACGAAGATGTATTCCCGTGTTCACCACCTTTGGGAAGGGGGCTACGTCACGTTGGAGAGGTGTGAGGTTCCACGAAGGATTCCTCATGCGCCACGAAGGCTCACCTTCTTCTCCGAGCCTATTCCACGAAGGAATAGCTCACTTACTCGTGGTAGACTTTAGGGTAGTCTCCAAACCCTCACAAACTTTCCACGGGGCAAATCACAAGCCGAATGCCTCCGGGCGACCCTAGCCGCCTAGGGTTTCCCACAAACCCAAGAGTAACAAGCTAACTCGATGAACTCAAGGGGGAATGAACTTTGGCTTGGTGGAAACGTAGATCGGGACCTCCTCTTCCTTTCTACCAAAGGGATTTGGATTTGGTTGGGTAGAATGGGAGATCCTCAAGCTTTTATGTTTCAACAATGGGGAGAGAGAGAGAGCTTCAAGAAATGATATAAACTGAATTCCTAACCTACTCAAGCTGGAAGAAGGGATATTTATACTCAAGGAGAAAAACTAGCCGTTTTGAGCCAAAAACGCAAGGTCCGGTTTTAAGTTCGGTTGGTCCGGCCCACACACCGGACAGTCCGGTCCACAGCCCGGAAAACCGGACTGAAACCGAAACTGCTCTCAGTACCCAGACTCGGATAGACTCGGAGTGAGAAAACCGGAGAACCCGGTTTGAGTCCGGATTTCCGATCCTGACACCGGACGGTCCGGTCTGGGAGCCGGTCCAACCGGTCTGAAAACCGGATCTGCTGAAAAGGCTTAGGTGGATAGGATTTCTTCTCTTATCTCTTTGGTGATGGATTAGGTAGGAGAAAGGGATGTGTATATGGCTTAGGTGATCATCCCCAACAAGCTCATCGAGAGAACCCCTCTTAATAGTGCGGAGCTCCTAACCGGACTCAAATTACATGAAAAGGGAAAACTCTAGTGCGAAGCTTCGTTATCAAAATGGGGGGGTCTCCGATAACATTTCATCACAGCATTGGTCTAGAACCTGTGTAAGACACTAGAAATAGCATTAGTCCACTCTAACCATGGTGTCATTGTCAACCAAAAATATCATAGGGTAAAATAACCTTTCAGTTCCTCAACTTTTTCTGCTACAATAGCATCACTCGTAGAAGCATCCCCGATTGGCTCATCTTGAACTTCTTCAAGTCGCACTAATCTTCCATTCGTTCCCTTTGTGAGAAACTATTTCTCTAGGAAAACACCACTACAAGCGACAAACACTTTTCCCTCTTCTCGGTTGTAGAAGTAATACCCTAAGGTTTCCCTCGAATATCCCACGAAAATGCACTTAACCGATTTGGGTGTTTGCTTGTCCGACTGAAGTCGCTTGACAAATGCATCACAACCCCAAATATTTAGAAAAGACAAACTGGGATTCTTTCTAGTCCACATCTCATATGGTGTCTTAACTACAGATTTAGATGGTACCCTATTAAGTGTGAAAGCAGCCATTTCTAGAGCGTAACCCCAAAATAATAATGGTAAATCCGACTGGCTCATCATCGATCGAACCATTTCCAACAAAGTTCGATTGCGCCGTTCGGAGACCCAGTTCTTTGAGGCGTTCCGGGCGGTGTGAGCTGTGGAACAATTCCGCAACTCTTAAGATGATTGCTAAATTCGTGACTCAAATATTCACCTCCACGATCAGACCGCAAGGCCTTTATTTTCTTGCCACGTTGATTCTCTACCTCACTCTGAAAACTCCTTGAACTTTTCAAAAGTTTCAGACTTATGCTTCATTAAGTAGACATAACCATATCTACTGAAATTATCAGTGAAAGTAATGAAGTAGTGAGATCCTCATCTGGCTATCGAGCTCATTGGTCCACATACATCAGTATGTATGAGTTCCAATAAGTCTGTCGCTCTCTCGGGTAAACCCAAAAAAGGCAACTTGGTCATCTTTCCAAGTAAACAAGCCTGACATGTCTCGTGTGATTCAAAATCAAACAAAGTTAGAATACCATCACCATGGATCTTCTTCATGAGCTTTTCACTTATATGCCCCAAACGATAATGCCATAAATAGGTAGGACTCAAATCATTAGGCCGAAGCCTTTTATCACTAACATTGTAAACATATGCATCATCAAGATTTAAAATAAATAATCCATTCACAATGGGAGCACTAGCCATAAACATATCATTCTTAGAGGTTACACAACCATTGTTCATACTCGCAAATGAATATCCATCCCTCATCAAACATGAAGGTGATAAAATGTTTCGACCCATACTAGGAATGTAATAACAATTATTCAACTCCATAATAAAACCTGATGGAAGGTGAAGTTTGATGACGCCAGCGAACAATGAAGCAACCCTTGCTTTATTTCCGACGCGAAAATCCACTTTGCCTTGTTGCACTTCTGTAGTCCTTGTTAGCCCCTGCATCAAATTGCAAATATGAGCAACCAATCTGGTAACAAATATCGAAGAGTTAACATAGGAATCAGCGATAAGAATGTCCACAACATTTACAACAAGCGTACCTGAGTGGGAATTACTTAATTCCACTCTTCTTCAAAGAAGCCTGGTATTTTCTGCAGTTTCTCTTCCAGTGGCCATGTTCATGGCAAAATAAGCACTCAGTGTCATCTGCAGGTCTAGCCTTTTGCTTGGGTGCAGGCTAAGGGATCGTATCCTTAGCCTTGCCCTTCTTCTCGACCAAGAAGTACCCTTTTTCTTAAAGCTAGGCTTGTTCCGCACAGCCATCACATGGCTATGCCCTGCACACTTCTTCATGTCACTTTCTGCTGTTTTTAGCATCCCACATAACTCATTAAGGCCCTTCTACACCCCATGCATATGGTAGTTCGAAATGAACTGCCCATAGCTATATGGAAGAGACACCAAAATGAAATAAGTAGCCAACTCTTGGCCTAGTGGAAAACCAAGTTTTTCCAAAGTCTGACTGTAACCAACCATTTTGATCACATGGGGGCCTACACCTGCTCCCTCTGCTAGCTTTCATTCCACAAAGGACTTGGCGACACTGTACCTCTCATTCCTAGCCTGATTCTAGAACATGTCCCTAAGGGAAACGATCATATCATACGCTTCCTGATCCTCAAACTTATTTTGGAGTTCAGGTTCCATCCATGCAAGCATAAGATAGCTAACCTCAAGAGAATCATCACATGCTCTCTGGTAGGCAGTCTTGAGGGCAGCAGATGCATTATCAGCAGGTTCATCGGGGATCAGGGTATCCAAAACCGTTTCCTTTTTATCAGACCGGAGAAGAATTCTCAGGTTATGGACCCAGTCCGAATAGTTTGTTCCATTTAGTTTACCTTTGTCAAGAATCAAATGCAAAGAAAAAGGTGATGCAGTGTTCGGTGCCATTGATCTACAACAGAAAACATGCAAAATACTAAGCCACGTAACCATGAAAGAGTAAAACATATTAAACAAGTTAATAGCATATACTCCCACTTAAATCAATATCCCTCTATTGATACTAAGTGATTCAAGATCCACAATTAACAAGTCGACTAGTGAGCTTTAGCATCACTGCTAGAAGACAAGGTAAATCGGTAAGCAACACTTGCTAATCATATCACATATGACTCTTATTGTTGGGTGACATCTCTATGTCAAAACTAGGCGCCCAACCTTTATGCCCCAAGATCCTTAACTACTAAGATGACCTTGTCAAGCTCACCAACCCTTATACGTGTAGGTATCCGATACAAACCCATCCAGCCAAGGAAAACCGCGACACCCTAATTATATAGGCCCACCAACGATTGTACAGGGCATAGGATGGTGCAAGGTTTGGTCAGGAGGGAACGGTTTAACTTAAACTTTGTGATGGATCGTTCTACTACTATCATCTAAGCATGCATAGAGTAAAACGCATCAGAATAACATTCACATAGTTGTGACACAGTATGGCCCATTTTCTCATGGTGGTCTCTATCGCCATAGAATCTGTCCACCATGATGATCTCCATCTTCATGTGCCACGCGAGCCATCCTCCAAGTGATGAGTCCTCCAAGAACTAATACAAGCTATTAATCCTAACAGCTAGTAATCAAAATTACATAGTATATTGGGATCATCACAAGTTGGCACGCAGGCCATTACAATAATTGACAACACAAATGGCTCCAGCCTTGTTGCCCTACTCACGACACGTATGTCATGATAAATTTCATACATTCATCACATACATATATGGGCCATACTGATCACATACATCCTGCGAAAACAAGTTATGCATAGAATCGCATTCTACCGGATCATGTGACAACGCAGCACCTAATTACCTTAACAAGATACAATAGGGGCTACGATTAAGGGAGGTCTAGGGGGTCTCCCCTACGGGGTTCGAAGGGGCAGCGCCCCTCGCGGTATCTACACAATTTTCTTTAAGGATTTTGATCGGCAAATCAAATTTACCATAAACTGACTATTGTTCCGAGTCGATCAAACTCCTTTGATTACGGTACATCGATTTTAGATCTAGGTTCTGATTCGATCAATCATATTAATCTTCGCGTGATTCAACGGGATTTATGTGTCACTGTCTACCCCGATGGCGGAAACCGATCGGTAGGGGTAAGTCGTTCGACAACCTTAGAATCACAATCACGGAAAGCAAGATCATAGATCAATCCTGAACCAACGCAATACAAACGATCACATCATTCATATCAATCTGCATATCACCATATGCAAACATCCCGAACCTATAACTGAAGAACATCGGCTCTAACCACTGAAGGGATACAGGTAGGTTACACTAGCGTAAATCAAAAATTTCTACCGCGTAAACCAGGATTATTGTTGTCATAGATCACGGGATTACCACTAGACGTGCAGTTGTGGAACTTGATGAAGCGCGTCGAGGCAGTGTAGATGTTCCACGTCTCCTCCTCATCCTCGTCCCACGAGCAGCTCCCCTTGGGAGGCTTGTCCAAGTGCCACAGATGAAGAACCTCTGAGGTATCCACACGTGCGGGGTGGAAGCGTCAGACGCCGGACTGCAAGGTTCGCGCATGCAACACAGGCGTGAGGAGTGGTGGCTGGGTGGAATGGTCTAACCATGGTCAGCTCGCCCACCCTATCTTATATAGGCGTACCTAGTGGGCTTCTACATTCGTGGCCCATTAGCAGCCTAAGCCTGGTCTAATTCGGATCTAATCCTCATTAGGCTTCCAGCCCCTTAAGTGTGTGACCCTATAGGTTCATATATGTATAGACATGACACGAATACACTTATTAGGTCAATAGTTGGTAGTGGCCTCTAGCAAGCCGTGCCAACTCCTAAACGCATACAGAGATCATATCAGACGAACCATCACAAGGTTTAGTACATGTCTTTCCCTTTGCCTCATGATATTTGGTCTAGCTCCAAGATGACCTCCCTTTCTCGATAATGTGATTCATAATCCCTTTACTAGGTTAACTCTTAACCATATGTAGCATGGCCATGCATTTCTGGATCCGATCACTCGAGGGCCCCAGAGATATCTCTCACAAGTAGAGAGGGGCAAATCCCATCTTGATTGACCATGCCTTGCAGCATGCTTCAGGACAAACCCGAAATATACCTTTATAACTACCCAGTTACGGAGCAGCGTCTGATAGCCCCAAAATAGGTCGATCCACATCTCAAGTACATGCGACAATCTTAGTTCTAAGGACAAAACGTACACGATGTGTAGAGAGAGTTGCAAGTCTAATTGCTAGTCTCAAGTTGGGTTAGTCCAACCCCATGTTCATAACATGTGTCCACATCATTAGTTTGACATCTCCATGTCTATGAATTGTGAAACATAGTCATCAACCAATCGATATGCTAGTCTAATATTCACGTGTGTCCTCACATGAATTCCGACTAGGGACAACTATTAAATAACCATACAAGTAAAGAGTTTCACAAACAATTCACATAATTTCCAATCAATACAAGTTGTCTGATATGGATATTCAAGGAACATTACAATAACTCATGGATACATATGAAATATAATCATCTCTATGATTGCCTCTAGGGCATATTTCCTTCAAAAACAACTTTCACTTGTCCTTATGACACATATGCGTATAGATTAATTCTGTTTTTCTTATGTAATGCAGCTGCAACTTTTCAAGAATGTGTTTTAAACATCTTTGATGATCTTGTTGAGAAAACTATGGAAGTTCTAACAAATGATTTCGTTGTTTGTGGAACAACATTTGATAATTGTCTCTACAATTTAACAAAAGTTTTGCAGAGATGCAGGCAATCAAATTTAGTTTTGAATTTGGAGCAATGTCGATTCATGGAAAGAGAAGGTATATTTTTTGGACATAAGGTTTCATAAAAGGGTAGAGAAATATATAATACTAATATAAACGCTATAGAAAATATTCCAATGCCTCTAGACATAAAAAACTTAAAAATGTTTATGGGACATGCAGGTTTTCACAAGCGTTTTATAAAATATTTTCATAAAATAGCTATGCTTCTCACTAACCTTCTTGAGAAAGAAACTCTATTCTACTTAGGCCATGACTGCGTTGCAGCTTTTGAAAATCTTAAAAATACATTAGTTTCAACACCTATCATGCAATCTCCAAAATGGGATGAACCTTTCGAAATCATGTGTGATGCTAGTGACTATGCTTTAGGAGTTGTGTTAGGACAGCGGGACAGAAATAATATAAATGTTATTAATTATGCTAGTAGAACTCTTATAAGATTCAGAAAAATTATGCTACTACAGAAAAGAGTTCCTATCTATAATTTTTTCTTGTGATAAATTTACATCTTACATCATTAATTCTAAGGTAATAGTTCATACAGATCACCAAGCTTTGCGTCACCTCCTTGTGAAAAAGTATTCAAATCCTAGGTTGATTAGGTGGGTTTTATTACTACAAGAATAGTAGATAGGAGGGGTAAGGATAATCCGGTAGCAAATCATCTCTCTAGGATAGAGGGAATAATTATGGACCCCGTACCTATAAATGAGTCATTTCTAGGAGAATATTTTGCAATTGTTGAAATCACTGATCCCTGCTTTACAGATTATGCTAAATTTCTTACATTAAAGTTTATACCTCCAGGTATGACAAGAAATAAAAGAATGAAATTCTTTAATGATCTTAAATATTAGTTTTGGGATGATCCTTATTTATATCATGATGGATCTATTGGAATGATTTGGAAGTGTGTTCCTAACCATGAAATGAATGCAATGTTTCAAGCTTGTCATAACAGCCCGTATGCAGGACATCATGCAGGCAAGCGAACAACAGCAAAGGTACTTCAATCTAGATTCTATTGGCCCACCTTGTTTAAGGACGCACACAGGTATGTATAACATTGTGATGCTTGCCAGAAAAGGGGTAATATAGGTAGAAGACAAGAGATGGCAATGAATTATAGTCTTATAATTGAACCCTTTGATGTGTGGGGAATGGATTACATGGGACCTTTTGTAGAATCAAATGGTTACACTCATATTCTTGTTGCTGATGATTATGTTACTAAATGGGTTGAAGAAATTCCAGCAACCCATGAAGATACAACTACTTCAGTGAAGATGATCAAGGACATCATATTCCCCAGGTTTGGAGTTCTTAGATTTTTAATTACTTATGGTGGTTCTCATTTTATGAAAGGAACTTCCAGGAAAATTCTCTACAAATATGGAGTAACTCACCGCGTTGCTTCGCGCATATCATCCTCAAACGAGTGGTTAAGTAGAACTCTCCAATAGAGAATTAAAGACCATACTCGAGAAGACGGTGGACAAATCAAGGAAAGATTGGTCATACAAGTAAAATGACACTCTTTGGGCATACTGTACTGCGTTTAAAAACCCAATGGGTATGACACCATATAATATGGTTTATGGTAAGGTGTGCCAGTTACCTATAGAATTAGAACATAAATCCTTTTGGGAAATCAAGAACTTAATCTATTATTTTCAAGCAGCAGGAGAAAAAAGTTTATTAGATATTCATGCTTTAGATGAGTTTAGAAGTGAGGCTTATGAAAATGCTAGATTGTTTAAAGAAAAAGTAAAAATATGGCATGATAGAAAAATAGAAAATAAGGTTTTTAAAAGTGGAGACAAGGTGTTGCTCTATAATTCTCGTCTTAAGTTGTTTCTTGGAAAGCTCAGATCAAAGTCGGAAGGCCCCTATATAGTTGAAGATGCTTATTCATTGGGAGCAGTGAAGCTCCAGGGAAAAACACCCTCTCATTCATGGGTGATTAATGGACAACCCTTGAAGCATTATCGAGCAAAATAAGATATATGTGCATTCACCATACATGTGATGACGCCGGAAGAGGTGATTGAGCAAAGATATACATGGAATGGCAACTGCAAGAAGGATAAAATCGGGATGGAATGAGCAAGACTATGGTCAAGATATTGACCATAAGAGAACGCTTAATGGGAAGCAACCCATGTGAAATAAAGGTTTGCATAAGTTTTAAATTTTCAATTAAGTTTAGGTTAAGCTTGTGTTTAATAAGGAACACTTGAAGCTCTAGTGAAATAGATGAAATTGGGTAATGCTAAAATCCCATTCAATGGATTAATGTTGGTCGAAAAGTTAAGATGTCATTTTTTCGTCAAAACTTGGTGTTTCATTAAGTTTCAGATTAATAAAGAATCCTCGGAGAAACAGGAAATTTTTGGTGGACATAGTAGGTTTAATGACCAACTATATGGCGGAAATTAATTTTCCAGCCGTATAGTTACGGTCGTATAGTTATATACCGCATCTTAAAAAATTTACTCTAGGATACAGTGGGTTTAACGACCAACTATACAGCAGGATCTAAGTTCCCAACCGTATAGTTGCGGTCGTATAGTTGGTACCGCCATTGATGAAAAATCTATAGTCGGTTCATAACTATACGGCGGGACCTATACAGGCCGCGCCCGTATAGTTTCTCATTATGGATGACGGCTAGGGTTTTCGACCTCCCCTTTTACTATTTATCGCATCTAACATTTTTCACTAATTTTTCGCAGAGCTATAGCCTCTAGCCTTGAATAATCACCGACATCGCCATACAAGTCCCTTCTAGCAATATTCGTGCAGCGAAGCCATGCAACCGTTCCATGTCAATAAGATTTGGAGGAAGAAAGAAGAGAAGCCCGTGAAGACGATCGAGGGAATAAAACCAAAAGAAGCATCATCGTCATCCATCTTGCAGATCAAGCCTCTCCCAAATTGGGAGGACATGTTCCCGCAAAGTATGGAGATGATGAGGCAAGCGGATCAGAGAAGGATCACGGATGAGTATCTCCCTAATCCCTCCTGTCACAACATAGGATCTTATTATAAACCTCCTCTCGGTCTGTCAACTCTTAATCCTAATAAGGTGCGACAAGATGACATTCATGATAAGATCTATCAATTGGAAAAAGCTTCAAAGGCATGTGTTGAAACTATTGGAGAAGGGATTGAGTCCTACTGGATGATGAGCAAAGACCTTGACCAAAAGGTAAATGAAATTTATGTTAGAGTTGGTTTCTTGATTAAAACTACTTTTGAGTTGACAGATGAGAAGAAATTCCTCCAGAAGAAAATATTTAAGCTTCAACTCAACATGGCCGAGCTCAGCATCCGGCTTCAAGCATAGCTAAAGTTTTCAACACAGGGGAAGAAGTCAATACTTTTCTCACCCAAGAGGAGGTACCAACAAGGAGTTATTTGATCCTGCCTGGCTTGATTCCAAGCTTGGGGAGATACTTAAGACCTTGTAATCTATCTTATAAGTTTTAAGTTATTATTTTAGTCTTGCATTAGTTCAAGCTTAGAAATAAAGATTGCATAATTATAACTCCCTTTAGGAATAATCGATCCCTTTTATAAAATTTTGAGTTTATTATAATATATGGAGCATTATTGAGTTTGTGTTTGTCTTATTGGATATAATAATGGCTTGAGTATAATTTTAATTGCACTTGATGATAGCGATAGGAGTTTTCCACACCATTGGTATTAACAGAACAAATAAAGATAATTTAATTGACATGTTGTAAGTTCATGGTTTGATTTACAAAAGGAAAAATAATCTAATCAGTCAAGTTGAGAAAGAAACCTTGAACAAAAGAAAATTAAAAAGTTCTATCAAATTAGAATGAGAAAAAGTTGAGGTAGAGTCTTCAAGTCATAAAGATGCACCATATACAATTGGAATTTGGTAATTGAGATCGTTAAACTTTGAATTCCTACATGAACTGGAATGTATGGAGAGCTCCTTTGCACGACACTTAAACAAAAGTGTGAGCATATATATTAAAAAGAAGAAGAAAATAAAGAAGAAGAAAAAGAGCGAATGTGCAAAGAGAAAATAGGCATATACCACGATATTGTAGTAAGACAAATAAACATTTGAGATTTTGAATCCCAAGTGAATATGTTAATCCTAAAACACTTGGTACTACCTTGCTAACTCATTCGGTCAAACTGAATACTTCTACATCATGTTGAAAGTATTATTTTTTATGAAATGTTGATCACTAAGGTGTGGAAACATGCTAATATTATTCGTATGGTTCGAGTAAGTTACTATTCATGAAGTTATTCCTATGTATCATATATGACAACCACATGCTGTTACTGTTGCATTTATTTTATCGACTCAGCTTCATGAATATGAGGATCACTTCCATTCAACCTAAACTTGCTTGGGACAAGCAAGAGTCTAAGCTTGGGGAAGTTGATGAGTACATATTTGCATCATGTTTTATATTATTATTTTGCGTTATAGTGGTAGGATCTTGGTATTTTACGGCATTCGTGCGCACCTTTTATGTTTATTTTCACCAGGATAAGGACATATGATGGATCCGATGGACACAATTCTTGGACCATTTATATTGGAATGAGAAGGAGCCAAAAACAACGTAAATCACTAATTTGGAAAATATAAATAATACCAGAAGAAAACCCGAAGTGATTGGAGGACACAGAAGGTTTAACGACCAACTATACGACGGGAATACTTTTTTGGCTGTATAGTTTCCGCCGTATAGTTGGCTCCGCCACCGCCTCCTCAAATAGTTTCACCCCGTGCAACTGGATCGGAGAGACGACATACAGAACACCTAAGAATCACTGAAAACCTCACCTTCGGAAGGGATCTGGATGGCGAACTTGCACTAGGGATCCATGTTTGCCCTAAGCAGATCTGGGAGGCCAAGGCCTCAATCTCCATCTTCATCGACCGCTGAACCACCACCATCTCCATCGATCCCATCTAGATATTTTTGTAATTAGCACTAGTTGTGGATTTATACAAGAACTATTCATCTATCATTGTTTCCATTACCATTGCCATGATGTTGTTTGCCTCTATGTCTGAGTAGATCATTAGTTCTTGTGGAGATGGAGAAACCCTAGTATACGATTGAGATGAGATAGAGATTATTATGTTATACATAATTATGTGTATGTCTTAATTGTCTTCATCTTGATGTTGAGAGTTGACCACCTCTTTAATATTTTCCTCTGATGGGGACTTGATGAAGGGGATTACTTGTTGGTAGACGCAGGGATGATAACACTTACTGTGACTATAAAGTCGTTGTCATCCTTCATGTACTAACTTGGGAAGCAAGGAGAACTCATTAAGCCATGTCCATGCAGCGGAAGAAATCCTTTAATAGCGTGATAATACGATTGATGTCATTTATCTGTCAGCTGTGGTTATGAAGGATGATGTGAGCAGTGGTTGCTGCCTATTCGCCCATATATGGAGATCCTCCCACATACATACATACATGTCATGAGAATATTTGTTACAATAATCTTGATTACTCAATATAAATTGCTAGTGGTGTATCCACCACCCCTCGAGAGCGCCTTTTTCCCTATTGAAGTTCCAAACTTTCTTACATATGCGATTCCTACTTTCTTCATTAAGTTTTGCTTTACTTTATTTAATTGCTTTGCTCAACCAAAACCCAAAAACAATTCTACTTTTCTTGAATCTTAGAATTATTCCTTAAGTACTTCGTTTAGCTTTAGTTAAAAGAAATTTATTCTTTTGCCTACTGCTCCATGTGGGATCGATATTGTGGCACCCCAGATTTACGGTCCGAGAATACCCGTTATGCATATAATGCAAGTTCCCATGATCAGTAAGCCATGAGCATAACCGACAAGTATCATTACATCATCCTTACATTAACAAATACAACAACTTACAAGGAGGCCTTTATGGTGATTAAAACATAAATAGCGGAAGTCTTCAGCGCAGAGCCCGCGCCTTAACCTACAGGCAACTGACTGGGAAGACGGCCTAGATCGCATAGACGTCAGAACCTTCGTCGCTTCTTATCATATGCAATCTGGCCAAGTTTTGAATGTACTCGCAAACCACCGAGACAAGGGTAAGAGGAAACATGCATATTTTGGCTGTGGAGAGAAAGCTCTATACTACAGTTGCTTTTTGAAAGAAAACCTAGCTTTGGCATCTCTATATCTTTGTTGAAAAGAGTTTTTGGAAATTATGTCTCCTTTCTGAAAATCTGGACATCTCCACATCCTTGTTAAAAAGATTTTGAAAACAGTTTTGTTGTAAAACCATTTTTAAAACCTTACCGACCATCTCTAGTAAAAACCATTTTTTATTCTTATATTTCCTCGTGACCAAGTCACATCCTTTAGTTCATATCAACTTATCCGAAGGGTACTCTTATCTCTTGACATTCCAACCGTCCTTGTCCGTGGAGGTTGTGCACTTTACCCAACTTATTCGAATAGATCACACTCTGTAGAGGTTGTGCACTTTACCCACAAGATCAATACATCCACCGGGATAAAACCACGGACTGCTACACGAAGTAGACAGGGGTTCAGATAATCAAACTTGAACTTTTCATTTGTCGATCCCTAGCAACGGCGGATTTTCCTTTTGGGTTTATCTCTCCGATACGAGTATGGGGTACCCCGACCCTGGTCCTTTCGTTCTACCAAATTTTTGCACCGGTACCTACCCATGGCAGCCCATTTTTCAGGGGATTTCTCCCCTTTAGCGAGTAAGAGAAGCCCCAGCTAAAGAACACAAACTACGAGATAAGCCCCAGCGACTTGGGTATTGTGGTTGCACGGATAAAATTGTTTCGGGCATTGGCTTAGAACATCCCTTCCTTTCTCTTGCTTGACTTTCTCTTCATCCACCTCATATCTTCTTTTAGTAAAACTTCCACTCAGAAACGATGCCTCTTTCCAAGGATTTTATTTTGAAAACTTTGCAGTAGGGTAAAACCCAAAATAGTTCTTTTGTTGAAAATCCGTGGGTTCCAAGAGGGAAGATGTTAATCATCTTAGCATCGTTCTAAGGGGTAATGGTAGGTGTAAATAGGGTAAGTATCCAAGGGACACTCATTCATAACTTGGAGGAGCCAAGTTACTCATGTCTGTTTATTTGAATAAACCATGTCTGTGATTATGCAATTTATAAACGAGATATAAAACAGTTGATAAACAGAAATGGGGTATACAGGAGTTCAGGAATGGTGGCTTGCCTGTAACTAGCGGGATGTCCCGTGACTTCTTTAGAAAACCAGAATACCAATAATAAGAATAATAAGATAACCCAGATGCTTCCTTCTTCTCGGCGTCACACAATCGCAACTCTCGCCATTATCGAGCATACATGCAAGCAAACAATACACTAATCAATACAAGCATACAAGAATCAATCATACATAAAGTAAAGTATGGATACATGATAAACATTAGTATGATGTTGGAGGTTTGATTTGGTTGGATTGGAAGAAGCTTTGGAGGCATTAGGGAGAAAATCCTTTTTGGACTTGAATTTTAGGAACTACCTAAGGGAGGGGTTTTTGACCAAGGGTTGGATCTTTATTATACCATTGTATAAAAATGATACCATCAGATAGATATTGATAAAATGAAACCAACAAAAGTGGTTTCACTATTTTATCACATTCCCTTGATTTACAATGGGTTTTATAGTGGATAAAACTCTAGTTTAAGGAAATAATTCACCAGACCTTCTCTGGAATTCCAAAAATTATTTCCTTGGGTGATTAGGTAGTGTTTGATGGACTGATTCAAGAGTAGTTGGAATCACCTCAAAAGAATTAACAGAATGCCCTTGAGAAAATCCTGAAGACAGTACTGGATAGGATTTGTCTTTTTCATCAGATTTATTTTACAGAAGTTTTTTAGTTGATTCCGAGGACACATGTTAGGTACTGATAGTACCTTTCTGTAGAAATTGGAATCAACCTGTTTGGATTTGCAGAGCTAAAGTAATGTTTTTATTAGTGAATAACCCATGCACAGAAGGGTTTAATTCAATAAAAATCAACAGAGGCTCATAAAAATAGGACATACTGGGTTTTGAAAGATATGGTTATGTATGATCTCTGATAGTTGGGTTTAGGTCCAAACCTCATTTGGTTTTACCTAGGGAAATTCCTAAGGGAAGAAGGTGTGTTTTTTTGTTATTTTTGCTATTATTAAAATAGGAAGCAAAACATGGTGGGGTCAGTGGAGTATGAAAGGTAGGGGTGCTACCTTTCATCACCAACTGGATTCACTCCATTTGGACATGCAAAACTTTATGGAGAAATAAATCAGTGATCTAGACAGATCTTGGGAAAAGATTTATCATATTTATTGTTTTGGTGCAGCATAAGGTTTGCATGTTAGCAAAGAGGCTTGATCACCTGGGAAAAAGGCTATCTCATTTTATTTGAGTCCTTTTCATTTTTGTTTATAATTAAACCATATGGCCTCATGCAGATCTGGAATAAAATAGAAAAAGGAGAAAGGGGGAATGGGCTGGGGTTGCTGGCCATCGTCACCCATCCCCGAAGGGGTATGGGGCGATCTGAGCCGCCGACTCGACCCAAATCGGACGATGGAACCATAGGGGGGGCAGAGCTCATAGAGGAGGCTCACCTGGGGCTCGGGGAAGGCGGGAAGGCATCGGAGGAGAAGCGGCGCACCGCGGGGAGTCCAGGGATGGGCGGCAACGTCGGTCTTGACGTCGGGGGAAGGCTCGTGCAAGAATGCCTGCCGGCGTTTGCTCGGTTTCTCACCGGGGAGACGCTTCTGGTTGCTACAATCCAAAGAAATGTGCATGAGTAGATGCAGGAGAGCAAGGTGATTCGGTTAGTGCGACATGCAGGGAGAGATGGAGCATGGGGGAGAGGCTATGCTCGGTTTTTGGATCGAGGCATAAGCTTCAAGTTCTTCTTCTCCAGGGCGAGGAAGAGCAGGGAGAGGAAGGAGAGATTGTGGGGAAGGTGAGGGGAGTGCTCTGGGGGCAAAATGAGGGCTAGGAATGCACTGGGGTGGCCTTTAGCCCCTTTTATTTTGGAACCCCATGGTATAGATGAATTGTCCAAAATGTACATGGGGTGGGGGCTTCCCATTGGTTGCTGAGGGTGGTGTTGGGTGGTGTTGTCGTCAATAGCTCGAACAAAGATTGAGAGGGGAGCTGGGGTTGCTGCTGTCCTCTTTAATACAAAAACCCTTGCAATATATGTTGCCCTCTCTCTTTCTCTCAAGCACTAGGGGACAAGGAGGGTCTAGGTACTGTAGTGCTACAGTGCACATGACCAGGAGGGTGTGATGATGTTGTGGTGTAGTGCTGGGGAAGATTGGGGCTGATTTGAAAAGGATTTGAATCAAGTTTTGATTGTTTTGGCAAAGTTGATCAATTTGGGATTTGTAATGGAAGTTGCAAAACTTGCATTCGACAAACGGTGGATATGGTACTGATAGGTGGTAAAGGTCAAATAACCTCTTCATGATTTATATGAGATTTTTCTGATGATTATTATCGCATTTAAATGCACTTCTTCAAAAAGTGCTCAAGTAGATTATGGAGGCAAAACTTATATTTTTTACATTGGACAAGCTTGTTTTTTGTTTTGTTATGGTTTTAAATACCATAGTACACATTGGAGAATTTTATTGGGATTTATTGAGGTGGAAAAGGATTTTTGGAGAATTATTTCTTGTTTCCGCCATTTAAGAAAAAGGGCAAAAAGAAATAATAAAGGATCTCAAAAATAATTATTTTTGAGTTGGAAGGATAGGGTATGATAAGTAGGAATCAAATGTGCCTTGATTTGGCAAGGTGATTTGGAGAAAAACAAACTTGTCTTTGTAGACAAGGGTTTTGAGGAATTTGCAAGATAAGGAAATGAAGTAGTTTAATAATCCAAATAATTGTGGAAATTATTTGGAGATGCTTATATACAAGGTAGATGAGGTACACTTTATGTAGGCATCAAGATCAACCTTGGTTTTTAAGAAAAGTGGTGAAAAGGGTGGAAACTAGATACTTGGAGGATCTACGGTTTGATTAGTCAAATGCCATCTAAACAGGGTTGGATTAGGGAGTTCAGAGCTCACCTTGGTACAAGGGGTATAAGGATGGATAGACCATGTCAGGTAGATGATCATGGAAGCAATAGTTGGGCTTGGCTGGGTTTGAGGTGGTATTGGAGTGATGGCCAACTTTGTTGAAAATAAGGCTACCATAACAGATACATCAGGTAGCCTCCTAAACCATGTGGGTTTAAGAAGCAAAAACCTCCAATGGAAACAAGTAAAGTGGGGTTTGGTACTCCATGGTTAGTAGGTCCTAACCATGCAAGGAGTTGGTCAAGGGGAGGTGACATATATATGTGAGCTTCTGCCAAAGTAGGCAAGATGATAAGATTTGCAGAAAAGATTGTTAACTTGACTACAAAACCATCATGGATGGGTGGGAAATAGATTAGCTTAGGTAAGGGAAAGAGTGGGCTTTGTTAGTACTAAAGATGTACTGCAATATAGTTCAGGTACATTTTCAAGAATGCACAAAGTATGGAAGAGGTGGAGCTCTAAAGATTGAATCGAGATAAGAAATCCAGACTTAGCCATTTTGGCAGTATTGGAGGTTTTGACTGGGGTGCAAATGTAGATGATTTTGAGAGGATGCTAGGTTCCAAACTCATGCTCATATGGAGAATGTTGAGGTGAGGGATAATTAGATATTATCCCTGCTTAGATTGGGTCTCCAATGAGTTGGAAACCATCAAGAAGGATTAGCCTTGGATTTAGATAAGCATGAGATGAGATGATCACTAGAGTGACTTAGGATAGATCCAGACCTTGGATGCTTGCTTGGGATGGAGGATCTTAAGCAAGTATTGGATCCTAAAGGATGAGCTACTATATTAGCTCACTTCTAGTTCCTAAGCAAACAAGGCAATCAGCAGGTCAAGGCAATTCATCAGACAGCAGATCAAGGCAATTCATCAGACAGCAGATCAAGGCAATTCATCAGAAAACAGATCAAGGCAATTCATCTTGACTTATCTAACTACTACTAGGGTTACCATAAATCCTATCTTGAGGTAGGGATGGGTATGTTGAGAAAGGGTTTATCTTTGAAACAAGATAAGTACCATCTTGGTATCTCTACCAAGATTTAGATGAAAAGGTTTTTATAAGGTTTTGGAAAGCCTAGGGATAAGAGTAGTTGAAGGTTCTCTCTTGAAAACATAAGGAGATAATATAGGCCTCCATATTTTTGGCAATATAATCTAGCAAAGTATTTGGTTATGCCAAAGTCATCTTGGCTCAGGTTTTTGAAATGCCAGAACATTTGAGAATATAGAAAATGAGCCAAGACATTTCTTTTGTAAAATAGATTTTTGTAAACTAGTGTTGAGATGAGGAGTACACACTAGTACAAAAACAGTTGCTTGAGCACAAGCAAACAAGTAAGCACATATTGTAAGAAAAAGTTTTTGTTCCCCCTGATTTTTGCCTTTTGGACACTTAATCAGGGTTGCTGAAAATGGGATGTTACAGACCTTTCCCCCTTAAAATAATCTCGTCCCGAGATTAGGGAGGAGTAGAGTTGGGTGATAACATCCTCTTAACAATTTCAGCGGTGGAAATTATTAGGCGCTAATAAGTTTTACAAAGAGCCGACATGGTTAGTTACGGACCGGAGCTGCGGGGCTTTGGATCCGGTGGTTTCAGATGAAACAAGTGGAAAAGACGCAATCTTTTCCCCTTAGGACAAGTGTAGGTAGGTTTAGCGTTGACTAGGTACTTCCTTCTTGAGTTGAGGAGGCGATTTGAATCTTCATTATTTCTTCGTCTTGTGGTCAACCTTCTTTCTTCATGATCTTTATACACAGGGTGCTGGCTGGACAGCCTACCTTTGGAGTGGAGGACCTTCTTGAAGTATCTTACGATTCTAGAGATGCGCCGAGGGTCGTTCTTCTTGCAGGGTCGATGATTCCGGTTTTGGAGGGCTGGTCCTTGCTTAGTGCTACTAGGGGTCGACTCCTTGGGTCTATCGAGTTTTGGACGGGAAAGACGCAGTCTTTCCCCCTTAGAGCAGAACTACGTGGGTTTGGGTCTAATGCAACCTCGTGGGTAAAACATGCAAAGAAGGATATCATGCTTGCATAACATCCATACATTAAGCAGGTTCAAACCGGTCGGTGGAGGGGGTACTTAAGGGGTTACAGAACGGGTCTATGCCGCCTGGCGACAAGGCACTTAGAGTTTTACAAAACAGGTTCCGCGGAGTTACATGGGCACTACAACACATCGGTACTATGTTAGTCTAGTTTCCATCAGCGGGGGCTTTAGGAGACTTCTCCTTGGCTTCTTCTTCATCTTCGTGAAGACGGGTGGAGGGTCCTGGTTCATCTTGGGGCAGTGGGAAGATAGGTTGGTACTCATAGAAGGACAACTCCTCATTCTCCGCCTCAGAGTTAACACCATCAGAGGCTAGAGCAGCCACTCTTCTTTCTAGGCGAGCGTTGGCGGCTTGTAGACTCTTCTCCCGGGTTCGTAGTATGGCAAAGTCCATTTGCATGAGGATATTCTGACGGCGGGTCTTGTCAAGATCTTCTTGGTGGCGATGCAGGAGAAATTCCATATTCTCGAGCTGACTTCCAATGCAGCAGGTGAGGAAGGATTCGGTGGGGATACCATATTTGTCACGCTTCCCAAACAGGTGGTAAGGGGTATCCTTTATCTCATCTTCATGGATCATGCAGAGGCATGCCATGATTTGTTGTATCGCTCGCATGACTCCATCTACCCAGTTTTGGTCGATGAAGGTGAAGATGGGTTCGACGTCATTTTCATGTGCCGGAAGGGTGGCCTTGATGACCCACTGGGCTATGCTTGAGTTGCTGCGAGGAAGCTCTGTCCCTTTGATCTTAGGTTGGGGACGACGGATGATCTTCAGTAGCTCATGCAGTTGCTCTTCAAAGGGCCATAAACTTTCTCCCACGATGATGCTTTCAGAGCAGGCGGGAGCCATCTTGGGTGGAGAAGGGTCTTTGGCTTCGGAAGGAAATAGGCTACGGAGTTAGTCTTTCAAATGCGAGGGTAGATGTTTTTGACAGGATATAATATCGGGTGGATAGGGGATGTTATATCATCAGGGGTTTATTGGAGTTAAGTGGAAAGAAACAGTCTTTCCACCTTAAGGATTTTGCTTGGGGTTGTCGAGGTTAAATGGCCATCCTGCTGAGGAGTGGTCTCCGGCTAGGGGGTTGCGAGGGTTAGCACCGGGGTCTACCAGCTAGGTGGTCAAGCCTACAGTTTTGGATGATTCCCTGCAGACAATTAACACATTCCAAGCATCCAACATGCATATGACAAGCAAACAAGGCATACCATCAGTACTAAGGAGGGGACTACTCGCCATAGAGGGAATCCTATTTAAGGGATGATAATTCCTATGTACTGACGTCACGGGGTCATAACTTTTGCCTTGACCTCTTTTTTCGTCGGTGCCGTACTTGATTGGAGCGATGAAGGACTCCTTTGGTGGGGCGGTCTTGTAGTGTCTGACGTCACTGGTAGCTCCTTGGTCTTGCTTGTCTCGGTGTCTCTTGGTTCCGGGGTCTCCATCTTCATAGTCTCTAAGTCAGACTTTGTTTTGTGAAAACGGAACATTTGTAGTAGACGAGATATAGAGTAATTCATTTTCAAATTGTTTAAGTCAGAGAAGATGAGATAAGAATCTTTCAAAAATATTTTGAGAAAATAGTTTGCGAAATTCGGTGTTTTCGTAAATAGGGGTTGTCATGTTTAACGTCCATGCTAACTAAGGTCTCCTACAGTCAGGATGGTTCTGATACCAAGTCTGTGGCACCACGGATTTACGGTCCGAGAATACCCGTTATGCATATAATTCATGTTCCCATGATCAGTGAGCCATGAGCATAACCGACAAGTATCATTACATCATCCTTACATTAACGAATACAAAAACTTACAAGGAGGCCTTTATGGCGATTACAACATAAATAGCGGAAGTCTTCAGCGCAGAGCCCGTGCCTTAACCTACAGGCAACTGACTAGGAAGTGCCTATCTCGCATAGACGTCAACACCTTCGTTGCTTCTTATCATCTGCAATCTGGCCAAGTAAATAGCCAGGGACAATGCCGGTGAGTACTTTGAATGTACTCACAAACCACCGAGACAGGGGTAAGAGGAAACATGCATATTTTGGCTGTGGAGAGAAAGCTCTATAATACATTTGCTTTTTGAAAGAAAACCTAGCTTTGGCATCTCTATATCTTTGTTGAAAAATAGTTTTTGGAAATTATGTCTCCTTTTTGAAAATCTGGACATCTCCACATCCGTGTTAAAAAGATTTTGAAAGCAGTTTTGTTGTAAAACCCTTTTTAAAACATTATCGACCATCTCTAGTCAAAACCATTTATTATTCTTATCTTTCCTCGTGACCAAGTCACATCCTTTAGTTCATCTCAACTTATCCGAAGGGTACTCCTAGCTCTTGCCATTCCAACCGTCCTTGTCCGTGGACATGGCTATTCGAATAGATCACACTCTTCAAAGGTTGTGCACTTTACCCACAAGAATCAATACATCCACCGGGATAAAACCACGGCCTGCTACACAAAGTAGACAGGGATTCGGATAATCAAACTTGACATTTCATTTGTAGATCCCTTGCAACGGCGGCTTTTCCTTTTGGGTTTATCTCTCTGGTACGAGTATGGGCTACCCGGACCTTGGTCCTTCCTTCCGTACTAACCCCTACCTCCAGACAAAAGCCTGACCGGTAGCAATAGTGACAATATTCCATCCGTACTACCTAAAAGCATACCGTCCGCGAGAGACCCAATTGTTGCACCGGTACCTGCCCATGGCAGTCCATTTTTTAGGGGATTCCTCCCCTTTAGCGACTAAGAGCAGCCCTGGCTAAAGAACACAAACTACGAGCTAAGCCCCAGCGACTTGGGTATTGTGGTTGCACAGATAAAATTGTTCTGGACATTGGCTTAGAACATCCCTTCCTTTCTCTTGCTTGACTTTCTCTTCATCCACCTCATATATTCTTTTAGTAAAACTTCCACTCGGAAACGATGCCTCTTTCCAAGGGTTTTATTTTGAAAACTTTGTAGTAGGGTAAAACCCAAAATAGTTTTATTGTTGAAAATCCGTGGGTTCCAAGAGGGAAGATGTTAATCATCTTAGCCTCATTCTAAGGGGTAATGGTAGGTGTAAATAGGGTAAGTATCCAAGGGAAACTCATTCATAACTTGGAGGAGCCAAGTTACTCACGTCTGTTTATTTGAATAAACCATGTCTGTGATTAAGCAATTTATAAATGAGATATAAAACAGCTGATAAACAAAAATGGGGTAATACAGGAGTTCAGAAATGGTGGCTTGCCTGTAACCAGCGGGATGTCTTGTGACTTCTTTAGAAAACCAGAATACCAATAATAACAATAATAAGATAACCCCGATGCTTCCTTCTTCTCGGCGTCACAAAATCGCAACTATCGCCATTATCGAGCATATATGCGAGCAAACAATACACCAATCAATACAAGCATACAAGCATCAATCATAAATAAAGTAAAGGATGGATACATGATAAACATCAGTATGATGTTGGAGGTTTGATTTGGTTGGATTGGAAGAAGCTTTGGAGGCATTAGGGAGAGAATCCTTTTTGGACTTGAATTTTAGGAACTACCTAAGGGAGGGTTTTTTGACCAAGGGTTGGATATGTATGATACCATTGTATACAAATGATACCATTAGATAGATATTGATAAAATGAAACCAACAAAAGTGGTTTCACTATTTTATCACTTTCCCTTGATTTACAATGGATTTTATAGTGGATAAAACTCTAGTTTAAGGAAATAATTCACCAGAACTTCTCTGGAGTTCTAAAAATTATTTCCTTTGGTGATTAGGTAGTGTTTGATTGGCTGATTCAAGAGGAGATGGAATCACCTCAAAAAATTATCAGAATGCCCTTGAGAAAATCCCAAAGGTTGTACTGGATAGGATTTGTCTTTTTCATCAGATTTATTTTACATAAGGTTTTAGTTGATTCCAAGGACACGTGTTAGGTAATGATAATACCTTTATTTAGAAATTGGAATCGACTTGTTTGGATTTGCAGAGCTAAAGTAATGTTTTTATTAGTGAATAACCCATGCACAGAAGGGTTTAATTCACTAAAAATCAATGGAGGCTCATAAAAATAGGAGATATTGGGTTTTGGAAGATATGGTTATGTGTGATCTCTGAGAGTTGGGTTTAGGTCCAAACCTCATTTGGTTTGACGTTGGGAAATTCCTTGGGGAAGAAGGTATATGTTTTTGTTATTTTTGCTATTGTTAAAATAGGAAGCAAAACATGGTGGGGTCAGTGGGGTATGAAAGGTAGTGGTGCTACCTTTTATCACCAACTGGATTCACTCCATTTGGACTTGCAAAACTTTATGGAGAAAAAAATCAGTGATCTAGACAGATCTTGGGAAAAGATTTATCATATTTATTTTATTTATTGTTTTGGTGCAGCACAAGGTTTGCATGTTAGCAAAGAGGCTTGAGCACCTGGGAAAAAAGGCTATCTCATTTTATTTGAGTCCTTTTCATTTGTTTTATAATTAAACCATATGGCCTCATGCAGATCTGGAATAAAATAGAAGAAGGAGAAAGGGGAAATGGACTGGGGTTGATGGCTACTGGGCCGAAGGAGGGGAAATCAGCCCGCCTAGCGGATCCACGCGCGGAGGACAGAGGCCAGCCGGCCGGAGTGGGCCGTCCCGCCATCATCACCCATCCCCGAAGGGGTATGGGGCGATCTGAGCTGCCGGCTCGACCCAGATCGGACGGCGGAAACCTAGGGGAGGCAGAGCTCATTGAGGGGGCTCACATGGGGCTCGGGGAAGGCGGGCAGGCGTCGGAGGGGAAGCGGCGCACC
Organism: Avena insularis; assembly: GCA_023614405.1. Lineage (NCBI taxonomy): Eukaryota > Viridiplantae > Streptophyta > Magnoliopsida > Poales > Poaceae > Avena > Avena insularis. The sequence goes on from CM042697.1 coordinate 271,938,164, forward strand.
GTGGGGAGTCCAAGGATGGGCGGCAACGTCGGTCTTGACGTCGGGGGAAGGCTCGCGCAAGAACGCCTACTGGCGTTTGCTCGGTTGCTCGTCGAGGAGACGCTTTTGGTTGCTGCAAGCCAAAGAAACGGGGATGAGTAGATGTAGGAGAGAAAGGAGGTTCGGTTGGTGCGACATGCATGGAGAGATGGAGCATGGGGGAGAGGCTATGCTCGGTTTTTGGCTCGTGGCCGAAGCTTCAAGTTCTTCTTTTCCAGGGCGAGGCGGAGCAGGGAGAGGAAGGAGAGCTCGTGGGGAAGGTGAGGGGAGTGCTCTGGGGAAATGAGGGCTAGGAATGCACTGGGGTGGCCTCTAGCCCCTTTTATTTTGGAACCCCATGGTATAGATGAATTGTCCAAAATGGACATGGGGTGGTTGCTTCCCATTGGTTGCTGGGGATGGTGTTCGGTGGTGTTGTGGTCAATAGCTCGACTAGAGAGTGAGAGGGGAGGTGGGGTAACTGATGTCCTCTTTAATTAAAAAATCCTTGCAAGATATGTTGCCCTCTCTCTCTCAAGCACTAGGGGACAAGGAGGGGCTAGGTACTATAGTTCTATAGTGCACACGACCATGTGGGTGTGATGATGTTGTGGTGTAGTGCTGGGGAAGATTGGGGCTGATTTGAAAAGGATTCGAATCAAGGTTTTATTGTTTTGGAAAAGTTGATCAATTTGGGGTTTGTAAAGGAAGTTGCAAAACTTTCATTGGACAAAGGGTGGAAATGGTACTGATAGGTGGTAAAGGTCAAATAACCTCTTCATGATTTAAATGAGATTGTTCTGATAATTATTATCCCATTTAAATGCATTTCTTCAAAATGTGCTGAAGTAGATTATGGAGGCAAAACTGATACTTTTACATTGGAAAAGCTTGGTTTTTGTTTTGATATGGTTTTAAATACCATAGTACACATTGGAGAATTTTATTGGGATTTATTGAGGTGGAAAAGTATTTTTGGAGAATTATTTCTTGTTTCTGCCATTTAAGAATAAGGGAAAAAAATAAATATTAAAGGATCTCAAAAATAATTATTTTTGAGTTGGAAGGATAGGTTATGCTAAGTAAGCATAAAATGTGCCTTGAGTTGGCAAGGTGATTTGGAGAAAAACAAACTTGTCTTTATAGACAAGGGTTTTGAGGAATTTGCAAGATAATGAAATGTAGTTTAATAATCCAAATAATTGTGGAAATTATTTGGGGATGCTTATATACAAGGTATATGAGGTACACTTGATGTAGGCATCAAGATCAAACTTGGTTTTTGTAACATCCCAAAAATACTATACTTGGATCATCAAACTCTAATCATCAAAATTAGGGTTAACAAATACTTTTCCAATTAAAAATATGAAAGCATTCATATGTGTGTGCATTAAAATTTGGATTCTTTTTAATTGCCATGATTCTGTGTTTATTTGCTTGTAAAATGATTCTTAGGTGAAATAAACATCATCCAAACAATCCCCAAACTTTTCCCAAAGACAAACAAATTAAGTGAATGGTCACTTTGCCCAAATTAACTCCCATGCCTACTTTGGCTATCTCTAACTTTCAGAAATTAACAGAAACATGTATGGATCCTTGCACCCCTTGATAGTACTCATAATAAGGTACCAAGGCCCACTTTGTGATCATGCAAAAACATTTAAATGCTTAGTTTAAATGACAGTTTAAAATTGAATCTATTTTGTATGGGAAGATCCCACTATTTCAAAAACCACTCAAACAAGCTCAATTTTCAAAACCCAAGCATCCACAGTATCACCAGCACATGCCTAGCACACCCACCAAAATCTTTTCAAAATTCAAAACTCAAGTTCTTGTGTCCATTTCATCAAACACTTGGCAGGCAAATTTAAACCAAATAAAATTCACTATTTTTAATAGTGTTTTGGGCCTAACTGGTTCCCTCTCTAGCTCACATCACCCATTTAGTAGATCATCTAGCCTAATTGGCAACCTCTAGCCTCACTGTACGCTGGCCATTATCATCAATGGTGAGAAATTCGAGCCCCCTCGCCGGCCAAACCTGGTCGCCGCCACAGCAGACCATCTCCCCCTCTCTAGCCTTGTCTGGGAGGTAGCCAGCACTCCACCGCCACCAACTGTCCCCTCCCCGAGCGAAGGAAAGCCATGGACCACCGAGCACGCCGCGCGCCCAGTGCCACTGCGACATGCCAAGCATGCGCCAGAGCGCAGCACCCGGCACGTGTGCATACGCCGCCCCTCGACCGCAGCCCGTGCCCACCGCTTCTCCATGACCTAGGGAGCACGCCAGACACCACCGTTCGCCGCCCCATGCCTCACAGCCACCGTTCGCCGTCGAAGACGCCGCCTCTGCCACGCAGAGCACCGCACGTTCCCGATCGTTTGCCACAGCCCCTACACGCACATTTAAACCTTAGAACATCGCCAGGAGACCGCCCGTCGATCGCCAACCTCGGCCATGCCTCTAGCCACGCGTAGCCGTGTCGCCACCGTCGCCTGCCCATCCCTCTCGGTCTCGCCGTCGAGCCTATAAAAGGAGACGACCCTTGCTCGATTTCTTCACACCATCTCACTCCCCTCACCTCACAGATCGTTCCACCCCTTAGCCAGAGCAAGGCGAGCAGCGCATCGCCGGAATTTGGCTAGAGCTTGCCGCTGCAGAGGAGAAGAGGAGCCGTTGATTTCGTCCACCCGCGGAGCTGCCGCGACCAACCCTGAGTTTGCCATCGTCGACTTTGTCGTTTGCCCGCCTCGCTGTCGTCACTGGACCCCGGTATACCCCCTATGCACCCCCACTGAGCCGCTAGGGTTCGAGCTCGCCGGTGACCTGTTCATCGTCGACGACGACCCTCAGCCGTCGATCTTCATTCTAATCCAACGCACCACATCGCCCCGTACCGCTTCGCGTTTAAAGAGCCACTGACCAGTAGACCCCCCTGTCAGTTGCTCCCCACACTGTGGAGTGACACTGGGCCAGTCCATTACCCCTTCCCGCGTAGCCCACTCGTTTGAATTCAGCTTTTTCTATTTATATTCAAACCCTGTTTTGTACCTAGTTTCAAAAATCCACCCAGCTCGATTCAGTGAACCAAATTTAATGAAACCAATTTTGTTAGAAAGGTATTGAAATGCTTAATCCAAGCCCGTTGGATTCAAATAATTTGGACCTATAGATCAACCTTGGTAAAAATAACAAGTCAGAAGCTTTTATGCATTCAAACATTTTTCAAATTTAAACCATAATAGCTTTCGAGTTGATTCCAACTCTCAAAAATCATAATTGACCATACCTTTCAGAATATATAAAAATATATGGGTTTACTTACAGAAATAATGTTCAAGTAATAAAAGAATGCCACATAGGAATTTCTAGCCACTTTAATGATTTAAAATAAAAATGTTAAACCTTATTAAATTGTGACACCACTTTAAATCACATTCCCATGTACTGAAATATGTGGTGATGACATGTTTCAACATGATCCCATGTTTGAGTTGGAGAATATTAAATCTTAAGTAGTTTTTCAATGAGTAAAAATTACTTTTCTAAAAATAAAATCAATAAGACAAATGCTTTAATCTTGTAATATTAGTGATGATGCTATATCATCTATAGAACCCCTTTGTGTGATGATTGAAAGTAGTTAAGTATTGTTTGGTGATTGTGTACCTCGTATTTATTCATAGACGCTAGTACCGACCAACGATACGAGGAGGAAGGAGGATACTACGAAGAAGAAGCCGAGGAGAACTTCAACCACTGCTCTGCACAAGGCAAGCCAATACTTGCAAGCTATTAATTTAGCAAGCTTATGCTGATACTGATGCAAGCCTAATACTACTAGTTGATTAAGCAAGCTAACACTTGCAATTATGAAAGTTAGATAACCCATGCAATTCACAATCTCGAACTGTGATAGCATCAATATCCAGGTGGGTGACTTGGTAGTTATCCCACCATTCTGCAGCAGGTCCTTCAAGTTGGTGCACGGCATAACGCACCCTGTCGGCTCCGACAGCTTGCACGGTGTCCAACTTCTTGTTGATTGTGCGAAGCCAATCATCCGCAACTATTGGTTCAGTGCTGCTAGTGAAGGTAGGAGGGTTCAACCTAAAAAACCGAGTCAAACTATCCTGTTGAGGTGGTGGTGGGTGTGGGGGTGGCGGAGGTGGCAGATTGTTGTTGGTTTGCATATTCTGAGTGAGCAGTTGGATCAGCTGGTTCTGAGTGGCCAAAAGTTGTGCAATCTCTAGAGGGATTTTGGTGTTCGCACATCTTGGCGGCATCTGTGGGGTTCGAGCAACAAGTTAAGAAATAAACAGAAAGACTAAGTAGTAAACTCCTACCCTTATGAAAACACACAAGGCACACAAGGCACACAAGGAATAAGCAACACAAGTATAACACATAAATCATCCAAGTTTAACTAAACCAAACATGTCTTGGTATTTATTACAATCGCGAATAACGTTCAACTATAGAATTTAAAGGTGGTCCAACTACTACACATCTTCCACACCTTCCTCTTCCTTGTCCTCGAACGAGTAGCCCTCATGCTCTAGGGTTGACTTGTACAGCTCCATCTCCTTTGTGGTGGATTCAAGCTTCTCTTGGAGATCCTTTATTTCATCTTGCAGCTTGTTGGTAGTGGCTTCTAGTTGCTCATGAAGTCCCTCCTTCTCGCCCTGCAGTTCTTCCACTAGGCTTGACTCCTTCGCGACTTCAAGTTTCTTTGCCAAGTCCCTCTTGGAAGCACGCACTTCATTGATTATCTTGCAAAGGCCATCATCCTGCACATCAGTTTCCTCGATTTCCTTCTTGAGTTCCCTAATCCTCTTGTTTTTATTTATCACCCTTCTTCTCTTGGTTAGTGAACTTCTTCTCTTGGTCCTTAAACTTCATCTCTTGGGCCTTCATTGCCTCCTCCTGCTGCTTGATTATTTCTTCCTTCTCCTCGATGAGAGCGCATAGCTCATCGTTCCTTAGCATCTCGAGGTAGCTACCCTTTTCAAGGTCATGGATGTGGCAATCGAAGTCTTGATATTGCGTCCTTCGGTGCTTGGTGGAAGCACTTTCTTCAAACGTCAAATCCATGGGAACTCCTTCCTCATCACGTCTTCCAAAAAGGGTGCCATAGTGTCCTTGGAGATATTCTTGATGGCGTCCACATGGGCGACCAATGAGATATTGCAAGATGATGCTAAGGGCCTTCTCCTTGGAGTCAATGATGACGTGGATTTCTATGTCTTCCTCCGGGGGCTCGCCTCTATCTCGTCCTGGATGGATGGCCTTGACTCCCCAGTAGCCGTCCTTGTGGATTTTCTTCATTGGGCTTCCCTGGATTATTGGTAGGGGAAGTTCCAAACGCGTGAGGAGGTCCATGAGGCATACTCCAAAGCAAAGGGGATCGATGTCCGCGACGGTGTCGTAGAAGAAGCTCGTCATCTTTAAGTTAGAGGAAAGAAGATTAGATACTTAAACAAGTAGGGAAAAGCAGGTACCAGAAGTGCGTAAAATATCTTAGAAGAAAAGCAAGTAAAGCACGCAAGTTAAAGGTGGTTCCAATCCTAGGGGTCACGTCCTACAGGAAACGATGCGCTCTGATACCATCTGTTGTAACCTTAGATCAATAAAGATTATAAGTCCTAGTGATTTACATTCTAGTCCCTGGATCAATAGCTAGCACTCATAGTCGATGAATATCATGTAAAACACAAAGTCATTATTACATGAGGAATCCAGCGTATGAAATTATTACAAATTGGTTATCATAAAGCTAGCTCAAATAATAGCGGAAACATAAATAATAGCTTGAGTCCATCAACGCCCCAGGCTTGTTGAGTGTACACTCGCGATCCCTACGAACCTTTCAATCTTTGGATTATGCACATAAGACGTGCAACCAACAAGTGGGTCAATACTTTGAATATATTGGCAAATTACACCAAGGAAAGAAAAGACTATCTCTACATGCAAGGCTAGTCCAGGCTATGGAGTTCATTTGCGCAAAGCTAATTTTCTATAAGTATGGAGAAGAGAGGGAGAGAGTTTTCCTACTTTGTAAACATTTGGTTAAGTAATATAGGGTCGAATGGCACACGAGGATATTACTCACCAAGTGTCCAAACAACCTAACACTTGGATATTACTCACCAAGTTCCCAAAACCCACCCAATAGCAATATAACTCACGTCTTGGTTTTTTTAGAAAACTTTAATTTTGGAAAGAGAGAGAGGAAGATCATTCAGAGGGTCCATCCTTCAGATGCTCAAGTGTTCTTTTCCGTGAACTCGGCTGATCGATCAGATTGCAATACTCTCGAGAGTTTGTGCACTTTACCCACAATCCACGATCAAGTCCTTTTACAGACAAGATCATGGAGAGGCTTTCCCTTAGTAGCCCCTCTACCTTATGGGTCCAACCGTGCCAAGAACCTCCAAATGTTGGTACCCAGGTGAGATTTCCCACTAAGTACTAGGCCAAGACAGAGCCCATACATATTGTGGTTGCACTGGAAGCTTCTGAATTCTGAAACATGGCAGACTTCTTTGATTCCTGGGCGGCCGTCCTCCACCAAAATCTCAATCGTTGATCTGACAACCATTCCGCCCAGAAGAAAACTTAGTTTTATTTTGAAGTGGATTTGGGAAGAAAAGATCGCTCAAGAGAGCCTTTATACTTAGAAAAATTCCTTGTCTTTCGAACCCCTAACGGTACTTTATATATATAGCATAGCAAGGACTTAGCAAAACAGGGGAACCTATTAGGAGGGGAAAATCCTAAGTATAGATCTACTCATGGCATACTAAAAAATCATCACACTTGCAAAATAATACTAAGAAAATTCTACTAGAACACCCTACACATGCATACTACAGAATTTGAAGATCACATGCATAGAATCAAAACTGGGACAAAATATGAACAAGTGGTGTAACTTTCCTTGATTCGAGCAGCAATCTACACAATAGTACTCAGCGCACTCCGAACAATCTAACAAAACACAAACATAGATCTAATCAAAACTTGCACAAAAATAACGCCACAGAAATAATATGCATGCATGCAACATGGTGATATGCAAGATTGTGTTCTAATTTGACCAAGGTATTCTTTTTGGGGTGCTAATGTGTTGGGGACGTTGTTAGTATTAACTTCCCACATATTTTAATTAATTTGAATTATTACTTTAATTTATAAGATCATAAGGAGATCCAACCATCTAATCAGCCCCGAAACATATCTAAAGATCCTAAGCAAGATTTTATAATTTTAGTCGATAGGCAACAGAAGAACAAAGCCAACGCAACAAGAAACAACTAAAACGAAGTCCTAATTATTTTTCTTTGAATTAAATACTCCAATCTAGAGATTAAATCCAACACAAATAATACTATAGCAAACTCGCAAAATTATTTCAGATCTGTGATCTACACAATTTTGTGAATCCAACGGTATATTATACGCATTTTTTGGCCAAGTAGTTGAATTACTATGAATTTTGCAAGATTTAAATTTAATCTGCCTATTTAAACCTAATCTTAACAGATCTGAGACAGGTGGCGGCTCCGGATTGGCCCATCTAGGCGATGCGGTGCTAACACGGGCGTGCCATGCGGCGAAGCGCTACTCGCTGATACACCTTCTATACAGACATCTAATCTACACCGTTTAGTAGCGATCCGACGGTCGGGAGCAGCGGCGACTTACTGGTGGCGGTGGCGGTGCTGTCGGTGGCGGTCGTCGGTGTCGTGGTAGTGCCCTTCCGAGGCGGCAGTCTTGACGGCAATGTTCGTCTCCTCCTCGCGGTTCCGTTCACAATATCACCATCGCCTATCTCCTTCCCAAGCAGCGTCAGGCGGCGGCTGATCGTCACGAACTCCGGCGAGGCTCCGACGACGAATTGTGGGCGGCGTGAGCTCCTAGTCAAGGGGAAAAAGCCACAGGGTGATGAGGCCGTTAGAGGATAAGGCGAGGGACAGAGAAGGGGAGGATGGGGCCTCGGTTTTTGGCGAAGAGCTCACCGTCTGAAGCTGCTGGGGCGGAGCTCCGGTGAGATCGATTTGATCTCACAATCGGTAGCCCTGTGGAGGTTCACGAAATATAATTAGGGTTCTGGCAGCGATACAAATTTGTTCCGAATTCGGCCGAGATTCGCGGTCTGTTGCGCGTGGTGGAGGCGTGTTCGTCCTGGAGTCCGATGAAGGCGATGGCATGTGGGCCCGAGCGGTCAGCGGGTGCTGGCGGGTTTGGGCGCTAGCGGGCTGGCGGCTGCGGCCCAGCTAGGGTAGGCGACGCGCGCGTGGTGTAGAGGCTTACACGCCAGCCCAGTTAGGTTATGTAGTTAGTTTTTTTCTTCTTTTACCATTTTTTGATTTACCAAGTCGTTAAAAACTTTTGCATAACAAGTTCAAAAATAGTGAAACCATATTCTAAATTTTTGTAAACGGGAGTAGATCAACATGGGGTCATATAGTAAACCTTTTTCATAGCCTTTTGAGGATTTGGTTTAAATAACCTCCTCATATATTATAGGGCTATATGAGGGAAATATAAGGTTTGGTTTAGGGAGAGGGGTTTTAATGCAATTATAGAAAGTGAGGTGCCATTATGCAAGGACATGGTGCATGCTTCTAGTAACATCTTAATAATAAAATCTGGGATGTTACACCTGCTAGAGAAGGATGTCAAGAAACACGAGAAGGTCCTTTCCAGCCGGGCCGAGCACTTTGACCTCTCGGACAAGGAGGCCAAACGCCTGAAGGACATTGAGACGTTCCTACTGAAGGAGATGATGGACATCGGTTGCATCGCCAAAGGTGAGTTCTGCTTTCGCCCTTTCATATGAGTTGTCCAACCTGATACGTCTTGATTTACTTTTTGTATAGCCTTATATCCGGAGGTAGATGATCTGGCGTACATCCGGGTCCAGCAGGAGGCGCTAGGCAAGAAGTCCAGCTCGCAGGACCTTGTTGCCCAGCTGGGTGAGGAGGTCTCAGACTTGTGCAAGGCTGCCACCACGGTCTTTGACTTCCTCTAGCCTAATGACCCTATGCCGGATACGATGGTCGCCCTTGCCACCAAGATCTCCGACGCGCCGGCTATGATCGACCGGCTTAATGATCCGGCCGCACGCGTCGGAGCCGAAATGGCTCTAGCATTGATGCTAAGATGGTACAAGGATGCGCGCCTAGAGAAGCTCGAAGGGGGCTTCCGCGCATAGCCGACCATGTCTCCATCAAGATCACTGGCTATGCCGACGTCGATGAGGTACTCACCGAGTCATAGGCGGGAGCATAGCCGAAGGCCGGGACAAAGGCGACCTCGCAATCGGATGTGTCAATGGGGGGAGAATCCGGTCAGGACCATCCGCATGGAAAGGGCCCAGCCATATGAAATTATCCCAGGGATGTCAAGTGTAACTGTATAAAACGTGTTTTCCTTTTGTGTCGTACTCTGTTTGGACTAGTGGATCTGCGGGATCTTCACCTCCCCCTTTTATGTTAATAAGGTTCTTTTTCCCATTGTAGTGTTGGGCCAACTTGTTGTTTGCCTTGCGTAAATTTTCTGTTTTCACGTCTTACCGACTACTTATGCGCGACTGGTCACCTCCAGTCGGGACTAAACACTTCTTTGCTATTTCCCCGGCTGAACTCTTTCATATGGAGAAAAACTACACTTCCGGTGGGGGTGCGCCAACGCACCCACTGGGTGTATCCCCTGAGATTCGAAGTAGCTAGCACAACCATGTGCTTTGAATCTTTACAACTTGCACTCTTTCGATGCCTTGAGAGGCTGACTGGCCCGCCCTAGCTGTACATGAGAAACTGCATCCTGGCCCAAGCTAACCTACGATCTTTCCCGGTTAGAGTATTTTTCTCTATTACTTTACTTACCTGCAATCATGCTTTTGATGAGCTCCACCTGCCCGGACCGGCTGGACACTTCTAGCTGGGAGTTACATGCTTCCAGTGGGGGCGCGCAAGCGCACACATTGGGTGTAGCCCCCGAGATTCGGAGTAGCTGTCGGAGGCGGGTGCTTCGAATCTTATCTTCAACTGAGGTCCAACTCGACATGCTCATGCAAAAACATAAAAAAACATCTATTTATATACTGGCCACACATGCTGCTTATCCAGATGATAGTGTTGTTTGTTAAAAAGAGACTAGTGCATGCTTTTCTGGATGCCCGGTCGTCTTTCCCATGCGTTTTGCTATTTATGTTGTGTCCTTCCCGGGCAGTCGGGTTGCGGTTTGGATCCGGATGCAAAGGGGGAGCTGGCAATACATTACGCACGGTACTGTAGGCTTAGTATCCGAAAAACACGAACTAGAGGTTTGAGATGAAATCTCTAGACTTCTGCGTCCTCTATCGTTTTTCGTGTGGGATGCCTCCGACTTTTGATCTTTCTAGCCGTACAACCGGTTTGTAGTCAATAGCTGAGAAGAAGATTGGACCTTTGGCACTGCGCATAGTAATGGGCCGGTTTTCGGAGCAGCAGGCTCGGCCAGCCTGCGAGCCCCTGGGTAGGGGTCGACGGAGCTAGAAAAACAGAGCAAAAATAATCTGAATAACACAACTTGCAATTTTCTAGCAAGGATCCCCTGAGTGTCGCTCGGGGTTCCACATTTTTTCATTCATTCATAGGGTTCAACATACATACACTACCACATGACTACGTGTAAAATGGACGGAGCAAGTTGATGACTGTAAATGCACAGATCAATTGCAGCTAGTTTCAAAGTAAAGATATCGAAACCACAAAGAGCTATTGGTAAAGGTCTTTATGCCCCTCGTCAATATTTACCAAAGGATACTTATAAGCTTCATTTGATCTCAAGTAAAGGGTGTTTAAAAGATTTGTGATTGTTTGTAGAAAAGTAATTAAGACGAGTAAAAGAAAGCAAGTAACAAGATTGTGTGAAAGCGTGGTTGAACTCAATAGGGCTAAAACGTTCTCGAGGATGTAGGATAGACCATTAGCATGATATTATTATTAATAATAATTAGGATAATATAATTCTTGTGTCATGAGATGTGTGGATAGAGCTCCATAATAATATGTTCACTACAAAGCTTGTAGGAAGCCACTTTGTTGAGCTAATAGTGAGGTCACTTATAAATAACCACTACGATGTTTGAGAGCAATCACCCATACAAACCACCGAAATTAAGGGTTTCCCCATGGATATCGTAATTAGCTTAGGGAGTCCCTCTTTATTTTCTTTTGACCGTGTAGGTTACGAGCCGGTGTTAATTTATCATGAAGCTATTCCAAGCATGATCCCAAAACACATCCAAAGGATTTCTCCCTCCCTTTAGTTCGAATGGAAAATTATATGTGGCCGACTACACATACCATCTAAAGAGAGAGATCAAACACAAATCATAAATATATCATAGACCGGCTAGTCATACGGACACAAGAATAAATCATCTTTATTACAAATTCATAATGGTGATAGGGTTTCTCCATCTCCCCAAGAAAAAAAGTAATTACTCACACATGGAAGCAATCAACAACATCATCATAATAAAATGGATGGATAAAAGTATGGAGGTATATCTAATGCAAACCATAATTGAATCTAGAATTACAATAAGATCTAATATATGAGAGACACGGGTAGTGATGGTGATGGAGATGCAGCGGCTGATGGTGAAGGGGGTGATGCGATGTCTTCCAATGATCCGTGAAGCGACTGGGATTTGACTCTAGCCAAGTCCGTCCTGCAGATCCCTTTGAGATATGGTTTTTCATGGTTTCTGGTGGCTATGATTGTCGGATCTCACTCTCTTCTTTGCCAGGAGAAAGTATTTAACGAGGCGAACTCGTTGACACCCAGTACGGGCGGACAATACGAGTGGGCTCCTCTCGTACCACCGGTCATTATTGGTGCTTATTACTTCCTCTTGTTATGTATTCTCATGGGTGAGAAGGTCAATCCATAAAATGACTTTTATCACTTAAAAATATCACATTATAGAATAATATGACAACTCTTGTTGATATGTTCATATAAGACTTAATGATTTGGGATCCTCTTGAAAAAAGGAAAAAATGGTGTGTGCAAACGCAATGAAATACAAAGATCCCTACTCTATTTATGCAAAAAAAGGTAAATATGCTTCAATTTTGGACCCATCAACTCCCCCAAGCTAGGATCTTTCTCATCCCCGAGCAAGATTGTGGCTTATGGAAAAGATCATCATGTTCATGAGACATGAGTCATTACAATAAATGAGGTAGAAACTGAAACAGAAATACCACATCAGATGTAGAGATACGTCGGGGGTATTACCATACCCTTACACATTACATGACTCAGAGGCTTCCACACCTTCTTTTGTATTAATGAAATTATAAGAAGCTTCTAGTGATTCAACATATCATATAATCATAAAGTTTAAAGGAATTGGGCACTTAATTTAGTAATGAGAATTCATGATCATTCTTTTTCTTCTGCACATGACTCTTTTGATAGATGATCTCTCTTATTTCTTATTTTATTATTTTCTCTCTCCCTATATATATATTTACTTCTTCTTTCTAAACTTCTCTCTTTTTTTATGTATAACTATTTAATCATGCTCACTACTTTGATGGCTTTCAAAACTCTTAATTATAATATTCTACCAGAATTCTTCTTCTCATAGCCTAATCAATACTTTTATTGGTGTGGAAGTCCCTAAAATCATGAAAGTTGTACAAGTATCATAACACTCAACCTACTTCAATCATTTAATATAATGATCGTAAATCAAAAGACAACTTCAAATATCATAAATTCTCGCAACTCAACGGATATAAATGTTCTCTTGAACAAAGGGAGCTCGAAGTTGATGCAACTAATGCAAATTCTGGAATTAAAATCTAACATGCGTGCAGGAAAGTAAACATGCTAAAAACTATAAGATTGATTACAAGGTTCTCATAGATCCCCCAAGCTTGGAATTAAACCGAATGGATCAAATAACTGCTTGCGATTATTTGATATTGTGGCGCGTCTTCAGTTTGCGGGGGAAGAAGCACTGGAATTACGAAGGCTTGCACGAAGCGTCTTATTCGATGCTTCCAAGATCAAGATACGGATTCTGCGCTACTCACTAATTTTTTCCAATTTATCCACAAGAGCTTTGTAAATTTCTATTGTCTGCTTTTGCGTGTTGATCGACCGAAGGCTGATGTTGATATTTGCTTCTAGCTCTTTCATTATCTTCAGATCCATCTGGTCTAGCTAACGACATAATAGTTCAATATGTTTAGAGGACCCAAGATATTTTACCTCAATCTTCTTAATGCGGAGGTAAAGTTTATCTAGGGAGGCTTGGATCTCCTTCCCTTTTTTCTTTACCCTCTTCAAGTAAAATTATCCATCCACTTCTAAATCAAGTTGAACCTCTTCAAAGTCACCTTCTTTACCCACACCGAGGATGAACACCTTATGCCCATATTTTATTGTCTTTATTAGCTTGAATCCATCCTCGGCTTATAACACCTTTCCTTATGGTGCAGCAACCTTGACTTCCTCCGTAACACTTGAGGATAATCCGTAGAGATCCTCCCTATCTTGAACAATATCCCATGGGTAGCACATGGTTCCAAAGCTCTCAAGATGAAAAAGTGATGCAAAGAAGATATCTTTTTTCAAAAGAAAGACAGAGGCCTTTTGAAAGGCTTATAAGAGCTTAGAATCAAGGGAAACACATACGAAAAGGCAAAGGGTTGGCCAAAGAAAAGAATCCCAACAAATATGGAAAGAAATAAGAGAAAAAGGAAGAAATCTTGATCATAATGACCGAATGGTACATGCGGATGCCTGTATGGCGTGCTCGTACCGGGTCATTTCAAAAAATGTCAAACCCGTGGACGTCGGTAACTATTCAACCGACTAAGTGGTACGAGCGGGACCTGCCCAAACTGACTTTACCGACTTAAGGTTTTTTTATAAATAGAGCAAAGAACGGACAAAAGGACACATAACTGATGACGACTAGCCATACTGGCGAATGCGCCGGTATTACGTGGTCATACCAGTATGCAAAAATTAAAGGAAGGTCACCGCCTCCTTAACGATCAGTGATATGGGAAAATCCGGCCATACCGCCCCCTGTACTAACCTCGCAAGGCCGACAGTAAACTCATAAAAACTAAAGGGAAACAGAAATGCAAAAAGAATCAGCAGAAAGTCGTCCAAAACAAAGGTGTGTTCAGATTTCACATACCTTGCTCACTCAGAGAAAATGAGTTCATTCGGGTGCGTTCTTACTTTGGGATTACCTTTTTTTCCATTCGAACAAGGCTGGTTGCAGAAAATCACCAAGACCATTGCAAGGAGAAATTGAGAGTTTTCTTTTTGGCAGTGTGGTTCCCACAGGTATGTAAATGGATGACAACCCTTTAGGTAGATCAACTTATTGAATGTCCATGGATGTTTCCTCCATTTCTTCTTTTCTTTGTAGAATCTGTAAATCAAATTCTTGCAAGATTAGAGTCCAGCGGATAATTCTTGACTTAACGTCGGTCCTTTGTAGGATCTCCTTTAAGCCAATACGGTCAGTATGCACCCTTACTTTAGAGTCAATGATATATGATCTGAACTTATCACAAGAAAAAACGATAGTGAAAAATTCTTTTTCTACCATAGGGTAATTCTTTTGGGCCCCATTTAAGGTGTGTCTAGCATGATGAATGATATTAAGATTATCACCATCATACTAGCAAAGAGTTTCTCCCATAGATTCATGGCTAGCCTCACAAAAATAGCTCAAAAGGTTTCTTCCAGTTAGGTGATTTAATAATGGTGGCTTCAAGCAGTCCTTTTTTTAATATGTTGAAAGCGATTAAACACTTTTCATCAAAAATGAAAACAACCTCCTTTTGAATAAGCTTAGTTAAAGGTCTAGTGGTTTTTGATTTTTTTAACAAACCTTCTATAAAATCCAGCATGGCCTAATAAACTCCTTATACCTTTCACATATGGAGAAGGAGTAAGCCTTTCTACAACTTCAATATTTGCCTTTTCAACTTCTATACCCTTACCTAAGATTTTATGACCAAGCACTATACCTTCTTGAACCATAAAATAACATTTTTGACAGTTCAATACTAGGTTAGTGTCTTCACCTATCTGCAAAACCTTATGAAGATTATGGAGACAATAATTAAAGGAAGTTCCATAAATAAAGAATTCATCCATGAAAAATTCCATAATACTTTCAACATAATCAACAAATATAGCAGTCATACACATTTGAAAAGTGGCAGGAGCATTGTAGAGACTAAAAGGCATACATCCATAGGGACAAATAAAAGTAGTCTTAAGTTGATTGTCAGGGTGAACAGAAATTTGAGAAAAACTGGAATAACCGTCTAAGTAGAAAAAATGGGACTGCATAGCAAGCCTTTCTAAGGTTTTGTCTATAAACGGTAAAGGATAATGAACTTTCCTGGTTTCCTTATTATTAAATTTTCTATTGTCGATACACATCCAATGACCAACAACAGTTCTTGTACGTATCATCTTGTTATGTTCATTTTCAAGAACACTAAATTCGCCTTTCTTAGGAACACAATGAACATGACTTACCCATTCACTCTCTTCTACATGAAAGATGATTCCTACATCTAACAAACGTATTATTTCGTTTCTTACCTTGTCTTTCATGTGAGTTTTGAGTCGTCGCTGAAAATCTGCGACCGGCCGAGATCCTTCATCCATAAATATTCTATGTGTGGCTGTTGAGGGACTAATCCCCTTCAAGCCACTCATCGAATACCCAAGATCATTTTGATGCATCTGGAGAACCCTCATAAAATTCTTCGCCTTTCTTAGGAAACCTTCAAGTCACTCATCGAATACCCAAGAGCATTTCGATGCATCTGGAGAACCCTCATCAAATTCGCCTCCTTTATTAGGAACACAATGAACAGGACTTAACCATTCACTCACTTCTACATGAAAGATGATTCCTGCATCTAACAAACATATTATTCTTTTCTTACCTCCTCTTTCATGTGAGGTTTGAGTCGCCGCTGAAAATCTGTGACCGGCTGAGATCCTTCTTCCATAAATATTCTATGGGTGGCTATTGAGGGACTAATCCCCTTCAAGTCACTCATCAAATATCCAAGAGCATTTCGATGCATCTGGAGAACTCTCATCATATTATCCTCCTCTTTTTCAACAAGGTTAGAACTTATAATAACCAGAAATTTATTTGTTTCATCAAGAAACCTATATTTTAATTCCTTTGGTAAAGTTTTGAGGATGGGAGGAGGAGCCTCATCTCCCTTACTTATGGGTTCTTCATATTTTGATTAATCTCAGCATCCACCTCAGGTGTAGAGTCAAGATAATCATCCATTTCAATTTTTTCTATGTCCCGAAGGATATTATTATTGTTTACTTAGCTTCTTCCTAAATCATCATCACGAGTCTCAATGACTACTGAGGCTAGATTAACGATATTACCTTGTTCCTCTCTTTCGTACTCATCATCGTCTAGGTCTTCAATAGCCGGCTTATGCTAAAATTTGGAGAAATGAAAATCCATTTTCTCTTCACCAAACTTGAGAGACACAGTTTGTCTCTTGCAATCTATGTTTGCTCATGTTGTATTTAAAAATTTTCTTCCAAAAATGATAGGACAATAAACATCGGTAGGCATATCAATAAGAATATAGTTAATGGAGTATTTATACGGTCCAACAAAAATTGGAACATCTCTAATTATTCCCATGGGGCTCTAAGCGTCTTATCTACAAGAATTATAGTCATGTCTGTATCTTCTAATTCAGCTGGTGTTAGTTCATTTTGTATTTTTAAATAAAAACTAAAAGGGATCACGTTAATAGCCGTCCCGATGTAATAGAGGCCATAATAGGAAGTTCCACCGAAAGTACAAGGAATAATAGGCTTACCAACTTATTTAGCTTTTACCTTTCCTTTGACGAATTTCGAAGCTTCAGTATCTAGCTCAATTACGTTGCAGTGCACAAACATGGTTAATATATCTTCTTTTCTCGATTCCCCTATCTATTGTACACTTCTTTAGTTTTTCTTTATTTGTGCCTCCTCTTCTAGCATCTTGAGGAATAGTCTTTTGTTCTTTGCATTGATCCTCCAGCTACCGAGCCATCATATGTTTTCTCTCCATCCTTGGGAAAGGAAGTGGTTAAACATATGGGAATACCTCCCTTAAGGTTCAACAGGGTCTGTGATTATTGGATCATCTTCTAGTACTGGATTGAGTGGCGGAGTGTAGTGAAGCCAGTCCTTCTTAGGGGCCTCAATGTGTTCTGTAAAAGACTAAAGGATTTGTAAAATAATATCATCATCAAGTTGAATTTCATCAACAGTCTCCTTTACTTTACCAGATTCTTTATAAGCATTGAGAAAATCATATTCAATTTCTATACCTCCTTCACCGCCTAAATCAAATCCCCATGTTTCTCTATTATGGCGAATTCATTCTAAAAATTCCCAAGCTTTAATTATAGTTAACTCCATGAAGTAGCCTCTGGAATTTGTGTCAAGCTTGTGCGTAATTTCTCGATCGCCCAACGTAACTCAGTTGCATTAAATGAGTGTGAGGATCCTCATCTAGATCATCTCCTTCAAAAGTTGTTTCTTTAATAATAGCAATAAAGCGAGCGTTGACCGCATATTCTGGTTCGCTCCCACTCAGGAATTCCTTGACGAGTCCTGTATTTAACTTCCCAAGGTATTTAGTCGCATCGAGCTGACTCATCAGTCCGAGTGCTGTCATGGTGCTTACGTGAAACTAGTAAGAAACTAAGAACAAATACGCAACTAAGAACAAATACCAATGGCGCTTCGCTCCTCAGAAACGGCACAAGAAAATAGCTTGATGACTGCAAGTGCACTGATCAATTGTAGCTATTTTAGAAGTAAAGATATCAAACCCATATAGAGATATTGGTAAATGTTTTTATGCCCCTCGTCACTATCTACCAAAGGAAACTTATAAGCTGCCTTTGATCTCAAGTAAAGGGTGTTTGAAAGGTTTTTGATTGTTTATGTAAAAGTAATGAAAACAAGTAAAAAAAAGCAAGTAACAAGGTTGTGTAAAAGCGTGGTTGAACTCAATAGGGCTAAAACATTCTCGAGGATGTAGGATACAACACTAGCATGATATTATTATTAATACATAGGATAATATACTTCTTGTGACATGAGATGTGTGGAGAGAGCTCCATAATAAGATGTTCACTACAGAGCTCGTAGGAATCCACTTTGTTGAGCTCAGAGTGAGGTCACCTATAAATAACCACTACGATGTTTGAGAGTAATCACCTATACAAACCACCGCAATTAAGGGTTTCCCCATGGATATTGTAATTAGCTTAGGGAGTCCCTCTTTATTCTCCTTTGACCGTGTAGGTTACAAGCCGGCGTCAATCTATCACGAAGCTATTCCAAGCATGATCCCAAAACACATCCAAAGGATTTCTCCCTATCTTTAGTCCAAAGGGCAAATGATATGTGGCCGACTACGCATACCATCTAAAGAGAGAGATCAAACACAAATCATAAATATATCATAGACCGGCTAGTCATACGGACACAAGATTAGATCATATTTATTACAAATTCATAATGGTGATAGGGTTTCTCCATCTATCCAAGAACATATAAACTACTCACACATGGAAGCAATCAATAACATCATCATAATCAAATGGATGGATACAAGTATGGAGGTATATCTAATGCAAACCACAATTGAATCTGGAATTACAACAAGATCTAATAGATGAGAGATGGGGTAGTGATGGTGATGGAGATGCACCGGTTGATGGTGAAGGGCATGATGCAATGTCTTCCAATTATCCGTTAAGCGCCTAGGATTTGACCCCAACCAAGTTCGTCCTTCAGATCCCTTTGAGATGTGGTTTTTCGTGGTTTCTGATGGCTGTGAATGTCGGATCTCACTCTCATATTTGCCAGGAGAAAGTTTTTGACGAGGAGAATGCATTGAAACCCAGTACAGGCGGACGGTACGAGCGGGCTCTGCCCATACCACCGGTCGTTATTGGTGTTGATTACTTTCTCTTGTTTGGTATTCTCCTTGTTGGGGATATACTTTCCGGGTATACCCACAGGACTCGCTGACTAGGGTGGCCCACTAATGGAGAGCTTTGCTTCACGGGCGGCCCAGTCTGGGAAAGAAGATAGAGTCCAATCCAGCTACAACAAGGCCTAGAAGACTTACCGACTTAGGCCTATAGATTACTTGTAGTCCAAGCTGTACTTAGTTTCCGACTCTATAAGATAGCCAAATATGTTTCTCATGTAACCCTACGTCTTGGCGCCTTTATAAGCCTGACCTATGGGGCCTTTAGGGCACTGGATCATAGATCAACCGCAACCAACTCGCACATGTGAACCTCTTTTGTAATCTGTTGTAACATCCGGCTCTAGCCAATATATTACTGGGTTGCTACCATTAGTACGATATGATCACCGCAGTCGGATCTGAACGTGGGTAAATCAATGCTCACCGCTCCTAGAACACCGTCAGGCTCAAGCCCCATATTCTCAATGCCTTTAGGACCCCCTATTATACTCGTCATCAATCTGACGACAGTTTGCACCCACCGTGGCGCCAGCGACCTTCAGACCTTCATTCCGGGTGGAATCTACGCTTGTAGGAATCAGTGAAACAATCGCCATCGGTCGTATTCTCTGCGCCAGTGACGTCCCTTTCGTTCCACTCGGTGAGACCTGGATTCCGACTGAGGAGCCCGTGACGACCTTCACCATCATGCCAATTAGCGAGATCGTTCTTTATCGGTTTCGCTGAACCCACTCAACTCACCCTTGAGGTGATAACCACAATGGAAGAAAAATCCGGATATACTCTGTCTGTGGAGGAGGGAGAGTTCAAGATCCCGGAAAAGCATGAACCCAGCCAGCCTGCTCCCATAGTGGAATAAGAGGTGGAAGAAAAATATAGATCTGATCTCCCTGTTGAGGTCGAATACACGGATGAGGAGTATATTCTCTTCGGATCGGGTTCTACGGTGCTGGAGCTAGAAAATCACTCTTGAGGCACATGATAAATCAGATGATGAAACGCCCCTACATTGACTACGAAGCAATCACTGAGATCAAGCAGATCTTTGAAGAAACGGAGGCGAAAACTCAACTGTTCCATTACCTAAATAAGCATTGCTTTGTGAGATACGTTGGCTCTGGATACAATTCTATCGATGCTGGAGCCAAAATTGATTCAGTTCTCGGTGCAATCGAAGAAAGTACAGACATGCCCGATTCCCCTCAGTAGTCACTAACGTCAAAGGAAATTTGAGATTATGAGATGGAGATGGAGGCATATGAACAAGAATACAACTCCAAAACAGAGCAAGGTGGAGTGGAGACACCTCCAAGACCATATGATAGCATGGAAGAAGACTCCACCTCGCAAGATGACATGGACATCGGAGATTCATCCGAGATCCAAAAGTCCAAGCCATCCATGACTAAGAGTACCGTTGGTAACTTATCTCCTGGTACCGGACCAAAAGCCGTCTTTGGCACTAGTATGCACGTAAAGGCTACTGGGTGGTCAAAGAGGAAGAAGAAGAACAAAAACCCGACACTCGCAGAACCAGTAGAGGAAGCCAACAATGAATAATCGATATGGAGAAACTAGACGAACATCCGTCTAATCCCACACCGATTGATCCTCCGGTTGATGGACATGTGGTCACCCATGGTGCACAAAAAATCTATGGAGATGCACTAATAGTTCCAATCTAAACTACTTTAGATCTTACGTCAGAGGATCTGGAGAAAAGGGCCGAGGATCTAGAGAAGCATCGCTTTCTTTTTCTCAAAGAGGCTAGATGCATCATCCAGATTAAGCAGCAGATAGACAACAATCCTGCCTGTTACCAGTCAGAATACAAGTGACTACCAAACAAGACTAGAGCTGGCCTAGTTCTTGCTAACAGGAAACCAGAAGTCAACCAAGATTTATTCGACAAAAAGGTTGAAGGAAAAATCCGAGTCTACAACACGCCAGTAGAAAACACTGCAGCTGCTCGAGCTATCCTCACCAATATCCCATCTCCAGAACAGGTCCAGCAGTGTGTATCATTGCTCGACAAGGGACTGCAGCAATAGAAAATGGCCGCGTCATTTAGCGGCAAACTGGTGTCAAAATCGGAACAATGTCGCACTGATGCAGGTCAAAACTCTGATGCAAGACCCCGAAGTGATCCAGATCAGTGTCATCGTTCTGCCCCTAGGGATGAAGAAAACTCAAGAACCGGATCAAATGGTCACCATCATAGGACCGCATGGGACTGGTCGGGAGTTCTTCTGTCTGCGTCCCAAGACGCCATGAGAGTATTGGATCATCACCAATGTTGGCAAAATAATGACCATAGAGATGAAGAATAAGAACGACGCCAGCAAGAGCGGGACTGGCAAAGAATATCGCCTCCGAGGCACACTAGCAATCTGGATGATGATAATGTCGGGCAAAGAAACAATGAGGATCACCCTGAAACAAGCAGGGATGAAGCCCAGCGTCGAGAAAACCAACATTAGAGCCACCATAAAGAAGATTCAGGAGCCCATTTCTCATCCAGAAATCACCCACCAGAGCCACCATCACCACCTAGCAGTGACCATGAATGATCTCATCGCAGCCATGGAAGCCGCAGGGGTGAGGGGAACAATAGAAGAAGAAGCAAGAATTCGACTCGGCCACCACACAGGCGTAGCAAGCAACCAAGGCGTAGATCACTCTCGCCGAATGATGCTGGCTACCGCATCGAATCTAACATAGCAGGACGATGGTACGAGGAGGAAGACATGTACATGGGACCCAAATTCTTTGGACCACGTATTCATCAGAAAAAAATTCTAGTTGACTTCGACATTACAAAACACATACAACCCTCCGACGGTGCGGCTTGGCCAGATACTTGGTTCCAGGATTATTTCCAGGCTTGCTGCATCACCAAAGGAGGAAACAGCCTAGTCGTAATCCGATATATCACACTTATGCTACGGAAGACGGCTCGATCCTGTCTCAATGAACTACCAAAGAACTTGATTCATAACTGGTATGATATGCAACATGCATTCTTTTTCAACTTCGACGGAACATACAGGAGGCCCTTCATAGTCGGAGACTTGCAGCATTGCACCCAAAGACCCAGAGAAACTTGCCGGGATTACCTCGGGCGATGGATCGACTCAAAAACCTCCGATGAGGGAGTAAATGAGCAAACTGCGATTAAAGCTTTCATCGCAGGGCTCCCAGTCGGATTATTGTGTCACAGGTTGAAGCACGACAAAGTTACCGACTTGGGAGAGATGATAGAGACGACAAGAAAATATGCAGACGCCAATGACGACTCAGAAGGATTGCTGAATGTTCTGGCCAACCCGCATGCGGACAAATGGCCAAAACAACAAGCTCAGAAGCGCAACAACACCTCAAAAGACAAACCTAATCCAGATAATGCAGGTGTCAACGCAACTTTCAGATCTGGAGGATGAGGAGGGCGCGTAGGCGGCCAGGGACGAGGCCACAGAACTTACCGAGTCTAGGGTAGAGGAGAGCAGCATCCTAGAAAAAGTAATTCCTGGGCCGACATTGCCAACAACCCTTGTGTACATCACCTGGATGGGAACGGGGATTCTACCCACACCAATGCTAAGTGGCGTTTCAATGATGACATCAAAAGAGACGAATCCGCTGGCTACAGAGCCAAGTGATGAAAAGGAAAGAAAATCCCGAGAAAGACAAAGAGGCCAAGGAATATTCTGACATGGAAGAAGAGGATGCCGCATATCCCAATTTGGATGGAAAGTAGGATTATCCTACAAAGAAAGATACCTACGTCTGCTTCCTTGGAACTTAGCCAGCTAAGGTCAGAAAGGCGGTTCTCCATGAGCTCAATGCCATGGTTCCGGCTGTACCCCCATTTCAGTATTGGTCGGATGTAACCATCACCTTTGACCTCAATGATCACCCGAAGAAAACACATCATCGAGGAAAGTACCCTCTAGTCATGAATCCTCTTATTGATGGCTACGAGTTCTCTAAAACTCTCATGGATGGTGGCAGTAGCATAAATATCCTCTATATTGAGACACTCTACCGCATGAAGATTCACGAAAGCCAGCTAAACCACAACAATGTGATTTTTTGGCATTTTACTAGGAAGACAAGCGGATTCACTGGGTGAGATTACACTGGACGTGTCATTCGAAACTACAAACAGTTATCGTACCAAGCCACTCTCCTTCGAGGAGGTACCATTCAAAAGTGTGTACCATGTCATTTTTGGATGTCCGACTTATTGGGGTTTCATGGCCCGTCCGTTCTACATCTACAATATGGTGAAACTTCTGGGTCCCAACAGCGTCATCACCATCCGAGAAAACCCGAAGAAAGCATGAGATTGCAAAGATGGATCTTCTACCTTTGCTGAAGCCGTGTTGCACGCCCAGCAGTACCAGGAGATCATGAAAAATACTGACCCGTTCGAGATGACCTCTATGAAGAACGAGTTACTAAAACCGAGTCTATAGTTCAAGGCAACAGAAGAGACAAAGAAGACGCTGCTGAAGGAAGATGATCCCTCCAAGTCGACCAACATAGGGGTAGGTTGATACCTCGCATAGGAAAGCATCCTTGTTGAATTCCTCAAAGATAATAAATATATCTTCACATGGCAACCTTCTGACATGACTGGAGTACCTAGGGAACTTGCCAAGCACTCTCTTAATGTTTATCCCGATGCTAGACCCATCAAATAGTACTTACAACGGTTTGGTGATGAAAAGCACAAAGATATAGATAAAGAATTAGCCCGACTAGATTTAGCCGGATTCATAACAGAGGTCATCCAGATAGATTGGGTGGCAAATCCTCTACTCGTCCCTAAAAAGAACACTATTGAATTGAGGATGTGTGTTGATTATACCTCCTTGAACAAGGCTTGTCCCAAAGATCCATTTCCTTTGCCAAGAATCGATCAAGTTATTAAATCCATGACAGCGTTGGAATTACTCTATTTTCTCGACGCATATTACGGATATCACCAAATACCGATGGAAAAATCGTATAAAATCATGACGTCTTTCGTCACTCCTTTCAGAACCGTCTGTTACAAAACTATGCCTTTTGGCTTAAAGAGCGCATGATCAACTTATCAATGTATTATGCAGCATTGTCTCAATGACCAAATCGGATACAACGTCTATGTATATGTAGATGACATAGCAATTATGTCCAAAAATAAGGAAATACTGATTTATGACTTGGAGGAAACATTTGCTAGCCTACAAAAATTCAATATGATGCTAAATCTGAAAAAATGCTTCTTCGGTGCCAAAAAATTGTTAGGTTTCATCTTTTCTGAAATAGGCACAGAGGTGAACCAGGGAAAAATCAAGGCTATACTAAACATTACAAGGCCGACTTGACTGAAGGACGTGCAACAACTCACTGGATGCATTGCAGTAGTAAGCCGGTTCGTCAGCCGACTCAGAGAAAGAGCCGCACATTTATACAAGATTTTGAAGAAAACCGACAAATTTGTATGGACCAAAGAAGCCAACGCTGCCCTACAAAGTTTGAAAGACCTACTTTCAAATCCACCAATCCTTGCTGCACTAGAGCCACATGAGCCTATGTTACTCTACATTGTAGCAACAAACAAATTTGTAAGTTTGGTAACATCAGTGGAGCGCAAGGAAGAAAATCATGAATACCCAGTACATCGTACAACTTATTACATAAGAGAGGTCCTGACCGAGTGGAAGCAAAGGTATCCACATTACCAAAAGCTGGCCTATGGAGTATTCTTTGCAACTTTCAACATTGAGTACAAGCCACGTACATCAATAAAATCCCAAATACTTGCCAACTTTGTCGCTGGTTGGCAGAGATAGAAGAAAATACAAGCCCTCCAAACCGGAAATTTTGGACCCTTCACTTCGACAGATCAAAATTATGGGGGGCTCGGGGGCTGGCATGGTGCTCAAGTCACCCTAAGGAGATAATTTGGTCTATGTGTTAAAAATCCACTTCACGGCAACCAATAATATTGTCGAGTATGAAGCATTTTTACATGGAATACGCATGGCAAAAAACATTGGTGTTACTCAAATCATGTGTTACAGAGACTCAGATTTAGTTGCCTAGCAAGTATCTGATATCTGCAACGCAATAAACACATGGCAGTAGTTGTGGATGAATTATCCAAATCGTTCGAGATTTTTGAGGTTTAACACATCCCTCGAGCAAAAAATGAGGAAGCAGATGTGCTCTCAAGGATAGTCTCTACGCGGAAACAAGTTTCGGATGGTGCTTTTCTAGAGCACTTAAAAGTTCCCTCTATCACAAGATTTGATGATAACTACCTGACGAAACCCGACTCACCTTTAGTAGAACTTTTTGGCTGTAATTCCTAGCTGGACACAACCCTATATGAATTTCCTGATAGACATAAAATTACCCGAAGACGAAGTACTGGGCCGATAGATCGTCCCACGAGCAAAAGCCTATACGATTGTAAATGGTGAGGTCTATAAGCAAGGTGTTTCTGGGGTTTTCAAGCGCAGTATATCTCTGGAAGAAGGCGGATGCAGTCATCACGCTGTAGCCAGATCCTTAGTGGAAAAGGATTTTCCACACAGATTCTTTTGGCTAACAACTAAGGCAGATGCCGAGAAACTGGTCAAAACATGCAAAGGCTACCAAAAGTACGTCCGCCAGGCGCATGTTCTGGCTGATCATCTAAGAACAATCCCTATTAGATGGCCATTTATGGTCTAGGGAATTGACATGGTAGGACCGTTTAGGCTGGCAAAATGTGGATTTACTCACCTACTAGTGATGGTGGATAAATTTACAAAATGGATTGAGGCTAATACTTTAACAAATTGCGATGGAGCCAGAGCTAGAAAGTACATTGAGGACGTGATCATCCGATTCGGATATCCGCACAGTATTGTTACTGACAACGGGAGCAACTTTTCCACGGGAGAATTAGCCGAATTCTGCGAAGATCAAGGAATCCAACTTGATATTGCATCAGTCACACATCCACAAGCCAAAGGATGTAACACCCCTAGTTTTACTAATAGTAATTAGATTTTGTATGTGCATAGCATGAGCATCATCTTAAAATGCATGCAAAAATAACCACAAAAACCTAAACCCTAATTCCCCCTCTCTATTTGAAAACTTTCAAATTGTTTTTAGTATTTTGAAATACCAAAATGTATGGAACCCAAATGGTTATTTAAGGGTCTCTACAATATTTTAAATGTTTACAAAAGTTTTTGTGTTTTGGAAATATCCAAAACATATTATAAATGAAAATACAAAGAGAAAATAGAAAACAGAAAAGAAAAATTGTTTCTGTAAATAAAAACATTCCCTAACCTAATATGGGTCGCAACCCAATTCTCTTCTCCCTTTCCCGTCGCTCGCGCACAACACTTCCTGGCAGAGTAGCAGCCCAAGCGGAGCCCAAGCCTGCGTACCCCTTCGTCGCTTCTATTCTCCCCATCTTCCTCCCGAACGGCAAGCTTCTCTATGTCATGCCGCCGGCCATCGATATCTACCGCCTTCTCCCGGTCGTCCGACGAGCTCCCCGACGAAGATAAGAACCGCCCCGAGGCTCCCTCCCGTCCTTATCCTCTCTCGCTCTCCCCAGCAACCTCTATATTTTCCTCGTCCGCGAGAGCCGAAACCCAAGCTCGTCGGCAACCACTGATCGTTGCTGTTTCCGACCACCCCAGGACAAGCCGACACCATCACCATGACCACCTCGTCACGCTTGCTCATCTCCTTGAAGCACGCACGCGGGTATGGCTCCCCCTCGCCGGATTCGAGCTCGTTCCTGTCACTGGCCGCCGCAGTCGACGCTTCAATTCATCATCATTTGACCTTGCCTCGCCTCCCCGACACCACCGTTGAGCTTAGGGTGAGCTATCGGTCATCGCAGACCCCTACGCCTTCTCCCTCTGGCTCTCTAGCCTTTTCCCCACGAGCACCTAGCGACGTCGCTGTTGCCCGCTGTCGGAACCTCCGCTCCGGTGGTCATCTTTGGGTGGTGCCACCACTTCCTGCTTGCCCGTGACACCCTCTCTCCAACGCGCACATCCGCTCTTCCAGGCGAGCTCGGCATCATCGGATCCATGCATCACCTGGGAGCTCCCCTCCATTGATGACATCAGCATGATGTCATGCTGGTGTCATATTTCCTTTTCTTTTTCTTTTAGCATTTTCTGTAATTGTTTTCTATAATTATTTTGTAATTGATAAATGCTGACAGGTGGGTCCGCCCTGTAACTGATACAAATATTTTCATAAATGTTTTTTGTTTAATAAAATGTTAAAAGTAATTCCAAAATATAATTTTTTTATTAATATTCTAAAAATTATTTAAATTGAATTAAATTGGGAAAATTCATAACTAATTCATTTTAAATTAGAAAAATACAAATAATATATCAAATGTTTAGAAAACTAAGATCTACATAATAGCAGCATAATCATGCATTGTTAATCAACTTTCATGACAAGTTTAATTAAAAGAACATAATCACCCCTCTCATATGAATTTGGAGATTCCCCGAGTTAGGGTTCGTACCCCTCGAAACCCCGTTTAAAATGACAAAGCATGTTTTAGGGTTCATTTCAATAACTTTAAACTTGTCATATTATCATTCTTGTTTGAGCATTGCATCGATGCCATGTGTTGATCGTTTCCCTCTCTTTCCGATGTTTACTTCTCTCCGGTAGAATACGATATCGAGAATGAGATAGAAGGTCGAGATCAACACCATCGAAGGTTATCGACAAACAAATCCAGATGATGTACCTGAAGAACTATAGCTGTGTATCAACTCGAAAAGGCATGCAAAGCCCCACATATACATATGAATCATATACTTTCAAAGTATTTCAATTATTGCCATGTGCATGCGATTCTAAAGTCTCTTATCAATAGATAGAGTAATCCTATCTGATGGATGTTACCTTTGAAGCCTATATTCCCTGATCCACTACTCCTAGCATAACTAGGGTTTGTCTTGTGAAGAATTGCTTGAGTTGTTACATCTGTTGTGCTTAGCCATGAATAGCCGTTACCGCTGGTCCATCTAGTTGATGAATTAGAGGTGCGATTGAACCGAGTATGACAGGATGACGTGGTATGATCAGAGATGAAAGTTAAACATGCTAAGGCTTGTATGGGAGGCCATGGTGGGTTGTGGTTTTTGCAGTCCCATACTTGCCACCACTAGGACCTGAGTTCTTGCCTCTTGAACCAAGACAAGCGTACAGCCACACAGGGGCCTGGGACCCCCCTCGACCAACTAACTTGCCTAGTAGATTCCATGTGTCACATAGTTCATGCTTTCCATTCGACAGACACATCTTGGTTGTTCTTGAATGGAGGTGAAGGAGGTGCATTCATAACAGGTAGGTAAGCGTGGCCGGGAACAAGAGAGGCACGACCTTCGTAATCTTGAACCCCGCACACATCTCTAGGGACTGGCTTCGGGACTCGACCCGTTACGGTGGCATCTCCTTAGTGTGTGACTCATGGTCTTGGCGAAAGCAAGGTAAAGGTCGTGTCTAACCACCCTCTACCTCCCTTACAAGGAAGAGGGCTTATCTAGTGGCATTAAGAGAAGGTTAGTACGTGTGGGTAAAGTTGTACACCCCTACAGGGTATTAATCTTTTCGAAAATCCGTTTCCATGATTATGGACGACTGGGGAACGGATTCTAAGATCATAGAGAACTTGAACCTAATCATAAACCTTGGCAAGTTGAGTAACGTGTGCTTAAGGATGCTTCCTCATGGGTACGAGGGGGTGATCTTAGTTGGTAGGTTCAGCTAATAAAGATTCGATGGATATCAAAAGATGATCAAAGCTAGAGTTACCGCTCTCTTATCCCCTTTTAAAATATTCTGGTTAGTCGAAATTCTTCTCCCTCTTGTGTTACAAAGAAATATGGCTTTATGCAAAATAACTCCACCAGCCATAAGTCTTGCAGAGTACACCCTGTACTCACCCTTGCTTCGTTGAAACTTTTGCATCATAGTAAGTGGTACCATAGAAGATGAGTTCTTTATGACATTGACATTAAAGATTAGCTTGGGGTTCCTAATCGGCAGTCTGGGATCTATGGATTGGACGTCATCGTTATGCTTCAGGCCTCTTTGGACATTTGTTAAGTTTTCTATACTTAATAGCATAATTTTCCTTCCATTGTTTGATGTTTGTGGTCAGTGACCTCTGCTTGTAATATTTGGTTCTTTGCTCAGTTATGAGCTTGCTGTAATAATTTTGTGTCATAGGGTCACTGTTGTGTTACCGATTCTCTCTCTATACGCTTTCGAATTTAGGTTAGGCTTATGTTCAGACGAAGGTCTGGGATTTGTCTAGCCTTAATCCTGGGGGTGTCACAATGGACAAGTTAAAAGGGAAAACATAATCTTTTTACAAGGACTCTGACCTCGTCTCGAGGCAGCACTTTATCTTGTTGCGGGGGCTTGGGCGAAAGAATTACCATATGTGATATGGAGCTTACAAACAACTCCTAATAGGTCAACCAGATATACTCCTTTATTCTTGGTCTACAATGTACAAGCAGTTCTTCTGAGTGATTTCATCCATCAATCTCCCCGAGTCAAAGTGTATTTCAAAGATGATGCCAAAGTTTCTCGACAACATGATCTCGACATAGTCGAAGAACTCTGCGTCATTGTGGATCAGAGATCTACAACCTATCAGTAGAAGTTACACAAGTACCATAGTCAAAGAGTTCAAAATAGTTCTTTTGGAAAGGGTGATTTGGTTCTCCGACTCGTGCAAAAAAGAAAGCAAAAAATTTCCCCGATTTGGGAAGGACCTTTTATGATCAGCCGGGTTCTGCATAATGGGTCATATTATTTAACCAATATGAGAACAATCAAGAAAAGACCTGACACTCAGAAGAGAAACAGAGCTGGTTATAGTATACATCCAAATGAATTAGACCGTCCTTGGAATATTGCACAGCTACGTCCCTTCTATTCTTAGTTATATTTCCTTGTAATCATATGTAGATGTTCAAAGATAAAAAAAAGTGTTGGTTACCGCATAATTTTCTAAGTTTTTTACCATCTTATTTCCAAAAGAGCATGTCAATTTAAAAAATCCCACGATGCTTGAAAGTACTTTATGCTCATGTTCGTTATGGTTATCATTTTTGAAAATCTATAAAAAATGTTACCTTCGGGTGTAAATCTCATTTTATGTTTATACTTTGGTTTTTATCTGATTGCTTAGACACGGGCATTTTTCGAGTAATGAATTGTTGGTACTGGAAGCCGGTTTGGTTTTTGAGTTTAAACTGGTTTAGCAATTGCGCTCCGTTGCTCAGAAAAGTTTCCATGCTAAAGGTTGGCCGGCTCATGAAAGGGATGATGCTGAAAGCCAGATAAAATGATAAGTGCAAACAGAAAGTTCTTAGGAAATTTTCGAGCATGCATCAAATATATACAAAAATTGCTAAGTAGTAAATCAACAAGTTCTTACACACCAGCACATAAAAACACAAAATATAGTGCCCATAATTAGAGACCATATGAAAGTTTTAGGATAATGCATCAAATTTTTTATGTTGCAGATTCAGGTGGTGGTGGAGACCTTTGAGCGCTGGAGTCGATATCATCGCCATCCTAGTCAGGAGACTCAGATGTTTCGTCGTTTTGAACGAGGCTATCTTCCGGCTCTTTTGGGGAGGGAGGCACAACGACAGATTGGAAGAATTGTGTCGTGTAGTTCATCATCTCCGCCACGCGACAAGCATAGCCTACACAAGACTATTGGATGGCCTTGACGTCTTATGGGTTACCCTCATCGTCCTCGTTGGTGATGCCCTTGGTGACGTGCCAAATTTGCCTCTTGCTATGGTGACTCATCACCATTGTAAGGGCAGTTTGCGCAGTAGTCCGGGCGTACAATATTTTCCAGTCTTCGATAAGCTTCGGAATAACCTTAGTTGTGTCCCTCATTTCGAGTACTGGCAAACTGCTCAGGTCAGAAAGATTCACCGACTCGCTAGCTTCTTCAAGAGTTTGGTGGAAGTCGAAGAGAACATATCCGAATGACTTGATGCACTCGGAACAAGGTTCAGAGGAGGAACAATCAAAAAGATGCAGAGTATCTGGGAAAAATAAAATCAAAAAACTAACCAAAACACGTCGGAAAATAGAAGGGGAAAGATAATATCGGGGAAGTTATCAACCACGAAGTGGTTCCACTGGGAATGCTTCTCCCAGAGATTCTTCAGCTCTGCTTTGGTGGCTTGGGAAAGATCTCTTTGGTTGTCGAAATCTTTCTTTAGCTCAACAATTTCTTTATCACGAAGGGCCAGCGGCCTTTCGAGCCTCTCGGTCTCCAGATTGATCGACTCGAGGAGGTTCTTCGCAGATTTTTCATTTTCATCCTTTAGCTTCTTCAACTCCTCGCGTAGTTCTGCAATCTCCATCTGACAGACCTTGAAGTTCTTGGCCTCCTCCACAATCTTGCTTGATTGCTTCAGCAAAATCCTCAAAAGACCAAATATGAGCTGAAAGAAATATTCAACTAAGACAATAACTATGACTGAGTGTCAGAAAAGTTTACCTTCTGCCTCATCCCTCTCAATTTGCAACTTGGAATTTTCAAGATGCAAAGGTGAAATGGATTGTATGGGCACCTAGAGGGAGTGGGGGTGAATAGGATCCACTCAATTTTTTAGTTTTTTTTCAATTTTAGGCTTAACACAAAGTAAATTCTCTAGATATGCAACTACGAGAATTTCCCTATATGCAAACCTATCTACTAAACACGTAAAGTGAGGACCGAGGAAACCGTAGTGGAGCATGCGGAGACACATGGATTTTTTACCGCAGTTCCTTCCTTGTTAAGGGAAGTACATCGGCGGTTCTAAGAACACCACACCACAATAGGCCTCACCCTATTCTCTGATGGATCTCGCCACGAAAGGCCTGATCAACCTTCTCCACTATTTGTACCCTTGAAGGCGGGAACGGTGCCTTTACAACTCTAGGAGGGCACACATCCAAAACCAAATTGGATGCTCCCGTAATGACAACAAGCTGTCACAAGAACACGGATTATCAATATAATCAAATCAAGGATCTAGATATTTGCAAGAAATACTAGATCGAGGGTTCTCAAATGAATGGAGAGGAGGTGAAGCTCTTGATTGCGGTTGATGAATATCGATCCCTCCTTCGACTCCCCAAGGGACGGGGCCTTTGGGTGCATGAAGGTGGAGATTTCTTGGATGGAACTTGAGGAGCAGATCTTGTCTTTTTTGAATGAACCAAGAGTTCTGGAAGGAGAGGGAACATATTTTTAAATATCCTCTGCCTAGAACTGGTCGTTGGAGCTTTTTGGGGCGGATTATCCGCCCCCCACTAGGGGCGGACTATCCGCCCTGGGGATAAAATGCGCCCCAGAGACGAAAAGTCTAGGGAAAAATCCGCCCCCCACATAGTGGGTCAGACCGAGCTTGACTTGGTGAAAATCCTCGAGGGGGCGGATACGCCCCCTCAAGGGGCACACTATCCGCTCCTAGGTAAAAATCCGCCCCAGAGACGTAAAGTCTGGGCGAAACTCCACCCCCCTCTCTGAGTGACGCACCGTGGCTACCTTTGCAAATCTCCTTGGGGCAGACTATCCGACCCCCTTGAGGGGCGGATTATCCGTCCTGGGCAAAAAACCGGCCCTGGCCGGAAAATCCGAGAGATATTCCGCCTCCTCTTTGGGTGGCGCGCCCTTGTGCCCTTTGTGATTGGGGGAGGGGTGGATTATCCGTCCCCTGGTAGGGGTCGATTATCTGCCCCCCTAAAACACTTTGAGGATCTGCAACACTTCAGCACACATTAAATAATCCTTGATATTGCTATCTAACACACAAAACACTAGGGATCATAAAATGTTCTTTCAATCTCCCCCTTTTTGGTGTTAGATGACAATACTAGGATTTGCAATAAAACCTACTAACATAATCTTCAAGAAATGGAAGAGGCTCCCCCTAAATGTGTGCATATTAATAACTTGCATTTGAATACAAATACACACACTAAGGAAGCAAATTTCATAACATTGACGGTTATTACATGGATGAGTTAGGGAAAACATATGGCATACCACTGGTATGTCAAATAGCCAATATGATAATTCCAAAATTCCATATGACATCAAGATAATTCCAAACTCCATAGATAAATCCAGAATTCCATACGGATAGTTCCACAAGATAAATCCAGAATTCCAGAATTCCACACCTAATTCCACATGACATAGTCTCATACAATAAAACCAAGCACAAATAAAAGTTCAACACTAAGGGGCACAAGCGACCGATAAAGAAAACAAGTGATAAATAGGTAAA
This sequence comes from Avena insularis, assembly GCA_023614405.1. Taxonomy (NCBI): domain Eukaryota; kingdom Viridiplantae; phylum Streptophyta; class Magnoliopsida; order Poales; family Poaceae; genus Avena; species Avena insularis. The sequence goes on from CM042697.1 coordinate 271,971,663, forward strand.
TACTTGCGCCCAACCTATGCAAATCCAAGACCTAAATAGAACTACTTCTCCCCCTTCGGCATCGAAACGCCAAAAAGGAAGAAGAGCGATGCTAGCGCCCCAGAAGATCACCAAACTGAGATGGTACTACACACCCAAAATTGCAAGAATAAATCAATTAAAAGACAAGATTGGGTGTGTTTTCCATAAGAAAAAAAGATATGCAAGAAAATCCAAAAGGAGCCAATCGGAACCGACTTTCCTCAAGGAAGAGGGCGGTGGCCGAAGCCACCATGTTGGAGCGCATTGCATGACACCGCGAAGATGTATCTTGAGTTTAAAACCAATTCTCATCCATGACCCATATATCACAAAATGATATTAGGGGAAATGATTTTTCTTGCTTTCATCATTATGGGGGAGGGTTATCCCAATCAATTAGGACCACACTCCTCCTATGTCTATTCCCGCATCTAAACCAAATACATGAGGAGGTGAAAGTGCGTATGCAAGGGTAGTCAAGCCAAGGTTCTTGAATCTATGATATTTAGCTCATTCCTCAAATAAAAAACCTTGCTTCATCAAGTGGCTTCATGAAAATATCAGCAAGTTGGTTCTTCGTTCTCACAAAAGACAGCGCAATATCGCCACGAGCAACATGATCCCAAATGAAATGATTGTGAATCTCAATATGCTTTTTTCTTGTATGTTGCACCAGATTGTAAGCAATTTTAATAACACTATCATTATCACATAAAAGAGGCACTTTGTCACAATTGACACCATATTCCTTTAAAGTTTGCCTCATCCATAATAATTGTGTACAAGCACATGCAGCAACAACATATTCAGCTTCAGCAGTTGAGGTGATATACAATTTTGTTTCTTCGAAGACCAACACACTAGAGACCTGCCCAAGAATTGACATGCACCAGAAGTTGATTTTTGATCATCCTTGTCACTAGCCCAATCTAAATTAGTATATCCACATAGAGAGAAACTAGAGCCTTTGGGATACCATAAACCAAAATTTGGGGAATCGACCAAATATCTGAAGATTCTCTTAACCTCCACTAAGTGGTTTTCTTTAGGAGCGGCTGGTTACCTTACACACACTCCTACACTCAACACGATATGGGGTCTAGATGCGCAAAGGTAAAGGAGAGACGATCATGGATCGGTATACCTTTTGGTCCACATCTTTACCCTTTGGATTAAGCTCGAGATGACATTTAGTTTGCATTGGAGTAACAACACCATTGAGATCCGTCATCTTGAACCTCTTGAGCATGTCTTGGATGTATTTATCTTGATTAATGAAGTTCCCTCTCTAAGTTGCTTGATCTCGAATCCAAGAAAGAACCTTATTTCTCCCATCATAGACATCTCAAACCTATCAGTCATAAGCTTTGAAAATTCATCATTAAAAGCTTGATTAGTAGAGCCAAAACTAATATTGTCTACATATAGTTGGCATACAAAAAGCTCCATGTTAACCTTCTTAGTAAGAAGAGTGGGATTGATTTCTCCCAACTTCAAATCCACGTCTAACAAAAGCTCTTTAAGGTGCTCATACCACGCACGTGGGGCTTGTTTAAGGCCATAGATCGCCTTATCATGTTTGTGGACATGGTTCGGAAACTTGGGGTCCTCAAAAACCGGGGTTTCTTAACATATACCAACTCATATAGAGGACCATTAAGAAAAGCACTCTTAACATCCATTTGCTATAATTTAAAATTATGATGAGCAACATAAGCAAGAAGGATACGGATGGACTCAAGGCGAGCCACATGAGCATAGGTTTTGCCGAAATCGATGCCTTCCACTTGAGAGAATCCTTGAGCGACCAGCCTTGCCTTATTCCTTACAACAATGCCATTCTCATCTTGCTTGTTCTTGAAAATCCACTTTGTGCTGATAACATTGCAGCACTCTTTGGGTTTTTCTACGATCTTCCAAACTTTGTTACGCTCAAAATTATTCAGTTCTTCATGCATTGCAACCACCCAATCTGGATCTTCAAGAGCATCAAAGACCTTCTTTGGTTCTACCATTGATATATGAGCTTTATGATCACAGAAGCTAGCAAGTTCTCTTCTAGTAGACACTCTTCTTCTTAGATCACCTACAACCTTGTCAAGAGCATGGCCCCTTAACTCAAGGTTCCGATCAGCACAAGATTTGCGACGAGCTTCAATTTCCTTATTGTTTCTCGTAGGAGTTGATTCAACATTTTGATCCTTGTCTTGGCCACTACCTTGTACTTGATCTTGATCTATACTCATAACAGGAGGCTGTTGTTGTTCTGGATCATTAGGGCCAGATAATCCGCCCCTAGGTGGGGTCGAATAATCTGGCCTAGGAGTTTAGGCTTCAATTTCTTCTTCCTGATTGCCCCTAACATGACTTGGAAAGCCAGGGCTGGATAATCCTCCCCTTGGGGCCGGAGAATCTGGCCTGGGATTTCCAGAAATTTCCTACTCGTCTTGATTTCCCCTAGAGCGTGTTGGAATGCCAGGGGCGGATAGTCCACCCCTTAGAGGGGGCGGATTGTCTGTCCTAGGACTACCATTTTTCCTAGAAGACAGATGATCTTCAGGAGGTTGTGGTGTTGGTGCAGTAGTTTCTCCAGCAGTAGGGGCCTGTTGATCTTGTGTAGATGAGGGATCCACTTGAGTGGAGCATTGTCCTTCCCGATCCGCCACAAGGGGTTCCTCAATGGGTCGGACAAATCCCACACCCATTCTTACTATGGCATCTTGGGGTATTTCAACATCTGCATCACAAACATCAACTTGCCCCTCATGGGATCCATCATTTTCATCGAATTCCACACTACCAGATTCTACAACAATTCCGGAGAGCTTGTTGTAGACTCTATAAGTGTGGGATTTGGCACGTAACCAACAAAAATACCTTCTAAAGCCTTACACTCAAATTTAGACAAAAAATATCCTTTGATGATAAAGAAACACTTACAACCGAATACCCAGAAATATGATATGTTGGGATTATTACTGGTAAGTATTTCATATGGTGTTTTTTCCAAAATCTTGCGGAGGTAGAGCCGATTTGATGAGTGACAAGCGATAGATATGGCTTCAGCTCAAAAGTTGTATCGTGACTTGAATTCAGCAAACATTGATCTAGCCATATCCATCAAAGTATGGTTCTTCCTCTCGGCTACATCATTTTGTTGAGGGGTGTATGCAGCGGAATATTGATGTCTTATCCCCTCTTCACTTAGAAATTCACTTAATGTGTAGTTCTTGAACTCGGAGCCGTTGTAACTTCTTATTGCCAATATGGGGACATTGTGTTGATGCTGGACCTCATTGGTGAAATCAAGGACCGTTTGTTGAGTCTCACTATTTAGCTTGAATGTGACACCCCTGGGATTAGGGATAGACAAATCCCAGACCTCTGTCTGATATATGCCTAACATAAAGCTCGGAAGCGTACAGAGAGAGAATTTATAACACAACAGTGACCCTAGCATGGAGAAGGTAAGGATGTCATTGATGGGCTCGATAACAAGCTTATCTATACATTCCAAGAAAACAGACTCACATGTTGTATGAACACGGCATAGACATTGGTCAGACTAGAGAACATGAAGATGTAACTAGGTGAAACATCATAGGTAGATACACCATAAAGATTGTCCTTGGAACTGAGTTTGATTTGACGATTGCCCAAATCAAATCAAAGGAGGGAAGATAACATATCCACAAAGTACATACTATCTTACTTCAACAAGAACACAACTATACATCCCTTGAGAAGGAACTAAGTCAGATAGAACTTTTGTCTTACAACTCTCCAAGTTGTTGTTTAGCTCAACCAACTAGTTCAGGATTATTCAATACAGATCCTTGAAGAAAGGGCACTTCAGAGAACTTGCTTGCTCAAGAACTTGGCATCACGGTCATGTGGCAACATGGCGATACTTCTAGTAAGACATCCATAATATTACGAACCACCGATATGTCAGTTAGCTAGAGAGGAAACTTGCTTTGTAAGGAAAGAAGACGTAATCTCAAAGCTTCGACACAAGCCTAACTTTTTAACCAAAGAGGGTGCACTAGACGAATGGACTTGGTAGCACAATCATCCTTGGCTTAGTGATAAAATTATCCATCACGCTAAGAATGATACAAATGTCCTTTGAGTTCAAAGCAATAAAAATTGCTAAGAATATTAGATGGCCACATCAATACACACACATCATTCATGAGCACGAAAGCTCGAGGAAGGGTGGGTAATTATGTGTAAGAGAATCACTTCATTAAGAGGGTCATGAAACTCATCACGACCTCTTAGTATAAAAGAGTGCGACAATTTAAGGTAGAACAGAAAGAAGCTAATCAATGCCTCTTGATCTGCGGATTACAACACTTTGACCTGGTCCAAGAAATGATGATGTACGGCAGTTTGTTTCTCCTCACATCCCAAAATGGTTTGTCTCGACGGACCACAATATTATCTTGCATCGAAAGACACAGATGCACATTTACTACTTGGCTACCAACTGATAGACAAAGGTCAGAAAAAACAAGGGCAAAGGAACATGCTCAGGATGGAATCCCGAGGTGTAGTTGCATAAGTCAACAATCTTCCGAAAACCAATGCATACAAAAGGAAGGTGTGGTAGAGTCACGATTATAGATGTGATACTCAGTAGGAGAACTCTTGTCATGATATATTTGGTTCCATTATAGAACATATGCCATAGCATCTGGTAGGGGAAGTCCTTAATTATCGCAACTCAATCACGACAATAACCACAAACTTGAAGGCTATACTGGAAGGTATTAGCCATCCTAAAGTAATGTGTGAACATTAGCTACATGGGTCAAAAAAATGGATCTTGGGTTAACGTTTAGCTTCATGTACAAGATTCACAACACCAAAATCTAGCACAATCGGGGATCTTAGGTCTCTAGTGTGTTGGTCTTCGGCAGAGATTGAAAGGAGGATGAGGAGGTTCCAACAGTGTCCTTGGCACGGCACGGGGTGGCTGGGGATGGCGGAGATCGTCGGTGACTGCAAGGTCTAGGTGTAGGGTTTGCGTGCGAGAGAGGAGGAGAAAGGGAATTGGGCAGCTAGGGTTCTCCGGCGGTGGCGCTAGAGCTCTTATAGACGCTCGGGGGCGGCGGCGTTCATCGTAGCGCACGGCAGAGCATCGGGTGGCCTGCGGCAAGCCACCGAGATACTTCGGCAGCAGGAGGGATACGACAGGGGCGGGGTGAAGCGGTACCGGGCCATGTTGGGCCGGTTTGGGCCCAGGTGGGCCACGCGGAAGCGCGCTGAGCGGCAGGGAGAGGTAGAGAAGGGTTGGGCTGCGGCCCAGATTAGCTAGATGTCTATTTTTTTCTACTGATACCTTTTTCTTTTCTGTTTTTACTTATTTTTTGTATGTTCAATTTTCAAATATGTTTTGAATATTTCCATAATACAAAAACTTTTGAGAACATTTAAAATACTAGAGGGCCCTTATAATCCATTTGGGCTCCATAGGTTTTGGGTTTTTAAATTATTTCAAAACCATTTGAAAGGTTTCAAAGAGGAAGGGGAAAATATGGTTTAGGGTTTTGTGATTATTATCTTTCTTGCATGCATTTTAAGATGATGATGCTCATGAATGCACATTCAAACCCAAATGTCTATTTATTAAAACTAGGGTTGTTACATTGAAGAAATAGACCCAAGTGTATTTTGAGTAATCATCGACTATCACCAAGCAATATTTCTTCCCACCAAGGCTAGCATGAGATGGAGGACCAAATAAGTCCACATGAAGTAATTCCAAGATCCTCTTTTCCACTTGTGGGGAGAGTCTGCATCTTGCCTTGAACGCATGCCCTGCAAACACGATCTTTGGCAAACGAAACATTGTCTTTTAGTCCAAGGATGTGGCCTCCCTTTTGAATACTTTGCAAAGTTCTCATGTTGACATGGGCTAGACGGTGATGCCATAACCAGTCCATGTCGGCTTTTCCGAATAAGCACATCGGATCCTTTGTGGTTCTTCCCGAAAAGTCCACCACATATAGGTCATTTTTGACGTACCCAACGAAAGCGACCTTTAGAGACTTGCTCCAAAAGAGTACCACTAAATCACCATCAATGAAAACATCAAAGCCCATCTTACCAAGGGCACGAATTGAAAGTAAATTATATCTGAGGGTATCAACAAGCATGAAGTCCACGAGAGATATATCATGGCCAACCACTACCTTGCCAAGACCCAATACCTCAGATTTAGACTTATCACCATAGGGGACTGATCATGATTGGGCCTCATCTCCGTGATGATCTCTTTGCTTCCGGTAATATGACTAGTGCACCCACTATCCAGCACCCATTTAGAACCACCGGAAGCATAACCCTGCAAGAGAATTACTTCTTGGTTTTAGGTACCCATTTTTCAATGGGTCCTCTCATGTTAGTAACAAGCGTCTTTGGAACCCAAATAGACCAAGAAACATATTTATCAAAATGACCAACATAATTAGCATAGACATCACCATAGTAATCACTAAATAGTTCATAATTAGGATTGTTAGACCCTGCAAAACCAATATGGTCAGTTTTGGATTTTGTGATGTTCTTCTCAATGGTGCTTGTCTTTTCTTGTTCACTCTTGGTCTTCTTCTTCTTGGACTTGGAAACATAGCCAAGTCCCTATTTTCCAAGATTTGATCTTTGCTTGGAAGAATATCATCAAGAACTCCCTTAACATTGTGAGTGGAGTCTTTGGCAAGCTCATCTTCCACCCTAGCATTTTCCTTGTGAATATATGTTGATTTAGATGTGCTAGGAACATCATATTTAGTCAATCGAATTTGGAGCTGATCATGATACTTATTGAGAATAGAGAATTCACTTTTCAAAGCCTTGTGAGAAATGTCAAGTTTCTCCAATTCCTCGGAGAGTCTAGCATGAGCAGCCCCAAAGTCAACCTTTTCTTTCTTTAGTTTCTTTGCTTTGGCAACTGCATTGTCATGTTCCTTAACAAGCTTTGTCACCACTTCTTCATGTGACTCGTCAATAGGCTCAAGTCTATCTTCAAGAGAAACACGAGCCTCTTCCTCTTCTTCTAGAGCATGTTTTAGAGATGCAATCTCCATTGCATCTTCCCTTTCAATTATGCCCTTTTCTTCAAGAAGCACTTTATTTTGGGCCAGCTGGTCCATGAGAGCCTCAAAATGTATTTTGGGCTCACCTTGCAAGTTAGTGATAAAATAGTCCAAATAAATAACTTCTTCTTTAACCTTAAGACTAGTAGGATCATCCATGTCAATCATAGCCTTGGGAAAAGAAGTGTTAGAAGATGATACCTCAGAACCTCTTTCCATGAGGCAAGTGGCGTTCTTGCGGATGACGTTTTCGTTCAGAGAGTCGAAGAGAGATGTTGGTGTAGATGTGGTGACTATAGCAGCCACCTCTCGAGAGCTATCATCCTCATCTTCATCTTCACTTCCCAATGTATACTCCTCTTGAGCTACTAATACTATCTTTGGTTGCTTCTTGAATGGAGCATTCTTCTTCACAAATTGCTTCTTTCGCGGAGCCTTTGACTTCTCCTTGAGAATGAGTCTTCCTCCAATATCTTCTCTACTTTGATAAGGATACTCAGCTACAAAGTGTAGCCAGTCTTCACAATTGAAACATGTCCTCATCTTGGGACCGTTCTCCCTTCTTCCATTTGCTCCACTCTTGTGTTCTAGTTCAGATTTGCCTTTGGCTGGATCCTTCCAAAAATTTCTAACATAGAAGGCCATGTATTTTCCATGATTTCTCTTAACATCCTCAGGACATATGTCTTCTTCATCTTGATCAGCCACACTTGTCTTCAAGGCCATGTTGACCCCCTTTTGCATCCCAATGGCTCGTGCACGTGCATCTTCGGCATTCTTGGTAGCCACTCTGAAAGCTGCCATTTCTTGCATAACCTCATTGGATGTCATTAGGTGGTAGATATGCCTTCCTTGGATACTCTTCAAACCTGTGGGCTCATAAGGCATAAGAGCACTAACATACTTTCGCTTGATCCAAGCATCATCAACATCAGAAGCACCATGATTTCTGAAAGTGGTGGCTATTAACTTGAGACGCCTATACATGTCCTCGTGATATTCTCCATCCAACATATAGAACCCTTCAGCTTGTTTACTCAAAGCATCATACCTATTTCTTCTCATGCTTTCATTTCTAATGAAGAGCTCGGTGAGGGCATCCCAAGCTTCCTTTGTTGTGTTGAGATGCTCTATGTGTGGCATGTCTTTGGTACCCACACTAATTTGAATCATGTCGTAGAGTTGTTGCATTGAGTTGACTGTCTACAACCTCTCTTCTTGTTAGGTTGTTTGGATCTCCAACATTAAGACCATTCTCTATGATTTTCCACAACTCAATGGAGGAGCTGCACACATGAGAGTTCATCAAAAATTGCCATTGATTAAAAGTAGATGTTGAAAGTTTGGATGGATCACCTCTATTATGTATATGAGGGTGTGGGATAGGTGGATCGGGTGAATACACATGGGAAACCTAATTGTATCCTTCCTTACCACTATCCTTTTTCGAGGAGGACCTCTTACTAGTGCCATCACCATCCACCTCGTTCTCTTTGGAATCGGTATTACCCTTTTCCATGGATTGCGAAGTGGTAGCCTCAGAGGAAGATGGAGGTGATGCTACGCATGGGGAGACACATTATCATTTGACGCATCTCTTCCATCGTAGCCTCCAAAGAACTAATCAAGGTTGTTTCCAATGTCTTGAGATTGTTCATGGTGATTACTTCCGGAGCATCACTCCCATCTCCCTTGGAACCCATACTTCTCTTAGGCGGTTAAGCCCGAATAAAGAGCCAAGGCTCTAGTACCAATTGAAATGGATCGTATGGGCACCTAGAGGGGGGTGAATAGGTGCTACTCAACTTTTTAGTTCTTTTTAAATTTTAGGCTTGACACAAAGTAAATTCTCTAGATATGCAACTACAAGAATTTCCGTATATGCAAACCTATCTACTAAACACGTAAAGTGAGGAGCGAGGAAACCGTAGTGGAGGACGCGGAGACACGGGGATTTGTTTTACCGCAGTTCCTTCCTTGTTAAGGGAAGTACATATGCGTTGGAGGGGTGGGCGGTTTTAAGACCACCATGCCACAATAGGCCTCACCCTATTCTCCGATAGATCTTGCCATGAAAGGCATGATCGACCTTCTCCACTATTGGTACCCTTCGAGGCGGGAACCGGTACCTTTATAACTCTAGCAGGGCACACATCCACAACCAAATTGGAGGCTCTCGTAATAACAACAAGATGTCACAAGAACAAGGATTATCAATATAATCAAATCAAGGATCTAGATATTTGCAAGAAATACTAGATCGAGGGTTCTCCAAATGAATAGAGAGGAGGTGAAGCGCTTGATTGTTGTTGATGAAGATCGAGCCCTCCTTCGATTCCCCAAGGCACGGGGCCTTTGGGTGGAAAAAGGTGGAGAACTCTTGGATGGAACTTGAGGAGCAGATCTTGTCTTTTTCGAATGAACCAAGAGTTCTGGCAGGAGGGGGATGATAGGTTTAAATACCCTCTGCCCAGAACTAGTCGTTGGAGCTTTTTGGGGGCGTATTATCCACCCCCACTAGGGGCGGACTATCATTCCTGGGGAGAAAATACGCCCCAGAGACGAAAACTCTAGGGCAAAATCCTCCCCTATAAGATCCGTGTGATTGCAATACTAGTCCCTGGATCAATTGCTAGCATCCACAGTTTAGGATGAAGTACACAGAAACAAAGGTCATTATTACAACATCATTCCAGAGATAACATAGTCTTTTACAACTCCATAGCCATAGGCTAGTACAAGAGTTCAACTTAATAATATAAAATAGAAGTCTTCATCTTCATGTTCCACAGGCAAGCATGTTGAGTGTAGACTCATAACCCCTTATCATCATCAGAGTAACCTGCAACATCACAAGTTACAGCCACAGTCACTACAAGAAGACCCTCTTTACAGAAACGCCATTATGCGTATCTAAATGTGCATATAGGCGTTGCTAGCGACCATACCAACGGATAAAAGTGTGTTGCGTTTTTGGGAGTTGCTAGGGTAGAATGCAACGCATATAGAACCATTGGTAACCAATGGGATAAACATTGCAAATTTAGCTACGGATTCAGGCAACTACTACATGCGTTGGTAGCGGCATCCCCATACAGATCGAAACGTCCATTTAATAAAAAATTATCTTGTGAACTGGATGGTTTGATCATTGAGAATATGGAAGATTTTTTCTTGGTGACAGTACGTAATTCATAGGAGACATGCCTTGCTAATGTATGTGACCTGCAAATAAAAATCTCATTTTCAGTATCAAAGTGGCAGAACAGGTGTGTAAGGGCATAGTGAATTCTACCAAGTACTTTCTTAGAAATTTGTAGGTATACTCACCTTGGTGTAATGCCAAAGTGGCGGTATACTCACATTTTTGCCAATCCTGTGCATTTCATATTAGCTTATTAGACCCACACTTAAAGTGGTTACCACGTCGATGGAAAATACAGCAAGAAATCAAGATAAGAAATATCCACGGCAGGGTACGAACTAAATGCATCAAACAGAAACCAAAATACTTTGGTTAAATTGTCCATGTAACAACAGATCAAAGTTCCTAACTAAATAATCCATAGAATGGTCAATCATAGTAGGACAAAACAGAACTTAACATGATATGAAACGTAAAAAAGGTGGAGAAATTAATACCTCCCGGTCAACCTGGTTGTTGCCGCCGATGTGCACCCGCTTGCACATTCTTGCTGTGGCATCTCTCCCACCAGCGGCGCTACTACCTCTTCCTATTGCACCATCACACATGTCTGGCATGACATAAGAGGAGTATCTCAAGTTCAGTAACATTGAATAAATGATTAACTGCAGTTTGCATCAAGATAAAAGGTCATGCAGCTTTGGGGAAATTGTACTTATTATGGCATTGGTGGTCTGATCATTTGATCAATGCACTAAGTACTTAGGTAGAACTTAGGCTAAAGAGATCTCTGGGGAAATTATGTTTTAATATTAAGGGAAAGTCACTATTTCTATTATTCCATATGAGCCACGGTGGGTGATGTGAAGTGGCTGTGTTTTTATAAAATGGAAAGAGGTATCTCAAATGCAAAATGCAATGTATTGCGTTCTTTCATATCCTTTGCTAGAGTGATGTGGCCTTCTCCTTTTTAGCCAATTGACGTGACGCATCAAAGATACATATGTAGAACCTTTGGATCAAATGGATCTTGGAGGAAAGGCAAAATCCTGTCCTCCGTACAGCCAAGACCTATCAATAAGTGTTTGATTTCCCAGCTTACAGGCAATGATTGAAAGGGTATATGCGAAACAAAATGATACCGCACTGCTACTTACCTTTTTTCCTCAGCTAACAACTAGTACAGTACATGAAGATCATCTATCTGTACTATCTGTGTCAATTTTTGGTTAGTGTCTAATGTAGTCCTACAAAATTGGAGAACACGGGTTATGCAAGGGAAAAGGGGAGATTAATCTGAAAGGGGGAAAACGAAATTGCACCTCGAACCCGAACCTCTAACGTGTCGTAGCTCTGCCGCGCCTCCCTTGCTATAACTCACCTCCATGGATCTTTGAGAAACCTTCGTATCATGGCGCAGCCCAAATCCATATTGGTTGTCTGAATCAGTCCTTTGAGACGTCCTCAGTCCTCATACTAAAGGCGAGTACTAGGGCGCGTGAGCTGCATCACCGGTGGAGGCACAGCTCGCCCACGGCGTCGGGAGGCCCGGGGAAACGCCGCAAGGAACCTAGGCCGATAGGTTTGGGAAAGGCGGCTAGGTTTGGAGGAGGAGAAGGAAGTGGGACTGCAGCGTGCGGGCATGCCTTCGTGGCTGTTGGGTTAATAGATAGTTGTGGTTAGTGGGCTGGGCTCATAGTTTATCTTTGTACAATACAATCTCTCTAATAAACAATGGAGGTTTCCATCTAAAAAAAGCAACGAACGTGGCTCCAACGCATAAATCTGTATCTACAATAAAATTTTGCAACAGATCTATAGGCCGTTGCCAAGTATGTATTGTTGTATGGGGTTTCTTCTTGTAGTGAGTGGGTCAATACATTGGAATAGTATTGGCAAGTGATACCTTAGTAGAATATTAACATCTAGTTACTACATGAATTTGGCTAAGTGTAGCTTATGCTTGCTTTGCTCAAAATAGGTTTTACCTATCAGTTGAAAACACTAAGTTTTTCTTTGACAAAACTTTCCCAAGGAACCACCAATAGTAATTGGTGAACCTTCACCCTTGTTCAACCACAAGTTTTAACTTAGAAAATTGGGATGAGGAGATTCTTGATAGCTTCCATGTCTTGAAGCTCAAATTGTCCAATACCAGGGACATGGCTAAGTACTTAGGTTCTTCCATCTGCAGAGGTTGTGCACTTTCCCCACAAAACTTGATTTTCACCAAGACAGGACCTTTCAGAAGCCTTCCCTTAGACCAAAATGGACGCGCTCCAAACCTATCAATCCCCTACCATCAAATGTCCATTTGTCTAAGTTATTGCAACCTATATGATCCAGGCAGAGCCCATAATGCCATGTCGCTGCACTAGAAGCTTCTTAACATTTGGCATCTCAAATCCCTTTGTTCCTAGGTGGCTTTCCACAAGTGAGATACAAAAGGTAAACCATAGAAATGGGCCTTGTGTAACCACTCAACACAAACCATTCTTTCCATTCCACCCAGGTTTTTCATTCACTTAGTTGTTTTATTCAGCAAAAACATAAGTCAAAGACTTAACAATATTTTCCGTAGCATGATTATATTCCACCCTTGGTTGCTATTAGCTAGGCTAAGCATGGCAACAAGTATCTTAATTAGAGGAAATTCTATCATTTATACAACTACTAGCATTTCCCAAGCATAGCATATAGATACTTAGCAAAAAATTCATGCAAGACCTATACAAAATATTTCTAATGCATAGGCAAAAATATTGGGACATAAATATGAAGCACCACTTGCCTTGGTAGTTGGGGGAGTAGCAACAATCTTTACAACCACAATCACTACTAGCACCAAAATCTACACATAAAATGATAGCACCAAAATCACATATCAAAATATACAAGCAAAAATATATGAATGCATGCAAATGCCATGTGATGATTTTTTCCTAAATCAAACAAGACAAGTATACAGTACTGAAACACAAACAAGACAAATATACACTAAATAAGCTTTATTTAGTCTTTAAATGATTTTTCAAATAATTTCTATACTCAAAATAAGCCTATAAATGTCTCTTCAAAAATAACCAATTTTACATAAGCAAATTATTAAACAAATTGCATGGTTGGATAGAATTATTTCTCCTAATTCCAATGATATAAAATTTGCAAAATTTGAACGTGTGGATCAAAAGTTATGAATTTTGCAAATTTGAACTTATAATAAAAGAGTTTCTGTCTTTTTAAATAAAACTGAGGCCACGCGTCATGTTCTCGTTGGTGCGTACCGGTTCGCGTGGATCGAGCTACGTGGAGCGTTGGATATAAAGAGGATCGTGCGGCACAGATCTAACGTACCCCTTCACTTAAATGATTCTATGATAGCCGATGGATCAAGATCTAACGGACGTTGGTCTATCGACAACTAACTGGCGGCGCTGGTGGCGGCGAGTGGCGGCGACGCGTTCGGGCGATGGTGTTCTGGCCAATACAGGAGGCGAGAGAGATCGTGGGGTAGCTCACCGAGATTGCGTGACGATGCTGATGCTCGAGGTGGTCTTCGTTGACTTGGTTTCTTAACCATATTTGCAAGACGTGGAAGACGTGCCAATATTTGGTAGCGGCCTCTAGCAAGATGTGCCAACTCCTAAACGAATACAAAGATCATATGGGATGAACCATCACAAGGTTTATTACATGTATTTCCTTTTGCCTCACGATATTTGGTCTAGCTCCAAGATGACCACCCTTTCTCGATACTGTGATTCAGAATCCCTTTACTAGGTTAACTCTTAACCATATGTAGCACGTCCATGCATTTCTGGATCCGATCACTCGAGGGGCCTAGAGATATATCTCTCAAGTAGAGAGGGGCAAATCCCATCTTGATTGACCATGCCTTGAAGCATGCTTCAGAACAAACCCGAAAGCTACCTTTATAACTACCCAGTTACGGAGCAGCGTTTGATAGCCCCAAAGTAGGTCGATCCACATCTCAAGTACATGCGACAATCTCAGGTCTAAGGACGAAACATACACAGTGTGTAGGGAGAGCTGCAAGTATAATTGCCAGTCTCAAGTTGGGTCAGTCCAACCCCATGTTTATAACATGTGTCCACATCATTAGTTTGACATTTCCATGTCTATGACTTGCGAAACATAGTCATCAATCAATCGATATGCTATTCTAATATACACGTGTGTCCTCACATGAACTCCGACTAGAGACAACTATTAAATAACCATACAAGTAAAGAGTTTCACAAACAATTCACATAATTTTCAATCAATACAAGTTGCCTTATATGGATATTCAAGGAACATTACAATAACTCATGGATATATATAAAATATAATCATCTTTATGATTTCCTCTAGGGCATATTTCCTTCATTCTCCCACTTGCACTAGAGTCAATCTAAAATGTATATAATACCAATTGCTCTTGTGTGCGCCTCATGCGCTGGTTGCGGAAGAGGCTTAGTCAAGGGATCAGCAACATTTGATTCCGTATGTATTTTGCATACCTTGACACTACACTACTGCAGAATAGGCCATTAGTGACAGGCTTAAAAGGCCCATTAGTGACAGGCAAAGTGCATGTCATTGATAACTAATCACTAATACAAGGTTACTAGTGACAGGCAAGTGCCTGTCACTAATATGTGTATCAGTGCAGGCTTGTGGCAGGCTTTTATTGATGCCTGTCACTAGTATGTGTGTACTTGTGACGGGCAAAAAAATGCATGTCACTGGTTGTGATCAATAGATGCAGCCCTCTGGGGTTTGGTAGTGACATGCCCATTATGCTACCAGTCACTATTTTAAATTTTGATAATAATAAAAAATAAATTCATTTTCCACAAATATTCCATATAGCATAATAAGATGTTATAAAAAATTAAATTCATTTCAAACTAATATTTCAGATAACACAATAATATGATGCACCGATATGACATAACTATTGCACAGACCAGATACATACATACAATCTCCGCCACAAAAAACCTTGGGTTGCCAATGCATCCAAACCCTAACTCTCACATCATGTAACCCCCAAACGGACAAAACACTCTCTGCCAATATTAAATAGGACCGCCCAATTGACGTGTATAAGACAAACAAGTAGCTAGACCAACGTTGCGATACGTGGATCAAGCATCATGTTCACCACAAAGTATGCGCTCCATCTCCTCCTCGTCTAACATTCTAAGGGTCTTAAGACGAAAAACCTTCAAGTTGTTAAAATTTATCAGTACCGGCCCTCTCTTAGAAAGAGGATGAACTACATTTTGGTCTAGTGAAATTGAACATTCAACACAAGTCTTAATTACTTTGCAAACTACTTTATGTATGAGAATATAAGATAATAAGACAAGATATTAGTACTAAGGTTGTGGCATAAAGCTGCAACAGCATTAAGCTACAAGGTATTAAGCTGCAATAGCTTTATCTCATCACATTGGCATAAATCTTATGCTAAAATTTTAGTTCTCTATTTAGTCCTACTAGCTAGTCAACACTAATATGCAAAAATTGTCGCAGCGAGCAGCATATTAGCCAGCGAGCAGACAATAGTACCAAGGAATATCCAATGAGCAACATATTAGCATATCATTAAAAACATATCAGCATATCATTAAAAAATATGAGTGCCAAACATATAGCTTTACAACATGTTTGGTTCGGGGTAATTGGGACAAAGGGAATGGGAGTTCGCACAGATGAGGCTAGTAGTCCCTCGTTTGGTTAAGGGTATTGGGAATTTAAGTAGGATGGGGAATGGGAGTTGGCTCTCTAATTCCCATCGATCTCTTCCCTGGGGTAGCCTGTTAATTTGTAAGATTGATGAAAAATAACATTTCGATCTGAAGTCCCAACGACAACTCTCATCACATGGCAAATAGTGGACGGGGACTAAATAGCAATGTCCCACGCCCAATCCCTCCACTAATTTCCTCCTCTTAATTCCCATTCCTCTTCCCATTAAATGCCAAACATGCCGTTAATAAATCAAATTCCTCTATGATGCAATTGTATATGACTCGATGTAGCTGAAAGCGTGAGACAATACATGAAACAGAGATGATTAGTGATTTTGGCTAGGCCTGTAGGCCGTAGTAGGCCTGACTCAGCTACCGCGGATGGATGCGATGCAATTGATCATGTACCATGGAGTTTCTTAGTCTCTGATCTAGCTAGTAGCAATACAGAAGAAATATAAATGAGGTTCTACCATGGTGATCCAAAATAATCCTTAAGATTGTTCATGCCTAAAGGAAGCAGATTTGTAAAAAAATGCCAGAAGCTTATTAACTCAACTATTTCCATTTTAATAAGCCTATACACACACACTCTCTCTCTCTCTCTGAATTGTAGACCCCACAATTCTCTACATATATGTGATATTAAGTATAATCTTGAATGATATAGTGAGATGTATAATTCTTTTCTTGCTTCACTCAATTTAATGATGTATTAAATTGCGAAATACCTGAAGATTTCCTAACGATGATGAAAATGCAGCTTTAGAGAAACATCGTGCTCAACTTGTCCACCAGCTACCACAATTGTGTTGTCCATGGTGAGGGCATTGTTCTTGAATTAATCCACCTTGAATATGCATGTCTTAAAAGCAACTTCTGTGTAGCAATATTTGTACGGATCTCTATAGTCAGTAGCTTTGCCGATAAAATTCTTAGATTTTGCCTTTGTTGTGAAGAGTGGACGTAGAACTTAACCTGAAATTGTTGGACATTACAGAATTAGTAAACAAGATGTATAGGAACACTAATGGTCTTATATGCCATCCATCTCACTTGTTTACAGCCATAGTATAGGCAAGAAGATGTATAGGAACATTAATAGTCTGCATGGACTTCCGCAACTGAAGAAAAAATAGCACCTCTTGAACCGGCAGAAGCAGCAACTACAATGAGTGACGCAAGCAAAATCGCAGATACATTAAATAAAAAATTAGACCACTGAATATCACGAAACAAGAAAGCAACCTTGAAAAATGGATTGGATCTTTCCCATACACAACTCTTATCCACCTCTTCATCCTTAGAACAACAAAACTTTATTGCAAGTTAGGATATAACCTACCATTATCGCCTACAATAAGATTGAGTAGTTTATACGGTGAAGGTATAGATTTGTACATGTGAGACAGAAAGAGTCTCCATTGTTTTTGTCCAAAGGCAGGTCGATTGCTGCTGCAGCCGGTTTCTGATGCTGTTGCTACTGATGCAACAGGTATATGTTCAAATTTAAGATGCCGAACCTGAACTGTGGCAACCGGTGGTAGAAATCCAGCGCCCAAAGTTGTAGAGTTCTGTGCGTCCGCCCGGAGCAGGGCGATGCGTTGCCGGCATGCAGGTCTCGGCCTCCCTTCCCGGCATGCAGGGTGATGTTGTAGGATGGATCTCGAGGGAGTCTATGGCGGGAGTCTCTAGGACCGCTAGCGGTCGCCTGGGAGGGATGCGGCGGGATCCTGGGAGGGACGGTAGGGTGGCGACGGCGGGAGGGCTGTGGCGACAATGTGGATATGGCTATGTCAGCGATGGGGAGCATGGAACAGTTGCAGAGGTGCGCTGGAGGAGACGGTTGAGAGCGTCGTGAGCCGGCGCGTAGAGGCTGCTTCATGAGTGGGGCGGAGACAACAGCCTAAGCGATCTGGCGGCGGCGTTGTCGAGCGCCGGTTGAGCGCACACGGTGGGCTGTGGTTTTGGGGGATGGCAGAGTCGAGGGATTTGTTTGCACGATTAGTGATCTGGCTAGTTAGGAAACTATTTGTAGAATCGTGTCAATGGTTCTTCATACAACACCGGGTTGTGTTTGACGTTGGATATGATAAATTGTACGATCAGATTCTCCGGATATAATAGTCTGTCTTTTTTTATATTATTATTAGTGTAGCTGAAGATGTAGATATATATAACTAAAAATTCATACGTGGCCCATAAGCGTGGGCGTGGTCTGGCCCACACACACGAGGCTACTATCAGTGACAAACATTTATATACGCATGTCACTAATTAAATTTTTTTATTCGCATGTTTAAAAACAAAAGGTAGTGACAGTCACATTTATACGTCTGTCACTAGTGTTATGTACTAGTGAAAGGCATATCCTTGTCTGTCGCTAAGAATACTCAGTAGTGACGGACACAATTTTGCCTGTCACTAATCACTTGGAGGCTATAAGCCTTTCTGCAGTAGTGCTACCACCCTCAACAAACTCACGAATATGATGGTAACGCATGCGAATATGTCTGTTCTTCTGGTGCTGTCTAGGTTCCTTGGCTTGTGCAATAACACCATTATTGTCACAATAAACGTCCAAGGGATTGGACGTGCCCTGAACTACACCGAGAGCGATCAGGAAATTCCTAATCCAAACAGATTCCTTTACAGCCTCCGAGGAAGCAATATATTCAACCTTTGTTGAAGAGGAGGTCACCGTCTCTTGCTTGGAACTTTTCCAGCTCACAGCACCACCATTCAAGACAAACACATAACCAGATTGCGATCTGGAGTCATCTGAGTCGTTAAGGTAACTCGCATCTGTGTAATCGCTTACACTGAGTTCATCCTCACCTCCATAAACTATGAACACATCCTTAGTCCTTCTCAAGTACTTAAGGATATTATTTACCGTTGTCCAGTGACCTTCACCTGGATCAGCCTGGTATCTGCTCGTAACACTTAGAGCATAGGAAACATCTGGGCGAGTACATACCATCGCATACATGATGGATCCAATAGCCGAAGCATATGGAACCCTTCTCATGCGCTCACGCTCATCAGTAGTTGAAGGACATTGAGTATTGATGAGTTTAATGCTGTGAGACATGGGAAAGAACCCCTTCTTAACCTCTTCCATGCTAAACTGTTTCAAAACTTTGTCAATGTATGTACTCTGGCTTAATCCAATTAGCATCCTTGATCTATATCTATAGATCTTGATTCCCAGAATATATGCCGCTTCTCCTAAGTCCTTCATCGAAAAACTATTTTTCAATGAGGTCTTAACAGACTCGAGCATAGGAATGTCGTTTCCAATCAGCAATATGTCATCTACATATAAGATTAGAAATACCAGCGCTCTCCCACTTTCCTTCTTGTAAACACAAGGTTCTTGTTCGTTTTTGATGAAGCCAAACTCCTTTACAACTTCAGCAAATCGAATGTTCCAACTCCGAGATGCTTGCTTCAGCCCATAAATAGACTTTAGAAGTTTGCATACCTTTCCAGTATTGTTTGGATCAACAAAACCTTCGGGCTGCATCATATACACGTCCTCAGTTAGGATTCCATTTAGGAAAGCCGTCTTGACATCCATATGCCATATTTCATAGTCGAAATGTGCATCTGGCTAGAATAATCCATATAGATTTAAGCATTGCTACGGGCAAGAAAGTCTCGTTGTATTTCACTCCTTGAACTTGTCGAAAACCTTTTGCAACAAGTCGAGCTTTATGGATGTGAACGTTTCCATCCATATCAATCTTCTTCTTATAGATCGATTTGCACTCGATGGCTTTAAAACCATCAGGCAGGTCAACCAAGTTCCGAACATGATTGTCTCCCATGGACTCTATCTCGGATCTCATGGCGATCAGCCATTTCTCAGAGTCTAGGTCCACCATCGCTTCTGCATAGGTCGCAGGCTCATCATTGTCTAACAATATTAATTCCTGCATTTCACGGAGCCTCACCGACCTTCGTGGTTGTGGTGCTTCTATTGCCATGGGTTCCTCAACTTTTTCTGCTACAATAGCATCACTCGTAGAAGCATCCCCGATTGGCTCATCTTGAACTTCTTCAAGTCGCACCGACCTTCCACTCGTTCCCTTTGTGAGAAACTCTTTCTCTAGGAAAACACCACTACAAGCGACAAACACTTTGCCCTCTTCTCAGTTGTAGAAGTAATACCCTAAGGTTTCCCTCGGATATCCCACGAAAATGCACATATCCGATTTGGGTGTTTGCTTGTCCGACTGAAGTCGCTTGACAAATGCATCACAACCCCAAATCTTTTGAAAAGACAAACTGGGATTCTTTCTAGTCCACATCTCATATGGTGTCTTAACTACGGATTTAGATGGTACCCTATTAAGTGTGAAAGCAGCCATTTCTAGAGAGTAACCCCAAAATGATAATGGTAAATCCGACTGGCTCATCATCGATCGAACCATTTCCAACAAAGTTCGATTGCGCCGTTCGGAGACCCAGTTTGTTTGAGGCGTTCCGGGCAGCGTGAGCTATGGAACAATTCCGCAAATCTTAAGATGATTGCTAAATTCGTGACTCAAATATTCACCTCCACGATCAGATTGCAAGGCCTTTATTTTCTTGCCACGTTGATTCTCTACCTCACTCTGAAAAATCCTTGAACTTTTCAAAAGTTTCAAACTTATGCTTCATTAAGTAGACATAACCATATCTACTGAAATTATCAGTGAAAGTAATGAAGTAGTGAGATCCTCATCTGGCTATCGTGTCGCGGAAGAAATCCTTTAATAGCGGGATAATACGATTGATGTCATTTATCTGTTAGCTGTGGTTATGAAGGATGATGTGAGCAGTGGTTGCTGCCTATTCGTCCATATATGGAGATCCTCCCACATACATACTGATGTATGTGGACCAATGAGCACGATGGCTTTTCCTTTTGGGTTTATCTCTCCGATACGAGTATGGGGTACCCCGACCCTGGTCCTTCCTTCCGTACTGACCCCTACCTCCAGACCGAAGCCTGACCGGTAGCAATAGTGACAATCTTCCATCCGTACTACCTAAAACCATACCGTCCGCGAGAGACCCAATTTTTGCACCGGTACCTGCCCATGGCATCCCATTTTTCAGGGGATTTCACCCCTTTAGCGAATAAGAGTAGCCCCAGCAAAACAACACAAACTACGAGCTAAGCCCCAGTGACTGGGGTATTGTGGTTGCACGGATAAAATTGTTTCGGACATTGGCTTAGAACATCCCTTCCTTTCTCTTGCTTGACTTTCTCTTCATCCACCTCATATCTTCTTTTAGTAAAACTTCCACTCGGAAACAATGCCTCTTTCCAAGGGTTTTATTTTGAAAACTTTGTAGTAGGGTAAAACCCAAAATAGTTTTATTGTTGAAAATCCATGGGTTCCAAGAGGGAAGATGTTAATCATCTTAGCCTCGTTCTAAGGGGTAATGGTAGGTGTAAATAGGGTAAGTATCCAAGGGACACTCATTCATAAATTGGAGGAGCCATGTTACTCACGTCTGTTTATTTGAATAAACCATGTCTATGATTGTGCAATTTATAAACGAGATATAAAACAGTTGATAAACAGAAATGGGGTAATACAGGAGTTCAGGAATGGTGGCTTGCCTGTAACCAGCGGGATGTCCCGTTACTTCTTTAGAAAACCAGAATACCAATAATTACAATAATAAGATAACCCAGATGCTTCCTTCTTCTCGGCATCACACAATCACAACTCTCGCCGTTATCGAGCATACATGCAAGAAAACAATACACCAATCAATACAAGCATACAAGCATAAATCATACAGAAAGGGAGAGAATCTTTGGAGGCATTAGGGAGAGAATCCTTTTTGGACTTGAATTTTAGGAACTACCTAAGGGAAGAAGGTATGTGTTTTTGTTATTTTTGCTATTGTTAAAATTGGAAGCAAAACATGGTGGGGTCAGTGGAGTATGAAAGGTAGGGGTGCTACCTTTCATCACCAACTGGATTCACTCCATTTGGACATGCAAAACTTTATGGAGAAATAAATCAGTGATCTAGACAGATCTTGGGTAAATATTTATCATATTTATTGTTTTGGTGCAGCATAAGGTTTGCATGTTAGCAAAGAGGCTTGATCACCTGGGAAAAAGGCTATCTCATTTTATTTGAGTCCTTTTCATTTTTGTTTATAATTAAACCATATGGACTCATGTAGATCTGGAATAAAATAGAAAAAGGAGAACGGGGAAATGGGCTGGGGTTGCTGGCTACTGGGCCGAAGGAGGGGAAATCAGCCCACCTAGCGGATCCACACGCGGAGGACAGAGGCCAGCCGTCCGGAGTGGGCTGGCCTGCCATCGTCACCCATCCCTGAAGGGGTATGGGGCGATCTGAGCCGCCGGCTCGACCCAGATCGGACGGTGGAACCCTAAGGGAGGCAGAGCTCATAGAGGGGGCTCACCTAGGGCTCGGGGAAGGCGGGGAGGCGTCGGAGGGGAAGCGGCGCACTGCGAGGAGTCCAGGGATGGGCGGCAACGTCGGTCTTGACGTCGGGGGAAGGCTCGCGCAAGAACGCCTGCCGGCATTTGCTCAGTTGCTCATCGGGGTGACGCTTCTGGTTGCTGCAATCTAAAGAAATGTGCATGAGTAGATGCAGGAGAGCATGGTGATTCTGTTAGTGCGACATGCAGGGAGATATGGAGCATGGGGGAGAGGCTATGCTCGGTTTTTGGCTCGAGGCCTAAGCTTCAAGTTCTTCTTATCCAGGGCGAGGAAGAGCAGGGAGAGGAAGGAGAGATCGTGGGGAAGGTGAGGGGAGTGCTCTGGGGGCAAATGAGGGCTAGGAATGCACTGGGGTGGCCTTTAGCCCCTTTTATTTTGGAACCCCATGGTATAGATGAATTGTCCAAAATGTACATGGGGTGGGGGCTTCCCATTGGTTGCTGAGGGTGGTGCTGGATGGTGTTGTGGTTAATAGCTCGAACAGAGAGTGAGAGGGGAGGTGGGGTAGCTGATGTCCTCTTTAATACAAAAATCCTTGCAAGATATGTTGCCCTCTGTCTTTCTCTCAAACACTAGGGGAAGAGGAGGAGCTAGGTACTGTAGTGCTACAGTGCACACGACCAGGAGGGTGTGATGATGTTGTGGTGTAGTGCTGGGGAAGATTGGGGCTGATTTGAAAAGGATTTGAATCAAGTTTTGATTGTTTTGGCAAAGTTGATCAATTTGGGATTTGTAAAGGAAGTTGCAAAACTTGCATTGGACAAATGGTGGAAATGGTACTGATAGGTGGTAAAGGTAAAATAACCTCTTCATGATTTAAATGGGATTTTTCTGATGATTATTATCGCATTTAAATGCACTTCTTCAAAAAGTGTTGAAGTAGATTATGGAGGCAAAACTTATATATTTTACATTGGACAAGCTTGGTTTTTGTTTTGTTATGGTTTTAAATACCATAGTACACACTGGAGAATTTTATTGGGATTTATTGAGGTGGAAAAGTATTTTTGGAGAATTATTTCTTGTTTCTGCCATTCAAGAAAAAGGGCAAAAAGAAATAATAAAGGATCTCAAAAATAATTATTTCTGAGTTGGAAGGATAGGGTATGATAAGTAGGAATCAAATGTGCCTTGATTTGGCAAGGTGATTTGGAGAAAAACAAACTTGTCTTTATAGAAAAGCGTTTTGAGGAATTTGCAAGATAAGGAAATGAAGTAGTTTAATAATCCAAATAATTGTGGAAATTATTTGGAGATGCTTATATACAAGGTAGATGAGGTACACTTGATGTAGGCATCAAGATCAACCTTGGTTTTGAAGAAAAGTGGTGAAAAGGGTGGAAACTAGATACTTGGAGGATCTACGGTTTGATTAGTGTAATGTCCTCTAAACAGGGTTGGATTAGGGAGTTCAGAGCTCACCTTGGTACAAGGGGTATAAGGATGGATAGACCATGTCAGGTAGATGATCATGGAAGCAATAGTTGGGCTTGGCTGGGTTTGAGGTGGTATTGGAGTGATGGCCAACTTTGTTGAAAATAAGGCTACCATAACAGATACATCAGGCAGCCTCCTAAACCATGTGGGTTTAAGAAGCACAAAGCTCCAATGGAAACAATTAAAGTGGGGTTTGGTAGTACATGGTTAGTAGGTCCTAACCATGCAAGGATTTGGTCAAGGGGAGGTGGCATATAGATGTGAGCTTCTGCCAAAGTAGGCAAGATGATAAGATTTGCAGAAAAGATTGTTATCTTGACTACAAAATCATCATGGATGGGTGGGAAATAGATTAGCTTAGGTAAGGGAAAGAGTGGGATTTGTTAGTACTAAAGATGTACTGCAAGATAGTTCAGGTACATTTTCAAGAATGGACAAAGGATGGAAGAGGTAGAGCTCTAAAGATTGAATCTAGATAAGAAATCCAGACTTGGCCATTTTGGCAGTATTGGAGGTTTTGACTGGGGTGCAAATGTAGATGATTTTGAGAGGATGCTAGGTTCCAAACTCATGCTCATACAGAGAATGTTGAGGTGAGGGATAATTAGATATTATCCCTGCTTAGATTGGGTCTCCAATGAGTTGGAAACCATCAAGAAGGATTAGCCTTGGATTTAGATAAGCATGAGATGAGCTGATCACTAGAGTGACTTAGGATAGATCAAGACCTTGGATGCTTGCTTGGGATGGAGGATCTTAAGCAAGTATTGGATCCTAAAGGATGAGCTACTAGATTAGCTCACTTCTAGTTCCTAGGCAAACAAGGCAATCAGCAGGTCAAGGCAATTCATCAGACAGCAGATCAAGGCAATTCATCAGACAACAGATCAAGGCAATTCATCAGAAAACAGATCAAGGCAATTCATCTTGACTTATCTAACTATTACTAGGGTTACCATCAAGCCTATCTTGAGGTAGGGATGGGTATGTTGAGAAAGGGTTTAGCTTTGAAACACGATAAGTACCATCTTGGTATCTCTACCAAGATTCAGATGAAAAGGTTTTTATATGGTTTTGGAAAGCCTAGGGATAAGAGTAGTTGAAGGTTCTCTCTTGAAAACATAAGGAGATAATATAGGCCTCCATATTTTTGGCAATATAATCTAGCAACGTATTTGGTTGTGTCAAAGTCATCTTGGCTCAGGTTTTTGAAATGCCAGAACATTTGAGAATATAGAAAATGAGCCAAGACATTTCTTTTGTAAAATATTTTTTGTAAACTAGTGTTGAGATGAGGAGTACACACCACAAACAGTTGCTTGAGCACAAGCAAACAAGTAAGCACATATTGTAAGAAAAAGTTTTTATTCCCCCTGATTTTTGCCTTTTGGACACTTAATCAGGGTTGCTGAAATTGGGATGTTACAGACCTTTCCCCCTTAAAATAATCTCGTCCCGAGATTAGGGAGGAGTAGAGTTGGGGTGATAACATCCTATTAACAATTTCAGCGGTGGAAATTATTAGGCGCTAATAAGTTTTACAAAGAGCCGACGTGGTTAGTTACAGACCGGAGGTGCGGGGCTTTGGATCCGGTGGTTTCAGATGAAACAAGTGGAAAAGACGCAGTCTTTTCCCCTTAGGACAAGTGTAGGTAGGTTTAGCGTTGACGAGGTACTTCCTTCTTGAGTTGAGGCGGCGATTTGAATCTTCATTATTTCTTCATCTTGCGGTCGACCTTCTTTCTTCATGATCTTTATACACAGGGTGCTGGCTGGACAGCCGACCTTTGGAGTGGAGGACCTTCTTGAAGTATCTTACGATTCTAGAGATGCGCTGAGGGTCGTTCTTCTTGCAGGGTCGACGATACGGTTTTTGGAGGGCTGGTCCTTGCTTAGTGCTACTAGGGGTCGACTCCTTGGGTCTATCGAGTTTTGGACGGGAAAGACACAGTCTTTCCCCCTTAGAGCAGAACTACGTGGGTTTGGGTCTAATGCAACCTCGTGGGTAAAGCATGCAAAGAAGGATATCATGCTTGCATAACATCCATACATTAAGAAGGTTCAAACCAGTCGGTGGAGGGGGTACTTAAGGGGTTAGAGAACGGGTCTGTGCCGCCTGGCGACAAGGCACTTAGAGTTTTACAAAACAAGTTCCGCGGCGTTACATGGGCACTACAACACATCGGTACTATGTTAGTCTAGTTGCCATCAGCGGGGGCTTTAGAAGACTTCTCCTTGGCTTCTTCTTCAGCTTCGTGAAGGCGGGTGGAGGGTCCAGGTTCATCTTGGGGCAGTGGGAAGATAGATTGGTACTCATAGAAGGACAACTCCTCATTATCCGCCTCGGAGTTAACATCATCAGAGGCTAGAGCAGCCACTCTTCTTTCTAGGCGAGCGTTGGCGGCTTGTAGACTCTTCTCCTGGGTTCGTAGTATGGCAAGGTCCATTTGCATGAGGATATTATGACGGCGGGTCTTGTCAAGATCTTCTTGGTGGCGATGCAGGAGAAATTCCATATTCTCGAGCTGACTTCCAATGCAGCAAGTGAGGAAGGATTCGGTGGGGATACCATATTTGTCGCGCTTCCCAAACAGCTGGTAAGGGGTATCCTTTATCTCATCTTCATGGATCATGCAGAGGCGTGCCATGATTTGTTGTATCGCTCGCATAACTCCATCTACCCAATTGTGGTCGATGAAGGTGAAGATGATGGGTTCGGCGTCATTTTCATGTGCCGGAAGGGTGGCCTTGATGACCCACTAGGCTATGCTTGAGTTGCTGCGAGGAAGCTCTATCCCTTCGATCTTAGGTTGGGGACGACGGATGATCTTCAGTAGCTCATGCAGTTGTTCTTCAAAGGGCCATAAACTTTCTCCCATGATGATGCTTTCAGAGCGGGCGGGAGCCATCTTGGGTGGAGAAGGGTCTTTGGCTTCGGAAGGAAATAGGCTACGGAGTGAGTCTTTCAAATGCGAGGGTAGATGTTTTTGACGGGATATAATATCGGGTGGAGAGGGGATGTTATGTCATCAGGGGTTTATTGGAGTTGAGTGGAAAGAAACAGTCTTTCCACCTTAAGGATTTTGCTTGGGGTTATCGAGGTTAAATGGCCATCCTGCTGAGGAGTGGTCTCGGGCTAGGGGATTGTGAGGGTTAGCATCGGGGTCTACCAGCTAGGTGGTCAAGACTACAGTTTTGGATGATTCCCGGCAGACAATCAACACATTCCAAGCATCCAACATGCATATGACAAGCAAACAAGGCATACCATGAGTACTAAGGAGGGGACTACTCGCCATAGAGGGAATCCTATTTTAGGGATGATAATTCCTAAGTACTGACGTCACGGGGTCGTAACTTTTGCCTTGACCTCTTTTGTCGTCGGTGTCGTACTTGATTGGAGCGATGAAGGACTCCTTTGGTGAGGCGGTCTTATAGTGTCTGACATCACTGGTAGCTCCTTGGTCTTGCGTGTCACGGTGTCTCTTGGTTCCGGGGTCTCCATCTTCATAGTCTCTAAGTCGGACTTTGTTTTGTGAAAACGGAACATTTGAAGTAGACGAGATATAGAGTAATTCATTTTCAAATTGTTTAAGTCAGAGAAGATGAGATAAGAAACTTTCAAAAAGCTTTTTAGAAAATAGTTTGCGAAATTCGGTGTTTTCGTAAATAGGGGTTGTCATGTCTAACGTCCATTCTAACTAAGGTCTCCTACAGTCAGGATGGTTCTGATACCAAGTCTGTGGCACCACGGATTTACGGTCCGAGAATACCCGTTATGCATATAATTCACGTTCCCATGATCAGTGAGCCATGAGCATAACCGACAAGTATCATTACATCATCCTTACATTAACGAATACAACAACTTACAAGGAGGCCTTTATTGCGATTACAACATAAATAGCGGAAGTCTTCAGTGCAGAGCCCGTGCCTTAACCTACAGGCAACTGACTAGGAAGACGGCCTATCTCGCATAGACGTCAACACCTTCGTTTCATCTTATCATCTGCAATCTGGCCAAGTAAATAGCCAGGGACAATGCCGGTGAGTACTTTGAATGTACTCACAAACCACCAGGGGTAAGAGGAAACATGCATATTTTGGCTGTGGAGAGAAAGCTCTATACTACAGTTGCTTCTTGAAAGAAAACCTAGCTTTTGCATCTCTATATCTTTGTTGAAAAAGAGTTTTTGGAAATTATATCTCCTTTTTGAAAATCTGGACATCTCCACATCCATGTTAAAAAGATTTTGAAAATAGTTTTGTTGTAAAACCCTTTTTAAAACCTTATCGACCATCTCTAGTCAAAACCATTTTTTATTCTTATCTTTCCTCGTGACCAAGTCACATCCTTTAGTTCATCTCAACTTATCCGAAGGGTACTCCTAGCTCTTGCCATTCCAACTGTCCTTGTCCGTGGACACGGCTATTCGAATAGACCACACTCTACAAAGGTTGTCCACTTTACCCACAATAATCAATACATACGTCGGGATAAAACCACGGCCTGCTACACGAAGTATACAGGGGTTCGGATAATCAAACTTGACATTTCATTTGTAGATCCCTAGCAATGGCGGCTTTTCCTTTTGGGTTTATCTCTCTGGTATGAGTATGGGCTACTCCGACCCTGGTCCTTCCTTCCGTAGTGACCCCTACCTCTAGACCGAAGCCTGAACAGTAGCAATAGTGACAATCTTCGATCCGTACTACCTAAAAGCATACCGTCCGCGAGAGACCCAATTGTTGCACCGTACTTGCCCATGGCAGCCCATTTTTTAGGGGATTTCTCCCTTTAGCGAGTAAGAGCAGCCCCGGATAAAGAACACAAACTACGAGCTAAGCCCCAACGACTGGGGTATTGTGGTTGCATGGATAAAATTGTTCCGGACATTGGCTTAGAACATCCCTTCCTTTCTCTTGCTTGACTTTCTCTTCATCCACCTCATATCTTCTTTTAGTAAAACTTCCACTCGGAAACGATGCCTCTTTCCAAGGGTTTTATTTTGAAAACTTTGTAGTAGGGTAAAACCCAAAATAGTTTTATTGTTGAAAATCTGTGGGTTCCAAGAGGGCAGATGTTAATCATCTTAGCCTCGTTCTAAGGGTAATGGTAGGTGTAAATAGGGTAAGTATCCAAGGGATACTCATTCATAACTTGGAGGAGCCATGTTACTCACGTCTGTTTATTTGAATAAACCATGTCTATGATTATGCAATTTATAAACGAGATATAAAACAGTTGATAAACAGAAACGAGGTAATACAGGAGTTCAGGAATGGTGGCTTGCCTGTAACCAGCGGGATGTCCCGTTACTTCTTTAGAAAACCAGAATACCAATAATTACAATAATAAGATAACCCAGATGCTTCCTTCTTCTCGGCATCACACAATCACAACTCTCGCCGTTATCGAGCATACATGCAAGAAAACAATACACCAATCAATACAAGCATACAAGCATAAATCATACAGAAAGGGAGAGAATCTTTGGAGGCATTAGGGAGAGAATCCTTTTTGGACTTGAATTTTAGGAACTACCTAAGGGAAGAAGGTATGTGTTTTTGTTATTTTCCTTCCAAAGAAAGAAACGGGAATGAGTAGATGTAGGAGAGAAAGGAGGTTCGGTTGGTGCGACATGCATGGAGAGATGGAGCATGGGGGAGAGGCTATGCTCGGTTTTTGGCTCGAGGCCGAAGCTTCAAGTTCTTCTTCTCCAGGGCGAGGCGAAGCAAGGGAAAGGAAGGAGAGCTCGTGGGGAAGGTGAGGGGAGTGCTCTGGGGGTAAATGACGGCTAGGAATGCACTGGGGTGGCCTCTAGCCCCTTTTATTTTGGAACCCCATGGTATAGATGAATTTTCCAAAATGGACATGGGGTGGGGGCTTACCATTGGTTGCTGGGGATGGTGTTGGGTGGTGTTGTGGTTAATAGCTCGACCAGAGAGTGAGAGGGGAGGTGGGGTAGCTGATGTCCTCTTTAATTCAAAAATCCTTGCAAGATATGTTGCCCTCTCTCTCAAGCACTAGGGGACAAGGAGGGGCTAGGTACTGTAGTTCTATAGTGCACACAACCAGGAGGGTGTGATGATGTTGTGGTGTAGTGCTGGGGAAGATTGGGGCTGATTTGAAATGGATTTGAATCAAGGTTTTATTGTTTTGGAAAAGTTGATCAATTTGGGGTTTGTAATGGAAGTTGCAAAACTTGCATTGGACAAAGGGTGGAAATGGTACTGATAGGTGGTAAAGGTCAAATAACCTCTTCATGATTTAAATGGGATTTTTCTGATAATTATTATCCCATTTAAATGCACTTCTTCAAAATGTGCTGAAGTAGATTATGGAGGCAAAACTAATACTTTTACATTGGAAAAGCTTGGTTTTTGTTTTGATATGGTTTTAAATACCATAGTACACATTGGAGAATTTTATTGGGATTTATTAAGGTGGAAAAGTATTTTTGGATAATTATTTCTTGTTTCTTCCATTTAAGAATAAGGGCAAAAATAAATAATAAAGGATCTCCAAAATAATTATTTTTGAGTTGGAAGGATAGGGTATGATAAGTAGTCATAAAATGTGCCTTGAGTTGGCAAGGTGATTTGGAGAAAAACAAACTTGTCTTTATAGACAAGGGTTTTGAGGAATTTGCAAGATAAGGAAATGAGGTAGTTTAATAATCCAAATAATTGTGGAAATTATTTGGGGATGCTTATATACAAGGTATATGAGGTACACTTGATGTAGGCATCAAGATCAACCTTGGTTTTTGTAACATTCCATAAATACTAAACTTGGATCATCAAACTCTAATCATCAAAATTAGGGTTAACAAAAACTTTTCCAATTAAAAATATGAAAGCATTCATATGTGTGTGCATCAAAATTTGGATTCTTATGAATTGCCATGATTCTGTGTTTCTTTGCTTGTAAAATGATTCTTAGATGAAATAAACATCATCTAAACAATCCCCAAACTTTTCCCAAAGACAAACAAATCAAAACAAACAAATTAAGTGAATGGTCACTTTGGCCAAATTAACTCCCATGCCTACTTTGGCTATCTCTAACTTTCAGAACTTAACAGAAACATGTATGGATACTTGCACCCCTTGATAGTACTCATAATAAGGTACCAAGGCCCACTTTGTGATCATGCAAAAACATTTAAATGCTTAGTTTAAATGACAGTTTAAAATTGAATCTATTTCATATGGGAAGATCCCACTATTTCAAAAACCACTCAAACAAGCTCAATTTTCAAAACCCAAGCATCCACAGTATCACCAACGCATGCCTAGCACACCCCACAAAATCTTTTCAAAATTCAAAACTCAAGTTCTTGCGGCCATTTCATCAAACACTTGGCAGGCAAATTTAAACCAAATAAAATTCACTATTTTAATAGTGTTTTGGGCCTAACTGGTTCCCTCTCTAGCTCACAGCACCCATTTAGTAGATCATCTAGCCTAATTGGCAACCTCTAGCCTCACTGTAAGCTGGCCATTGTCATCAATGGTGAGCAATTCGAGCCCCCTCGCCGGCCAAACCTCGTCGCCGCCGCAGCAGACCATCTCCCACTCTCTAGCCATGTCTGGGAGGTAGCCAATACTCCACCGCCACCCACTGTCGCCTCCCCGAGCGAAGGAAAGCCATGGACTACCGATCACGCCACGCGCCCAGTGCCACTGCGACATGCCGAGCATGCGCTAGAGCGCCGCACTCGGCACGTGTGCACACGCCGCCCCTCGACCGCAGCCCGTGCCCACCGCTTCTCCATGACCCAGGGAGCACGCCAGACACCACCGTTTTCCGCCCCATGCCTCACAGCCACCGCTTGCCATCGAAGACGCCGCCTCTGCCGCGCAGAGCACCGCACGTTCCCGACCATTTGCCACAGCCCCTACACGCACATTTAAACTTTAGAGCATCGCCAGGAGACCTCCCGTCGATCGCCAACCTCGGCCATGCCTCTAGCCGCCCGTAGCCGTGTCGCCACCGTCGCCAACCCATCCTTCTCGGTCTCTCCGTCGAGCCTATAAAAGGAGACGACCTCCGCTCGATTTCTTCACACCATCACACTGCCCTCACCTCACTGATCGTTCCACACCTTAGCCGGAGCAAGGCGAGCAGCGCATCGCCGGAATTTGGCCGGAGCTCGCCGCTACAGAGGAGAAGAGGAGCCGTTGATTTCGTCCACCCCCGGAGGTCCCGCGACCACCCCTGAGTTCGCCATCATCGACTTTGTCGTTTGCCCGCGTCGCCGTCGTCACTGGAGCACCGGTATGCCCCCTATGCACCCCCACTGAGCCGCTAGGGTTCGAGCTCGCCGGTGACCTGTCCATCGTCGACGACGACCCTCAGACGTCGATCTTCATTCTAATCCAATGCACCACATCGCCCCGTACCGCTTCCCGTTTAAAGAGCCACTGACTAGTAGACCCCCCTGTCAGTTGCTCCTCGCGCTATGGAGTGACACTGGGCCATCCCATTACCCCTTCCCGCGCAGCCCACTCGTTTGAATTTAGCTTTTTTTATTTATATTCAAACCCTGTTCTGTACCTAGTTTCAAAAATCCACCCAGCTCGATTCAGTGAACCAAATTGAATGAAACCGCTTTTGTTAGAAAGGTATTGAAATGCTTAATCCAAGCCCGTTGGATTCAAATAATTTGGACCTATAGATCAACCTTTGTAAAAATAACAAGTCAGAAGCCTTTATGCATTCAAACATTTTTGAAATTTAAACCATAATAGCTTTCGAGTTGATTCCAACTCTCAAAAATCATAATTGAGCATACCTTTCAGAATATATAAAAATATATGGGTTTACTTACAGAAATAATGTTCAAGTAATAAAAGAATACCACATAGGAATTTCTAGCCACTTCAATGATTTAAAATAAAAAGGTTAAACCTTATTAAATTGTGACACCACTTTAAATCACATTCCCATGTACTGAAATATGTGGTGATGACATGTGTCAACATGATCCCATGTTTGAGTTGCAGAATATTAAATCTTAAGTAGTTTTTCAACGAGTAAAAATTACTTTTCTAAAAATAAAATCAATAAGACAAATGCTTTAATCTTGTAATATTAGTGATGATGCTAGATCATCTATAGAACCCCTTTGTGTGATGATTGAAAGTAGTTAAGTATTATTTGTTGATTGTGTACCTCATATTTATTCATAGACGCTAGTACCGACCAAGGATACGAGGAGGAAGGAGGATACTACGAAGAAGAAGCCGAGGAGAACTTCAACCACTACTCTACACAAGGCAAGCTTATACTGATACTGATGCAAGCCTAATACTACTAGTTGATTAAGAAAGATAACACTTGCAATTATGAAAGTTAGATAACCCATGCAATTCACTAAGCATACTTGGTGGAAAATGGTTATGAAAAACTTAGGATGATGAGTCATTCTACTGAGATGTTTTGACATGTGTTTCCGAACACCAGATGATTTGGATGATGAAAATGTTAAGGCATGAGCCTTAGCCCTTTATAAAACTGATGGTTGTCTAGATGCGATACCATTCCAATTTTACCGTACAACCACAATACCTGAAAATAGGGTAGGGCTTGACTGGAAACTTATATACCTTAGTATTGGTTCCCTCACGGCCAAGGTCTGAGCTGAGGCTACCTTGTGAAGATTGTCCACCTGTGCAGTACCCAAGATGATAGTTGGTCATGGTTGGGAGGCCAAACTCACAGGAGAGGTGCCTATACTAGGGCATGTAATTGAAAGGTTAGGATTGATTATTCGCATACTGAGTATGGTGAATTCAGGATTTGTTCCTGACGGATCTATCGATTGTTGTGGTGAAAGTGTACAATCTCTGCAGAGTGTCAAACTATTCGAATAGCCGCGTCCACGGTTATGGATAGTTGGAGTGGCCATACTGTTCCCCCGTCAGATGTTTTCAAAATCACTTGTGAAATGGATTGAGAATTTGACTTGACCACAACAGAGTTGTGATATGCAATACAAATTCCCACTTAGGTGTTATAAAATTTCAACTAGCTTTTCTTGCTTCTGAACTTAGTAGAGGTAAATCTGGCTTTTTGCAAAACAACCCTAGAGCTTAGTGTCCTACTACAAAAACCCCCTTGACTTGTTAGTACTAGTTTGCGAGTACTTAAAGAGTACTCATGGCTTTGTCCCTGGCTATTCCCGTGGCCCGACTATGAAGAGGAGTATCAGGACGAAGGACCCCAGGAAGGTTACGAAAACTAGGATCATCTCCCATCGTCGGCATTGCCTGTGACCCCGAAGATGGAGCTTCGCCTACGCTACCTTTATTATTACGTATTTCCGCTACATGAGTTGTATTAAGAACTGGATCATGAGATCCTTATTTGTGTAAGACCTTATGTATGGTTTGTAATGGATGATGTACTGTGGTATCCAATTCTATTATGTCTCGCAAAAATGGTAATCTTGGGATTACGATGTATGGCATAACAAGCATCTGGGATTAAAAATCCGGTGTTGACAAGTTGGTATCAGAGCCATCCTGACCATAGGAGACCCTAGTTAGACTGGACGTTTGAATCAAAAACTTAGTTTCAAAACTAAAGGAAGCAAATATTTACAAAAACTTATTCCCATTCTTATCACCTTGTTTCTTTCATAAAAATTCATGATCCTAAAAAACTCTTGCAAAATACCTAAAATTCGACACACTTGATCACTCTACTAACTAACTCATCCTATATTCTTATATATGGACGTGAAGTACAGCAAGTTTTATCAGTTGGGGAATGGAGGAGACCTTATCTTTGAGCGGGATTTGGACCAGCTTTCGGAACTTCTGGAGCGTCCGCGCCCCGAGTTCTTCAGAGCTCATCTCAATGATCAAGAAGGAGAAGATCTGCAGTGGATAATTGTTGCAAGTCTCCGAGGAAATATTGAACCCCCCATTGCCGAGGGAATTCAGTTCACCTTAAGAGATAACAACTGGCCCAATGGACTTGCCAGGGCCATGCAGGAAGATCTTGCCCGTCTGTGTGGGCAGAGTATCAACCAGATCAAGGGTACCCGCTTTGAGTTTTGTCCAAGGCGTGATGCTATGGACAGCCACTAGAAGCCCCATACCACCACGAGCTGAAGACTTAGTTGGACCACCTTAGCTTCATGATGTACGATCGTCAGCAGGAATTGGACAATTGCCGTGACTACTCCAACCACAAGTCCGCCATCATCAAGAAAAACGATCAGACCATCGCCATGCTAGCGAAGGATCGCAAGTCTCGCCGCCGTCAGCTCGATAAGAAGGAGGGTATAAATTTCCCGTCTTCTCCGCCGTATCTCGGATTTGGAGGAGACCATCCACGAGAGAGACATGCAGTTGGAGGAAAGGGAGAATGCCGGAGAAGACCTTCGTGGAGATCCCTACTCCTATCTCAGCGATGATGATGATTTTCTGGAAGATCAGGCCATGGACTTCTTCACCGATGAGGATTACTTCGCCTTCATCAATGACGATGATGATGATGAGGATGGCGACTACACCGACTCCGAGGAGTAGTAGCACTTGAGCACTAGCGTAGTGAGTTGTATTCGGTCCCACTGTATCGTAGTTTCCAGAATGGTTCTTAAAACCATCTGTTTTTCCTGTTTTGTGGTGTGTGTTTGTACTGTGTGTTATGAATGAATGAATGAAAAGCAAGTTGCTAGAAGATCTGACTCAAACTTTAAAAACTTTTAAAAGTCCCAAAACCTTAGAAATTTCCCTCTTTTCTCATGATCTATCTCAATCTTCAGATGCCACACGGAGGAAGTGGTTCATACCCGGACCCGATGTTGCAGATCCTGCAAATATTGGTTTCTGACCGCGAAGCTGAAAGAGTGGAACGTCAAGCCAACCTAGCCACCCTTCAGCAGATAGCTCATATGGCCCACAACAATCAAGGCCAAGGAAATCAGGACAACCATGGATCTAAGCTCAAGAATTTCCAGAACACCAACCCACTCGTTTTCACTAAGTCAGAAGAGCCCTTAGACGCCGATGATTGGCTGCAAACCATGGAAAACAACCTGGAAGTCGCCAGAGTGGAAGCTAACGAGAAAGTTCTGTTCGCCACCCACTATCTAGCCGAAGATGCAAGAGCATGGTGGAACATCGTTCGTGCAATGACCGGAGGACAGATGATTACCTCGGAGGAATTCAAGGTCAAGTTCAGCCGAACCCATGTGCCCCCTGGTTTGATCAAGAGGATGAGAGACGAGTTTAGAGAACTGAAGCAAGGAAGGATGACCGTAGTGGACCGTGACAAATTCTTGTCATTAGCTAGGTATGCCCCAGATGAGATCGACACTGAAGCCAAGAAGAAAGAGAGATTCCTGAATGGTTTGCATGATGAGATGCAGACTGTGTTGGTCAATATCCCCTTTGATGATATTGAAGCCCTTGTCGACTCTGCCATTCAAATGGAAGGAAAGATCAACCAAGCCAATGAGAACCGCAAGCGTCGCGTGATGCATCAGCCAGGAACCCATTAGACCTCAAAGTATCGCCCTAACCCATCTCCAGGATTTGCCCCGAGAACCAACAGACCCCCAATGAACCGTCCGACCTATACCAACCGTGGAAACCCAAGGCCCGGAGGAAATCACAACAACCCCGGCAACTCTGGCAATTTCAACTGTGCTCCAGCCAAGTTGTTCAACAACAATGTTACCGCCAACACCAACACTGCCCCGAGGACTGGAAGCAATGCTATGCCTGTTGCAGCAAAGGACAAGTCGCAAGTGACTTGTTATGACTGTGGAAATAAGGTTCACTACTCAAATGAGTGCCCCAAGAAGAATGCCGCAGCCCCCAATGCAAATGCCCCAGCTCAGCAGCAGCGTCGTGTTCAGCCTGGAAGAAGGTTTGCCCCAGGGAACTCGCTCTACCGCAATGGACGTCTTTTTCTCATGCATGCTGAAGAAGCCCAGGAAGCGCCCGATGTCGTGCTGGGTATGTTTTCTGTTAATTCAGTACTCGCTAGAGTGTTGTTTGATTGTGGTGCATCGCACTCATTTGTCACCGAAGAATTTGCATTCACTAGTAAGATTCAACCAACCAAACTGAAGCATGTTATGATTGTTCAAATCCCCAGTTCAACCACCAAAGCTAGGCAAATTTGCAAGGCCGTCCCTATCCGAATCCATGGCATACATTTTTATGCTAATATGATAGTACTCGAAACTAAAGGTTTGAAAGTAGTACTAGGAATGGATTGGATGTCCAAACATAAAGGATTAATTGACTGTGCCAATAAAGCCATAACCATGACCAGTACAACCGGAATATCAGTTGAGCATGTATCTGAAACCTTACCTCGTCAATTCAAGTGCAACAAGAGTATAGCCCAACCTACCATTGACGAAGTCCGGATAGTCTGTGAATACCCCGATGTATTTCCAGATGTTTTGCCCGGTATGCCCCCAGATAGGGATATCGAGTTTATCACTGAACTAATCCCCAGAACAGGACCCATAGCTCAGAGACCATATAGTATGAACCCGTCTGAACTAGAAGAACTGAAGAAGCAACTAGATTCCTTGTTGGAAATTGGATTGATTCAACCAAGTGCGTCACCATGGAGATCACCTATCTTATTTGTGGACAAGAAGGATGGAGGTAACCGTTTGTGTATGGATTATCAGAAGTTGAATGATGTCACTATCAAGAACAAATACACATTGCCTAAGATAGAAGATTTGTTTGATCAGTTGACTGGTGCCAAAGTGTTTTCTAAGATTGATCTTAGAACAGGCTATCATCAAATCAAGATTCATGCAGAGGATATTCCAAAGACTGCCTTTACCACCAGATATGGATTATACGAGTATACTGTCATGTCTTTTGGATTAACCAATGAGCTACACCTAAGGACCATTCTTGGAACCCTTAGAGAGCATCAGTTGTATGCCAAGTTTAGCATATGTGAATTGTGGTTACAAGAAGTAGGATTCCTTGGCCACATTGTATCAGCCGAAGGAATTGCCGTTGACCCTACAAAAGTGAAAGATGTCGAAGATTGGCAAGCCCCAACCACTCAAACTCAAGTTCGTGCATTTCTCGGATTGGCGGGATACTACCGCAAGTTCGTAGAAGGATTCTCGAGTATCGCCATACCCATGACCCAATTGCTGAAGAAGGACAAGAAGTTTGAATGGACCGATAAATGTGAAGCGAGTTTTCAAGAACTCAAGAGAAGATTGATTTCAGCCCCAATCTTAATCATGTAGGATATCACAAAGCCCTTCGACGTGTATTGTGATGCATCCAAGATCGGTCTCGGATATGTGCTAATGCAAGAAGGCAAAGTTATATCTTATCTATCTCGACAACTGAAACAACATGAGCAAAATTACCCAACACATGACCTCCAACTCGCAGCCGTAGTTCTAGCCCTGAAGACATGGAGGCACTACCTGATGGGAAATCGCTGTGAGATCTATTTAGATCACAAGAGTCTGAAGTATATATTCACTCAGAATGAGGTGAATATGAGATAGAGAAGATGGATTGAGTTAATAAAGGATTACGATCTGGACATTCACTATCACCCTGGTAAAGCCAACATGGTAGCAGCTGCCCTTACCAGATTGCCGTGCTGCTTGAACTCCATGATTTTGAAGGAGCAACCAAGCTCGCACAAAGAGATGGAATATTTTGAGTAATCATCGACTATCACCAAGCAATATTTCTTCCCACCAAGGCTAGCATGAGATGGAGGACCAAATAAGTCCACATGAAGTAATTCCAAGATCCTCTTTTCCACTTGTGGGGAGAGTCTGCATCTTGCCTTGAACGCATGCCCTGCAAACAAGATCTTTGGCAAAGGAAACATTGTCTTTTAGTCCAAGGATGTGGCCACCCTTTTGAATACTTTGCAAAGTTCTCATGTTGACATGGGCTAGACGGTGATGCCATAACCAGCCCATGACGGCCTTTCCGAATAAGCACATCGGATCCTTTGTGGTTCTTCCCGAAAAGTCCACCACATATAGGTCATTTTTGACGTACCCAACGAAAGTGACCTTTATAGACTTGCTCCAAAAGAGTACCACTAAATCACCATCAATGAAAACATCAAAGCCCATCTTACCAAGGGCACGAATTGAAAGTAAATTCTATCTGAGGGTCTCAACAAGCATGAAGTCCACGAGAGATATATCATGGCCAACCACTACCTTGCCAAGACCCTATACCTCATATTTAGACTTATCACCATAGGAGACTATAATATGATCATGATTGGGACTCATCTCCGTGATGATCTCTTTGCTTCCGGTAATATGACTAGTGCACCCACTATCCAGCACCCATTTAGAACCACCGGAAGCATAGCCCTGCAAGAGAATTACTTCTTGGTTTTAGGTACCCATTTTTCAATGGGTCCTCTCATGTTAGTAACAAGCGTCTTTGGAACCCAAATAGACCAAGCAACATATTTATCAAAATGACCAACATAATTAGCATAGACATCACCATAGTAATCACTAAATAGTTCATAATTAGGATTGTTAGACCCTGCAAAACCAATATGGTCAGTTTTGGATTTTGTGATGTTCTTCTCAATGGTGCTTGTCTTTTCTTGTTCACTCTTGGTCTTCTTCTTCTTGTTCTTCTTCTTCTTGGACTTGGAAACATAGCCAAGTCCCTATTTTCCAAGATTTGATCTTTGCTTGGAAGAATATCATCAAGAACTCCCTTAACATTGTGAGTGGAGTCTTTGGCAAGCTCATCTTCCACCCTAGCATTTTCCTTGTGAATATATGTTGATTTAGATGTGCTAGGAACATCTATTTAGTCAATCGAATTTGGAGCTGATCATGATACTCATTGAGAATAGAGAATTCACTTTTCAAAGCCTTGTGAGAAATGTCAAGTTTCTCCAATTCCTCGGAGAGTCTAGCATGAGCAGCCCCAAAGTCAACCTTTTCTTTCTTTAGTTTCTTTGCTTTGGCAACTGCATTGTCATGTTCCTTAACAAGCTTTGTCACCACTTCTTCATGTGACTCGTCAATAGGCTCAAGTCTATCTTCAAGAGAAACACGAGCCTCTTCCTCTTCTTCTAGAGCATGTTTTAGAGATGCAATCTCCATTGCATCTTCCCTTTCAATTATGCCCTTTTCTTCAAGAAGCACTTTATTTTGGGCCAGCTGGTCCATGAGAGCCTCAAAATGTATTTTGGGCTCACCTTGCAAGTTAGTGATAAAATAGTCCAAATGAATAACTTCTTCTTTAACCTTAAGACTAGTAGGATCATCCATGTCAATCATAGCCTTGGGAAAAGAAGTGTTAGAAGATGATACCTCAGAACCTCTTTCCATGAGGCAAGTGGCGTTCTTGCGGATGACGTTTTCGTTCAGAGAGTCGAAGAGAGATGTTGGTGTAGATGTGGTGACTATAGCAGCCACCTCTTGAGAGCTATCATCCTCATCTTCATCTTCACTTCCCAATGTATACTCCTCTTGAGCTACTAATACTATCTTTGGTTGCTTCTTGAATGGAGCATTCTTCTTCACAAATTGCTTATTTCACGGAGCCTTTGACTTCTATTTGAGAATGAGTCTTCCTCCAATATCTTCTCTACTTTGATAAGGATACTCAGCTACAAAGTGTAGCCGGTCTTCACAATTGAAACATGTCCTCATCTTGGGACCGTTCTCCCTTCTTCCATTTGCTCCACTCTTGTGTTCTAGTTCAGATTTGCCTTTGGCTGGATCCTTCCAATAATTTCTAACATAGAAGGCCATGTATTTTCCATGATTTCTCTTAACATCCTCAGGACATATGTCTTCTTCATCTTGATCAGCCACACTTGTCTTCAAGGCCATGTTGACCCCCTTTTGCATCCCAATGGCTCGTGCACGTGCATCTTCGACATTCTTGGTAGCCACTCTGAAAGCTGCCATTTCTTGCATAACCTCATTGGATGTCATTAGGTGGTAGATATGCCTTCCTTGGATACTCTTCAAACCTGTGGGCTCATAAGGCATAAGAGCACTAACATACTTTCGCTTGATCCAAGCATCATCAACATCAGAAGCACCATGATTTCTGAAAGTGGTGGCTATTAACTTGAGACGCCTATACATGTCCTCGTGATATTCTCCATCCAACATATAGAACCCTTCAGCTTGTTTACTCAAAGCATCATACCTATTTCTTCTCATGCTTTCATTTCTAATGAAGAGCTCGGTGAGGGCATCCCAAGCTTCCTTTGTTGTGTTGAGATGCTCTATGTGTGGCATGTCTTTGGTACCCACACTAATTTGAATCATGTGTAGAGTTGTTGCATTGAGTTGACTGTCTACAACCTCTCTT
The DNA here is from genome assembly GCA_023614405.1 of Avena insularis. Taxonomy (NCBI): domain Eukaryota; kingdom Viridiplantae; phylum Streptophyta; class Magnoliopsida; order Poales; family Poaceae; genus Avena; species Avena insularis. Next base: position 272,012,962 of record CM042697.1, read on the forward strand.
CTTGTTAGGTTGTTTGGATCTCCAACATGAAGATCATTCTCTATGATTTTCCACAACTCAATGGAGGAGCTGCACACATGAGACTTCATCAAAAATTGCCATTGATTAAAAGTAGATGTTGAAAGTTTGGATGGATCACCTCTATTATGTATATGAGGGTGTGGGATAGGTGGATCGGGTGAATACACATGGGAAACCTAATTGTATCCTTCCTTACCACTATCCTTTTTCGAGGAGGACCTCTTACTAGTGCCATCACCATCCACCTCGTTCTCTTTGGAATCGGTATTACCCTTTTCCATGGATTGCGAAGTGGTAGCCTCAGAGGAAGATGGAGGTGATGCTACGCATGGGGAGACACATTATCATTTGACGCATCTCTTCCATCTTAGCCTCCAAAGAACTAATCAAGGTTGTTTCCAACGTCTTGAGATTGTTCATGGTGACTACTTCCGGAGAATCACTCCCATCTCCCTTGGAACCCATACTTCTCTTAGGCGGTTAAGCCCGAATAAAGAGCCAAGGCTCTAGTACCAATTGAAATGGATCGTATGGGCACCTAGAGGGGGGTGAATAGGTGCTACTCAACTTTTTAGTTCTTTTTAAATTTTAGGCTTGACACAAAGTAAATTCTCTAGATATGCAACTACAAGAATTTCCGTATATGCAAACCTATGTACTAAACACGTAAAGTGAGGAGCGAGGAAACCGTAGTGGAGCACGCAGAGACACGGGGATTTGTTTTACCGCAGTTCCTTCCTTGTTAAGGGAAGTACATATGCGTTGGAGGGGTGGGCGGTTTTAAGACCACCATGCCACAATAGGCCTCACCCTATTCTCCGATAGATCTTGCCATGAAAGGCATGATCGACCTTCTCCACTATTGGTACCCTTCGAGGCGGGAACCGGTACCTTTATAACTCTAGCAGGGCACACATCCACAACCAAATTGGAGGCTCTCGTAATAACAACAAGATGTCACAAGAACAAGGATTATCAATATAATCAAATCAAGGATCTAGATATTTGCAAGAAATACTAGATCGAGGGTTCTCCAAATGAATAGAGAGGAGGTGAAGCGCTTGATTGCTGTTGATGAAGATCGAGCCCTCCTTCGATTCCCCAAGGCACGGGGCCTTTGGGTGGAAAAGGTGGAGAACTCTTGGATGGAACTTGAGGAGCAGATCTTGTCTTTTTCGAATGAACCAAGAGTTCTAGCAGGAGGGGATGATAGGTTTAAATACCCTCTGCCCAGAACTGGTCGTTGGAGCTTTTTGGGGGCGGATTATCCACCCCCACTAGGGGCGGACTATCATTCCTGGGGAGAAAATACGCCCCAGAGACGGAAACTCTGGGGCAAAATCCTCCCCTATAAGATCCCTGTGATTGCAATGCTAGTCCCTGGATCAATTGCTAGCATCCAGAGTTTAAGATGAAGTACACAGAAACAAAGGTCATTATTACAACATCATTCCAGAGATAACATAGTCTTTTACAACTCCATAGCCATAGGCTAGTACAAGAGTTCAACTTAATAATATAAAATAGAAGTCTTCATCTTCATGTTCCACAGGCAAGCATGTTGAGTGTAGACTCATAACCCCTTATCATCATCAGAGTAACCTGCAACATCACAAGTTACAGCCACAGTCACTACAAGAAGACCCCGTTTACAGCAATGCCATTATGCGTATCTAAATGTGCATATAGGCGTTGCTAGCGACCATACCAACGGATAAAAGTGTGTTGCGTTTTTGGTGTTGCTAGGGTAGAATGCAACGCATATAGAACCGTTGGTAACCAATGGGATAACGTTGCAAATTTAGCTACGGATTCAGGCAACTACTACATGCGTTGGTAGCGACATCCCCATACATATCGAAACGTCCATTTAATAAAAAATTATCTTGTGAACTGGATGGTTTGATCATTGAGAATATGGAAGATTTTTTCTTGGTGACAGTACGTAATTCATATGAGACATGCCACATCACCCAAATCATTGAGTATGAATGCATTTCTCGCAAATCATTCAATAATTATTATTTCAACTATTCCATACAAGAAAATTATTTGAGGAGTATACAATTTACAAACTTCAATAAAAACATGATATCCTATGTACTCACTCTGTCTCAAAATAAATGTCTTAGATTTGCCAAAATTTAGATGAATCTAGACACTATTTATTATATATATTCATCCAAAAATTGAAAAACTTCAGACATCTATTTTAAGACGGAGGGAGTATATTATTTTTGGAATACCATTCCATACATGAAAATTATGTGAAGAACAGAGTCCTATACATGTTATTTCTAATATCTGGCCTAACATCGTCCGAAGCTGATAATCAAATAGCATGTCTTGCTAATGTATGTGACCTGCAAATAAAAATCTCATTTTCAGTATCAAAGTGGCAGAACAGGTGTGTAAGGGCATAGTGAATTCTACCAAGTACTTTCTTAGAAATTTGTAGGTATACTCACCTTGGTGTAATGCCAAAGTGGCGGTATACTCACATTTTTGCGAATCCTGTGCATTTCATATTAGCTTATTAGACCCACACTCAAAGTGGTTACCACGTCGATGGAAAATACGGCAAGAAATCAAGATAAGAAATATCCACGACAGGATACGAACTAAATGCATCAAACAGACACCAAAATACTTTGGTTAAATTGTCCATGTAACAACAGATCAAAGTTCCTAACTAAATAATCCATAGAATGGTCAATCATAGTAGGACAAAACAGAACTTAACATGATATGAAACGTAAAAAAGGTGGAGAAATTAATACCTCCCGGTCGACCTGGTTGTTGCCGCCGATGTGCACCCGCTTGCACATTCTTGTTGTGGCATCTCTCCCACCAGCGGCGCTACTATCTCTTCCTGTTGCACCATCACACATGTCTGGCATGACATAAGAGGAGTATCTCAAGTTCAGTAACATTGAATAAATGATTAACTGCAGTTTGCATCAAGATAAAAGGTCATGCAATTTTGGGGAAATTGTACTTATTATGGCATTGGTGGTCTGATCATTTGATCAATGCACTAAGTACTTAGGTAGAACTTAGGCTAAAGAGATCTCTGGAGAAATTATGTTTTAATATTAAGGGAAAGTCATTGTTTCTATTATTCCATATGAGCCACTGTGGGTGATGTGAAGTGGCTGTGTTTTTATAAAATGGAAAGAGGTATCTCAAATGCAAAATGCAATGTATTGCGTTCTTTCATATCCTTTGCTAGAGTGATGTGGCCTTCTCCTTTTTAGCCAATTGACGTGACGCATCAAAGATACATATGTAGAACCTTTGGATCAAATGGATCTTGGAGGAAAGGCAAAATCCTGTCCTCCGTACAGCCAAGACCTATCAATAAGTGTTTGATTTCCCAGATTACAGGCAATGATTGAAAGGGTATATGCGAAACAAAATGATACCGCACTGCTACTTACCTTTTTTCCTCAGCTAACAACTAGTATAGTATATGAAGATCATCTATCTGTACTATCTGTGTCAATTTTTGGTTAGTGTCCAATGTAGTCCTATAAAATTGGAGAACACGGGTTATGCATGGGAAAAGGGGAGATTAATCTAAAAGGGGGAAAACAAAATTGCACCTCGAACCCGAACCTCTAAAGTGTCGTAGCTCTGTCGCGCCTCCCCTGCTATAACTCACCTCCATGGCTCTTTGAGAAACCTTCGTATCATGGCGCAGCCCAAATCCATATTGGTTGTCTGAATCAGTCCTTTGAGACGTCCTCAGTCCTCATACTAAAGGCGAGTACTAGGGCGTGTGAGCTGCATCACCGGTGGAGGCACAGCTCGCCCACGGCGTCGGGAGACCCGGGGAAACGCCTCAAGGAACCTAGGCCAATAGGTTTGGGAAAGGCGGCTAGGTTTGGAGGAGGAGAAGGAAGTGGGACTGCAGCGTGCAGGCATGCCTTCGTGGCTGTTGGGTTAATAGATAGTTGTGGTTAGTGGGCTGGGCTCATAGTTTATCTTTGTACAATACAATCTCTCTAATAAACAATGGAGGTGTCCATCTAAAAAAGCAACGAACGTGGCTCCAACGCATAAATCTATATCTACAATAAAATTTTGCAACAGATCTATAGGCCGTTGCCAAGTATGTATTGTTGTATGGGGTTTCTTCTTGTAGTGAGTGGGTCAATACATTGGAATAGTATTGGCAAGTGATACCTTAGTAGAATATTAACATCTAGTTACTACATGAATTTGGCTAAGTGTAGCTTATGCTTGCTTTGCTCAAAATAGGTTTTACCTATCAGTTGAAAACACTAAGTTTTTCTTTAACAAAACTTTCCCAAGGAACCACCAATAGTAATTGGTGAACCTTCACCCTTGTTCAACCACAAGTTTTAACTTAGAAAATTGGGATGAGGAGATTCTTGATAGCTTCCATGTCTTGATGCTCAAATTGTCCAATACCAGGGACATGGCTAAGTACTTAGGTTCTTCCATCTGCAGAGGTTGTGCACTTTCCCTACAAGACTTGATTTTCACCAAGACAGGACCTTTCAGAAGCCTTCCCTTAGACCAAAATGGACGCGCTCCAAACCTATCAATCCCCTACCATCAACTGTCCATTTTTCTAAGTTATTGCAACCTATATGATCCAGGCAGAGCCCATAATGCCATGTCGCTGCACTAGAAGCTTCTTAACATTTGGCATCTCAAATCCCTTTGTTCCTGGGTGGCTTTCCACAAGTGATATAAAAAAGGTAAACCATAGAAATGGGCCTTGTGTAACCACTCAACACAAACCATTCTTTCCATTCCACCCAGGTTTTTCATTCACTTAGTTGTTTTATTAAGCAAAAACATAAGTCAAAGACTTAACAATATTTTCCGTAGCATGATTATATTCCACCCTTGGTTGCTATTAGCTAGGCTAAGCATGGAAACAAGTATCTTAACTTAGAGGAAATTCTATCATTTATACAACTACTAGCATTTCCCAAGCATAGCATATAGATACTTAGCATAATATTCATGCAAGACCTATACAAAATATTTCTAATGCATAGGCAGAAATATTGGGACATAAATATGAAGAACCACTTGCCTTGGTAGTTGGGGGAGTAGCAACAATCTTTACAACCACAATCACTACTAGCACCAAAATCTACACATAAAATGATAGCACCAAAATCACATATCAAAATATACAAGAAAAAATATATGAATGCATGCAAATGGCATGTGATGATTTTTTCCTAAATCAAACAAGACAATTATACAGTACTGAAACACAAACAAGACAAATATACACTAAATAAGCTTTATTTAGTCTTTAAATGATTTTTCAAATAATTTCTATACTCAAAATAAGCCTGTAAATGTCTCTTCAAAAATAACCAATTTTACATAAGCAAATTATTAAACAAATTGCATGGTTGGATAGAATTATTTCTCCTGATTCCAATAATATAAAATTTGCAAAATTTGAACGTGTGGATCAAAAGTTATGAATTTTGCAAATTTGAACTTATAATAAAAGAGTTTCTGTCTTTTTAAATAAAACTCAGGCCACGCGTCATGTTCTCGTTGGTGTGTACCGGTTCGCGTGGATCGAGCTACGTGGAGTGTTGGATATAAAGAGGATCGTGCGGCACAGATCTAACGTACCCCTTCACTTAAATGATTCTATGATAGCCGATGGATCAAGATCTAACGGCCGTTGGTCTATCGACAACTAACTGGCGGCGCTGGTGGCGGCGAGTGGCGGCGACGCGTTCGGGCGATGGTGTTCTGGCCAATACAGGAGGCGAGAGAGATCGTGGGGTAGCTCACCGAGATCGCGTGACGATGCTGATGCTCAAGGTGGTCTTCGTTGACTTGGTTTCTTAACCATATTTGCAAGACGTGGAAGACGTGCCAATATTTCGTAGCGGCCTCTAGCAAGAAGTGCCAACTCCTAAACGAATACAAAGATCATATGGGATGAACCATCACAAGGTTTATTACATGTATTTCCTTTTGCCTCACAATATTTGGTCTAGCTCTAAGATGACCTCCCTTTCTCGATACTGTGATTCAGAATCCCTTTACTAGGTTAACTCTTAACCACATGTAGCACGTCCATGCATTTCTGGATCCGATCACTCGAGGGGCCTAGAGATATATCTCTCAAGTAGAGAGGGGCAAATCCCATCTTGATTGACCATGCCTTGAAGCATGCTTCAGAACAAACCCGAAAGCTACCTTTATAACTACCTAGTTACGGAACAGTGTTTGATAGCCCCAAAGTAGGTCGATCCACATCTCAAGTACATGTGACAATCTCAGGTCTAAAGACGAAACGTACACAGTGTGTAGGGAGAGCTGCAAGTATAATTGCCAGTCTCAAGTTGGGTCAGTCCAACCCCATGTTCATAACATGTGTCCACATCATTAGTTTGACATCTCCATGTCTATGACTTGCGAAACATAGTCATCAACCGATCGATATGCTAGTCTAATATACACGTGTGTCCTCATATGAACTCCGACTAGAGACAACTATTAAATAACCATACAAGTAAAGAGTTTCACAAACAATTCACATAATTTCCAATCAATACAAGTTGCCTTATATGGATATTCAAGGAACATTACAATAACTCATGGATACATATAAAATATAATCATCTTTATGATTTCCTCTAGGGCATATTTCCTTCATTCTCCCACTTGCACTAGAGTCAATCTAAAATGTATCTAATACCAATTGCTCTTGTGTGTGCCTCATGCGCTGGTTGCGGGAGAGGCTTAGTCAAGGGATCAGCAACATTTGATTCCGTATGTATTTTGCATACATTGACACTACACTACTGCAGAATAGGCCATTAGTGACAGGCCTAAAAGGCCCATTAGTGACAGGCAAAGTGCATGTCATTGATAACTAATCACTAATACAAGGTTACTAGTGACAGACAAGTGTCTGTCACTAATATGTGTATCAGTGGCAGGCTTGTGGCAGGCTTTTATTGATGCCTGTCACCAGTATGTGTGTACTTGTGACAGGCAAAAAAGATGCATGTCACTGGTTGTGATCAATAGATGCAGCCCTCTGGGGTTTGGTAGTGACATGCCCATTATGCTACCAGTCACTATTTTAAATTTTGATAATAATAAAAAATAAATTCATTTTCCACAAATATTCCATATAGCATAATAAGATGTTATAAAAAATTAAGTTCATTTCAAACTAATATTTCAGATAACACAATAATATGATGCACCGATATGACATAATTATTGCACAGACCAGATACATACATACAATCTCCGCCGCAAAAAACCTTGGGTTGCCAATGCATCCAAACCCTAACTCTCACATCATGTAACCCCCAAACGGACAAAACACTCTCTGCCAATATTAAATAGGACCGCCCAATTGACGTGTATAAAACAAACAAGTAGCTAGACCAACGTTGCGATACGTGGATCAAGCATCATGTTCACCACAAAGTATGCGCTCCATCTCCTCCTCGTCTAACATTCTAAGGGTCTTAAGACGAAAAACCTTCAAGTTGTTAAAATTTATCAGTACCGGCCCTCTCTTAGAAAGAGGATGAACTACATTTTGGTCTAGTGAAATTGAACATTCAACACAAGTCTTAATTACTTTGCAAACTACTTTATGTATGAGAATATAAGATAATAAGACAAGATATTAGTACTAAGGTTGTGGCATAAAGCTGCAACAGCATTAAGCTACAAGGTATTAAGCTGCAATAGCTTTATCTCATCACATTGGCATAAATCTTATGCTAAAATTTTATTTCTCTATTTAGTCCTACTAGCTAGTCAACACTAATATGCAAAAATTGTCGCAGCGAGCAGCATATTAGCCAGCAAGCAGACAATAGTACCAACGAATATCCAATGAGCAACATATCAGCATATCATTAAAAAACATATCAGCATATCATTAAAAAATATGAGTGCCAAACATATAGCTTTACAGCATGTTTGGTTCGGGGTAATTGGGACAAAGGGAATGGGAGTTCGCACAGATGAGACTAGTAGTCCCTCATTTGGTTAAGGGTATTGGGAATTTAAGTAGGATGGGGAATGGGAGTTGGCTCTCTAATTCCCATCGATCTCTTCCCTGGGGTAGCCTATTAATTTGTAAGATTGATGAAAAATAACATTTCGATCTGAAGTCCCAACGACAACCCTCATCACATGGCAAACAGTGGACGGGGACTAAATAGCAATGTCCCACGCCCAATCCCTCCACTAATTTCCTCCTATTAATTCCCATTCCTCTTCCCATTAAATGCCAAACATGACGTTAATAAATCAAATTCCTCTATGATGCAATTGTATATGACTCGATGTAGCTGAAAGCGTGAGACAATACATGAAACAGAGATGATTAGTGAGTTTGACTGGGCCTGTAGGCCGTAGTAGGCCTGACTCAGCTACCGCGGATGGATGCGATGCAATTGATCATGTACCATGGAGTTTCTTGGTCTCTGATCTAGCTAGTAGCAATACAAAAGAAATATAAATGAGGTTCTACCTTGGTGATCCAAAATAATCCTTAAGATTGTTCATGCCTAAAGGAAGCAGATTTGTAAAAAAATGCCAAAAGCTTATTAACTCAACTATTTCCATTTTAATAAGCCTATACACACACACTCTCTCTCTCTCTGAATTGTAGACCCCACAATTCTCTACATATATGTGATATTAAGTATAATCTTGAATGATATAGTGAGATGTATAATCCTTGAAGATTTCCTAACGATGATGAAAATGCAGCTTTAGAGAAACATCATGCTCAACTTGTCCACCAGCTACCACAATTGTGTTGTTCATGGTGAGGGCATTGTTCTTGAATTAATCCACCTTGAATATGCATGTCTTAAAAGCAACTTCATCACCAACTGGATGCACTCCATTTCGACCTGCAAAACTTTATGGAGAAATAAATCAGTGATCTAGACAGATCTTGGGAAAAGATTTATCATATTTATTTTATTTATTGTTTTCGTGCAGCACAAGGTTTGCATGTTAGCAAAGAGGCTTGAGCACCTGGGAAAAAGGCTATCTCATTTTATTTGAGTCCTTTTCATTTTTTATAATTAAACCATATGGCCTCATGTAGATCTGGAATAAAATAGAAAAAGGAGAAAGGGGAAATGGACTGGGTTGCTATCTACTGGGCCGGAGGAGGGGAAATCAGCCCGCCTAGCGGATCCACGCGTGGAGGACAGAGGCCATCCGGCCGGAGTGGGCCGGCACGCCATCATCACCCATCCCCGAAGGGGTATGGGGAGATCGGAGCTGCCGGCTCGACCCAGATCGGACGGCGGAACCCTAGGGGAGGCAGAGCTCGTCGAGGGGGCTCACATGGGGCTCGGGGAAGGCAGGGAGGCGTCGGAGGGGAAGCGGCTCACCACGGAGAGTCCAAGGATGGGCGGCAACGTCGGTCTTGACGTCGGGGGAAGGCTCGCCCAAGGACGCCTGCCGACGTTTGCTCGGTTGCTCGTCGAGGAGACGCTTTTGGTTGCTGCAAGCCAAAGAAACGGGAATGAGTAGATGTAGGAGAGAAAGGAGGTTCAGTTGGTGCGACATGCATGGAGAGATGGAGCATGGGGGAGAGGCTATGCTCGGTTTTTGGCTCGAGGCCGAAGCTTCAAGTTCTTCTTCTCTAGGGCGAGGCGAAGCAAGGGAAAGGAAGGAGAGCTCGTGGGGAAGGTGAGGGGAGTGCTCTGGGGGTAAATGAGGGCTAGGAATGCACTGGGGTGGCCTCTACCCCCTTTTATTTTGGAACCCCATGGTATAGATGAATTTTCGAAAATGGACATGGGGTGGGGGCTTACCATTGGTTGCTGGGGATGGTGTTGGGTGGTGTTGTGGTCAATAGCTCGACCAGAGAGTGAGAGGGGAGGTGGGGTAGCTGATGTCCTCTTTAATTCAAAAATCCTTGCAAGATATGTTGCCCTCTCTCTCAAGCACTAGGGGACAAGGAGGGGCTAGGTACTGTAGTGCTATAGTGCACACGACCAGGAGGGTGTGATGATGTTGTGGTGTAGTGTTGGGGAAGATTGGGGCTGATTTGAAAAGGATTTGAATCAAGGTTTTATTGTTTTGGAAGAGTTGATCAATTTGGGGTTTGTAACGGAAGTTGCAAAACTTGCATTGGACAAAGGGTGGAAATGGTACTGATAGGTGGTAAAGGTCAAATAACCTCTTCATGATTTAAATGGGATTTTTATGATAATTATTATCCCATTTAAATGCACTTCTTCAAAATGTGCTGAAGTAGATTATGGAGGCAAAACTAATACTTTTACATTGGAAAAGCTTGGTTTTTGTTTTGATACGGTTTTAAATACCATAGTACACATTGGAGAATTTTATTGGGATTTATTAACACGGAAAAGTATTTTTGGAGAATTATTTCTTGCTTCTGCCATTTAAGAATAAGGGCAAAAATAAATAATAAAGGATCTCAAAAATAATTATTTTTGAGTTGGAAGGATAGGGTATGATAAGTAGGCATAAAATGTGCCTTGAGTTGGCAAGGTGATTTGGAGAAAAACAAACTTGTCTTTATAGACAAGGGTTTTGAGGAATTTGCAAGATAAGGAAATGAAGTAGTTTAATAATCCAAATAATTGTGGAAATTATTTGGGGATGCTTATATACAAGGTATATGAGGTACAATTGATGTAGGCATCAAGATCAACCTTGGTTTTTGTAACATTCCAAAAATACTAAACTTGGATCATCAAACTCTAATCATCAAAATTAGGGTTAACAAAAACTTTTCCAATTAAAAATATGAAAGCATTCATATGTGTGTGCATCAAAATTTGGATTCTTATGAATTGCCATGATTCTGTGTTTCTTTGCTTTTAAAATGATTCTTAGATGAAATAAACATCATCTAAACAATCCCCAAACTTTTCCCAAAGACAAACAAATCAAAACAAACAAATTAAGTGAATGGTCACTTTGGCCAAATTAACTCCCATGCCTACTTTGGCTATCTCTAACTTTCAGAACTTAACAGAAACATGTATGGATCCTTGCACCCCTTGATATTACTCATAATAAGGTACCAAGGCCCACTTTGTGATCATGCAAAAACATTTAAATGCTTAGTTTAAATGACAGTTTAAAATTGAATCTATTTCGTATGGGAAGATCCCACTATTTCAAAAACCACTCAAACAAGCTCAATTTTCAAAACCCAAGCATCCACAGTATCACCAGCACATGCCTAGCACACCCACCAAAATCTTTTCAAAATTCAAAACTCAAGTTCTTGCGGCCATTTCATCAAACACTTGGCAGGAAAATTTAAACCAAATAAAATTCACTGTTTTTAATAGTGTTTTGGGCCTAACTGGTTCCCTCTCTAGCTCACAACACCCATTTAGTAGATCATCTAGCCTAATTGGCAACCTCTAACCTCACTGTAAGCTGGCCATTGTCATCAATGTTGAGCAATTCGAGCCCCCTCGCCGGCCAAACCTCGTCGCCGCCGCAGCAGACCATCTCCCCCTCTCTAGCCATGTCTGGGAGGTAGCCAGCACTCCACCGCCACCCACTGTCCCCTCCCCGAGCGAAGGAAAGCCATGGACTACGTTACCGCGTGCGCCAGACACGCCGACGCATGCGTGCCGACCGCAGCCCGTGCCCACCGCTTCTCCATGACCCAGGGAGCATGCCAGACACCACCGTTCGCCGCCCCATGCCTCACAGCCACCGCTTGCCATCGAAGACGCCGCCTCTGCCACAGCCCCTACACGCACATTTAAACTTTAGAGCATCGCCAGGAGACCGCCCGTCGATCGCCAACCTCGGCCATGCCTCTAGCCGCCCGTAGCCGTGTCGCCACCGTCGCCTACCCATCCCTCTCGGTCTCGCCGTCGAGCCTATAAAAGGAGACGACCTCCGCTCGATTTCTTCACACCATCACACTGCCCTCACCTCACTGATCGTTCCACCCCTTAGCCGGAGCAAGGCGAGCAGCGCATCGCCGGAATTTGGCCGGAGCTCGCCGCTACAGAGGAGAAGAGGAGCCGTTGATTTCGTCCACCCCCGGAGGTCCCGCGACCACCCCTGAGTTCGCCGTCATCGACTTTGTCTTTTGCCCGCCTCGCCGTCGTCACTGGAGCACCGGTATGCCCCCTATGCACCCCCACTGAGCCGCTAGGGTTCGAGCTCGCCGGTGACCTGTTCATCGTCGACGACGACCCTCAGCCGTCGATCTTCATTCTAATCCAATGCACCACATCGCCCCGTACCGCTTCCCGTTTAAAGAGCCACTGACCAGTAGACCCCCCTGTCAGTTGCTCCCCGTGCTACGGAGTGACACTGGGCCATCCCATTACCCCTTCCCGCGCAACCCACTCGTTTGAATTTAGCTTTTTTTATTTATATTCAAACCCTATTCTGTACCTAGTTTCAAAAATCCACCCAGCTCGATTCAGTGAACCAAATTGAATGAAACCGCTTTTGTTAGAAAGGTATTGAAATGCTTAATCCAAGCCCGTTGGATTCAAATAATTTGGACCTATAGATCAACCTTTGTAAAAATAACAAGTCAGAAGCCTTTCTGCATTCAAACATTTTTGAAATTTAAACCATAATAGCTTTCGAGTTGATTCCAACTCTCAAAAATCATAATTGAGGATACCTTTCAGAATATATAAAAATATATGGGTTTACTTACAGAAATAATGTTCAAGTAATAAAAGAATACCACATAGGAATTTCTAGCCACTTTAATGATTTAAAATAAAAAGGTTAAACCTTATTAAATTGTGACACCACTTTAAATCACATTCCCATGTACTGAAATATGTGGTGATGACATGTGTCAACATGATCCCATGTTTGAGTTGCAGAATATTAAATCTTAAGTAGTTTTTCAACGAGTAAAAATTACTTTTCTGAAAATAAAATCAATAAGACAAATGCTTTAATCTTGTAATATTACTGATGATGCTAGATCATCTATATAACCCCTTTGTGTGATGATTGAAAGTAGTTAAGTATTGTTTGTTGATTGTGTACCTCGTATTTATTCATAGACACTAGTACCGACCAAGGATACGAGGAGGAAGGAGGATACTACGAAGAAGAAGTCGAGGAGAACTTCAACCACTACTCTACACAAGGCAAGCTTATACTGATACTGATGCAAGCCTAATACTACTAGTTGATTAAGAAAGGTAACACATGCAATTATGAAAGTTAGATAACCCATGCAATTCACTAAGCATACATGGTTAGATACATTTGATGATACCCCATCCTAGTTTTACTTGCAAGCTTTATACTTTAATTCTTTATCAAACTGTCTATTAGAGTTTACTTAAGTAAATTGTAGATACTAGAAAGATAATTGAAGGTTGCATAAAGAGCATTAAATTTGGCCCAAGCTAGATAATCTTCATGTCATCCTAAGGCATGAGATTGAACTTAGTTAAACTCCACTTGTTTACCACCCCTCATTAGTAATCACCCTCACTTGTGGATGCTAGTGATAAGCATAAAACTTGATCAACTTTAGATGGGAATACTTGGTGGAAAATGGTTATGAAAAACTTAGGATGATGAGTCATTCTACTGAGATGTTTTGACATGTGTTTCCGAACAGCAGATGATTTGGATGATGAAAATGTTAAGGCATGAGCCTTAGCCCTTTATAAAACTGATGGTTGTCTAGATGCGATACCATTCCAATTTTACCATACAACCACAATACCTGAAAATAGGGTAGGGCTTGACTGGAAACTTATATACCTTAGTATTGGTTCCCTCACGGCCAAGGTCTGAGCTGAGGCTACCTTGTGAAGATTGTCCACCTGTGCAGTACCCAAGATGATAGTTGGTCATGGTTGGGAGGCCAAACTCACAGGAGAGGTGCCTATACTAGGGCATGTAATTGAAATGTTAGGATTGATTATTCGCATACTGAGTATGGTGAATTCAGGATTTGTTCCTGACGGATCTATCGAATGTTGTGGTGAAAGTGTACAATCTCTGCAGAGTGTCAAACTATTCAAATAGCCGCGTCCGCGGTTATGGATAGTTGGAGTGGCCATACTGTTCCCCCGTCAGATGTTTTCAAAATCACTTGTGAAATGGATTGAGAATTTGAATTGACCACAACAGAGTTGTGATATGAAATACAAGTTCCCACTTAGGTGTTATAAAATTTCAACTAGCTTTTCTTGCTTCTGAACTTAGTAGAGGTAAATCTGGCTTTTTGCAAAACAACCCTAGGGCTTAGTGTCCTACTACAAAAACCCCCTTGACTTGTTAGTACTAGTTTGCGAGTACTTAAAGAGTACTCATGGCTTTGTCCCTGGCTATTCCCGTGGCCAGACTATGAAGAGGAGTATCAAGACGAAGGACCCCAGGAAGGTTACGAAAACTAGGATCATCTCCCATCGCCGGAATTGCCTGTGACCCCGAAGATGGAGCTTCGCCTACGCTACCTTTATTATTACGTATTTCCACTGCATGAGTTGTATTAAGAACTGGATCATGAGATCCTTATTTGTGTAAGACCTTATGTATGGTTTGTAATGGATGATGTATTGTGGTATCCAATTCTGTTATGTCTCGCAAAAATGGTAATCCTGGGATTACGTTGTATGGCATAACAAGCATCTGGGATTAAAAATCCGGTATTGACAAGTTGGTATCAGAGCCATCCTGACCATAGGAGACCCTAGTTAGACTGGACGTTTGAATCAAAAACTTAGTTTCAAAACTAAAGGAAGCAAATATTTACAAAAACTTATTCCCATTCTTATCACCTTGTTTCTTTCATAAAAATTCATGATCCTAAAAAACTCTTGCAAAATACCTAAAATTCGACACACTTGATCACTCTACTAACTAACTCATCCTATATTCTTATAGATGGACGTGAAGTACAACAAGTTTTATCAGTTGGGGAATGGAGGAGACCTTATCTTTGAGCGGGATTTGGACCAGCTTTCGGAACTTCTGGAGCGTCCGTGCCCCGAGTTCTTCAGAGCTCAGCTCAATGATCAAGAAGGAGAAGATCTGCAGTGGATAATTGTTGCAAGTATCCGAGGAAATATTGAACCCCCAATGCCGAGGGAATTCAGTTCACCTTAAGAGATAACAACTGGCCTGATGGACTTGCCAGGGCCATGCAGGAAGATCTTGCCCGTCTGTGTGGGCAGAGTATCAACCAGATCAAGGGTACCAGCTTTGAGTTTTGTCTAAGGTGTGATGCTATGGACAGCCACTAGAAGCCCCATACCACCACGAGCTGAAGACTTAGTTGGACCACCTTAGCTTCATGATGTACGATCGTCAGCGGGAATTGGACAATTGCCGTGACTACTCCAACCACAAGTCCGCCATCATCAAGAAAAACGATCAGACCATCGCCATGCTAGCGAAGGATCGCAAGTCTCGCCGCCGTCAGCTCGATAAGAAGGAGGGTATAAATTGCCCGTCTTCACCACCGTATCTCGGATTTGGAGGAGACCATCCACGAGAGAGACATGCAGTTGGAGGAAAGGGAGAATGCCGGAGAAGACCTTCGTGGAGATCCCTACTCCTATCTAAGCGATGATGATGATTTTCTGGAAGATCAGGCCATGGACTTCTTCACCGATGAGGATTACTTCGCCTTCATCAATGACGACGATGATGATGAGGATGACGACTGCACCGACTCTGAGGAGTAGTAGCACTTGAGCACTAGCATAGTGAGTTGTATTCGGTCCCACTGTATCGTAGTTTCCAGAATGGTTCTTAAAACCATTTGTTTTTCCTGTTTTGTGGTGTGTGTTTGTACCGTGTGTTATGAATGAATGAATGAAAAGCAAGTTGCTAGAAGATCTGACTCAAACTTTAAAAACTTTTAAAAGTCCCGAAACCTTAGAAATTTCCCTCTTTTCTCATGATCTATCTCAATCTTCAGATGCCACGCAGAAGAAGTGGTTCATACCCGGACCCGATGTTGCAGATCCTACAAATGTTGGTTTCTGACCGCGAAGCTGAAAGAGTCGAACGTCAAGCCAACCTAGCCACCCTTCAGCAGATAGCTCATATGGCCCACAACAATCAAGGCCAAGGAAATCAGGACAACCATGGATCTAAGCTCAAGAATTTCCAGAACACCAACCCACTCGTTTTCACTAAGTCAGAAGAGCCCCTAGACGCCGATGATTGGCTGCAAACCATGGAAAACAACCTGGAAGTCGCCGGAGTGGAAGCTAACGAGAAAGTTCTGTTTGCCACCCACTATCTAGCTGAAGATGCAAGAGCATGGTGGAACATCGTTCGTGCAATGACCGGAGGACAGATGATTACCTGGGAGGAATTCAAGGTCAAGTTCAGCCGAACCCATGTGCCCCCTGGTTTGATCAAGAGGATGAGAGACGAGTTCAGAGAACTGAAGCAAGGAAGGATGACCGTAGTGGACCGTGACAAATTCTTGTCATTAGCTAGGTATGCCCCAGATGAGATCGACACTGAAGCCAAGAAGAAAGAGAGATTCCTGAATGGTTTGCATGATGAGATGCAGACTGTGTTGGTCAATATCCCCTTTGATGATATTGAAGCCCTTGTCGACACTGCCATTGAAATGGAAGGAAAGATCAACCAAGCCAATGAGAACCGCAAGCGTCGCGTGATGCATCAGCCAGGAACCCATTAGACCCCAAAGTATCGCCCTAACCCATCTCCAGGATTTGCCCCGAGAACCAATAGACCCCCAATGAACCGTCCGACCTATACCAACCGTGGAAACCCAAGGCCCGGAGGAAATCACAACAACCCCGGCAACTCTGGCAATTTCAACCGTGCTCTAGCCAAGTTCAACAACAACAATGTTACCGCCAACACCAACACTGCCCTGAGGACTGGAAGCAATGTTGTGCCTGTTGCAGCAAAGGACAAGTCGCAAGTGACTTGTTATGACTGTGGAAATAAGGTTCACTACTCAAATGAGTGCCCCAAGAAGAATGTCGCAGCCCCCAATGGAAATGCCCCAGCTCAGCAGCAGCGTCGTGTTCAGCCTAGAAGAAGGTTTGCCCCAGGGAACTCGCTCTACCGCAATGGACGTCTTTTTCTCATGCATGCTGAAGAAGCCCAGGAAGCGCCCGATGTCGTGCTGGGTATGTTTTCTGTTAATTCAGTACTCGCTAGAGTGTTGTTTGATTGTGGTGCATCGCACTCATTTGTCACCGAAGAATTTGCATTCACTAGTAAGATTCAACCAACCAAACTGAAGCATGTTATGATTGTTCAAATCCCCAGTTCAACCACCAAAGCTAGGAAAATTTGCAAGGCCGTCCCTATCCGAATCCATGACATACATTTTTATGCTAATATGATAGTACTCGGAACTAAAGGTTTGAAAGTAGTACTAGGAATGGATTGGTTGTCCAAACATAAAGGATTAATTGACTGTGCCAATAAAGCCATAACCATGACCAGTACAACCGGAATATCAGTCGAGCATGTATCTGAAACCTTACCTCGTCAATTCAAGTGCAACAAGAGTATTGCCCAACCTACCATTGACCAAGTCCGGATAGTCTGTGAATACCCCGATGTGTTTCCAGATGTTTTGCCCGGTATGCCCCCAGATCGGGATATCGAGTTTATCATTGAACTAATCCCCGGAACTGGACCCATAGCTTAGAGACCATATAGTATGAACCCGTCTGAACTATAAGAACTGAAGAAGCAACTAGATTCCTTGTTGGAAATTGGATTGATTGAACCAAGTGCGTCACCATGGAGATCACCTATCTTATTTGTGGACAAGAAGGATGGAGGTAACCGTTTGTGTACGGATTATCAGAAGTTGAATGATGTCACTATCAAGAACAAATACCCATTGCCCAAGATAGAAGATTTGTTTGATCAGTTGACTGGTGCCAAAGTGTTTTCTAAGATTGATCTTAGAACAGGCTATCATCAAATCAAGATTCATGCAGAGGATATTCCAAAGACTGCCTTTACCACCAGATATGGATTATACGAGTATACTGTCATGTCTTTTGGATTAACCAATGGTCCCGCTTATTTCATGGATCTCATGAATAAGATTTTTATGGACTTCCTGGATAACTTTGTCGTTGTTTTCATCGATGACATTCTGATTTATTCCAAATCGGAAGAAGAACATGAGCTACACCTAAGGACCATTCTTGGAACCCTTAGAGAGCATCAGTTGTATGCCAAGTTTAGCAAATGTGAATTGTGGTTACAAGAAGTAGGATTCCTTGGCCACATTGTATCAGCCGAAGGAATTGCCGTTGACCCTGCAAAAGTGAAAGATGTCGAAGATTGGCAAGCCCCAACCACTCAAACTCAAGTTCGTGCATTTCTCGGATTGGCGGGATACTACCGCAAGTTCGTAGAAGGATTTTCGAGTATCGCCAGACCCATGACCCAATTGCTGAAGAAGGACAAGAAGTTTGAATGGACCGATAAATGTGAAGCGAGTTTTCAAGAAGTCAAGAGAAGATTGATTTCAGCCCCAATCTTAATCATGTAGGATATCACGAAGCCCTTCGACGTGTATTGTGATGCATCCAAGATCGGTCTCGGATGTGTGCTAATGCAAGAAGGCAAAGTTATATCTTATCTATCTCGACAACTGAAACAACATGAGCAAAATTACCCAACCCATGACCTCCAACTCGCAGCTGTAGTTCTAGCCCTGAAGACATGGAGGCACTACCTGATGGGAAATCGCTGTGAGATCTATTCAGATCACAAGAGTCTGAAGTATATATTCACTCAGAAGGAGGTGAATATGAGATAGAGAAGATGGATTGAGTTAATAAAGGATTACGATCTGGACATTCACTATCACCCTGGTAAAGCCAACATGGTAGCAGCTGCCCTTACCAGATTGCCGTGCCGCTTGAACTCCATGATTTTGAAGGAGCAACCAAGCTTGCACAAAGAGATGGAAGATTTCCGAATGGAATTAGTGAGTGAAGGATTTTTGGCTAGCATAGAACTTCAACCCACTTTGATCAGCCAGATCAAAGAGGCGCAGAAAGGAAATGCTAGTATCAATGGAATTAAGCGTCGTATCGATACAAGAAAAGTACCCGGATTCACCGAAGACAAAGAAGGAGTACTGTGGTACAAAGGACGCCTTTGTGTACCAGCAGATTCTGAGTTGAAAGAAGTTATTCTGAAGGAAGCTCATGATACGCTTTATTCTATCCACCCCGGAGGAACAAAGATGTATCAAGATTTTAAAGAGCAATTTTGGTGGCATAAGATGAAGAGACAAATCGGAAGCTATATCGCCAAGTGTGACATATGTCAGCGAGTCAAGGCGGGACATCAAAGACCCACTGGATTGTTGCAACCATTGCAGATTCCGGAATGGAAATGGGATTCCGTTGGAATAGACTTTATCACCGGATTACCTACTTCTAGTAGGGGAAATGACTCTATCTGGGTCATAGTGGACAGATTGTCCAAAGTCGCCCATTTCTTACCCGCGAAGACCACATATCAGAGTTCGAAGCTAGCGGAGTTATACATCACTAGAATTATCAGTTTGCATGGAGTCCCCAAGAACATCGTATCGGATTGAGGAACTCAGTTTACCTCGAGATTCTGGAAGAAAGTCCAAGAAGGTTTAGGAACCCGCCTAGATTTCAGCACCGCGTATCACCCTCAGACCGATGGACAAACGGAGTGAGTAAACCAAATACTCGAAGATATGCTAAGATCATTTGTGTTAGAGTATGGATCTAAGTGGGAAGATTGTCTGCCATTTGCAGAATTTTCATACAACAACATTTCTCAAGCCAGTTTGCAAATGGCCCCATTTGAATTCATGTATGGAAGAAAGTGTCGCACCCCTATGAATTGGTCGGAAGTAGGAGAGAGTCAGATTTTCGGACCCGATATCCTATGAGAACCAGAAGAGAAGGTTCACAAGATTTGTGAGCACCTCAAGACAACCCAGTCTAGACAGAAGAGTTATGCCAACAAGAGACGTCGAGACCTCGCCTTCAACATAGGAGATTTTGTGTATCTGAAAGTGTCGCTATTGAAAGGAATGCAGTGTTTCCAGCTGAAAGGAAAGTTAGCCCCCAGATATATCGGACCCTTCAAGATTCTGAACCGTCGAGGACAAGTGTCGTATCAATTGGAACGACCCGAGGAGATGTCAACCGTGCACAATGTGTTCCATATCTCATTACTTCGCAAGTATCTCGAAGTTCCAGAGAAGACCGAAGTGTTTAAGAATATTGATCACCGGACCATAGAAATAAATGATGACCTGACCTATCCCGAAGTACCCATCCATATTTTGGAAGAATATTTCAGAACTAACAGAATCTGAAGCATCAAGTTTCTCAAGATTCAGTGGAGCAACCACATAGAAGAGGAAGCTACCTTGGAGCGCGAAGATCACATCAGGACGGAGTTTCCTGATCTCTTCAAATCCTAGGTAATCTTTTTCATCCTTTTTCAAATCTCGGGATGAGATTTTGTTTAGGGGGGAAGGTTTGTAACATCCCAAAAATACTAAACTTGGATCATCAAACTCTAATCTTTAAAATTAGGGTTAACAAAAACTTTTCCAATTAAAAATATGAAAGCATTCATATGTGTGTGCATTAAAATTTGGATTCTTTTGAATTGCCATGATTCTGTGTTTCTTTGCTCGTAAAATGATTATTAGGTGAAACAAACATCATCTAAACAATCCCCAAACTTTTCCCAAAGACAAACAAATCAAAACAAACAAATTAAGTGAATGGTCACTTTGGCCAAATTAACTCCCGTGCCTACTTTGGCTATCTCTAACTTTCAGAACTTAATAGAAACATGTATGGATCCTTACACCCCTTGATAGTACTCATAATAAGGTACCAAGGTCCACTTTGTGATCATGCAAAAACATTTCAATGCTTAGTTTAAATGACAGTTTAAAACTGAATCTATTTCATATGTGAAGATCCCACTATTTCAAAAACCAATGAAACAAGCTCAATTTTCAAAACCCAAGCATCCACAGTATCACCAGCACATGCCTAGCACACCCACCAAAAATCTTTTCAAAATTCAAAACTCAAGTTCTTGCGGCCATTTCATCAAACACTTGACAGGCAAATTTAAAACAAATCAAATTCACTGTTTTAATAGTGTTTTCGGCCTAACTGGTTCCCTCTCTAGCTCACAGCACCCATTTAGTAGATCATCTATCCTAATTGGCAACCTCTAGCCTCACTATAAGCTAGCCATTGTCATTAATGGTGAGCAATCCGAGCCACCTCGCCGGCCAAACCCATTTTCCCTTCCCCGAGCGAAGGAAAGTCGTGGACCACCGAGCACGCCGTGCGCCCAGTGCCACTGCGACATGCCCAGCATGCGCTAGAGCGCCGCACCCGGCACGCGTGCACACGCCGCCCCTCGATTGCAGCCCGTGCC
Organism: Avena insularis; assembly: GCA_023614405.1. Lineage (NCBI taxonomy): Eukaryota > Viridiplantae > Streptophyta > Magnoliopsida > Poales > Poaceae > Avena > Avena insularis. The sequence continues at coordinate 272,034,418 of CM042697.1, forward strand.
CACCGCTTCGCCATGACCCAGGGAGCACGCCAGACACCACCGTTCGCCGACCAATGCCTCACATCCACCGCTCGCCGTCGAAGACGCCGCCTCTCCGCGCAGAGCACCGCACGTTCCCGACCGTTTTCCACCGCCCCTACACGCACATTTAAACTTTAGAGCATCGCCAGGAGACCACCGGTCGATCACAAACCTCGGCCATGCCTCTAGCCTCCCGTAGCTGTGTCGCCACCATCGCCTGCCCATCCCTCTCGGTCTCGCTGTCGAGCCTATAAAAGGAGACGACCCCCGCTTGATTTCTTCACACCATATCACTCCCCTCACCTCACTGATCGTTCCACCCCTTAGCCGGAGCAAGGCGAGCAGCGCATCGCCGGAATTTGGCCGGAGCTTGCCGCTGTAGAGGAGAAGAGGAGCCGTTGATTTCGTCCACCCCCGGAGCTGCCGCGACCACCCCTGAGTTCGCCATCATCGACATTGTTGTTTGCCCGCCTCGCCGTCGTCACTGGAGCCCCGGTATGCCCCCTATGCACCCCCACTGAGCCTCTAGGGTTCAAGCTCGCCGGTGACCTGTTCATCATCGACGACGACATTCCGCCGTTGATCTTCATTCTAATCCAACGCACCACATCGCCCCGTACCGCTTCACGTTTAAAGAGCCACTGACCAGTAGACCCCCTGTCAGTTGCGCTCCGCACTGCGGAGTGACACTAGGCCAGCCCATTACCCCTTCCCGCACAGCCCACTCGTTTGAATTTAGCTTTTTCTATTTATATTCAAACCCAGTTCTGTACCTAGTTTCAAAAATCCACCCAGCTCGATTCAGTGAACCTAATTGAATGAAACCAATTTTGTTAGAAAGGTATTGAAATGCTTAATCCAAGCCCATTGGATTCAAATCATTTGGACCTATAGATCAACCTTGGTAAAAATAACAAGTCATAAGCTTTTCTGCATTCAACCATTTTTCAAATTTATACCATAATAGCTTTTGAGTTGATTCCAACTCTCAAAAATCATAATTGAGCATACCTTTCAGAATATATAAAAATATATAGGTTTACTTATAGAAATAATGTTCAAGTAATAAAAGAATGCCACATAGGCATTTCTAGCCACTTTAATGATTTAAAATAAAAAGGTTAAACCTTATTAAATTGTGACACCACTTTAAATAACATTCCCATGTACTGAAATATGTGGTGATGACATGTGTCAACATGATCCCATGTTTGAGTTGGAGAATATTAAATCTTAAGTAGTTTTTCAATGAGTAGAAATTACTTTTCTAAAAATAAAATCAATAAGACAAATGCTTTAATATTGTAATATTAGTGATGATGATAGATCATCTATAGAACCCCTTTGTGTGATGATTGAAAGTAGTTAAGTATTGTTTGGTGATTGTGTACCTCGTATTTATTCATAGACGCTAGTACCGACCAAGGATACGAGGAGGAAGGAGGATACTACGAAGAAGAAGCCGAGGAGAACTTCAACCACTGCTCTGCACAAGGCAAGCTTATACTGATACTGATGCAAGCCTAATACTACTAGTTGATTAAGCAAGCTAACACTTGCAATTATGAAAGTTAGATAACCCATGCAATGCACTAAGCATACATGGTTAGATACATTTGATGATACCCCATCCTAGTTTTACTTGCAAGCTTTATACTTTAATTCTTTATCAAAGCTTTCTATTAGAGTTTACTTAAGTAAATTGTAGATACTAGAAAGATAATTAAAGGTTGCATAAAGAGCATTAAATTTGGCCTAAGCTAGATAATCTTGATGTCATCCTAAGGAATGAGATTGAACTTAGTTAAACTCCACTTGTTGACCACCCCTCATTAGTAATCACCCTCACTTGTAGATGCTAGTGCTAAGCATAAAACTTGATCAACTTTAGATGGGAATACTTGGTGGAAAATGGTAATGAAAACCTTAGGATGATGAGTCATTGTACTGAGATGTTTTGACATGTGTTTCCGAACACCAGATGATTTGGATGGTGAAAATGTTAAGGCATGAGCCTTAGCCCTTTATAAAACTGATGGTTGTCTGGATGCGATACCATTCCAATTTTACTGTACAACCACAATACCAGAAAATTGGGTAGGTCTTGACTAGAAACTTATATACCTTAGTATTGGTTCCCTCATGGCCAAGGTCTGAGCTGAGGCTACCTTGTGAAGATTGTCCACCTGTGCAGTACCTAAGATGACAATTGGTCATGGTTGGGAGGCCAAACTCACAGGAGAGGTGCCTATACTAGGGCTTGTAATTGAAAGGTTAGGATTGATTATCCGCATACTGAGTATGGTGAATTCAGGATTTGTTCCTGACGGATGTATCGAATGTTGTGGTGAAAGTGTACAATCTCTATAGAGTGTCAAACTATTCGAATAGCCGCGTCCGCGGTTATGGATAGTTGGAGTGGCCATACTGTTCCCCCGTCAGATGTTTTCAAAATGACTTGTGAAATGGATTGAGAATTTGACTTGACCACAACAGAGTTGTGCTATGAAATACAAGTTCCCACTTAGGTGTTATAAAATTTCAACTAGCTTTTCTTGCTTCTGAACTTAGCAGAGGTAAATCTGGCTTTTTGCAAAACAACCCTAGAGCTTAGTGTCCTACTACAAAAACCCCCTTCACTTGTTAGTATTAGTTTGCGAGTACTTAAAGAGTACTCATGGCTTTGTCCCTGGCTATTCCCGTGGCCAGACTATGAAGAGGAGTATCAGGACGAAGGACCCTAGGAAGGTTACGACAACTAGGATCATCTCCCATCGTCAGCATTGCCTGTGACCCCGAAGATGGAGCTTCGCCTATGCTACCTTTATTATTACGTATTTCGTCTGCTTGAATTATATTAAGAATTGGATCATGAGATCCTTATTTGTGTAAGACCTTATGTATGGTTTGTAATGGATGATGTACTGTGGTATCCAATTCTGTTATGTCTCGCAAAAATGGTAATCCTGGGATTGCGATGTATGGCATAACAAGCATCTGGGATTAAAAATCCAGGTGTTGACAGTTTTGAAGAAAAGTGGTGAAAAGGGTGGAAACTAGATGCTTGGAGGATCTAGGGTTTGATTAGTATGATGCCATCTAAACAGGGTTGGATTAGGGAGTTTAGAGCTCACCTTGGTACAAGGGGTATATGGATGGATAGACAATTTCAGGTAGATGATCATGGAAGCAATAGTTGGGCTTGGTTGGGTTTGAGGTGGTATTGGAGTGATGGCCAACTTTGTTGAAAATAACGCTACCATAACAGATACATCAGGTAGCCTCCTAAACCATGTGGGTTTAAGAAGCACAAAGCTCCAATGGAAACAAGTAAAGTGGGGGTTGGTAGTCCATGGTTAGTAGGTCCTAACCATGCAAGGAGTTGGTCAAGGGGAGGTGGCATATAGATGTGAGCTTCTGCCAAAGTAGGCAAGATGATAAGATTTGCAGAAAAGATTGTTATCTTGACTACAAATCCATCATGGATGGGTGGGAAATAGATTAGCATAGGTAAGGGAAAGAGTGGGCTTTGGTAGTACTAAAGATGTACTGCAAGATAGTTCAGGTACATTTTCAAGAATGCACAATGGTTGGAAGAGATAGAGATCTAAAGATTGGATCTAGATAAGAAATCCAGACAGTTATTTTGGCAGTATTGGAGGTTTTGACTGGGGTGCAAATGTAGATGATTTTGAGAGGATGCTATGTTCCAAACTCATGCTCATATGGAGAATGTTGACGTGAGGGATAAGTAGATATTATCCCTGCTTAGATTGGGTCTTCAATGAGTTGTAAACCATCAAGAGGGATTAGCCTTGGATTTAGATAAGGATGAGATGAGATGATCACTAGAGTGACTTAGGATAGATCCAAACCTTGGATGCTTACTTGGGATGGAGGATCTTAAGCAAGGATTGGATCCTAAAGGATGATCTACTGGATTAGCTCACTTCTAGTTCCTAAGCAAACAAGGCAATCAACAGGTCAAGGCAATTCATCAGACAACAGATCAAGGCAATTCATCAGATAGCAGATCAAGGCAATTCATTAGACAACAGATCAAGGCAATTCATCTTGACTTATCTAACTACTACTAGGGTTACCATCAAGCCTAGCTTGAGGTAGGGATGGGTATGTTGAGAAAGGGTTTAGCTTTGAAACAAGATAAGTACCATCTTGGTATCTCTACCAAGATTCAGATGAAAAGGTTTTTATAAGGTTTTGGAAAGCCTAGGGATAAGAGTAGTTGAAGGTCCTCTCTTGAAAACATAAGGAGATAATATAGGCCTCCATATTTTTGGCAATATAATCTAGCAAAGTATTTGGTTGTGCCAAAGTCATCTTGGCTCAGGTTTTTGAAATGCCAGGACATTTGAGAATATAGAAAATGAGCCAAGACATTTCTTTTGTAAAATAGTTTTTGTAAACTAGTGTTGAGATGAGGAGTACACACTAGTACACAAACAGTTGCTTCAGCACAAGCAAACAAGTAAGCACACATTGCAAGAAAAAGTTTGTGTTCCCCCTGATTTTTTCTTCTGGACACTTAATTAGGGTTGCTGAAATTGGGATGTTACAGACCTTTCCCCCTTAAAATAATCTCGTACCGAGATTAGGGAGGAGTAGGGTTGTGTTGATAACATCTGCTTAACAATTTCAGCTGTGGTAATTATTAGGCGCTAATAAGTTTTACAAAGATCCGACGTGGTTAGTTACGGACCGGAGATCGGGTGGTTTCGGATGAAACAAGTGGAAAAGACGCAGTCTTTTCCCCTTAGGACAAGTGTAGGTAGGTTTAGAGTTGACGAGGTACTTCCTTCTTGAGTTGAGGCGGCGAGTTGAATCTTCTTATTTTCCTTTGTTGTGTGTGTAATTGTATCGTGTGCTATGAATGAATGAAAAGCAGTTGCTAGAAAAATCCGGGTCAAACTTTAAAAACTTTCCGAAAACCCCTGAACCTTAGAAATTTCCCTCTTTTCTCATGATCTATCTCAATCTTCAGATGCCTAGAGGAGGAAGCAACTCAGCCCCGGAACCGATGTTGCAACTCTTGCAAATGTTGGTTTCTGACCGTGAAGCTGAAAGAGCCGAACGTCAAGCCAACTTAGCCACCCTTCAACACATCGCCTAGATGGCCAACAAAAATCAAGGCCATGGAAATCAGGACAACCATGGATCTAAGCTCAAGAATTTCTAGGACAAGTCGCAAGTGACTTGTTATGAATGTGGATCCAAGGGTCACTATTCCAATGAGTTCCCCAAGAAGATTGCCGCATCTCCCAATGCAAATGACCCAGCTCAGCAGCAACGTCGTGTTCAGCCTGGAAGGAGGTTTGCCCAAGGGAATTCGCTCAACCGCAACGGTCGTCTCTTTCCCATGCATCTTTGAAGAAGCCGAGCGCGGATGTCGTCTTTGGGTATGTTTTCTGTTAACTCAGTACTTGCAAGAGGTATGTTTGATTCTAGAGCATCACACTCATTTGTCACTGAATAATTTGCATGCACTAGTAAGATTCAACCAACCAAATTGAAGCATGTCATGATTGTTCAAATACTTGGTTCAACCACCAAAGCTAGACAAATTTGCAAAGCCGTCCCTATCCGAATCCATGGCATAGATTTTTATGATAATCTAATAGTACTCGGAACTAAAGGTTTGGAAGTAGTACTAGGAATGGATTGGATGTCCAAACAGAAGGGATTAATTGACTGTGCCAAGAAAGCCATAACCATGACCAGATACGATGGAATATCGATCGAGCATGTATAAAACCTTGCCCCGTCAAAGTGCAACAAGAGTATAGCCCAACCAACCATTGACCAAGTCCGGATAGTCTGTTAATACACCGATGTATTTCTAGATGTTTTGCCCTCTATGCCCCTAGATCGGGATCTTGAGTTTATCATTGAACTAGTACCTGGAACCGGACCCATAGCCCAGAGACCATATCGTATGAACCCGTCTGAACTAGTAGAACTGAAGAAACAACTGGATGCTATGCTAGAAATTGGACTGATTCAACCAAGTGCATCACCTTGGAGATCCCCTGTTTTGTTTGTGGACAAGAAATATGGAGGTAACCGTTTGTGTACGGATTATCGGAAGTTGAATGATGTCACAATCAAGAACAAGTACCCATTGCCGAAGATAGAAGACCTGTTTGACCAGTTGAATGGTGCCAAAGTGTTTTCTAAGATTGATCTTAGAACTGGCTATCATCAACTCAAAATTCGCGCAGAGGATATTCCAAAGACTGCCTTTACCACCCAATATAGATTATATGAGTATACTGTCATGTCTTTTTGATTAACCAATGCCCCCGCTTATTTCATGAACCTCATGAATAAGATTTTTATGGACTTCCTGGATAAGTTTGTCATTGTTTTCATTGATGACATTCTGATTTTTCCAAATCAGAAGAAGAACATGAGCTACACATAAGGACCATACTTGGAACCCTTAGAGAGCATAAGCTATATGCCAAGTTTAGCAAATGTGAATTCTGGTTACAGGAGGTAGGATTCCTCGGACTTATTGTATCATCCGGAGGAATTTCTGTTGGCCCTGCAAAGGTGAAGGATGTGGAAGATTGGCAAGCCCCAACCACTCAAACCCAAGTTCGTGCATTTCTCGGATTAGCGGGATACTACCGCAATTTTGTAGCAGGAGTCTCGAGTATTCCCAGGCCCATGACCCAATTACTAAAGAAGGACAAGAAGTTTGAATGGACTGACAAATGTGAGGTGAGTTTTTAGGAACTCAAGAGGAGAGTGATTTCAGCCCCAATCTTGATCATGCCGGATGTCACGAATCCCTTTGATGTGTATTGTGACGCATCCAAGATCGGTCTCGGATGTGTTCTAATGCAAGAATGCAAAGTTATATATTATCAATCCCGACAACTGAAGCAACATGAACAGAACTATCCAACCCATGACCTTGAACTAGCAGCCGTAGTTCTAGCCCTGAAGACATGGAGGTATTACCTGATGGGAAACTGTTGTGAAATTTATTCGGATCACAAGAGCTTGAAATATATAGTCAATCAGAAGGAGCTGAATATGAGGCAGAGAAGATGGATTGAGCTAATCAAGGACTATGATCTAGACATTCAGTATCACCCCGGTAAAGCCAATGTGGTAGCAGATGCCCATAGCATATTGTCGTGGCGCTTGAACTCCATGATTTTGAAGGAGCAAACAAGTTTGCACAAATATATGGAAGATTTACGAATGGAATTATTGAGTGAAGGATTTTAGGCTAGCATAGTACTTCAACCCACTTTGATTAGTCAGATCAAGGAGGCGCAGAAACGAAATGCTAGTATCGACGGAATCAAACGTCGATCGATGCAGCAAAATGCGGATTCACGAAAGAAGAAGGAGTTATGTGGTACAAAGGACATCTCTGTGTACCAGCAGATTCAGAGTTGAAAGAACTTATTTTGAAAGAGGCCCATGATACTCTTTATTCTATCCACCCCGGAGGAACAAAGATGTATCAGGATTTGAAGGATCAATTTTGGTGGCATAAGATGAAAAGAGAAATCGGAAGCTAGATCGCCAAGTGTGATATATGTCAGAGAGTCAAGGCGGGACATCAAAGACCCGAAGGACTATTGCAACCACTACAGATTCCAGAATGGAAATGGGATTCAGTTGGAATGGACTTTATCACCGGATTACCTACTTCTAGTAGGGGAAATGACTCTATCTGGGTCATAGTTGACAGATTGTCCAAAGTAGCCCATTTCTTACCAGTCAAGACAGAAGAGTTACACCGACAAGAGACGTCGAGACCTTGCTTTCAATATCGGAGATTTCGTGTATCTTAAAGTGTCTCCTTTGAAGGGAATGCAGCGTTCCACATCCTTCACCTTTGCAGGGTCATGACCCCATTACTGAAGAAGGACAAGAAGTTTGAATGGAGTGACAAATGTGAAGCGAGTTTTTAGGAACTCAAGAGGAGACTGATTTCAGCCCCAATCTTGATCATGCCGGATGTCACAAATCCCTTTGATGTGTATTGTGACGCATCCAAGATCGGTCTCGGATGTGTGCTAATGCAAGAAGGCAAAGTTATATCTTATCTATCCCAACAACTGAAGCAGCATGGACAGAACTATCCAACCCATGACCTTGAACTAGCAGCCGTAGTTCTAGCCCAGAAGAGATGGAGGCATTACCTGATGGGAAACTGTTGTGAAATTTATTCGGATCACAAGAGCCTGAAATATATATTCACTCAGAAGGAGCTGAATATGAGGCAGAGAAGATGGATTGAGCTAATCAAGGACTATGATCTGGACATTCACTATCATCCCGGTAAAGCCAATGTGGTAGCAGATGCCCTTAGCAGATTGTTGTGCCGCTTGAACTCCATGATTTTGAAGGAGCAACCAAGTTTGCACGAAGATATGGAAGATTTCCAAATGGAATTAGTGAGTGAAGGATTTTTGGCTAGCATAGAACTTGAACCCACTTTGATCAGTCAGATCAAGGAGGCGCAGAAAGGAAATGCTAGTATCGACAGAATCAAACGTCGCAATGGTACAGGCAAAGTACCCGGATTCATCGAAGACGAAGAAGGAGTTCTGTGGTACAAAGGACGTCTCTGTGTACCAGCAGATTCGGAGTTGAAAGAACTTATTTTGAAAGAGGCCCATGATACTCTTTATTCTATCCACCTCGGAGGAACAAAGATGTATCAGGATTTGAAGGAGCAATTTTGGTGGCATAAGATGAAAAGGGAAATCGGAAGCTATATCGCTAAGTGTGATATATGTCAGAGAGTCAAGGCGGGACATCAAATACCCGCAGGACTATTGCAACCACTACAGATTCCAGAATGGAAATGGGATTCAGTTGGAATGGACTTTATCACAGGATTGCCTACTTCTAGTAGGGGAAATGACTCTATCTGGGTCATAGTTGACAAATTTTCCAAAGTAGCCCATTTCTTACCAGTCAGGACAGAAGAGTTACTCCGACAAGAGACTTCGAGACCTCGCTTTCAATATCGGAGATTTCGTGTATCTTAAAGTGTCGCCTTTGAAGGGAATGCAGCGTTTCCAGCTCAAAGGAAAGTCAGCCCCTAGATATATCGGACCCTTCAAGATTCTGAATCGTCGAGGAGAAGTATCATATCAAATTGGAACTGCCCGAGGAAATGTCAGCAGTGCACAGTGTGTTCCATATATCGTTACTTCGCAAATGCCTTGAAGTTCCGGAGAAGACCGAAGTTTTCAAGAACATTGATCATCGGACCATAGAGATCAACGATGGCCTGACCTATCCCGAAGTACCCATCCGTATTTTGGAAGAAGCTTTCAGAACCACCAGAACCCGAAGCATCAAGTTTCTCAAGATTCAGTGGAGCAACCACACTGAAGAAGAAGCTACCTGGGAGCGAGAAGATCAAATCAGGACGGAGTTTCCCGATCTCTTTAAATCTTAGGTAATCATTTTCCTTCTTTTTCAAATCTCGGGATGAGATTTTGTTTAAGGGGGGAAGGTTTGTAACATCCCAAAAATATAAAACAATGATCATCAAACTCTAATCACTAAAATTAGGGTTAACAAAAACTTTGATTATTTAAAATCTTATGAATGCATGTGTGAATGTTATGATTTGATAAATGCATGAATGAACTTGTGTGATTAACCTAAATAGCAAGAAATGGTTTAAAGGTGAAAATAACATCATATAAAACTTTTCCAAACAGAAACAAATAAAGAGAAAATCAAAAGCAAATAAATTAAGGCAAATGGTCATTTTTGCCAAACTTGCTCACTAGGTCACTTTGAGTGTTTCTAGTCCAAGATTTCAAACAGAAACTTTCCCAATTCTTTTCACCCCAAGCAAGACCAAGTAAAAGTGAATCAAAGACCACCTTTCAAACCTGCAGAAACAGTTGGCAACCTTATTCAAATCAAAAGTAAAAATTGAATCTTTATCATATGTGAAGAACACACCTTTTCAAAACCCAACCAAACCAGTGCCCCTTGACTAATCCAACTAACCAGACACTCCCTAGTATGTCCCTAGCAATCCCACCAAGTTTGAATCCAAAACTCAAATTTGAATTTCTTTCGGCCATTTCATCAAACACATTGTGATCAACAAACAAACAAACACAAAACACTATAGTGTGCAGTAATTTTGGCCTAACTTGTTCCCTCTCTAGCTCACACTACACCCTCAGTAGATCATCTAACTTGTTTAACCTCTCTAGCTCACTGTAAACCAGACCATGCCATCAATGGAAAGTATGCCGAGAGCACCCTTGCCACCCCATTGTCGCCAGCCAGCTAGGAGCCTCGCCAACCTTGTCTCACCGACGCAGCACCGTCCATCGTCACTCCCTATCCCAGCCTCGAGTGCAGCCAGCCCCTGGACCACACGGCAAGCTCATGCCAAACCTCTCTGCGTGCGAGCCGAGAGCCCGCCTGTAACATCCCTAAAATCATGTTTCAAAACTCATGCATATCATCCATGCATTCATGATCATGTAGAGTTCATTTCAAAAATCAATTCAAAAACAGGAGCATATGAGCTCATTATTTTATGTGATCAGCATTAAATCAAATGGTACTCTCCAATGAGAGATGGTTGTTCATGAATCAAACCTTGTTACTCTCAGATTGTTTTGCTTGATTTCTAGAGCATAAACCAAAATTTACAAAACAAATATGGATTTCAAAACTTGATCAAACCAAGTGCAATATCACTGTGTATTTTATTTGATCAAAAGAACCAAGCTTGTACAAAGAGACCACATGTTTTTATGCCCAAAAATATGAATGTTGCACTCTACAAAAATTCTGAAAAGGTTTGAATTCAAATAGATTTTGAAATCATTTGAAAATGATTTCTAAAAATGCAAACAAAAATATAAAAGGATTAAAGAAATAGGAAAAGGCCAGCGCCAGTCATTTGGCCCAACAGAGAAACCAGCCCACTAAGCCCACCCGGGGTTTTCCCCTCTCTCTCTCACGCGCACCCACTCGACCCCGCGCTCACTGATCAGTGGCCCCATCGCCACATCGTCATCGTCTTCCCCAAATCATTGAGGAACACGTCATCGCTTTCTTCCGCCGCCTGCAATTGAAATCCTTTAATTGGCGATGAATGCGTCTGATTCTCACCCTGCCTGCTACTTAAACCCCTTCCCCTCGCGACCATTTCCCCCAACCAAGCTAGCCAGGACCGCCACCAGGCTGCCAGTATTTGCCCTCGCATCGCCGCAGTACCGACGACCAATCCCAGTGAGCTCCGTGCGAGCCTTCCTCTCTGGTTCATGCGAACTGCTTCACAACCTTCTTGCGCTCCTTCTGACATATTTTGTTCGTCCTATACTACCCCAGGTCATCGACTCCAACGAGCACCACAAGTTCCCGACACTGTCTCCAACTACGGCGATTAAATTCGGTGAGCCTCGTGTTCCCCTCTATTTCTGAATCACACGGGCATGTTCGCCTGCATCTAGCGCACCTGCTAACACCTTTTGTTTGGATCCTCGTGCCCCAGGGGCGCCGCCGACTCGCCGGTGAGCATCCGAGCCGCCAAAGAACTCCGACGAGCCCAAGAGCCTTCACAAAGACACCCCGCCCACACCAGCAACACCTTGAGCTTCGTCGTATTTTCACAAGTTCGGTAAGCCTTTCGACCCTTGAACCCTCTAGAATCACCGATCGTCACCGGCGAAGCGCCCTTGCCGCCCGGCGACCATTCGCGCCGCCACTTCTTGGTCAAAGCGCCGGCCACTATTAGATCTGTATCGTAGGGCGTAGATTAGAACGGGAGCGAACCGTTTTCTTTAGATCTGGCGCGTTGGATCTAACTTGATCCAACGGTGCGGAAGCATGATCCTGAGCGAAGCGGTACCAGCCAGTTAGAAGCCGCCGCGTGGCACAGGTTTCGTTTTAAAATTTGAAATTAGATCTATTAGTTGTTTGATTTTGTTTTAACCATAACTTTTGAATGCCACGTCCAAATTTGATAAATTTTATATCAATGGAATCAGGAGAGAAAGCCCTTTCCATTTATGCAATGTGTTTAATGTTTTGCTTCTGTTAAAATGGGTGTTTTTGCAGAAACATGTGTAGGCATAATTTGGATATAATAATTATTTGAGAAATGATTTAATGTTCAAATAAAGTTTGCTTGGCAAGTTTTAAACTTGTTTATGAATCAGTACTGTGCACTTGTCTTGTTGAGTATAGAAAATCATCACGTATCATTTTGCATGCATCCATATATTTTTGCTTGTATTTATTTTGTATGTGATTTGGTGCTATCATTTTATGTGTAGATTTTGGTGCAAATAGTGATTGTGATTGTGAGGATTGTAGCTACTTTCCAAACTACCAAGGAAAATGGTGCTTCATGATTTATTCCTATGTTTTCAAATATGCATTAGAAATATTTTGCTAGTCTTGCATGGATATTTTTGATCTATATGCTGTTCTTGGGAAATCCTAGTAGTTGTAGAATTGCTAGAATTATTTCTCAATCTTATCAATGCCATGCTTAGCCTAGCAAGTAGAAACCAAGGGTGGTTATATTCATGCTATGAATAAATATTTCTAAGTCTTTGGACTATGTGTTTTCTTAATAAAACAACTAAGTGAATGAAACACTTGGGTGGAATGCAAGGAATGGTTTATGTTGAGTGGTTACACAAGGCCCATTTCTGTGGTTTACCTTGTGTATCTCACTTGTGGAAAACCACCCAGGAACAAAGGGATTTGAGAGGCCAAATGTTAAGAAGCTTCTAGTGCAGCCACTTGGCAATATGGGCTCTGCCTGGATCACATAGGTTGCAATAACTTAGCCATTTGGACAATTGGTGGTAGTGGGATGATAGGTTGGAAAGCGTCCATTTGGTCTAAGGGGAGGCTTCTGAAAGGTCCTGTCTTGGTGAAAATCAAGTCTTGTGGGGAAAGTGCACAACCTCTGTAGATTGAAGAATCTAAGTACTTAGCCATGTCCCTGGTATTGGACAAATTGAGCATCAAGACATGGAAGCTACCAAGAATCTCCTCATCCCAATTTCTAAGTAAAAACTTGTGGTTGAACAAGGGTGAAGGACCCCAATGTCTATTGGTGGTTCCTTCGGAAAAGTTTTGACAAAGAAAAACTTAGTGTTTTCAACTGATAGGCAAAACCTATTTTGAGCAAAGCAAGCGTAAGCTACACTTAGCCAAAATGCATATAGTATTTAGTCCACCAATATTCTACTAAGGTATCACTTGCCAATACTATTCCAATGTATTGACCCACTGTGGCTGTAACTTGTGATGTTGCAGGATATTCTGATGATGATTAGGATTCATGAGTCTACACTCAACATGCTTGCCTGTGGCACATGAAGATGAAGACTTATTTACCTTATTATATATTTGAACTCTTGTATTAGGCCTGTGTCCATGGAGTTGTAAAAGACTATGTTTGTCTCTGGAATGATATGTAATAATGACCTTTATTTCTGTGTACTTCATCTTAAACTGTGGATGCTAGCATTGATCTAGGGACTAGCATTGCAATCACAGGGATCCTTTCCTTTACAAAGGAGGGATTTTACAGATGGTATCAGAGCACTGTGTTGCCTGTAGGATTATGACCCTAGGATTGGAAACCACTAGGATTATGACCCTAGGATTACTTCTACACTTGTATTTTCTTCTCGTAAACTTTTCTAATCTTCTTTCTCATCTCTATTTGTAGATGAAATCCATCAACGAAGCCGTGAAGAAGGGACCACTAATGACTATGACTTTGGAATGTGAGACAGAGTTTCCCAAGGCTCTCAAGGACCTCATGGTTGCCATGGGAATACATGGTGCAGCTGTGTACGAAGGTTTCCCTGTGATGGATGAAGGAGTTGAGTACTGGTGGGTGCAACTTCACTTGTATAAAAACAAGGAAGACAACCACAAGGACTCAGGATTCTGCATGGTCACCAACACAATGATGCACACCACATTCTTTGATTCAGCAAGGGATGCAGCTTGGAGGGCTATCAAAGAACTTGATGATAGAATCAAGTGCAGAATGCTTAACACCCAGAATGACCTTGGGGAAGAAAAGAAGCATACCCAAGAGTTAGAGGCTACCAACCAAAGCCTAAGGAAGGACATCATAGACTTAGCAATGGAGTCATGTGATCAAGATAAACATATTGCCTCTAGGGATGCCCTGTTAGCCAACTTGGCAAGTGAGATGGGATTGTAATGTACCACATTAGTTGGACCACCACACTTATCATTTTATTTTCCAAATGATGTTTAAAATAAGTGAACCTTGGATGCTTGTAGTGGATTTTATGTATGCTATGACTTGTGTGTTTGTTAATGTTATGCTTGTGATGCTCTGTCTTGTAAAGTTATTCATTGTGTTGACTCTAACTTTTTCTATCTTATTAATAGATGCCTAATGTTACTATCAGCACGGTTGAAGAGTTCCAAGGAACTCGTTTTGGCCCTCGTATTATTGAGCTCACTAGTTTGCTCAATCTCCCTCTTCCTACCATCATGGTGCTTCCCCTCATCAAGTTTGAGAGGAAATACCTTTGGGGTTTCAAGGTTAACCAGCCCGGACGCCAGACTGAGCCTACCACGGAGGCAATCATCTTCAAGATCATGCACGATGACAAGGAGAGAGGCCTAGAGGTAGTCATGCAGGACTTGATTGGACGTCAGTTAGGGAGACACTATCGACAGGTTAGAGGTACTCACTTCCACACCTTCGGTAGACATGATGAGGATGGTGAGGCCATTGACTTCGAGGATACTTCGAGGGAGACAGCAGAGCCAATTCGTCTATACCTCCAGGACTTAGAGGTTCTTCTTAGGCACGTGGACACTGATAGGACCAACGTCATGCTCAGCAATGACGAACTCCAGGTGTAGCTTCGTGAGAAGGACAAGCTCTTCGCGAAGCAAGATGAGATAGTCAAGGAGATGGAGGCCAAGTTCGAGAGCCAGGACAGAAAGTTCAAGAGTCAAGAGAAGCGAGTCCAAGATAGGAACAAGAGGATTCGAGACATGACTGCAGAATTGGAGGCCAAGGACTTCGAGCTCGAGCATCAGCAGACTGTGATTGAGAGATTTCGTTCTTAGAAGAGGGCTCTCAAAGCCAAAGTAGAGACCTTGGCCACCAATGTCGAGGAATACAAGACCGCTATGGAGAATGCAGGTCTTACATTTGTTGAGGAGGAGGTTGATGCCGATGAGTAGTGATGACTACTCATTTACCTTTATGTATCATGTCTTTGATTATTGAGTCGTGATGAACATCCAACATGTGGATGGCTTGCTATTGGTGTGTTTACTTTGCAAACTTGTCGTTTATGTTGTTGAACTATTATTATTGTGATGAATGTTTGGTGATTGTTTATGTGATGTATTGTGCATGTGAGCATCTATGGGTATCTCATTCTTATCTCTATTGAACAAACCATAGATGCCTCCCCGACGTGCCAATCCCAACCCCAACAACAACAACATCACCCCTGAGATGTAGCAAATGATGACAGCTCAGACTCAACTGATGCAAATGATGACTACGTTCATCCAGAACCAGAACAACAACAATAACAACAACAACAATCAGAACAACCCACTGGGTTTTGACATGCTTACCAGGTTCTTAAGACTGAGGCCAGCAAAGTTCTCAGGAACCACAGATCCTATGGTGGCCAATGATTGGCTACGCTCTGTGAACAAAGACTTGGTAACTGTTGGCTGTACTGATGAAGAAAAAGTCAGATTTGCCGCTCACTTGTTGGAAGGACCAACAGCCACTTGGTGGGATAACTTCCAGATCACCACTCCCATTGAGGATGTGACATGGGCTATCTTCGAAGATGGTTTCCGTACTGCTCACATCTCATCCGGAGTGATGAGTTTGAAGAAGAAAGAGTTCCATAACCTGAAGCAACGCCACCGCAGCGTGGCTGAATATATTGAAGAGTTCAACAATCTGGCGCGTTATGCACCGGATGAAGTTAACACTGATGCTAAGAGGAAGGAAAAGTTCCTTGAAGGGTTGAATGATGAACTGAACCTGCAGTTAGCTGTGGCTTATGTTCCCACATACCAGTCTCTTTGTGACAAGGCTGCTATTTTGGAGAGCAAAATGAAACAAGTGGAAAGCAGGAAGAGAAAGCACTCTGACAAGCATAGCTCGGGATCGTCTCACAAACATTCCCATTATGATGATAGTGGAAGTTCAGGATCCCACAAGCATGGGAAATTCAACAAGCACCACAACCACAACCTTCATCATGACAACAAGAGTCACTGTAGTCATGACAATTACAAATACAAGAATCACAAGGGTGGATATAAGAGCCACCACAGTGGAAGTGGAAGTGGAAGCTAGCCTATCAAGAAGGATCTTAGTCAGGTTGAGTGTTTCAAGTGCAAGAAGATGGGGCATTATGCAAATGAATGCCCAGAAAAGAAACTTGAAGGACCCAACAAGCCCAACCCTTTTCAAAGGGGACAAGTGAACCACATCAATGTGGAGGAAATTTATGAGGAACCTGATGCTGTTGTTGGTAAGTTCAAACTCAATTATGTTCCAGCATTTGTTCTCTTTGATACTGGTGCATCTCATTCATTCATATCAAGAGCATTTGTTGAAAGAAACGAACTATCGGTAGAAACTATTGGGTGTCCTATAAAAGTAAGTTCTCCTGGCGGAGAAATGATAGTGAATTCAGGATGTCATGATCTAGTCATAGAGTTTGGGAAGTATAATTTTCCTGTAAACCTGATAATCCTAAATTCCCAAGGATTGGATGTTATTTTGGGAATGGACTAGATGACTAAGCACAAGGGAGTGATAGATTGTGCAAACCATACCGTCTCACTCACAACTCCAGAAAACAAAAGAATCAGATTCAAGACCAACTTTGAAGCAAAAAGGAGTAAGCTAAATTCTCTTAAGGGGGTTAGCATGGACAATGTGCCTATTGTGAGTGAATATCCGGATGTGTTTCCGGAAGAATTACCGGGAATGCCACCTGATAGAGATGTGGAATTTCTTATTGACTTGCTACCAGGATCTGGACCAATAGCAAAAATACCGTACAAGATGTCAGTTGATGAGTTGAAAGAACTCAAGAAACAGCCTGGAGAACAGTTGCAGAAAGGTTTTATCCAACCAAGTTCCTCATCTTGGGGAGCCTCTGTTTTGTTTGTGGAAAAGAAAGATAGAAGTCAAAGGTTATGCATTGACTATCATTCCCTCAATGAGGTGACTATCAAGAACAAATACCCTTTGCCTAGAATCAACGACTTGTTTGATCAGCTAGAAGGAGCTTGTGTGTTCTCAAAGATTGATCTTCGGTCAGGTTATTTTCAGCTCAATATAAGGGAACAAGACATACCTAAGACAGCTTTCACCACAAGGTATGGGTTGTATGAGTATACCGTGATGCCATTTGGTTTGACCAATGCACCAGCAAACTTCATGAATATGATGAACAAGGTGTTCATGGAATTCCTTGATAAGTTTGTTGTCGTGTTCATCGATGACATTTTGATATACTCCAAGAGCAAGGAAGAGCATGAAGGACATCTACGTTTGATACTTGAAAAACTTAGAGAGCATAAGTTATATGCCAAATTCAGCAAGTGTGAATTTTGGTTAAATGAAGTTGGATTTCTTGGACACGTTGTGTCAGGAGATGGTGTAGCAGTTGATCCTGCTAAAGTTTTGGCTGTAACTGAATGGGAATATCCTAAGTAAGTGAAAGAAGTTCGTAGTTTCCTTAGCTTGGCAGGATACTACAGAAGATTCATTGAGAATTTCTCCAAGGTAGCTAAGCCTATGACAGAATTGCTAAAGAAAGACAAGAAATTTGCTTGGTCTGAAGGTTGTGAAATCAGCTTTCAAGAATTGAAGAAGAGACTTGTGACAGCACCAGTCTTGTGTTTGCCAGATTTGGAGAAGGATTTCCAAGTGTATTGTGATGCATCTCATCATGGTTTAGGTGCAGTACTTATGCAAGAAGGGAAAGTTGTGGCTTATGCCTAGAGACAACTCAAAACTCATGAAGTAAACTATCCTACTCATGATTTAGAGTTAGCCTCTGTTGTCCATGCACTCAAAACATGGAGACATTATCTTTTGGGAAAGCGATGTGAAGTGTTCACAGATCACAAGAGTTTGAAGTATATCTTCACCCAGAAGGAAATTAACATGAGACAAAGAAGATGGCTAGAACTCATCAAGGACTATGACTTGAGTTTGCAATACCACCCCGATAAAGCAAATGTTGTAGCGGATTCTCTAAGCCGTAAGGTTTTTGTGAATGGCCTTACTAAGGGAGAATTGCCAGATGATCTGTGTGCCCAATTTAGAGATCTCAGATTGGAGATTGTGCCTGAGGGACACCTCATGTCTTTGGATGTTCAACCCACTTTGTTGGACAAGATCAAAGAAGCCCAGAAGACAGATAGGGAAATTGAAGAGATTAAGGAAAAGACTGGCAAGGGAAAAGCCAAAGGATTCCATGAAGACGAACAGGGTACTTTATGGCATGGAAAACGTATCTGTGTTCCGCAAGATCCGGAGCTTCGGAAACTTATTTTACAAGAAGCACACAATTCACCGTATTCCATTCATCCGGATAACACCAAAATGTACATGGATATGAAGGAAAGATTTTGGTGGAATAATCTCAAGAAGGACATCGCCGAACATATTGCTTTGTGTGATGTATGTAGTAGAGTGAAAGCGGAACATCAGAAACCAGCAGGATTGTTACAACCACTACCTATTCCTGATAGGAAGTGGGACAAGATTGGTATGGATTTCATTACCGGATTACCAAGGACCAGGTCAGGATATGATTCTATTTTGGTAGTAGTGGATCGCCTAACTAAAGTGGCTCATTTTATACCCGTGAAGACAACTTACGCAAGTGCTATGTTAGCCAAGATCTATATGAGCAGAATTGTATGTCTACATGGAGTACCCAAGAGTATTGTGTCTGATAGGGGAACCCAATTCACTTCTCATTTTTGGAGGCAGCTACATGAGTCATTGGGAACGAGGTTGGAATTCAGCACTGCTTTTCATCCTCAAACTGATGGACAGACAGAAAGGACTAATCAGATTCTTGAAGATATGTTGAGAGCATGTGCTCTAGACTATGGAGCCAGTTGGGATGAAAGTCTGCCTTACGCAGAATTTTCTTACAATAACAGCTATCAAGCCAGTATTGAGATGGCACCATTTGAGTTTCTCTATGGGAGAAAGTGTACTACCCCATTGCTATGGAATGGTGTGGGAGAAAGAAGTTTGTTCGGACCAGAACTCATCAAAGAGGCTGAAGAGAAAGTCAAGCTAGTTAAGGACAGGTTGAAGATAGCACAGTCCCAACAAAAGAGCTACGCCGATCCTAAGCGTAGAGAAGTCACCTATGAAGTGGGTGATAGAGATTATCTTAGAGTGTCACCACTTCGTGGAGTGAAGAGGTTTGGTGTCAAAGGTAAATTGGCCCCAAGATATGTTGGGCCATTCAAGATTCTGAGTCATAAAGGAGAAGTAGATTATGAGATTGAACTGCCAGAGTCTTTGTCAGCTGTTCATAATGTGTTTCATGTGAGTCAGCTTAAGAAATGCCATCCAGAAATGGAAGAAACTTCTTTGAAGGATACTATACCTTTGGAAGAGGTCCAATTGCAAAGTGATCTCACTTATGAAGAGAAACCTATCAAGATTCTTGAGACTGCAGAAAGAGTTACTCGAACTAAGACTGTCAAGTTCTGCAAAGTTCAATGGAACCATCATTCCGAAGAAGAAGGAACATGGGAAAGAGAAGATGATCTTCGGAAAGACCACCCTCACCTATTTGCTAGCCAATCCGAATCTCGAGGGAGAGATTCTCCTTAAGGGGGTTAGATTTGTAACATCCCTAAAATAATGTTTCAAAACTCAGGCATATCATCCATGCATCCATGATCATGTAGAGTTCATTTCAAAAATCAATTCAAAAACAGGAGCATATGAGCTCATTATTTTATGTGATCAGCATTAAATCAAATGCTACTCTCCAATGAGAGATGGTTGTTCATGAACCAAACCTTGTTACTCTCAGATTGTTTTGCTTGATTGCTAGAGCATCAACCAAAATTTACAAAACAAATATGGATTTCAAAACTTTATCAAACCAAGTGCAATATCACTGTTTATTTTATTTGATCAAAAGAACCAAGCTTGTACAGAGAGACCACATGTTTTTATGCCCAGAAATATGAATGTTGCACTCTACAAAAATTCTGAAAACGTTTGAATTCAAATAGCTTTTGAAATCATTTGAAAATGATTTCTGAAAATGCAAACCAAAATAGAAAAGGATTAAAGAAATAGGAAAAGGCCAGCGCCAGTCATTTGGCCCAACAGAGAAACCAGCCCACTAAGCCCACCCGGGGTTTTCCCCTCTCTCTCTCACGCGCACCCACTCAACCCCGCGCTCACTGATCAGTGGCCCCATCGCCACGTCGTCATCGTCTTCCCCAAATCCTGCGCGAGGAAGACGTCGCCGCCCGTTTCTTCCCCGCCTCTGCCGCGAATTGAAATCCTTTAATTGGCGATGAATGCGTGCGAGATTCTCGCCCCTACTCTGGCTACTTAAACCCCTTCCCCTTGCGACCATTTCCCCCAACCAGGCTAGCCAGGAGCGCCACCAGGCTGCTAGTATTTGCCCTCGCATTGCCGCAGTACCGATGACCTCCGATGACCAATCCCGGTGAGCTTCGTGCGCGCCTTCCTCTCTTGTTCACGCGAACTGCTTCGCAACCTTCTTGCGCTCCTTCTGACATATTTAGTTCGTCCTGTACTACCCTAGTTTATCGACTCCAACGAGCACCACAAGTTCCCGACGCCGTCTCCAACTCCGGTGATTAAATTCGGTGAGCCTCGTGTTCCCCTCTGTTTCTGGATCACACGAGCATGTTCGCCTGCATCTAGCGCCCCTGCTAACACCTTTTTTTTGGATCCTCGTGCCCCAGGACATCGCCTTCGACTCCATCAGTGAGCATCCGACGAGCCCCAGCAGCCTCTACAGCACACCCCCGCCCACACCAGCAACACCTTGAGCTTCGTCGTGTTTCCGCGAGTTCGGTAAGCCACTTCTCGACCCTTAGACCCCTCTAGAATCACTAGTGTGTCGCCGGTAGAAGCGCCGCCGCCGCTAGCGACCATTCGCGCCGCCACTTCTTGGTCAAAGCGTTGGCCACCATTAGATCTGTATCATAGGGCGTAGATTAGAAAGGGAGCGAACCGTTTTCTTTAGATCTGGCGCGTTGGATCTAACTTGATATGACGGTGCGGAAGCATGATCCTGAGTGAAGCGGTACCAGCCAGTTAGAAGCCGTCGCGTGGCACAGGTTTCGTTTTAAAATTTGAAATTAGATCTATTAGTTGTTTGATTTTGTTTTAATCATAACTTTTGCATGCCACGTCCAAATTTGATAAATTTTATATCAATGGAATCAGGAGAGAAAGCCCTTTCCATTTCTGCAATGTGTTTAATGTTTTGCTTCTGTTAAAATGGGTGTTTTTGCAGAAACATGTGTAGGCATAATTTGGATATAATAATTATTTGAGAAATGATTTAATGTTCAAATAAAGTTTGTTTGGCAAGTTTTGAACTTTTTTATGAATCATTACTATGCACTTGTCTTGTTGAGTATAGAAAATCATCACATATCATTTTGCATGCATCCATATATTTTTGCTTGTATTTATTTTGTATGTGATTTGGTGCTATCATTTTATGTGTAGATTTTGGTGCAAATAGTGATTGTGATTGTGAGGATTGTAGATACTCTCCAAACTACCAAGGCAAGTGGTGCTTCATGATTTATTCCTATGTTTTCAAATATGCATTAGAAATATTTTGCTAGTCTTGCATGGATATTTTTTATCTATATGATGTGCTTGGGAAATCCTAGTAGTTGTAGAATTGCTAAAATTATTTCTAAGTCTTATCAATGCCATGCTTAGCCTAGCTAGTAGCAACCAAGGGTGGTTATATTCATGCTATGAATAAATATTTCTAAGTCTTTGGACTATGTGTTTTCTTAATAAAACAACTAAGTGAATGAAACACCTGGGTGGAATGGAAGGAATGGTTTATGTTGAGTGGTTACACAAGGCCCATTTATATGGTTTACCTTGTGTATCTCACATGTGGAAAGCCACCCAGGAACAAAGGGATTTGAGAGGCCAAATGTTAAGAAGCTTCTAGTGCAGCCACTTGGCAATATGGGCTCTGCCTGGATCACATAGGTTGCAATAACTTAGCCATTTGGACAGTTGGTGGTAGTGGGATGATAGGTTGGAACGCGTCCATTTGGTCTAAGGGAAGGCTTCTGAAAGGTCCTGTCTTGGTGAAAATCAAGTCTTGTGGGGAAAGTGCACAACCTCTGCAGATGGAAGAATCTAAGTACTTAGCCATGTCCCTGGTATTGGACAAATTGAGCATCAAGACATGGAAGCTATAAAGAATCTCCTCATCCCAATTTCTAAGTAAAAACTTGTGGTTGAACAAGGGTGAAGGACCCCAATGTCTATTGGTGGTTCCTTGGGAAAAGTTTTGACAAAGAAAAACTTAGTGTTTTCAACTGATAGGAAAAACCTATTTTGAGCAAAGCAAGCCTAAGCTACACTTAGCCAAAATGCATATAGTATTTAGTCCACCAATATTCTACTAAGGTATCACTTGCCAATACTATTCCAATGTATTGACCCACTATGGCTGTAACTTGTGATGTTGCAGGATATCTTGATGATGATTAGGAGTCATGAGTCTACAGTCAACATGCTTGCCTGTGGCACATGAAGATGAAGACTTATTTACCTTATTATATATTTGAACTCTTGTATTAGGCCTGTGGCCATGGAGTTGTAAAATACTATATTTGTCTCTGGAATGATATGTAATAATGACCTTTGTTTCTGTGTACTTCATCTTAAACTGTGGATGCTAGCATTGATTCGGGGACTAGCATTGCAATCACAAGGATCCTTTACTTTACAAAGGAGGGATCTTACAGCGCCAGTGCGCCACACTCGACCAGCACCCACAGACTGCGCGCCGCCCTTGCCTCTAGCGTGCGTGATCACCACCGCCCTAGCAACCATGCAGACATGCCCGTGCACCGCCACGCAGACCACGCATGCTGTGCGCCATTAAAATCACCGTCGGACCCGCCCCGAGCATCGACGCGTTCCGATCGATCAGCACCGCCCCACGCCTTGACACCACGCCGTTGAGCTTCACCAGGGAGCACAGCACCGCCCCCTACCGTCGCCCATGTCATTAGCCCTCTATGCCGTCGACCACGACGAGCTCAACCCGCGCCCGTCGGTCCCCTTCACCCACTATAAATAGAGGCCTCCACCGCTCGTCTTCTTCACACCAGTTCACTCCCCACCTCTCACTGATCACACCCACTCACTCCCGGAGCAAGGCGAGCAGCGCATCACCGGAATTTCACCGGAGTTCGCCACTGCAGAGGAGGAGAGGCGCCGTCGATTTGAGCCGCCCCAGGAGAAGCTACCGGTACCAGGAGGATCACTGTCGTCCACTTCGTCATTCGCCCCCGTCGCCGACCATCGCCTGAATCCCGGTGAGCCTCTCACGACCCCCACTGACTGCGCTAGGGTTCGTGCTCGTCGCGTCCTGTTCAGGCGTGGACGATGAACTTGAGCCGTTCTATTAGAATTAGATCCTACGGTCCACATCGCCCCATACCGCTTCGCCCCTCGTTGTCTCACTGACGAGTGGGGTCGCTCACTTAACCCGCCCGCGCGTGCGCTGTGCATAGTGGGCCGGCCCAGTTAAACCTCCCGCGCGACCCAGCAATTCAAATTTACTTTTAGTCATTTATTTTCAAACAAAGTTCTGTACCTAGATTCAAAAATCAACCCATCTCGATTCACTAAACCAAAATGCATTAAACCAATATTGTTAGAAAGGTACTGGAAAGCTTAATCCAAGCCCGTTGGATTCAAACCATTTAGATTTGTAGATAACCCATGGTAAAAATAACAAGGCAGAAGCTTTTTCTGCATTCAAACATTTTTCAAAATTTAACCATAAGAGCTTTTGAGTTGATTCCAACTCTCAAAAAACACATTTCACCATACCTTCAGAATCTATGAAAATATATAGGTTTACTTATAGAAATAATGATCAAGTAATAAAAGAATGCCACATAGGCATTTCTAGTCACTTTAATTTAATAAAATAAAAAGGTTAAACCTTATTAAGTTGTGACACCACTTTAAATCACATTACCATGTATTTAAATATGTGGTGATGACATGTGTAAACATGATCCCATGTTTGAGTTGGAGAATATTAAATCTTAAGTAGTTTTTCAATGAGTAGAAATTGCTTTTCTTAAATAAAATAAATAAGTCAAGTGCTTAAATCTTGTAATGTTAGTGATGATGATAGATCATCTAGTGTGAACCATTGTGTGATGATTGGAAATAGTTAAGTATTGTTTGGTGATTGTGTACCTCGTATTTATTTATAGACGCTAGTACCGACCAAGGATATGAGGAGGAAGGAGGATACTACGAGGAAGAAGCTGAGGAGAACTTCAACCACTGCTCTGCACAAGGAAAGCTAACACTTGCAACTTAGCAAGCTTATACTGATATCTTAGCAAGCTACAACTTTCTTGTTACTATGCAAATTATATGCCTTAAGCATATGTGATTATACCCACTTGACACACCATCCTAGTTTTATTTGCAAGCTTAGTATTTTATTTTCTTTATTAAAAGCTTTCTATCAAAAGTTTACTTAGTGACTTGTAGATTCTGGAAATATAATTGAAGGTAGCATAAAGAGCATAAAACTTGGCCTAAGTTAGATAATCTTAATGTCATCTTGAGGCATGATATTTACTTAGATAAGATACACTTGTTTATTACCCACCATTAGTATTTACCCCCACCTGTAGATGGTAGTGCTAACCATATAACTTGATCAACTTTAGATGGGAATACTTGGTGCAAATGGTTATGAAAACCTTAGACTGATGAGTGATTTTACTGAAATGTTTTGACATGTGTTTCTGAACACCAGATGATTTTGATGATGAAAATGTTAAGGCATGAGCCTTAGCCCTTTATAAAACTGATGGTTGTCTCGATGCGATACCATTACAATTTTACCATACAACCACAATACCCGAAATTTGGGTAGGGCTTGACTAAAAATTTATATACCTTAGTATGGGTTCCCTTGCGGCCAAGGGCTGAGCTGAGGCTACCTTGTGAAGATTGTCCACCTGTGCAGTTCCCAAGATGACAGTTGGTCATGGTTGGGAGGCTAAACTCACAGGAGAGGTGCCTATACTAGGGCGTGTAATTGAAAGGTTAGGATTGATTATCCGCATACTGAGTATGGTGAATTCAGGATTGTTCCTGACGGATGTATCGAATGTTGTGGTGAAAGTGTACAATCTCTGCAGAGTGTCAAACTATTCGAATAGCCGCGTCTGCGGTTATGGAAAGTTGGCGTGGCCATACTGTTCTACTGTCTGATGTTTTCAAAATGACTAGTGAAATGATTTGTGACTTTGACTTAACCACAAAATAGTTGTGATATGAAATTCAAGTTCCCACTTAGGTGTTATAAAACTTTAAACTAGTTTTCTTTGATTTTGAACTTAGTAGAGGTAAATCTGGCTTTTTGCAAAACAACCCTAGAGCTTAGTATCCTACTACAAAAACCCCCTTAACTTGTTAGTATTAGTTTGCGAGTACTTAAAGAGTACTCATGGCTTTGTCCCTTGCTATTCCCGTGGCCAATCTATGAAGAGGAATATCAGGATGACAGACCGCGGGAAGATAACTAGGATCATCTCCCATCGTCAGCATTGCCTGTGACCCTGAAGATGGAGCTTCGCCTACGCTATCGTTATCTTTACAGTATTCCGGTGCTTGAATTGTATTAAGAACTGGATGATGAGATCCTTATTTCTGCAAGACCTTATATGGTTTGTAATGGATGATGTACTGTGATATCCAAATTTGTTATGTCTCACAAAAATGGTAATCCTGGGATTGCGATGTATGGCATAACAGACATCTAGGATTAAAAATCCGGGTGTTGACAATGATCCTTGTTGAGAAATATCCTTGAGAGAAGGAAGAAAAAAAAGAGAAAGAGAAAAATATGATGATCCACACAATAAGTCTTTGGAATGATCTCGTTACTACTTTATGAATTTTCTTGCGAAGCAATGATTGGAATAGTAGTGTTTTTGATAGTCTTGATTTACCTATGTGGCTATCAATAAGACACTTCTTTGTTATGCTACTTAGGACATGAACTCTCTTACTCAATATTGCTATAATAAACATCCTAGTGTTCTTTGGCAAGCTAAGAGTTAACTAGAAGAATTGGATTGATTGTTACACTTCTAGTTGTTTATACTTATATTAAACTCTACTTTGATTGTCTTGAGTTATCAAAGCCTATATAGTATTCCTAGCATCTCTCTAACTTTGATGAGCTTTTCAAAATGGAAGAAGTGTTGGACGCATATGGATACCATCCGTAAGTGAATTCATATTTTCGTTGTTTCATGTTTAGACACTGAATTTCTTATAGTTCTTTTGTTTCTTCTTTCTTGAGGACGATCAAGGTTTGAGCTTTGGCGACAATGATGGCTCAAAAAATCGCCATCTTTCTCCGTATTTAAACATTCTTTTTCATCGAGCAATTGACATTATTCACTCTTGTTTTGCCACAAATGACTAATGCTTGCAAACATACGCAAAACCTTCATTTGATTTTTGTTGTGCTGGAAATCACACTTTTATTGCACAACCTGGAGTCATAAATGTAGATTTTGAGGAAGTTTTGACGACCAAGTATTTTTGGATCTAGTTGCAGGTGCCAGTCAACATAACGAGCATTAGTACGGGCGCATATCACTCGTATGGCTCGCTCGAACGGGGTGGTGGCAGCTTCGTCTCGTCAAATCCTACAACCATCATGAAGGCACCTATATATTTAGAGGTCTCAGCCGTCATGTAGAGGGATGCAATTCTCATGTTGCATCACAACACCAACAAAGGAGATCCTGTAACATCCCAGATTTTTTTATAAGATGTTACTAGAAGCATGCATCATCCTTGCATCATTGCATCCTACAAATTCAAGTTGCATCAAACCCTAGCAAAAACCCTATTAGCAAAATCCCACTATGAGCTAAAATGTTGTAATCATGATTGACCTTTCTAAAAGCTATGTAAAAATAATAACCTATGTCTCTAAGATGACCACCTCATTTTTACAAAAATTTGGAAACAAGTTTCACTAAGTTTGGATGGACTATGCAAAAGTTATTGAGGTATTAGTAAATCAGAAAAAGAAAAGAATAAATAAAACCAAAAAAAAGGGGCGGCCTAACTAAACTGGGCCGGCGGCGCCAGCCCACCCACGCCCGGGCGACACCTAACCTAACATGCCTGCGCCAGCCCGCCAGCGCCCACGCGCCAACCCACACCGCCGCTCCCGCTGACACTCGGGCCCCACCCCGTCGTCTTCCTCCCGAAGACTGCAGCGAGCACAGCTCGTTGCCGCGTCGGATAGACCCCGAATCCCAACTACCTTTGGCAACCCCCTTACCCAAGTCTCCAGTCCTTAAAAGCCAACCCTTCCTCATTGTTTCCCCCTCAAAAAAAAACCCTAGCAAATCACACTGAAGCGCTGCCAATTTCGCGCCGCCGTCGTCGTCGACGCAGCTCGGGAGCTCTTAGCTAAGCACCGTTCCCGTCACCCCTGCCCCCTCTATACCCTAGCTCGCTTCCCCGTGCAACACCACCTCACCATGACCCCCCCTTTTCTTCCCTTACGCAGCATATCGACGGGGATTGCTCACCGACGCGTCGCCGAAGACGAGGAGGAACGGCGGACTTTGCCGGCGGAAGAGGAACCGAGGAGCGCGGTCGAAGACGCGATCGTGACCATGAGGGCCAGCCGCACCCCGTCGACCACACCGCCACCTCGGGAAGCCACCCTATCACCGCCGCCCAACGTCACCGACGCCACCGCCGCCCAACGCCGCCGTCAGAGCCTGGTAAGTCGCCGCCTCCTCTCCTCTCCGCCAGATCGAGATCGGACGGGTAGAATTAGAGCGTTGCCGAAGGGGTATAGGCGAACCACGTCATGCCGCGTGGTGTTCTCATGCGTCAGCTGCTTGGCTGGGCCAATCGGCCACATCATATCGGATTGGATTAGTTTAAATAGGCAGAAATTATTAAAACTTTGCAAAATTTGTAGAAATTCAACCGTTTGGCCAATTTTAACTTATAATATACCGTTGGATTCACAAAATTATGTAGAACACATATCTGCAATAAAATTTCAAGTTTACAGTAGGATTTTCGGTGTAGAATTTAGTCTCTAGATTAGAGTGTTTAATCTATAGAAAAATAATTAAAACTCTGATTTAGTTGATTCTTGTTGTGATGACTTTGTTTTCACAACACCTACTGAACAAAATTATAGAACCTTGCTTAAGAACATTAGATTTGATTTAGGTCTAATTAGATGGTTGGATCTACTAGTGAGCCCAAGAATTAGAATAAGACCCAAATTTGTTTAAACCCATGGGAAATCAATACTAATAACATCCATAACACAATTGCAATCTAATTATACTACCTTGGTCAATTTAGAAAAAAAATCTTGCATAAGTACCATGTTGCATGCATGCATATTATCTCTGTGGCATATTTTGTGCAAGTTGTGATTAGATCTATGTTTGTGTTTTGTTAGAGTGTTCGGAGTGCGCTGAGGAGTGCTATTGTGTAGAATGCTGCTCGGATCAAGGCAAGTTACACCACTTGTTCATATCTTTTGTCCCAGTTTTGATTTTATGCATGTGATCTTCAAAATTCTGTAGTATGCATGTGTAGGATGTTCTAGTAGAATTTTTCCTTAGTATTATTTTGCAAGTGTGATGATTTTTTAGTATGCCATGAGTAGCTCTATACTTAGGATTTTCCCTTCCTATTAGGTTACCCCTGTTTTGCTAAGTATTGATTGCTATGCTATATATATGAAAAGTACCGTTGGGGGGTTCGAAAGACAATGAATTTTCTAAGTATAAAGGCTCTCTTGAGCAAACCTTTCTTCTCAAATCCACTTCAAAATAAAACTAAGTTTTCTTCTGAGCGGAATGGTTGCCGGGGAAACGAGTGAGATTTTGGTGGAGGACGGCCGCCCAAGAATCAAAGAAGTCTGCCATGTTTCAGAATTCAGAAGCTTCCAGTGCAACCACAATACATATGGGCTATTTCCTGGCCTAGTACTGAGTGGGAAACCTCACCTGGGTACCAACATTTGGAGGTTCTTGGCATGGTTGGATCCAGAAGGTAGAGGGGCTACTAAGGGAAAGCCTCGCCATGGCCTTGTCTGTAAAAGGACTTGGTCGTGGATTGTGGGTAAAGTGCACAAACTCTCGAGAGTATTGCAATCTGATCGATCATCCATGTTCACGGAAATAGAACAACATTGAGCATCTGAAGGATGGAGCCTCTGAAGGATCTTCCTCTCTCTCTCTTTCAAAACTTAAAGTTTTCTAAAAACCCAAGGCGTGAGTCATATCGCTATTGGGAGGGTTTTGGGAACTTGGTGAGTAATATCCAAGTGTTAGGTTGATTGGAAACTTGGTGAGTAATATCGTCGTGTGCCATTCAACCATATATTACTTAAACAAAAGTTTACAAAGTAGGGAAATCTTCTCTTCTCTATACTTAAGAGAACTAGCTTTGAGCAAATAAACTCTACAGCCTAAACTAGCCTTGCATGTAGAGATAGTCTTTTCTTTCCTTGGTGTAATTTGCCAATATATTCAAAGTATTGACCCAACTTGTTGGCTGCACGTCTTATGTGAAGAATCTGAAGATTGAAAGGTGTGTAGGGATCGCGAGTCTACACTCGACAAGCCTGGGGCATTGATGGACTCAAGCTGCTTTTATGTTTCCGCTGTTATTTGAGCTAGCTTAATGCTAAGCAAATTTGTAATAAATTCATACTCTGGATTCTCCATGTAATAATGACTTTGTGTTTTACATGATATTCGTCGACTGTGAGTGCTAGCTAATGATCCAGGGACTAGCATGTAAATCACAGGGACCTAGGATCTTTATTGATCCGAGGTCACTACAGATGGTATCAGAGCACATCGTTGCTTGTAGGACGTGACCTTAGGATTGGAACCACCTTTAACTTATGTGCCTTACTTGCTTTTCCTTCTAAGTTATTTTCGCACTTCTAGTACCTGCTTTCCTCTACTTGTTAAGATTTGCCCTAGGTAATTCGCTCAATCGCACCGAACGTCTTTTTCTCATGCATGCTGAAGAAGCTCAGGAAGCTCCAGACGTCGTGCTGGGTATGTTTTCTGTTAATTCAGTACTTGCATGAGTGTTGTTTGATTCTGGTGCATCACACTCATTTGTCACCGAAGAATTTGCCCGCACTAGTAAAATTCAACCAACCAAACTGAAGCATGTTATGATTGTTCAAATTCCCGGATCAACCACCAAGGCTAGGCAAATTTGCAAAGCCGTCCCTATCTGAATCCATGGCATAGATTTTTATGCAAATCTGATAGTACTTGGAACTAAAGGTTTGGAAGTAGTACTAGGAATGGATTGGATGTGCAAACATAAAGGATTAATTGACTGTGCCAAGAAAGCCATAACCATGACCAAGATCACCGGAATATCACGAGCATATATCCAAACCTTACCTCGCCAATTCAAATGCAACAAGAGTATAGCCCAACCTACCATTGACCAAGTCCGATAATCTGTGAATACCCGATGTATTTCGAGATGTTTTGCCCGATGCCCCGATCGATATCGAGTTTATCATTGAACTAATTCGAACCGGACCCATAGCCCGAGACCATATAGTATGAACCCGTGAAGCTCGCAGAATGAAGAAGCAACGGATTCCATGCTGGAAATTGGATTGATTCAACCAAGGCCACCTTGGAGATCACCGCCTTGTTTGTGGACAAGAAGGATGGAGGTAACCGTTTGTACGGATTATCGAAATTGAATGATGTCACCATCAAGAACAAGTACCCTTGCCCAAGATAGAAGATTTGTTTGATCTTACCGGTGCCAAAGTGTTTTCTAAGATTGATCTTAGGACTGGCTATCATCAACTCAAAATTAAATGCAAGAGGATATTCCAAAGACCGCCTTTACCACCGATATGGATTGTATGAGTATACGGTCATGTCTTTCGGATTAACCAATGCCCCCGCTTATTTCATGAATCTCATGAATAAGATTTTTATGGACTTCCTGGATAATTTTGTCGTTGTTTTCATCGATGACATTCTGATTTATTCCAAATCTGAAGAAGAACATGAGCTACACCTAAGGACCATTCTTGGAACCCTTAGAGAGCATCAGCTGTATGCAAAGTTTAGCAAATGTGAACTCTGGTTACATGAGGTAGGATTCCTCGGTCACATTGTATCAGCTGGAGGAATTGCCGTTGACCCTGCCAAAGTGAAAGACGTAGAAGATTGGCAAGCCCCAACCACTCAAACCCAAGTTCGTGCATTTCTCGGATTGGCGGGATATTACCGCAAATTCGTAGAAGGATTCTCGAGTATCGCCAGTCCCATGACCCAATTGCTGAAGAAGGACAAGAAGTTTGAATGGACCGACAAGTGTGAAGCGAGTTTTCAAGAACTCAAGAGGAGATTGATTTCAGCCCCAATCTTGATCATGCCGGATATCACGAAGCCCTTCGATGTGTATTGTGATGCATACAAGATTGGTCTCGGATGTGTGCTAATGCAAGAAGGCAAAGTTATATCTTATCTATCTCGACAATTGAAGCAACATGAGCAAAACTACCCAACCCATGACCTCGAACTCGCAGCCGTAGTTCTAGCCCTGAAGACATGGAGACATTACCTGATGGGAAACCGTTGTGAGATTTATTCGGACCACAAGAGCCTAAAGTATATATTCACTCAGAAGGATCTGAATATGAGGCAGAGAAGATGGATTGAGCTAATCAAGGATTACGATCTAGACATTCACTATCACCCTCGTAAAGCCAACATAGTAGCCGATGCCCTTAGCAGATTGCCGTGCCGCTTGAACTCCATGATTTTGAAGGAGAAACCAAGTATGCACAAAGAGATGGAAGATTTTCAGATGGAATTAGTAAGTGAAGGATTTCTAGCTAGCATAGAACTCCAGCCCACTTTGATCAGTCAGATTAAAGAGGCACGGAAGGGAAATGCCAGTATTGACGGAATCAAGCGTCGTATCGGTATAGGCAAAGTACCCGGATTCACCGAGAACGAAGAAGGAGTTTTGTGGTACAAAGGACGCCTTTGTGTACCAGCAGATTCCGAGTTGAAAGGAGTTATTTTGAAGGAGGATCATGATACTCTTTATTCTATCCATCCCGGTGGAACTAAGATGTATGAAGATTTAAAAGAGCAATTTTGGTGGCATAAGATGAAGAGAGAAATCGGAAGCTATATCGCCAAGTGTGATATATGTCAGCGAGTCAAGGCAGGACATCAAAGACCCGCTGGATTGTTGCAACCCTTGCAGATTCCGGAATGGAAATGGGATTCTGTAGGAATGGACTTTATCACTGGACTACCTACTTCTAGTAGGGGAAATGACTCTATCTAGGTCATAGTGGACAGATTGTCCAAAGTAGCCCATTTCTTGCCCGTCAAGACCACATATCAGAGTTCGAAACTAGCGGAGTTATACATCGCTAGAATTGTCAGTTTGCACGGAGTCCCCAAGAACATAGTATCGGATCGAGGAACTCAGATTACCTCGAGATTCTGGAAGAAAGTCCAAGAAGGTTTAGGAACCCATCTAGATTTCAGCACCGCGCATCACCCTCAGACCGATGGACAAACAGAGCGACTAAACCAAATACTCGAAGATATGCTGAGAGCATGCGTGTTAGAATATGGATCCAAGTGGGAAGACTGTCCGCCGTTTGCAGAATTTTCATACAACAACAGTTATCAAGCCAGTTTGCAAATGGCCCCATTTGAATTCATGTACAGAAGGAAGTGTCGCACCACTTTGAACTGGTCGGAAGTAGGAGAGAGTCAGATCTTCGGACCCAACATCCTACGAGAAGTAGAAGAGAAGGTTCACAAGATTCGTGAGCACCTCAAGACCGCCCAATCCCGACAGAAGAGTTACGCCGACCAGATACGTCGAGACCTCGCCTTCAACATAGGAGATTTTGTTTACCTGAAAGTGTCGCCATTGAAGGGAATGCAGCGTTTCCAACTCAAAGGAAAGTTAGCCCCTAGATATATCGGACCTTTCAAAATTCTGAACCATCGAGGAGAAGTGTCGTATCAATTGGAACTACCCGAAGAGATGTGATCCATGCACAATGTGTTCCATATCTCGTTACTTCGCAAGTGTCTCGAAGTCCCCGAGAAGACCGAAGTGTTCAAGAATATCGATCATCGGACCATAGAGATCAACGATGACCTGACCTATCCTGAAGTACCCATCCGTATTTTGGAAGAAGCTTTTCGAACTACCCGAACCCGAAGCATCAAGTTTCTCAAGATTCAGTGGAGCAACCACACAGAAGAGGAAGCTACCTGGGAACGCGAAGATCACATCAGGACGGAGTTTCCCGATCTCTTCAAATCCTAGGTAATCTTTTCCTCCTTTTTCAAATCTCGAGACGAGATTTTGTTTAAGGGGGGAAGGTTTGTAACATCCCAAAAATATTAAACTTAAATCATCAAACTCTAATCATCAAAATTAGGGTTAACAAAAACTTTTCTAATTAAAATTATGAAGGCATGCATATGTGTATGCATTTAATTTGAAATTCTTTTGAACCACCTTGTTTGTATGTTTCCTTGCTTGGAAAATGTTTCTTAGGTAAAATAAACATCATCTAAACATTTCCCAAACTTTTCCTAAAGACAAATAAATCAAAACCAATAAAATAAAGGAATGGTCATTTTGACCAATTTAACTCCCATGCCTAATGGAAACTTTTCTGGATCTTTGCACCCCTTGAATGTACTCATAACAAGGTATCAAGGCCCACTTTGTGATCATCCATAAACTTTCAAATGCATAGTTTAAATGACAATTCAAAATTGAATCTTTATCATATGGGAAGATCCCACTTTTTCAAAAACCACTCAAACAAGCTCAACTTTCAAAACCCAAGCATCTGCAGACTCACTAGCACCAATCTAGCAAACCCACCAAAAATCTTTTCAAAATTCAAAACTTGATTTCATGCGGCCATTTCATCAAACAGGTTGCAGACACAAATCATACAAAATCTAAACACTATAGTGAGCAGTGATTGAAGCCTAACTTGTTCCCTCTCTGGACACCACTAGCCTTAGTAGATCATCTAACAACCTAAACTAACCCTTAGCATCACTGTAAGCTTGGCATTGCCATCAATGGTGAACAGCCGAGCACACCCATGTCACCCCCATGTCGACATCAAGCTAGGAAGAAAAGCAAGCCTAGCCAGCATGTCTGGGAGGCAGCCCACTGTCCACCGCCACTCACTGTCTCAGCTGCGAGCGTTGCCAAGCCCTGGACCACACGCACGAACCATGCCAACCTCTCCAGCAACCATGCCGAGCGTACGCCAGAGCGCCACCCTCGACCAGCGCCCACAGCCATGGCCGCCTCACCGCTGCATACACAATCCCCACCGACCAGAGACCACCGACATCCTGAATTCGCCGCAGACGCCTGACCACCGCTCGCCGTCGAAGACGCCGCCTCTGCCGCGCAGAGCGTGGCATGTTCCAGACCAAGCCGCACCGCCCCACGCCTCAAAACCATGTCGTTGAGCATCGCCAGGGAACACCGCACCGCCCCTACCTTTGCCCATGCCAATAGACGCATGTAACATCGCCCCCGACGAGCTCACCGTGCGCCCCGTCGGTCCCCTCGCTCGACTATAAATAGAGGCCACCCCCGCTCGATTTCTTCACACCATCTCACTCCCCTCTCCTCACTGATCGTGCCACACCGTTTCCAGAGCAAGGCGAGCACCACCTCGCCGGAATTTCACCGGAGCCCGCCGCCTCTAGAGAAGAAGGGCGCCATCGATTTCGTCCACCCTAGGAGCTGCCGCGACCACCGCTGAGTTCGCCGTCGTCGACTTTGTCGTTCGCCCGCCTCGCCGACCCTCGCCTGCACCCCGATGAGCCCCCAGCACCCCTCACTGGCCGTGCTAGGTTTA
Organism: Avena insularis; assembly: GCA_023614405.1. NCBI lineage: Eukaryota > Viridiplantae > Streptophyta > Magnoliopsida > Poales > Poaceae > Avena > Avena insularis. Next base: position 272,069,757 of record CM042697.1, read on the forward strand.
TTTCTCGCCGGCGTTGCTCAACGTCGACGATGACTCTCAGCCGTTGGATTAGAACTAGATCGAACGATCCACATCGCCCTGTACCGATTCGCCCCTCCCTGTCTCACTGACGAGTGGGGACACCCACTTAAGCAGTCCGTGGGAGCACTGCGCTTAGCAGGCCGGCCCGTTAACTTCAAAAATCAACCCAGATCACCAAATTGTTAGAAACCAATTTTGTTAGAAAGGCCTGAGAATGCTGAATACAAGCCTGTTGGATTCAAATCATTTGGATCTGTAGATCACCCATGGTAAAAATAACAAGGCAGAAGCTTTTCTGCATTCAAACATTTTTCAAATTTCAACCATAATAGCTTTTGAGTTGATTCCAACTCTCAAAAATCACATTTAACCAAACCTTTCAGAATATATAAAAATATATAGGTTTACCTTCAGAAATAATGTTCAAGTAATAAAAGAATGCTACATAGGCATTTCTAACCACTTTAAATAATTAAAATAAAAGGGTAAAACCTTATTAAATTGTGACACCACTTTAAATCATATTCCCATGGACTAAAATATGTGGTGATGACATGTGTCAACATGATCCCATGTTTGGTTTGGAGAATATTAAATCTTAAGTAGTTTTTCAATGAGTAGAAATTACTTTTCTAAAAATAAAAAGAATTAAACCAAGCTTTAATCTTGTAATGTTAGTGATGATGTTAGATCATCTATAGGACCCTTGTGTGTGATGATTGCAAGTAGTTAAGTATTGTTTGATGATGTTAGATCATTTATAGACGCTAGTACCGACCAAGGATACGAGGAGGAAGGAGGATACTACGAAGAAGAAGCCGAGGAGAACTTCAACCACTGCTCTGCACAAGGCAAGCTAGCACTTGCAATTTAGCAAGCTAACACTTGCAATTTAGCAAGCTTATACTTATATTGTGCAAGCTTTATTAACTAAGTGGACCAATGCAAGCTAACCCTTGCAAGATACCCTACTGATGCCACAATCCATTACTTGTTACTCTGCCCACTATATGCCTTAAGCATATATGATCCAACCCACTTGACCAACCAATCCTAGTTTTTACTTACAAGCTTTATACTTTATTTCTTTATCAAAGCTATTCCTTAGAGTTTACTTAAGTGAATTATAGATACTCGAAAGATATCTGAAGGTTGCATAAAGAGCATAAAATTTGGCCTAAGCTAGATAACCTTGATGTCATCTTAAGGCATGAGATTGAACTTGGCTAGAACTCCACTAGTTTACCACCCCTCATTATTGCTTACCCCCACCTGCAGATGCTAGTGCTAAGCATAAAACTTGATCAACCTTAGATGGGAATACTTGGTGGAAAATGGTTATGAAAACCTTGGAATGATGGATCATTCTATTGAAATGATTTGGACATGTGTTTCCAAACACCTGATGATTTTGGTGATGAAAACGATGAGGCATGAGCCTTATCCCTTTTTAAAACTGATGGTTGTCTGGATGCGATACCATTCCAATTTTATCGTACAACCACAATACCCGAAGATTGGGTAGGGCTTGACTGGAAACTTATATACCTTAGTATTAGTTCCCTCACGGCCAAGGTCTGTGCTGAGGCTACCTTGTGAAGATTGTCCACCTGTGCAGTACCCAAGATGACAGTTGGTCATGGTTGGGAGGCCAAACTCACAGGAGAGGTGCTTATACTAGGGCGTGTAATCGAAAGGTTAGGATTGATTATCCGCATACTAAGTATGGTGAATTCAGGATTTGTTCCTGACGGATGTATTGAATGTTGTGGTGAAAGTGTACAATCTCTGCAGAGTGTCAACCTATTCGAATAGCCGCGTCCGCGGTTATGGACAGTTGGAGTGGCCATACTGTTCCCCCGTCAAACTTTTCAAAATGACTTGTGAAATGATTTGAAACTTTGACTTGACCACAACAGAGTTGTGATATGAAATACAAGTTCCCACTTAGGAGTTATAAAATTGTGACGAGCATTCGTTGCTTCTAAACTTAGTAGAGATAAATCTGGCTTTTGCAAAACAACCCTAGAGCCTAGTGTCCTATTATCCAAAAACCCCTTTACCTATTAGTATTAGTTTGCGAGTACTTAAAGAGTACTCATGGCTTTGTCCCTGGCTATTCCATGGCGGACTATGAAGAGGAGTACACGGAGGATGGACCCCATGATGGGGATATGCCTCCGGGGTATACCCATGAGACGCTTCCGATCGCCCAAGACTTGGCGAGTGGGCCTGCAAGACGATCGGATTGAAGCCCAGCGAGGAACCAAGCGAGCTGAAGGCCAAGGCCCAAAGTAGTAGATAGGCCCAGTCGGATTAGGTTAAATGAGTACCGAAGCTTTAACTGAATCGGTTGAGATATGTAAACCCTAGGGGAGGTGAGCCTATATAAACCTCCCTGCGGGGCGTGTAGAGATACGTTCCATCATACCCCCAAGCGACTCGCCGCCTAGCCACCGAGCTCGCCCATTGTACCACATCCATAATACAATCTAGTAGGAGTAGGTCTTTACCCTCCGGGGGCCGAACCTGGGTAAAACCCTGTGTCTCCGCCCTCATCTCGCACCGCAGATGGCTGGCCGCCCTTGCCCCTCGTTCTACTACTCGCCGATTGCATCTCGCGTGACCATTCCCGACGATGGCGCCCCGTGGGCCTGGCCGGTCAGGCCGGTGTTCTGCGGCGAGATCCAATCTGCCCATCAACGAGACGGTCGCCACCGGCCGCATGATAGCGATCGGCGAGATGCTCCAAATCTTGCCGAGCAGCTACGTCACGGCGGCGTGACCCATCACACACAGCGTGATCCTGCCGGTCGGAGGACTCGGCTCGCATCTGCGAGTCGCCGCCACGTGATCGGCTCTCCGAGAGCCAGATCCGCACGATCCATCGCCTCGCCTCCGAGTACAATTCGGCCCACAGCGACGTGGGCGAAAACTCAGCGGCCGCGGAAGACGTGGCCCTCAACGACGACGCCGACTCGGCGACCCCGGCGTCACTCGCCGGATCCATCACCGCGGCTTCACCCGCGGGCTCCATTACTCAGGTCTCCAACGTGGGAGACTTCGAGGACCCCTCCATCCTCGGGATCTTCGAATTCGACTCCGGGTCGGAGAACTCCGCCGACCCCCGTGACGGAACCAGCCGCCACGCTGCGACCTACATGGCGACCGGCACCGATCCGCCGAAGGATCCATTCTCCACCCCAATCCCTCCTAACACCACGGCAACGGAGGTCGAGGAACTCACCAAGCGGAGGGCGCGCGAAGGAGCAAGCGGCGCGAGAAATTCCGCCTCGAGCAGGTGACGGCGCGAGAGCTATCGCTACCACCAGCGATGGATCAGGTCGCGCTGAACCCCACCGTTCAGGCGCCCTGAACTTCGACGACGAAACGACCCACAGCGTGGCGAAAGGCGATCTGCGAGAACGCGCCACCAGGAGGAAGCGCCCGACCCCCGCCAGGGTCGACGGCGATGGGCGCCCCACCTCCACCCAACCGCACACCCCCCAGGGACCAGCCGCGGATAGTCATCTCCTCACGGGAGCGAGACGCAAACGGCCTCCCACTGTTCTCCACCCCTATGGACAACCTCGTGGCAGGCAAGCGACAAAGATCGCGGCCACCAGCGACGGCGCCCTGCAGATCCAATACGTCAGGGCCCTGCTTGCAAAGGCCGTCGAGAAGCAAAGAGCGGGCGCCGACTCGCAAGTTCAAGTATACTCGCGTTCCTCGGGAAACAGGGCGGCCTCGAGCGGCCGCCCAATGGCGGCAAACACACTCAACTGCCCACCACCGGAGCCACTGCAGCTCCAACACCGACCCGCGAACGAGGCACTCTCCACCAATGACACGACACGATCACCAAGCCATCAGTCTCTCCCCTAAGGGAGATCGACATCGGAGTCCCGCTCCAACCAGAGGCAGCCCTGGTCGCACTCGTCAACGAGCCAGACTACTGGACCAAGCCCTACATCGCCTACCTGGATGCTGGCACCTTGCCGGGAGACGAGACGGAAGCTCGGATGATCGCCCGTCGATGCAAGTCCTACGCCATCATCGACGGTGAGCTCCACAAGCGCAGTGTCACCGGCGTGTTCCAACGCTGCGTCCAACCCGCCGAAGGACGCAAGATCCTCCACGACATCCACTCCGGTGATCGCGGCCACGCCGGCGCCGCCTCCTCGTCGCCAAGGCTGTGCGACATGGCTTCTATCGCCCATCGCACACGCCGACTGTCGACATTGTCCAGCAGCGCCGGTGCCAAGTACGCCAACCAGACGCACGTACCGAGCTCAGCGCTCAAAACAATCCCCATCACCTGGCCATTCGCCGTATGGGGCATGGACATGGTGGGCCCCTTCAAGAAGGCTCCCTCCGGTTACACCCACCTCCTGGTCGCAGTCGACAAATTCACAAAGTGGGTGGAGGCCAAGCCAGTCCGGAAATGCGACGGGAACACCGCCACGAAATTCCTATGCGAACTCATATATCGCTACGGGTTCCCCAACAGCATCATCATGGACAACGTCACCAACTTCGCCAAAGGAGCCATGGCCGAATTCCGCAAAGAGCACCACATTCGGCTCGACCTCGCTTTAGTCGCCCACCCGGAATCCAACGGCCAGGCGGAACGGGCCAACCAAAGCATCCTCCACGGCCTGAAGCCGCGACTCCAAGTACCACTCGAGCGCACCGCCGGGTGCTGGGTCGAGGAGCTACCCTCCGTCATCTGGGGAATCCGCACCTCGGTCAACAGGTCGACGGGATTCACCCCCTTCTTCATGGTGTACGTCGCCGAGGCAGTCATGCCCACCGACCTTGAGCACGACTCGCCAAGGGTCATCCACTACACGGAAGCTGCGAACGAACTCGCACGACAGGATGGAGTCGATCAACTCGACGAGGCACGCGACCTAGCTCACTCGCGCACCGCCATCTACCAACAAGGACTCCGCCGCTATCACAGCCGGCGGGTGAAAACTCGCACCTTCCAAGAAGGCGACCTGGTGTTGCGTCTCATCCAGGACAAGAAGGGCATGCACAAGCTTTCCCCTCCATGGGAGGGACCATTCGCCATCGGCCGTGTACTCGGCAACGACGCGTACTACCTCATCGACGTCCATGGGGACGGCGAACTCGACGTCAAGCGACCATGGAATGTAAATCTCCTACGGAAGTTCTACGCCTAGAACCCCACATATGTACTCTCCAGTCGCAATGAAATAAAAAGAAACGGTTACCGCAAATTGCGCCTACTCTCCGTGTATTGTGCCACTCGCACTCGTAATAACAGCATCACGCTAACCGCAGAAGTCAACCTTTGGTACAGCGATCGGCACGGCTAAGTAGTGCGGTGCAAGAGCACTGAGTTACCTCATGTCTTGCATCGTCCACGAAAAACGCCTACCCGGAGCCCCATTGGAGTCGCCTAGCTCGACTGGTTCTACGAACCAAGACTACTGCCTACGCTTCTTACAGCGACCACGGTCCTCCGCATCCTCGACATAGCGACTCGAATGGCTAAGTACCACGCTCGGGGACAGTGGACCAGTTCACCTCGAGCGGTCCGGGAAAATGCCAAGTAGGAGAGCATGCCCAGGACTCGCCACGCGACTGACCCCACGGGCCAGGCAGGAGTGACACGCACAAACTAACGCGCCAAGTCCTCACTCACCCTCGAGTCGTGCCTGGAACAGCCAAGTACCACGCTCGGGGACTCGGCCGACCTCGTCACAAGCATGGAAACGGCGAAGTACAGCGCGTTCAAGGGAGTCGCCTAGCGACTGGCTCTTCGAGTCCGGGCGAGTCGACCACAATAATAAAACACACAAAGACACCAAACACACCACATACGAGATAAACCCCACAAAAGGGCGGACGTGCTCGGGGACTCGTTCAAACAACAATCACAAACACTTGACAATTACCAAAATAGAAACGACATCTCATTCGATAGCATGTTGCATTGTTTCGCATTACAAAATATGCCCGCATGGCAGAACTGCTGCTAACGCCACATGGCAAACTATCCTATTCTGCAGGCTTAGACGACGACTCGCCAACTCCTCGGCGATTGCGGATGAACGGCGTGTACGGGTTCGACGGATACGCGCCGTTCACCCGCCATCGCCGCCGGAAGGGTTGCTCAACCTTGAGATCACGATGCGCGGCTCGGGCCGCCAGAACGACCGCCTCTCGCATGCGGGAGGAAGTCGCCCATCGCCAAGACACGCTCCGAGTACTTGGCGGCACGGTCTTGCAACTTGAGGACTGGAAAGCTCCACCGCGCTAGTCGACGATGGGTAGCCACTCGTCACATCGTCGATGTCGAAGTCCTCGGGGAAGTGGGCAAGACCAAGGCTAAGCGCCGTCGCCGCCCCGCGCCGAAACGCCGACCGCGTCATGAACTCCACGACCGCTGGCGCCTTCTCCAAATACCTCCACACCTCAACGAGGTTGCTGGGAATCACTTCCGTGGGCGATATCTCCTGGAGGTAGGCACGGATGCACGTCGCCGACAACGTGGCCGAATTGACAAGCGTGCTCACACACTGCCGCGCGTCGAACGTGCTTGCTTCTTCCGCGCTGTCAATGATGCGACCTGCGAGTAGAAGACAATAATGAATACGACGGACACTACAAATGGCACAGCTACTGAAAGAGGCAGACGCGCTTACCAATCAACGGGCGGGTGAGGGTCGTGATGAAGCATTGGAGCGACGTATGGTCGTCCTGAAGCCCAGCAATAAGGACTTTCGACACTCTGCGATCCTCTTCGGCGGCTGCAACGGCGGCCTTGGCTCGCCCATCGGCTGAGCTTGCTTCTTCCTTCGCCTCCCGCAGCTGGCGCTCGAGGTCGGCGATCCGTTGTTCGGCCGAACTCAAAGCCGACTGCGTCGCCGCCAATTCACTAATGGGGACAAGCCCCTGGCGAGCTTCCTCTGCCTTCGCGGCAACAGCCCGAAGCCCTTCGTTCGCCTCCTGGACGATGGCTAGTTCCTTTTCCGCGCGCTGCTTCGCCGCCAATCGGTCGGCCGATTCAATCTGCAGACCCTGCACATCACCAAAAGGTCAATCAAAGAAACTCCTAAAGTGCCCACCCGCTGAAATTCAGCGCGTGCGCACTCGGGGACTAGCAAACAAAGAAATTCCTAAAGTGCCCACCCACTGAAATTCAGCGAGTGCGCACTCGGGGACTGGATGCGAAAAGCGAATAAAAGACACTAAAAGAATCAGGCCGCTGCAAAACACCGACCTGATCCTCGGGGACTGGACGTACCTGGATGGCTGCACCAAGCATGCTGTGGAGTTGTATCGCGTCCACGGACGCAAGGAGAGCTGGCGTATGCCCACGACGCTGGTCGACTTCAGCGTCGGCGACTCCTGGAGCGTGGCTCGAAGGCGAAGTTCCACTCGCCGCGGCCGCCTTGGTCGTGAAGCGCGGGAAGGTGGCGATAGAGGCACCGGCCCCAAAAGAGGTTGGCTCGGCCGTTCCAAGCAACAGAGCGCCCTCCTTCGTGGACGCGGCCGCCTCCGTTGCAGGACCAGCCGGCGCGGCCACCGTGTCGTCAGAAATCGTGACGACGGCGTCACCCTTGGCCTTCTTGCCGCCATCCGCAGGGACGACGACTTCGTCCGCCTTCCTCTTGCGGGAAGAATCCTCCTCGCTGACGAATGACGGCACCTTAGCCACGGTTGGATGGCCCATCTTCTTCACTCTGGTCCTGTACATTGATCATATAAGCAAGATAATTCAATGATTATGGGAGACAAAGGAAGGCGAGTGCACTCACTTGGCGACCGGAATGAAGCGCAGCCCCGTACGGAGGCCGGCTGGCTGCTCCAGCTCAGGGCCCAGTCGGCGGCTAAGCCCCATGTCCAGGACGTCGTGTGCCCAAGACACGGACGGCTTATTCGTCGTTGAAGCTGCGACTGGAGCCTCTGTAACTTCTTCGACAGGAGCTTCCCTGCGAGGCGAAGTGGCTGCGGCCGGAGCCTCCCCCAGCCCCGAGACCGGGGCGAATGGCGGAGGCATTGACACCAGGGGCACCTCGATGGTGGCCGTGTCCAGCGCGGCCGTTGTTGGCGGCGCCTCGTCCTTGGCCGGGCTGGGGGCGTCGGAACTGCTTGCCGAGTGTGGTGGCGAGGCCGGCCTCGTCGGTTTCGTCTTCCTTCTTGGAGGGGCCTTTGCCTCCTTCTCTTTCTTCTTCTTCTTTGACGGAGTAGCTTGGCGGCACGAGGTCGTCTCCGGAAGTTCTTCTTCATCATCATGCCGCTCGAGGCTCTTGCTCGCCTCGAGCTCGCGCTGATGTTGCCCGCGGGTCTTGCGAGCCAGCGGGGCAGCTTCCTCCTCGGATTCGTCGTCGCTGTCGCCTTCGTCGCTCCTAGCGGGCGACCTGCCCATGTCTTGGACGGACGAGCTCGAATTCTCGTCATCCGAGGGCGGGAGCCACCCTTCCACCACTTGGAACAGCTGCAACAAAGGCAAATTGAAGTTAGTATGACCGCGACTGCAAAAGGACTGCGACTGCGAATGATACGAAGTGATTACCGTTGGGGCTGAGCGCTTCGCGGTATAGGGGGCGACCCCAGCTTGAGCGTCCAAGTACACCACTTGGGTGATTTTCTTCAGGGCTGCGGTGTAGTCATCGAGCCTCCACTCGGTCAGGCTAGCTTTTGTCGGGTCGTCCCGGCCGGTGTACTGGTACATGTAGTGCTCGCTACCGCTGGGGACGAAGTCGCCGCCGAGCCAGCAGTTGTACAAGTTTATCATCTGAGGCCCTTCTTCTTTAGACCGGATGGTCTGAAGCATCTCGTCGACAACCATCCGCTGGTCGCCGGAAGCTTGCCGATTTGAAGGCGGCTTTCGGACCGATCGGCGGAGTACCGCGGAATCGCCGTCTCGCCTTCCGGAGTCGCCTCGGCAACGTAGAACCACGACTTTTTCCAGTCGCTCGCTGCCTTGGCGGGCAGCATCAGGTCGAAGAATGAGGCCTTCAACTTCAGCTAGAAGGTTAGGCCACCCGCGGCGAGCATTGGGCCGCCCGCCTCCTCGCGGCTGATCCGTCCATGGAACAGATCTTGCCAAAGAGGGAAGTAGGGCCGGCAGCCATAGCACTCGCAGAACGCCACAAAGATGGCGAGCTGCTCGACGCTATGGGGCCCAGATCCGACGGCTGGATCCCGTAGTAGGAGCAGAAGCGCCGGAAGAATAGGGACGTGGGGAACCCTAGCCCCCGTTCGAGATGACTGGTGAAGCAGATGAACTCCCTCTCTCGCGGGTTTGGAGTCACCTCTCCGGCCGCGGGGATGCGCCAGTAGCCGGCTTGCAGAATCCCGGCCTCCTCAAAGGAAGCCAGTTGCGCCCTAGTGCATTTTGATCTGCCCCAAGGTTCGGTGGAGAGGGCCATGGCGGAAATATTTGTGGGGGCTCGGAGGATTTCCGGTTATTGGTCATGAGGGAGGCGAAAGGTGCGCGCAGTCGGAGGAAATGGTGAGACGATGGTCCTCTGATCGCTAGCCATTCTTCTTATATAGCTGTTGCTACCCGCCAAATCAGGGAACCGTTACCACGCGATGATTACGCCAAAGGTTATCGTTGGATTAACTCCAACGGCTAGTTTGACCATGTTTAACGGTCCAACTTCAGCCACTCGGCTCGCCGACCCAACCACTATGACAGTGTTTCGCCGAATCGACTCACCAAAGCTCCGAGTAGTGTGATTAGTTTTTCCTTTATACAGGAGCCCGCTGTTGATTCGACTGGATGTCTACTCAGCAGCCGTATGCTCCGACTGCCAGCAGCCACCTATGCCAAATCGACGACGGCCTTGGGGACTACTGATGGGGCTATGCCTACCGGGGTATACCCAGCAGGACGTTTCCGACTGGCCCAAGACTTGGCGAGTGGGCCTGGAAGACGGCGACTGGATTGAAGCCCAGCGAGGAACCAAGCGACTGGAAGCTGAAGGCCCAAAGTAGTAGATAGGCCCAATGGATTAGGTTAAACGAAAATCAAGCTTTAACTGAATCGGTTGAGATATGTAAACTCTAGGGGAGGTGAGCCTATATAAACCTCCCTGCGGGGCGTTTAGAGATACGTTCCATCATACCCCCAAGCGACTCGCCGCTTTCCTCCGCCCATTGTACCACATCCATAATACAATCTAGCAGGAGTAGGTCTTTACCCTCCGGGGGGCCGAACCCGGGTAAAACCCTGTGTCTCCGCCCTCATCTCGCACCGCAGATGGCTGGCCGCCCTTGCCCCTCATTCTACTACTCGCTGCCGATTGCAGCATCTGCCGTGAACATTCCCACGACACCCCAGGAAGGTTACGACAACTAGGATCATCTTCCATCGTCAGCATTGCCTTTGACCCCGAAGATGGAGCTTCACCTACGCTACCGTTATTATTACGTATTTCGCTGCTTGATGTTGTATTAAGAACTGGATCATGAGATCCCTATTTGTGTAAGAACTTATGTATCATTTGTAATGGATGATGTACTATGGTATCCAATTCTGTTATGTCTCGCAAAAATGGTAATCCTGGGATTGCGATGTATGGCATAACAGGCATCTGGGATTAAAAATCCGGGTGTTGACAGAGTGCCACATCCATGACCTTGAAAAAGGTAGCTTCCTCGAGATGTTAAGGAACGATGAGCTATGCGCCCTCATCAAGGAGAAGGAGGAAATGATCAAGTAGCAGGAGGAGGCAATGAAGATCCAAGAGATAAAGTTCCAGGACCAAGAGAAGAAGTTCACTAACCAAGAGAAGAGGGTGATAAATAAAAACAAGAGGATTAGGGAACTCAAGCAGGAGATCAATGGAACTAAAGTGCAAACCGAAGGCCTTTGCAAGATAATCAATGATGTGCGTGCTTCCAAGAGGGACTTAGCAAAGCAACTTGAAGCCGCAAAGAAGTCAAGTCTAGTGGAGGAACTACAAGGCGAGAATAAGGGACTTCAGGAACAACTAGAAGCCACTACCAAGAAGCTGCAAGATGAGATAAAGAGCCTCCAAGAGAAGCTTGAAGCCACCACAAAGGAGATGGAGTTGTACAAGACAACCCTAGAGCAGGAAGGCTACTCGTTCGAGGACGAGGAAGAGGAAGGCGTGGAAGATGTGTAATAGTTGGACCACCTTTAATTATATATTAGAACGTTATTCGTGATTGTAATAAATACCAAGACATATTTGGTTTAGTTAAACGTGGATGAATTCTGTGTTAAATTTGTGCTTTTATGCTTTTGTGCTTTGTGCCTTGTGTGCCATGTGTGTTTTCATAAGGGTAGGAGTTTACTACTTAGTCTTTCTGTCTATTTCTTAACTTGTCTCTCAAACCCCATAGATGCCGCCAAGACGTGTGAACACCAAAATTCCTCCGGAAATTGCACAACTTCTGTCCACTCAGAACTAGTTGATCGAACTGTTCACTCAAAACATGCAAAACAACAACAACAACAACGCGCCACCACCGCCACCGCCACTGCCACCTCCACCACCACCTCAACAGGATCGCTTGACTCAGTTTTTGAGGTTGAACCCACCTACCTTCACTAGCAGCGCTGAACCAATCATCGCAGATGACTGGCTGCATACAATTAACAAGAAGTTAGACACCGTGCAAGCTGTCAGAGCCGACAGTCTACGATATGTCGCGCACTAGCTTGAAGGACCTGTGGCAGAATGGTGGGATAACTACCAAGTCACCCACCGGGATATTGATTCTATCACTTGGGATCAGTTCGAGTTAGCTTTTCGCACTCATCATGTGGCTGCTGGTGTCATGACTCTGAAAAGGCGCGAGTTTCGCGACCTACACCAGCTGCACCGTTCTTTCACTGAGTATGGTGAGCTTTTCAACAAGCTAGCCCGTTATGCACCCGATGATGTTTCCACTGATGCCAAGAGGCAGGAGGAATTCTTAAGAGGACTCAATGATGAGATATCCATTCAGCTTGTGACTCAGAAATTTGACAACTTTCAGGAACTCTTGGACAAATCCATTGTGGTAGAATCCAAAATAAAGAGCATAGAAACCCGCAAGAGGAAGTCTAACCCTCACAAGCACTCTGTTTCGTACCAGAAGCAGCGCACTTCCTCACCACCACCTTACAACAATAACGGCCACAACCATAACGGTCATCACCATGGCGGCCACAAACACAATGGGCATAAAAACCGCAATGGGAATAGAAGCAATGGAAAGGATCTCAGTGAGGTGACATGCTTTAAGTGCAACAAGACAGGGAACTATGCAACCACTTGCCCCGAAAAGAAGAATGGCAATGGCAATGGAAACGGGAAGAAGCCAAATTCGTTTGTCAAAGCCACGGTGAATCATGTCTCTATGGAAGATGCTTGTGACGCACCAGACTCCGTGATTGGTAAGTTCAAGCTCAATTCTATTTCCGCAGTTGTTCTTTTTGATACCGGTGCATCGCATTCATTCATATCAAGGGTATTTGTGGATAGAGGCAAGATACCTACGGAGTCTATAAACTCTCCTCTAAGGGTAAGTTCTCATGGAGGAGAAATAGTGGCAAACTCTGGTTGCCGGGGTTTAGAACTAAGGATTAGGGCACACATCTTTCCCACAAGTCTAGTAGTTCTATAATCGCAAGGATTAGGCATAATCTTGGGCATGAATTGGATGACCGAATATGAAGGAGTCATAGATTGTGCCAAATGGAATGTCACGCTCACAACAGCGGAAGGGAAGAGGATTTGTATCAAGTCAAATTTCGCACTTAAGGAAGTCATGGTGAACTCTCTTAAGGGGGTTAGCTTGGAGAATGTACCTATTGTAAAGGAATACCCAGATGTCTTTCTAGAGGAGTTACCCGGGATGCCTCCCGACCGTGGTATCGAGTTCCTCATTGACTTGATGCCAGGCACAGGGCCGATAGCCAAGAGACCCTACAAGATGGATGTGGACGAGTTGAAGGAACTCAAGAAACAGCTCAGGGAACAATTGGACAAGGGATTCATTCAACCCAGCGCGTCATCTTGGGGAGCACCTGTCCTATTCATGGAAAAGAAGGATAAAACCAAGAGGCTGGTTGTGGACTACCGCTCGTTGAACGAAGTGACAATCAAGAACAAGTACCCTCTGCCCAACATCAATGACTTGTTTGACCAGTTAAAGGGAGCCAGTGTGTTCTCAAAGATCGATCTGCGATCATGCTAGTTTCAGCTAAAAATTCGAGAACAGGATGTGCCCAAAACAGCCTTCACCACAAGATACGGATTGTATGAGTACATCGTGATGTCGTTTGGTCTAACCAATGCCCCGGCATACTTCATGACCATGATGAACAAGGTGTTCATGGAATATTTGGACAAGTTTATTGTGGTATTCATAGACGATATACTCATATACTCCAAGGATGAGATGGAACATGAGAAACATCTGCGCCTAATTACGGAGAAACTAAGAGAACACAAGTTGTATGCCAAATTTAGCAAATGCGAATTCTGGTTAAAGGAAGTGGGATTCCTTGGTCATGTTGTGTCGGCAAAAGGAGTTGACGTAGATCCCATTAAAGTAGCTTCCGTAACGAAATGGGAGTCACCCAAGAATGTGGGAGATATTAGGAGTTTCTTGAGCTTCATTGAAATTTTTTCCAAAATAGCAAAACCCATGACGGAACTATTGAAGAAGGAAAAGAAATTCCTATGGACCGAGGCATGTGAAGCAAGTTTTCAAGAATTGAAGGAACGCCTTGTAACGGCACCAGTTCTGTGTCTGCCTGATATCCAAAAGGATTTTCAAGTCTATTGTGACGCTTCTTGACAAAGACTTGGAAGTGTATTGATGCAAGATGGGAAAGTGGTATCCTATGCCTCTCGATAACTTAAGAACCACGAACACAACTACCCCACACATGATTTGGAACTTGCGTCAGTGGTACATGCACTCAAAGTATGGAGACACTACCTCATGGGCAAACATTGTGATGTGTTCATAGATCATAAGAGTTTGAAATACATATTCACCCAGAAGGAGTTGAATATGAGACAAAGAAGATGGCTTGAGCTGATTAAGGTTATGACTTGGATTTATAGTACCACCCCGGAAAGGAAAACGTGGTGGCTGATGCCTTAAGTCATAAGGTCTATGTGAATGGGCTTACCGCAGAGGAACTTCTAGAAGATTTATGCAAGCAATTCAAGGATCTCAGGCTAGAAATAGTTTCGAAAGGACACGTAGAAACTATGGAAATAGTGTCTACTTTCCAAGAGAGAATCAAGGAAGCACAAAAGGGAGATAAAGAGTTGGAGGAAATAAGAGCCAAAATAAGTGAAAGAAAGACAAAGGAATTTCGTCTGGACGAACAAGGAACCCTTTGGTATGGGAAGCATTTCTGCGTTCCCAATGACCCCGATATCAGGAAGTTGATTTTACAAGAAGCTCACGATTCACCTTACTCAATTCATCCAGGTAACACGAAAATGTACATGGATGTGAAGGATAGATTTTGGTGGAATAACCTAAAAAGAGAAATTGCGGAGTATATTTCTCTATGTGACGTATGTAATAGAGTGAAGGCCGAGCATCAGAAACCGGCCGGATTACTTCAACCGCTACCTATACCCGACTGGAAGTGGGATAAGGTAGGCATGGATTTTATCACGGGGTTCCCCCGGACTCATTCTGGATTTGATTTTATCTGGGTAGTGGTGGACCACTTTACCAAGGTGGTTCACTTCATCACCGTAAAGACCACGTATACAAGTGCTAATCTTGCTAAGATATACATGTCAAGGATTGTAAGTCTGCATGGTGTTCCCAAGGGAATTGTGTCAGATAGAGGCACCCAGTTTACTTCAAAGTTTGGCGACAGCTACATGAGTCTCTTGGAACCTGACTAGAATTCAGTACTGCCTTCCACCCTTAGACAGATGGCCAAAACGAAAGGGTGAACCAGATTCTAGAAGATATATTGAGAGCTTGCGCACTACTCTATGGGTCTAGTTGGGACGATAACCTGCCATACGCTGAGTTCTCATACAACAACAGCTACTAGACAAGTATCAAGATGGCACCGTTTGAAGTTCTGTATGGCAGGAAGTGTAGGACTCCGCTGTTATGGAGTGGAGTTGGTGAACGTAGTCTTTTTGGACCTGAATTGATCAAGGATGCCGAAGAAAAGGTACGGCAGATTCAGGATAGGCTAAAGGTAGCCCAATCCCGACAAAAGAGTTATGCTAATTCCAAACGCAGACATGTGGCTTATAAAATAGGGGACCGTGCTTACCTCCGAGTTGCACCACTACAGGAGTTAAGAGGTTCGGAATCAAGGGTAAGTTAGCCCCACGATTCATAGGACCATATAAGGTTCTGGCCCGTAGAGGAGAATTTGCTTACCAGTTGGAGTTACCGGAAGGACTGACTGTTCATGACGTGTTTCATGTGTCACAACTAAAGAAGTGTCAACCGGAGATGGCCGAAACACCGCTAAGAGATACCGTTCCCCTGGAGGAGGTTCAATTGGAGAATGACCTTACTTACAAGGAGAATCCCATCAAAATTTTGGAAACGGCCGAAAGGATTACCCATACCAAGACTATCAAATTCTGCAAAGTACAATGAAACCACCATTTCGAGGAAGAAGCCACGTGGGAACGTGAAGAAGATTTGAAGGCGGAACACCCACACCTTTTTGCTAGCCAACCCAAATCTCGGGGACAAGATTCTTCTTAAGGGGGGTAGGTTTGTAACATCCTAGATTTTGTTATAAGATGTTACTAGAAGCATGCATCATCCTTGCATCATTGCATCCTACAAATTCAAGTTGCATCAAACCCTAGCAAAAACCCTATTAGCAAAATCCCTCTGTGAGCTAAAATGTTGTAATCATGCTTGACCTTTCTAAAAGCTATGTAAAAATAATAACCTATGGCTCTAAGATGACCACCTCATTTTTACAAAAATTTGGAAACAAGTTTCACTAAGTTTGGATTGACTATGCAAAAGTTATTGAGATATTAGTAAATCAGAAAAAGAAAAGAATAAATAAAACCAAAAAAGGGGCGACCTAACTAAACTGGGCTGACAGAGCCAGCCCACTCGCGCCCGCGCGGCACCTAACCTAACCTGCCTGCGCCATCCCACACCGCCGCTCCCGCTGACACCCGGGCCCCACCCCATCGTCTTCCTGCTGGAGACCGTGGCGAGCACAGCTCGTTGCCGCGTCGGATAGACCCCGAATCCCAACTACCTTCAGCCACCCCCTTCCCCAAGTCTCCGGTCCTTCAAAGCCGACCCTTCCTAGTCGTTTCCCCCTCGAAAAAAACCCTAGCAAATCACACCGAAGCGCTGCCGATTTCGCGCCGCCGTCGTCGTCGACGCAGCTCAGGAGCTCTCAGTTAAGCACCGTTCCCATCACCCCCTGCCCCCTCCATACCCTAGCTCGCTTCCCCATGCAACACCGCCTCACCATGACCCCCCCTTTTCTTACCTTATGCAGCATATCGCCGGGGATTGCTCACCGACACGTCGCCGGAGACGAGGAGGAACGGCGGACTTTGCCGGCGGAAGAGGAACCAAGGAGCGTGGCCGAAGACGCGATCATGACTGTGAGGGCCAGCCGCACCCCGTCGACCACACCTCCACCTCGGGAAGACATCCTATTGCCGCCGCCCAACGTCACCGATGCCATCGCCGCCCAACGTCGCCGTTAGAGCCTGGTAAGTCGCTGCCTCCTCTCATGTCCGCCAGATCGAGATTGGACGGGTAGGATTAGAGCGTTGCCGAAGGGGTATCGACGTCATGCCGCATGTAGTTCCCACGTCAGCGCGCGTCGTTTGGCTGGGCCAATCATGGGCCGCCACTTGTCACAGATCGGATTGGATTAGTTTAAATAGGCAGAAATTATTAAAACTTTGCGAAATTCGTAGAAATTCAACCGTTTGGCCAATTTTAACTTATAATATACCGTTGGATTCACAAAATTATGTAAAACACAAATCTGCAATAAAATTTCAAGTTTACTGTAGGATTTTCGGTGTAGAATTTAATCTCTAGATTAGAGTGTTTAATCTATAGAAAAATAATTAAAACTCTGATTTAGTTGATTCTTGTTGTGATGACTTTGTTTTCACAACACCTACTGAACAAAATTATAGAACCTTGCTTAAGAACATTAGATTTAATTTAGGGCTAATTAGATGGTTGGATCTACTAGTGAGCCCAAGAATTAGAATAAGACCCAAATATGTTTAAACCCGTGGGATATCAATACTAATAACATCCCTAACACAATTGCAATCCAATTATACTACCTTGGTCAATTTAGAAAACAAAGCTTTCATAAGTACCATGTTGCATGCATGCATATTATCTCTGTGGCATATTTTGTGCAAGTTGTGATTAGATCTATGTTCGCGTTTCGTTAGATTGTTCGGAGTGCGCTGAGGAGTGATATTGTGTAGAGTGTTGCTCGGATCAAGGCAAGTTACACCACTTGTTCATATCTTTTGTCCCAGTTTTGATTCTATGCATGTGATCTTCAAAATTCTGTAGTATGCATGTGTAGGATGTTCTAGTAGAATTTTTCCTTGGTATTATTTTGCAAGTGCGATGATTTTCTTGTATGCCATGAGTAGCTCTATACTTAGGATTTTCCCTTCCTATTAGGTTACCCCTGTTTTGCTAAGTATTGCTTGCTATGCTATATATATGAAAAGTACCGTTGGGGGGTTCGAAAGACAATGAATTTTCTAAGTATAAAGGCTCTCTTGAGCAAACCTTTCTTCTCAAATCCACTTCAAAATAAAACTAATTTTTCTTCTGGGCGGAATGGTTGTCGGGACAACGAGTGAGATTTTGGTGGAGGACTACCAGAATCAAAGAATTCTGCCATGTTTCAGAATTCAGAAGCTTCCAGTGCAACCACAATACATATGGGCTCTGTCTTGGCCTAGTACTTAGTGGGAAACCTCACCTGGATACCAACATTTGGAGGTTCTTGGCACGGTTGGATCCAGAAGGTAGAGGGGCTACTAAGGGAAAGCCTCGCCATGGCCTTGTCTGTAAAAGGACTTGGTCGTGGATTGTGGGTAAAGTGCACAAACTCTCGAGAGTATTGCAATCTGATCGATCAGCCGTGTTCACGGAAATAGAACAACATTGAGAATCTGAAGGATGGAGCCTCTGAAGGATCTTGCTCTCTCTCTCTCTTTCAAAACATAAAGTTTTCTAAAAACCCAAGGTGTGAGTAATATCGCTATTGGGAGGGTTTTGGGAACTTGGTGAGTAATATCCAAGTGTTAGGTTGATTGGACACTTGGTGAGTAATATACTCGTGTGCCATTCGACCACATATTACTTAAACAAAAGTTTACAAAGTAGGGAAATCTTCCCTTCTCTATACTTAAGAAAACTAGCTTTGAGCAAATAAACTCTACAACCTAAACTAGCCTTGCATGTAGAGATAGTCTTTTCTTTCCTTGGTGTAATTTGCCAATACATTCAAAGTATTGACCTAACTTCTTGGCTGCACGTCTTATATGCAGAATCCGAAGATTGAAAGGTGCGTAGGGATCGCGAGTCTACACTCGACAAGCCTGAGGCATTGATGGACTCAAGCTGCTTTTATGTTTCCGCTGTTATTTGAGCTAGCTTAATGCTAAGCAAATTTGTAATAAATTCATACTCTGGATTCTCCGTGTAATAATGACTTTGTGTTTTATATGATATTCGTCGACTGTGAGTGCTAGCTAATGATCCAGGGACTAGCATGTTAATCACAGGGACCTAGGATCTTTATTGATCCGAGGTCACTATAGATCCACACCATCGTTCATCCCTCCCATCCCCCATCCTTTCCATTAGCCATAGCCATTACTTTGTACTTGACATATCCTTGTGATTCGGCGACCATTGTAAGAATATTCGATTTCAATTTAAGTATTTTTCATAATATTTTCTATCCTTGATCTTATTTGTTATGAGTGAGTAGTCCTCGTAGGTTATGGGTTGGGGAGAAACCTCGCAACGTTTATGTGCATCTAACCTATGGGAGAACCGTGTATTGTTTTAAAGAAGGATTTGTATAATTTGTTTCTTTGTATCTTGACTCGATCTTTGGACTTGTAGGTACCCAAGGCCAACGAGATCGATCAAGGCTTGAGGTGAGATACTTGGCTAGTAGCGATCTCATAGGAAACCCAGTGACAGAAAGGGTTGTATGGTCCTCGCTTAGCGACCCATTCGGGATCACAACAACATCACCACTTAATGCTTTGATATGTTGTTTACACTTAATAATCATTTGTATCCTGATGCTTTGTGGTGCACTCGGTTGGATCAAAAGACTATTTCTATGTGTGTAGCCTCTAAGGGGCTCTAGTATATTAGGATGAGTTTCCACAAAAGATTATCTCTATTGGAACCTACACATGACTATGCGTATTATTTATATTTCATCCCATATGATGTGCAGCTGCAGGTGGATATTCAACCCTGGCGTATCTCCATCCATTGATTCAATCCATAATATAATGTAAATTAGATTGGTATGGTAAACAAGCGTAAAACATAAAAACAAAGTCTTGTAGACTTGTCCTTATTTTAGTTCATACTAGCGTTGTTTCTCAAGGTTCGATTAAACCTAGGTCTTCTAGTGAAAAATCTACTATACTACATCTGTAATCTAGATCTAAGGTATCATTCCCCTTATTCATGATCGTCATGTCTGGCATCCTCAACCTCGTCTTCCTGGTCATGTTCCCCTTCTTCCTCATTTTCAGATGTCGCTGAACTATCATTATTGATCTCCTCATGATCATTATCTTCATCATCACTCATCCACTGAGTGTGCCCCTCCATGAAACTATGCCTGAGCAGGTGCTCCTTCACTATGCCTGAAGAGCGGTTGAACATGGAACCAACTTTGCATCTTTGACATGGACACCTTATATCTATGCAGTTATTTAGATACATGTCAGCCGTCACGCATTGCATGTATCTATCCACGGAACTTTCTCTCATCGTGATGACCATTGTCGCCTGCCCCGGCAAGATAATTTATTAGAACCATCGTCTCGGTTTTCACGGAAAATTTTAACATGACCTTTGCTAAAAAAAAGGTCATGCGGCGAGCCAGAAATTCGCCGGAATGGAAATTGATCAACATTCTAGCAAAACATTGGAAACTCATACTCATGTCATTACATATTTCAGTCTAAAACACAATACAAATGGTCCATATATGCATGAAGCCGGTTTGTCCATCACAATTGACATAATCACACACAAACCCGTCCACCAAATACTCACCTATTAGATTAATAAGTATAGACACTAGGTTGAAGAGGAGCACCAGAGATGACACATGTGTGGACCGAAGAGAGTGTGTGGAATTGAGCTCTTATGTTCCAGATCTAGATCTTGATCAAGGAGTGGTGCATATGGGAATAGAGATCTTAATTAATACATCTCTAGATCTACCACAAGGTTGGTGCAAGAGCGTGAGGGTTATTTTCTAAAATACCTCAAACATGATTGGTTCAAATAGCCAAAAGGGGGATAGTGAAGTAGAAAAAATAGTTGGGAAGAGTTACATCTCGAGTGGGCGAGTGAGGAGGATGTGGGGGTGCTGGGACAAAGGTGGTCGCGTAGCTGAGTATGTTCTCAGGTTACGGCACGTGCACATATGTACAAAAGCGTCGGGGGTAACGGGGGTAGGTGGCGGGGGGGGGGGGGAACGGTGGTAGGTGGTGAAATATCGCCGGCACATGTGCATGATATGCGCTAGGGGTAACGAATATACCCCCGGCGCATATGTTGCACAAGCGCCCGTGGTATTTCACGGCCCCACTCGATGGTCCTGGATCACATTTTTCCTGACGCATAATTCCAGTGTGCATTGGTGTATGGTAGATTATTGTCAGAGAATAACGCTGACGTGCATCGGTGGTACTACGCGGACTCCTTAGAGGCCCTGGTGAAGTTTACCAGCGGCGCCCATGGGTTGTGTGCACTGGTGGTGTCCCATGTTTCCACTGGCGCTTATTGTGGTTCATGCGTCGGCGAAATGTAACACCGGCGCACCAAGTAATGCGTGCGCCGGTGGTAATGTGTGCTGCTATAAGAAATTCCCTAGTAGTGATACCTGGTTTGTGCAAGATCGAACCTGTGGTATCAGTATACCTAGTTCCATCTTGTTACCAGTAAACACATTTACTCATTCCTATTATATTGCATCTCCATGATCTAGTCATATGCTTTCAAGCTCATTGATATAATCTCATCGAGTGGGCTCAGAGTATCTATCCATCAATCTAGTAGGATAATCCCGATCTTGATGCATACACCTTGTAAAACCGCGGGTAAAACCACTACCATAAAATTGCTCATTATTTATGCATCATCATGACTACATGCTCATGTCATCATGCCACATTGCATTGGAGCATTATCAGGACTGCATGCATCTGTTCACCAAAAACTATGTTTCAAAAGTCTATCTTTTTTCCCAAATACGCCCGTCTTATTTCAAATCAAACCCCCAGACCCATCCAGATATTTTATCTTGTATAAACACTATTTATAAAATAATTTCGAAAACTAACTAAATAATAAAACTATTTTTGTGGGGGAGGCAGCCCAAACGCCCAACCAATAGGCCACCTACTACCACACTAGACCAAACCCTAGATCCACCCTAGTCTAAACCCTAACCCTAAACCACCCTGGTCCATCCCTACCAACCCAAACCTCCCAGACCCACTCCCTCACCCCGCTGCCACCACCTAGCGGTAGAACTCACACCATGTCGCTCGTCATGCAACACCCATGTGGCCACCTAGCCCACAGCATGCACTACCACGTGCAACACACTATCTAAGGCCTTGTTCGGTTGTCCAGGTCCGGTTACCAACATGGAACTAATCACCATGGGGTTTGAGTCTACCACTCTAATCCCTGGGAGGTTCAGACCCTCACTATTTTATTCCCTCCCCGAGTTCAAAATGTTCGGTTATGCAGGTTTTCTATGGTTTGGTGGGGTTTTAATATAATAGCACAACAAGGCCACAACAGTAAGTAACATGGAGTCTTTTGGACAGTCAACAACACCACAAAACCAGACACTAAATAAAACAAAGCACGTCTATGAAAACACTGGATGCTCGACAACATCTTAGAAGCTCTTGACGTCAGAAACATATGACAGGTGTTCCAACTACAGCCTCCTTGTGCGTCAATGTCATCTTAACCTGAACGGCACAAAGAGGAGTCAGCCAATTTCATTAAACAAATGGTCTTCAATAATTGAATTCATGATCAGGTTGTTAGAAGTTAGCAACACGAATCATCAATTGTTAGAGAAAGAAGTATGCAGAGTTGTTAGCATAATGAGAAGTTTACGTATCAAATGAGATGCATAATATGCAAAATGCAACCTATATAGCAGGAGAAGTTTACTGGTGCTAAAATAAAATCATATGGCATCTAATGGAAATTCTAGTTGAATCGCAAAGAACTTTTTATAGGACTGTATGCTATAGACAATATAAACTCACCAGGACATTAATTATAGACCAGGACAAATACATTTTCTACTGAGTACTAGTACTCTGCTCTGGTGTATGCTGAGCAGCAATCTGATAGTGAATACAATGATGATAACTGAAGTAATCTTTCACGGATAAATTTCTACTAGAACTATTACCTCCCAGTAAAATATCTACTAGAACTAAGTACTCAACATGAGCTAACTGATCAAGTCAAACAAGTTTTTCAGGAAATAAAGCTATATACTACTATGTTGCAGGCCACTTGAGCAGGAAATAAAGCTATATACTACTATGTATTTCAGTAAATAAGAGAACGCATGTATCAACAGAGAATAAATGACATACCTTTAGACCATTTGTGACAGCTTGGCCACCTCATTCCTTAACCAAACCTATGTGTGACGTTAGCACTTGACCATGTATTTCAGTAAAGAAGAGAGCGTATGTTTTCCTCTACGGTTAGCACTGACGTGTGACGTTGTTCCCTTCCTCTTCCTCCCCTAGAACAAAATGTTATATAGTGCAGGCAAAATGAACATCATCATATCATCGTCGTCCCCATCCCTCCTCTTTCTAATGCGATTCCTTATCGTCATAGCCATTGCAAAAATAACAAAATATAAAGAACTTATTGAGGAATGTATGAAGTACATGACAGGCAAGTGCATATTAAACATTGCTAAATATACAGTACTAGTAGAAATGATCTAACAATAAGATCAAGCTTATCAAGGAAAAGCTACAAAAGCATCTACAAAAACCAGAATATGTTGCTTATCTTTCTGTTCTACACCTACACCTACTCTGACTAAGCATGTACAAGGAAAAAGGCCAACTTATTCTCAACCTTAATTCTAGTGTCACCGAGCAACAAAATCAACAGAATCATAAAATACAAAAGCATTTAGACATGCAGGTAAACTACAGGTAGTAGTACTACAGGAAACATAGCACTAAATTTCTGAAAGCGTCACAACCCAAATATGCATGTATATAAAATCATTATGTAGTATTAGCCTTACTCTAAACAAAAAATAATTATGTATTAGACACCTTGCTCAACTCCGTAATTAGCGTTCAGTTCAATATTGAAAGCAAACTTCACAATCGATATAGACACAGCTAGGTCAAAAACAAATGAGGTGGGAGTGTACAAAATTAAAGGGTGGCACAGATGGTAACATTTAATTTGCAACATAATTTTTATCAGCGAGATGGATGGTGTACATACAACAGGATAATTTTAGAAGAAAAGATTTGTTGGTGGCCAATGTAGTCTGATCCGGTCCAGTATGATACATGAAAAAATCACGTCTTGTATTGTAAATGTAACTGCATCAATACTCTCAACCTGGTAGCGTCCCAGATTACAGGCTCTACTTTTAAGCATAGTGCACATCCCGCACTACAAAAAAATAAAATTGTGTACCCATGGCAAAGTGCACCCATAGCAATGATGAAATCCAACTATCCTTGCATCTCATAGATTATCACGTACGTGGCTAGCAACAAGCAGCTCGGGAGCCTTTTGTCCTTGTTGACGGAAGTTGACAAACCTTACACATCTTTGGGTCAAAACACAACCAAACAAAAAACTGAAGATAAATATCGTGAGACCAGATCGAGCAAGAACAGATTCAGCAAAATCTTGACATGGAAGACGGATAGCCTCCTCCACCCCTCCTGCTCCCCGTCACTCGCAGCTCCTCAACCGCCTGAATGCAGAGCGCGCTCGACGTTCTGGTCTCCTATTATCGCAAGAACCCTAAACCTAGAGAGGGGGAGGGGGAGGCGGGAGGCGGGGAGGAAGAGGAGCTTCCAGCGAGAGGATTCCGTGGTGGGGGAGGGGCAATGGAGATGCGGCGACGCCTCCACTGCCGCCACAGGTGACGACAACCTCGCTTCCTGGTCAAGACGCCGCCGACCCTTACGACGCGTCGCTCGACTCGGGATATCTTCCACGGGGTGGGAGAGGATGATTGAATCAGCCGCGGAATGGACGGGGTCGGAAGGTTTTGGACCAGGGTGAGTTCCGCGTCGGGGGTAAACGAAGATATGGATCGGATGGGCCCGGGTTAGTTCCGCGTCAGACTTACCCGCACGGGTTGACGTGGATTGGGCCTCATTCCCCGCCGGGTCGGGGCTAACCGAACATGGCCTAAATGTGTTCCACCCCGCTCCCTTTGGCCATGTATGACCGACGCGACTTGTATACACCCACCGCCCCGTACCCGGCCCCACACCCCACATGCCCACGACTAACCCCGTCGCCCTCCCATCGTGATCCTCACAAACACCAACTTCCCCATCCTCGTGTCCCCCTAAGTAGACGCCTCCTTCCTCATGTTCTCAGGCCCACTGCAACCCCGCTGCCAATCACGCGCCGCCGCCATCTGTGCGGTTCCGCTTGCCGTGCCACCGCCCCTGAGCAGCCCCTCCACCACGGGAGGCCACCGCAGACCGCCCCTCCTCCCCTTGCGCCTCCCGAGCCTGATGACGTCACTCGCCTCGCGTCCCTCGTCTCTCGCTATTGTGAGCCCCACCCGCTCCCCTCTACAGGTTGGTGCCGCCACTGGCTGCTCCGCCACCGCTAGCGCGCTTCCCTTCCTGGTTTCTCTCTTCATC
The DNA here is from genome assembly GCA_023614405.1 of Avena insularis. NCBI lineage: Eukaryota > Viridiplantae > Streptophyta > Magnoliopsida > Poales > Poaceae > Avena > Avena insularis. Next base: position 272,094,935 of record CM042697.1, read on the forward strand.
GGGCCCTTCCTGCCACCCTCGCTGCCGCGTGAGACACCATCACAGCTCCGCAACCGCCCCTTCCTCACCTTTGGCAGAGCCTACCTCATAGTTAAGCCTGGGCAAGGTTTAGATGTGACCAAAATTTGCCCTAAGAAAAATCTGATTTAGACTAAGCTTTTTTGCTATATCTCAAAGGAGATTAGGAGACGAAGCCCGGGCAGCCACCCAGGCATGCTGGGCTGAAGCTCCGCCACTGGTTTGTGCTTCCATCGCCGTCCCTCTCCACCGTGACCAAGTCTGGTTTGTCGCCATATCGTCCGCCTTGCCACAGGACGCCATCGCCTCCGTCCAGTGCTCTGCAAGCATGTCGGACCGCCCTGCTATGACCCCCTGTAGCACCGTCCTCCATCGCGACCCACCCCGTGTGCCCAGGATGCCACTTGTCGACCCGCTTCCTTGTCGCCAAGCGCCCAACATCGCCGGCCTATGACCCCACCGCCCGATTAACTCGTCGTCACCCTTGTGTTTCATCTTTGGACGAGTTCGGCCGCCAGCGCGCCATTCCCTCGTGACCCTACATCACGTCTTCCCCTGTTGTTGCTCTTCTGGTCAAGAGACGAACTGGTGGTTCTGTGAGTGTAGCGTGCAGCTGCAGTTTTGCTGTTTCCCGTGTGTTCCCAACACTCTGTGTAACCCCAGCGACAATGCCATCGAGATGATGCGGATTCCTCTACAACGCCCTCGACAAGTTTGACCCGACCCTGCTGACCGTCAAGACCAAAAACAAGGGGCCGAACCTTATCCAAGACCTCCGATTCCAAGTCCGTTAGACATCCATTCCTCCTTCAGGGATCCGATGACCGAGACTACGGAACACCGAGACCCCCGGATCCGAAGATCCAAAGACCAAGCCCTGAAGCCCTGATTTCACGGATCTGTAGACCGATCTCTCGAACCGTTTGAGCCCAAGACCTTCGTCTCGATGTGTGATCCCTTTCTGAGATCCCTATTTTATAAATTTCCATCAATCGAATTGTTGCATATAATCATTCATACATATTGTGTATGTTTGGGGTATTTAGATGATTCACCTAAATTAAATATTTATATGATTCACCTAAATTGTCTCCACTTAAATTTGTCACTATTTGCTTTGTTAAGACAACACTTAAATTGCGGGGTATCTAAACAAAAGGAACCATCTAATTAATTGTCGGCACCCCAATTCCTCTTAATATTGCCTAGTTGCATAGCACCTTTTCCATATCATGAATCATACATCTATCATACCTGATCTTCTGCTATAGTATTAAATAGTGCATCCTATGTTTCTCATAATGCTTTGATTCTTCACGGATTAGGCTAATGAGTTGATGCCAGTGTCGACCAGATCTTTGGATGAACCTTCTGCAGTGTTTTCCAGGCGAGCATTCTCCCCCTTTCTACCTATTTTACATTTCTATTCTATACTTCCTCCTATTGATTTATTGCTATATGTGTTGTGATGCTTTGGATTCCGTACCACTTTATAATCCCTGCAGTTCCTATATTTCCTTGGACACCTCCTATTACCTGTTGTTTGGTATATAGTCGGCCTTACGAGTTGTAGCTGCTTCGCGCTGTCGATGTTCCATAGTTGTTGGAGGAATGCCTCATGCTTAATGTTGCAGATGATCATGGTTTTAATTACAACTTGATATTAAAATGTTGGGAATAGTTATAACTAATGCAGAGGCACCGGTGGGCAACCGATTCTATTTGGTATTTAACCTCTCACTAGTGTCCCGTAGGCCCTGAGTACTTGATACCTGTTCCTTGACTATCGCACTATCCGCATGTGGTACCATGATCCCCTTAGCTAGAGCTTGATTCATTTCTTATTTCCTGGGACCACAAAATAGTTTGGGGTTTTACTACTATCATGTACTTATGCCATTCTACTACATTATTTACTCCTGTTGCTCGAGGAGCGTTTACTACTGTACGGTTTTGGATCAAATGCAGAATGTTAACGCGGTATCGACAAGCCTAGACACACTTTTGGGTTCCTAGTCATTTACAACCATTGTCGCAAACCCTAGGTCCATTTTGGAGCCGACCAACTTCATTTTGGATATCTTAGTGTGGTGGCCCCGGAAATATTTTATGAATCTTGTGATTGCTTTGTCGTGATTCCTCATTGGGTTTTTATTTCTAAGGTTGATCGTTTGTGTGTTGATATTTGTGCAACCCTGTAGGGTAAATCTTTCTGAAAGCTGTGTCCGCGGTTATGGAAGACTTGGAGCACAGTATCTTGATCATAGACAATGACTAGTAATCAGCTTCACTACAATGGAATGATTAAATAAAAGTGCCAACAATTGATGGAAGTGGGTTGTCTCATGGTATTTGTACATGATTAGTGCCCACAGCTTAGGTTATCCGAATGACACATGCTATCTATATCTGACTAGTAATTGTTGCAACTATAATAGAATGAATAAAATTTCCAACTATGTGAGTTTAATTGGTATGGCATCTTCATTTCGTCTCAACGTGGAATACCAGGATGGGTATGTTTGGTGTTAGTATAAGGTTGGTCCCGCATAGGTCTTTCTTATCTCTCTCTAATAGCCAACAATTGTATTAAGTCTCTATAGGCGGTTTAGTGCATGTTGTGCTGCCGCTTTAGTCCACCATACCTATGTAGGCGAGATCCGCTAAATTCTAAGTCTCGCCATTGGTCATGCAAACTGCCATTTGGCGAACGCCATTAAAGAATAGTTAACGATGTTAACTGTCAATGAAACCGTGGTGGAAGCCATGCCTAGCCAAGGCCTGGTAATTATGAAGTGGGACGGCCCATTAAGAAAGCCCAACAATGTCATGGCATGTTACTGTTTCGTCATGCATTGTTACAATTGGGCAATTGATCCCACTAGTGCTGCCCGCGGCGGCCCCTTTTGGGACCTTTACTGTTCCAACAAACACTATTGAGTTTCGCCCATTGGTGAGGACCGTAAAAAGTCAGAACCGTTACTGTTCCGCCCTGTACTGTTTGAATTGGGCCCCTTTGGCCAGCACGCTTTGTCTCATTACCATTCTGGCCCATTACTGTATAGCTCTGTACTATTCAGAATGACCCATTTACACAATCAGCTATGGCCCATAAACTTTCTGGCCTGTTAAAGTTTAGGCGCATAAACACCCTACGCATATACTGGCCTGTTACTATTTGGCCTAGTAGATTTCTCTGCTTGTTATTGTTTCTTCATGGTGCATTTAGGCCTATTACTGTTCTAGCCTACTACAGTCCTGGCCTTTCTATAGCATGGCCCGTTACTGTTTTGGCCATTTAAGCTTCTGACTTTTTTGCTGTTCTGATCTATTACTGTTCTAGGGATGTCACTATTTTGGCTTGTTACTATTTTTGTGGGTTACTTCTTTGGTTTGTTACTGTTTGGTCCATTTATTGTTTTGGCATGTTATAGTTTTCACGGATGCTGATTCGGCATGTTACTTCTTTGGCCATTTACTGTTACATAGAATGCATGTGGGTTGGGTCCGTTACTTTTACGGACTTTTACAGTTTTTGCATTTCTGGAGCCCATTCTGATATCATAAAAGGTATACAACTTGTGAGCATTTTTACTGTTTATCGTCAGGCTAATACAAGATGGGCCAATAAGGAACATGATATTGTACCCTATCGACATGTCTAGTGCAGGTATGGAACCGCCTACCTCTATGTGTGGATGGCGTCAATTAAATGCCAACACGAGCTATGTGATTTATCTAGATATTACATCAAATGCAAACTACTTAAAATTATTACATATTATCAACTTATGGGAAAGAAAATTCGGCGTTTCAGTTGACAATCGAGTTGATAGCAGTCCTCAATTTTCTTTCTCCATCTATCACCTGCATCTCCCTTTTGAGTGTGACATCTACATTGGAAAACAACCTTAAGAGATGATCTTGCAGCCCCATCTTTGGTGGAGATAGCAATAATTGCAGTCTAAAACTAAGTAATAACAAGTTAATACATCAAACAAGGCAAACTACTCATTTAACTAATACGACAGGAGCTATGAACTGGAGTTTACTACTGGTCAATGGTCCAAATATATTGACCATCACGTCAAACAAACAAACAAACAAGACAAGCAAGAATTAAACAAGTGTGCCTACTGTGAAACGCGAAATATAACAATGTGTATGGATTAGAATTTCAGCAAATATAAACTAGCCAGGTCATTTAAAAAAATAGATATAAGAATAAACCAGACGATATCATGAAGTTATTGTCATAAAGAATGAAGGAGACAAAAATTATAACAACATCATGCGAGAACTTGTAGAGCAGGAATATAGTGACCTCGGATCGATAAGGATCCTAAGTCCCTGTGATTAACATGCTAGTCCCTGGATCAATAGCTAGCACTCACAGTCGATGAAATATCATGTAAAACACAAAGTCTTTATTACACGGAGAATCCAGAGTATAAATTTATTACAAAATTTCTTAGCATTAAGCTAGCTCAAATAACAGCGGAAACATAAAAGCATCTTGAGTCCATCAACGCCCCAGTCTTGTCGAGTGTAGACTCGTGATCCCTACGCACCTTTCAATCTTCGGATTCTGCATATAAAACGTGCAGCCAACAAGTTGGGTAAATACTTTGAATGTATTGGCAAATTACATCAAGGAGATAAAAGGCTATCTCTACATGCAAGGCTAGTTTAGGCTGTAGAGTTCATTTGCTCAAAGCTAGTTTTCTTAAGTAGAGAGAAGAAGAGAGGATTGTCCTACTTTGTAAACATTTTCTTAGATAACATAAGGTCGAGTGGCACACGAGGATATTACGCACCAAGTGTCCAAACAACCAAACACTTGGATATTACGCACCAAGTGACACTTGGATATTACACACCAAGTTCCCAAAATCCCACCCATTGGCGATATTACTCACGCCATGGGGTTTTAAAAACTTTTTTTAGAAAAGGGAGAGGAAGATCCTTCAGGGGCTCCATCCTACAGACGCTCATTGTTGTTACATTCTATCGTGAACACTGATCGATCAGATTGCAATACTCTCGAGAGTTTGTGCACTTTACCCACAATCCACGATCAAGTCCTTTTACAGACAAGACCATGGCGAGGCTTTCCCTTAGTAACCCCTCTACCTTCTGGATCCAACCGTGCCAAGAACCTCCAAATGTTGGTACCCAGGTGAGGTTTCCCACTAAGTACTAGGCCAAGACAGATCCCATAATGTATTGTGGTTGCACTGGAAGCTTCTGAACTCTGAAACATGGCAGACTTCTTTAATTCCTGGGCGGCCGTGCTCCACCAAAATCTCACTCGTTGACCCGACAACCATTCCGCCCAGAAGAAAACTTAGTTTTATTTTGAAGTGGATTTGAGAAGAAAAGTTTGCTCTAGAGAGCCTTTATACTTAGAAAATTCTTTGTCTTTCGAACCCCCCAACGGTACTTTGTATATATAGCATAGCAAGCAATACTTAGCAAAAACAGGGGTAACCTATTAGGAGGGTAAATCCTAAGTATAGAGCTACTCATGGCATACTACAAAATCATCGCACTTGCAAAATAATACTAAGGAAAAATTCTACTAGAACATCCTACACATGCATACTACAGAATTTTGAAGATCACATGCATAGAACCAAAACTGGGACAAAAGTTATGAAAAAGTGGTGTAACTTGCCTTGATCTGAGCAGCACTCTACGCAGTAGCACTCCTTAGCGCACTCCGAATAATCTAACGAATCACAAACATAGATCTGATCACAACTTGCTCAAAACATATCACAGAGGTAATCATGCATGCATGCACATGGTATTTTATGCAAGGTTGGTTCTACTAAATTGACCAAGGTAGCAAGATTGTCTTGCAATAGTGTAAGGGTGTCACTAGGATTGATTTCCCAAAGGTTTAGATCTAATTGAGTCACTAAAACAATTCCTAGGGTTAAAAGGAGATCAAACCATATAATTAGCCCCAAACTAGATCTAATGATTTTAAGCAAGGTTTTATAATTTTGTCCAGTGGGCATTGTGGAAACAAAGTTATTGCAACAAGAATCAATTAAAACAGAATTTTACTTATTTTTCTATAGAATAAACACTCTAATCTAATGATTAAAATCTACACCTAAAACATTACTGTAAACTTGGAATATTATTGCATATCTGGATTCTACATAAAATGAGGAATACAACGGTATACTATAAGCTAAAACTTGGCAAAGATTCAATTTTATATGAATTTCCCAAGTTTTAATCTCAATATGCAAACAGATCTAAACCTCACTTAAAGTTCTTGCCAAGTGGCGGGCTGCTGGTCCAGTGGCAGTGGTGACGTGGCCTTGGCGGCTTGGCTTGCCACGCGGCGTGGCGAGGTTGGCTGGTACCCCTTCGCCCGCCCTTCTAATCTGGGCCCTAGAAATCAGATCTAACGGCGGGAGATGGGTGGTGGCTTACCACGGCGGCGTCGAGGGCGATGCAGCGGCGGCGCTGTCGGTGGTGGAGCTCGGCGGCGATCTGGTGGTTCCTGGAGGTAGCGGGGCGGTCGGCGATGATCAGCACTCTTCGCGGTTCACCTGGCACGATCGACGGTGGCCGTCGCTTCCCCGAATAGCCCCTGAGGCTCGCTGTCCTCCGCGAGCTCTGGCGGGACGACGGCGAGGAATTGGGGTGACCGTGCTGCGTCAGACAAGGGGAAAAGCGAAGGGGAGTGAGGATCGAGCAAGGGGGTTTCGACAGGGAGAAAATCAGAGGGAGAGGATCTCCCAACACTTCACCTACCGAAGCTCTGGCGGCGCTCTACTCCGGCATGGTCGCGGCGGAACAGCCCGATGGCGATGGTTCGGGAAACTTAGTTTTTCGAGCGGTGGGGGTCTCGGGGTTTTAATAGGTGGGGATTCTTGGCGTCGGGGACACGGACTCCTCTCCGATTCGGTCGGAGTCCGACCAGCTCATGGCGGCGCGCGATTTCCGCGGGGAGGAAGGGGATGACGGGTGGGTCCCGCGTGTTTGTGGTGGAGGGGGAAGTGGGCTGGCGCGGGTGCGGGTAGGCTAGGCGCAGTGAGCATGGGTGTTGGCGCCACGCCCGCTTAGGTTAGGTCGCCTCTTTTTTTTCCTTTTAACTTTTATCAAATTCTGTTTTACTAAAACCCAATTAACTTTTGCATACTAAGTCCAAATTTGATGAAATTTGTTCCTAAATTTTTATAAAAGTAAGGTGGTCAACATAGGACCATGGTTTGATGTTTCTCAAGGTTTTTAGTAGGGTCAAGATTGTGTACAACAATAATGCCTACATAAAGAAATCTTTATTAGGGTTTTGATAGGTTTAGGTGGTAGGATTTTGTGGCAAATTATTATTTGTAGGGTGCAATGATGCAAGGATGATGCATGCCACTAATAACATCCTAACATAAAATCTGGGATGTTACAAACCTACCCCCCTTAAGAAGAATCTCGTCCTCGAGATTCGGGTTGGCTAGCAAATAGGTGTGGGTGCTCTGCCTTCAAGTCTTCTTCACGCTCCCACGTAGCTTCTTCCTCGGAGTGGTGGTTCCATTGTACTTTGCAAAATCTTATAGTCTTGGTGCGGGTAATCCTTTCGGCTGTTTCCAGTATTTTGATGGGTTTTTCCTCATAGGTAAGGTCATTTTCCAATTGAACCTCATCTAAGGCAACGGTGTCTCTTAGCGGTGTTTCGGCCATCTCCGGGTTACACTTCTTTAGTTGCGACACATGAAACACATCATGAACAGTCAGTCCTTCCGGTAACTCCAACTGATAAGCAACTTCTCCTCTACGGGCCAGAACCTTATATGGTCCTATCAATCGTGGGGCTAACTTTCCCTTGATTCCGAACCTCTTAACTCCTCGTAGGGGTGAAACTCGGAGATACGCACGGTCCCCTACTTTATAAGCCACATCTCTGCTCTTGGAATCAGCGTAACTTTTCTGTCGGGATTGGGCTACCTTTAGCCTATCCTGAATCTGTCATACCTTTTCTTCGGCATCCTTTATCAATTCAGGTCCAAAAAGACTGCGTTCACCAACTCCATTCCATAGCAGCGGAGTCCTACATTTCCTACCATATAGAACTTCAAACGGAGCCATCTTGATACTTGTCTGGTAGCTGTTGTTGTATGAGAACTCGGCATACGGCAGGTTATCGTCCCAACTAGACCCATAGTCTAGTGCGCAAGCTCTCAACATATCTTCCAAAATTTGATTCACCCTTTCTGTTTGGCCATCCGTTTGCGGGTGAAAGGCAGTGCTGAATTCTAGTCGGGTTCCAAGAGACTCATGTAGCTGTCGCCAAAACTTTGAAGTGAACTGGGTGCCTCTATCTGACACAATTCCCTTGGGAACACCATGCAGACTTACAATTCTTGACATGTATATCTTAGCAAGCTTAGCACTTGTATACGTGGTCTTTACGGGGATGAAGTGAGCCACCTTGGTGAAGTGGTCCACCACTACCCAGATAGAATCAAATCCAGAACGAGTCTAGGGCAATCCCATGATGAAATCCATGCCTACCTTGTCCCACTTCTAGTAGGGTATTGGTAGTGGTTGAAGTAGCCCTACCGGTTTCTGATGCTCGGCTTTAACTCTATTGCATACATCACACAGAGAAATATACTCTGCAATATCTCTCTTTAGGTTATTCCACCAGAATCTATCCTTCACATCCATGTACATCTTCGTGTTACCTGGATGAATTGAGTATGGCGAATCATGAGCTTCTTGTAAAATCATTTTCCTAATATCGAGGTCATTGGGAACGCACAAACACTTCCCATACCAGAGGGTTCCTTGTTCGTCCAGACGAAATTCCTTTGTTTTTCCTTCGCTTATCCTGACTCTTATTTCTTCCAACTCTTTATCCCCCTTTTGTGCTTCTTGGATCCTTTCTTGGAAGGTGGACACTATTTCCATAGTCGCTACGTGTCCTTTCGAAACTATCTCTAGCCTGAGATCCCTGAATTGTTTGCATAAATCCTCTGGAAGTTCCCCTGCGGTAAGTCCATTCACATACACTTTACGACTTAAGGCATCAGCCACCACGTTTGCCTTTCCGGGATGGTATTGTAAGTCCAAGTCATAATCCTTAATTAGTTCAAGCCATCTTGTTTGTCTCATATTCAACTCCTTTTGGGTGAAGATGTACTTCAAACTTTTATGATCTGTGAATACATCACAATGTTTGCCCATCAGGTAGTGTCTCCATACCTTGAGTGCATGAACCACATACGCTAGTTCCAAATCAGGTGTGGGGTAGTTGTGTTCGTGGTTCTTAAGTTGTCGGGAGGCATAGGATACCACTTTCCCATCCTGCATCAATACACTTCCCAGTCCTTGTCGAGAAGCGTCACAATAGACTTGAAAATCCTTTTGGATATCGAGCCTGTAATCGCAGGCGAAGGCGCGTTCTTCAACTCTTGAAAACTTGCTTCACATGCCTCGGTCCATAGGAATTTCTTTTCCTTCTTCAGTAGTTCCGTCATGGGTTTTGCTATTTTGGAAAAGTTTTCAATGAACCTCCGATAATATCCTACGAGGCCCAAGAAACTCCTAATATCCCCCACATTCTTGGGTGACTCCCATTCTGTCACGGAAGCTACCTTACTAGGATCCATGGAAACTCCTTTTGCCGACACAACATGACCAAGGAATCCCACTTCCTTTAACCAGAATTCGCATTTGCTGAATTTGGCATACAACTTGTGTTCTCTTAGTTTCTCCATAATAAGGCGCAGATGTTTCTCATGTTCCTTCTCATCCTTAGACTATATGAGTATGTCATCTATGAATACCATGATAAACTTGTCCAAATACTCCATGAACACTTTGTTCATCATGGTCATGAAGTATGCTGGGGCATTGGTTAGACCAAAAGACATCACGGTGTACTCATACAATCCGTATCTTGTGGTGAATGCTGTTTTGGGCACATCCTGTTCTCGAATCTTTAGCTGAAAGTAGCCTGATTGCAGATCGATCTTTGAGAACACACTGGCTCCCTTTAACTGGTCAAACAAGTCATTGATGTTGGGTAGAGGATATTTATTCTTGATCGTCACCTCGTTCAACGAGCGGTAGTCCACAACCAGCCTCTTGGTTTTATCCTTCTTTTCCACAAATAGGACAGGCGCTCCCCAAGATGACCTATTTGGGTTGGATGAATCCCTTGTCCAATTGTTCCCTAAGCTGTTTCTTGAGTTCCTTTAACTCGTCCACATCCATCTTGTATGGTCTCTTAGCTATCGGCCCCGTGCCTGGCATCAAGTCAATGAGGAACTCGATATCACGATCAGGTGGCATTCCGGGTAGCTCTTCTGGGAAAACATCTGGGTATTCTTTTACAATAGGTACCTCCTCCAAGCTAACCCCCTTACGAGAGTTCACCATGACTTCTTTAAGTGCGAAATTCGACTTGATACGAATTCTCTTCCCTTCCGGTGTTGTGAGCGTGAAAGTTTTTTTGGCATAATCTATGACTCCTTCATATTCGGTCATCCAATTCATGCCCAAGATTATGCCTAATCCTTGCGATTATAGAACTACTAGACTTGTGGGAAAGATGTGTGCCCTAATCCTTAGTTCTAAACCCCGGCAACCAGAGTTTGCCACTATTTCTCCTCCATGAGAACTTACCCTTAGAGGAGAGTTTATAGACTCCGTAGGTATCTTGCCTCTATCCACAAATACCCTTGATATGAATGAATGCGATGCACCGGTATCAAAAAGAACAACTGCGGGAATAGAATTGAGTTTGAACTTACCAATCACCGAGTCTGGAGCATCACAAGCATCCTCCATAGAAACATGATTTACCGTGGCTTTGACAAACATATTTGGCTTCTTCCCGTTTCCATTGCCATGGTTGTGTCCATTTCCATTCCCATTACCATTGCCATTCTTCTTCTCGGGGCAAGAGGTTGCATAGTGCCCCGTCCTGTTGCACTTAAAGCATGTCACCTCACTGAGATCCTTCCCATTGCTGCCATTCCCATTGCGGTTTTTATGCCCATTGTGTTTGTGGCCACCATGGTTATGACCGTTATGGTTGTGGCCATTATTGTTATAAGGTGGTGGTGAGGAATTGCGCTGCTTCTGGTATGGAACAGAGTGTTTGTGAGGGTTAGACTTCCTCTTGCGGTTTTCTATGCTCTTCCTTTTGGATTCAACCACAATGGCTCTGTCCAGAAGTTCCTGAAAGTTGTCAAATTTCTGAGCCACAAGCTGAATAGATATCTCATCATTGAGTCCTCTTAGGAACTCCTCCTGTCTCTTGGCATCAGTGGAAACATCGTCGGGTGCATAAAGGGCTAGCTTGTTGAAAATCTCACCATACTCGGTGACAGAACGGTGCAGCTGGTGTAGGTCGTGAAATTCACGCCTTTTCAGAGTCATGATACCAGCAGCCACATGATGAGTGCAAAAAGCTAACTCAAAATGATCCCAAGTGATAGCATCAATATCTGGGTGGGTGACTTGGTAGTTATCCCACCATTCTGCAGCAGGTCCTTCAAGCTGGTGTGCGGCGTAACGTACCCTGTCGGCTCCGATAGCTTGAATGGTATCTAGCTTCTTGTTGATCGTACGCAGCCAGTCATCAGCGATGATTGGTTCAGTGCTGCTAGTGAAGGTAGGTGGGTTCAGCCTCAAAAACCGAGTCAAGCGATCCTGTTGAGGAGGTGGCGGAGGTGGTGGTGGTGGTGGGTTGTTGTTGTTGTTTTGCATGTTCTGAGTGAGCAGTTGGATCAGCTGGTTCTGAGTGGCCAAAAGTTGTGCTATTTCTGGAGGGATTTCGGAGTTCGCACGTCTGGGCGGCATCTGTGGGGTTTAAGATATTAGTTAATAAATAGACAAAAAGACTAAGTAGTAACTCCTACCCTTATGTAAACACACCAAGCACACAAGGAACACAAGACATAACAACAAAGCTCAAGACAGAAAACAACGATGTTTAACTAAACCATATTTGTCTTGGTATTTATTACAATCGCAAATAACGTTCTACTATAGAATTAAAGGTGGTCCAACTATTACACATCTTCCACGCCTTCCTCTTCCTCGTCTTCGAACGAGTAGCCTTCCTGCTCTAGAGTTGTCTTGTACAACTCCATCTCCTTTGTGGTGGCTTCAAGCTTCTCTTGGAGGTTCTTAATCTCATCTTGCAGCTTCTTGGTGGTGGCTTCCAGCTGCTCCTGAAGTCCCTCCTTCTCTCTTTGTAGCTCCTCCACTAAACTTGACTTCTTCGCGGTTTCAAGTTGCTTTGCCAAGTCCCTCTTGGAAGCACGCACGTCATTGATTATCTTGCAAAGGCCTTCAGTTTGCACTTTAGCTCCATCGATCTGCTGTTTGAGTTCCCTAATTCTCTTGTTTTTATTTATCACCCTCTTCTCTTGGTTAGCGAACTTCTTCTCTTGATCCTGGAATTTGATCTCTTGGAGCTTCATTGCCTCCTCCTGCTACTTGATCATTTCTTCCTTCTCCTTGATGAGGGCGCATAGCTCTTCGTTCTTCAACATCTTGAGGAAGGTACCCTTTTCAAGGTCATGGATGTGGCACTCCAAATCTTGATATTGGGTCCTTCGGCGCTTGGTAGAAGTCCTTTCCTCAAAGGTTAACTCCATGGGAATTCCTTCCTCATCTCGTCTTCCAAAGAGGCCACCACAGTGTCCTTGGAGAGCTTCATGATGACGTCCACATAGGCGACCAATGAGTTGCTGCAAGCTGATGCTAAGGGCCTTCTCCTTGGAATCACTAACAATGTGGATTGCTATGTCTTCCTCCGGGTTCTTGCCTCGCTCTTTTCCTGGCTGGATGACCTTGACTCCCGAACAGCCGTCCTTGTGGAGTTTCTTCATTGTGCTCCCCTGGATTGTTGGGAGAGGAAGGTCCAAACGCGTGAGTAGGTCCATGAGGCATCAACCAAAGCGAAGGGGCTCGATGTTCGTGACGATGTCGTAGAGGAAGCTTGTCATCTTTGAGTTAGAAGAATGAAAGTTAGATACTTAAACAAGTAGAGGAAAGCAGATACTAGAAGTGCGGAAAATAACTTAGTAGAAAAACATGTAAGGCACAAGTTAGAGGTGGTTCCAATCCTAGGGTCACGTCCTACAGGCAACGATGTGCTCTGATACCATCTGTAGTGACCTCGGATCGATAAGGATCCTAAGTCCCTGTGATTAACATGCTAGTCCCTGGATCAATAGCTAGCACTCACAGTCGATGAAATATCATGTAAAACACAAAGTCTTTATTACACGGAGAATCCAGAGTATAAATTTATTACAAAATTGCTTAGCATTAAGCTAGCTCAAATAACAGCGGAAACATAAAAGCATCTTGAGTCCATCAACGCCCCAGGCTTGTCGAGTGTAGACTCGTGATCCCTGCGCACCTTTCAATCTTCGGATTCTGCACATAAAACGTGCAGCCAACAAGTTGGGTCAATACTTTGAATGTATTGGCAAATTACACCAAGGAGAGAAAAGGCTATCTCTACATGCAAGGCTAGTTTAGGCTGTAGAGTTCATTTGCTCAAAGCTAGTTTTCTTAAGTAGAGATAAGAAGAGAGGATTGTCCTACTTTGTAAACATTTTCTTAGATAACATAAGGTCGAGTGGCACACGAGGATATTACGGACCAAGTGTCCAAACAACCAAACACTTGGATATTACGCACCAAGTGACACTTGGATATTACACACCAAGTTCCCAAAATCCCACCCATTAGCGATATTACTCATGCCATGGGGTTTTAGAAACTTTGTTTAGAAATGGGAGAGGAAGATCCTTCAGAGGCTCCATCCTTCAGACGCTCATTGTTGTTCTGTTACCGTGAACACGGCTGATCGATCAGATTGCAATACTCTCGAGAGTTTGTGCACTTTACCCACAATCCACGATCAAGTCCTTTTACAGACAAGACCATGGCGAGGCTTTCCCTTAGTAGCCCCTCTACCTTCTGGATCCAACCGTGCCAAGAACCTCCAAATGTTGGTACCCAGGTGAGGTTTCCCACTAAGTACTAGGCCAAGACAGAGCCCATAATGTATTGTGGTTGCACTGGAAGCTTCTGAACTCTGAAACATGGCAGACTTCTTTGATTCCTGGGCGGCCGTCCTCCACCAAAATCTCACTCGTTGACCCGACAACCATTCCTTGCTGTAAGAAAACTTAGTTTTATTTTGAAGTGGATTTGAGAAGAAAAGTTTGCTCTAGAGAGCCTTTATACTTAGAAAATTCTTTGTCTTTCGAACCCCCCAACGGTACTTTGTATATATAGCATAGAGCTACTCATAGCATACTACAAAATCATCGCACTTGCAAAATAATACTAAGGAAAAATTCTACTAGAACATCCTACACATGCATACTACAGAATTTTGAAGATCACATGCATAGAACCAAAACTGGGATAGAAGTTATGAACAAGTGGTGTAACTTGCCTTGATCCGAGCAGCACTCTACGCAGTAGCACTCCTTAGAGCACTCTGAACAATCTAACGAATCACAAACATAGATCTGATCACAACTTGCTCAAAACATATCACAGAGGTAATCATGCATGCATGCACATGGTATTTTATGCAAGGTTGGTTCTACTTAATTGACCAAGGTAGCAAGATTGTGTTGCAATAGTGTAAGGTTGTCACTAGGATTGATTTCCCAAAGGTTTAGATCTAACTGAGTCACTAAAACAATTCCTAGGGTTAAAAGGAGATCAAACCATCTAATTAGCCCCAAACTAGATCTAATGATTTTAAGCAAGGTTTTATAATTTTGTCCAGTAGGCATTGTGGAAAAAAAGTTATTGCAACAAGAATCAATTAAAACAGAATTTTACTTATTTTTCTATAGAATAAACACTCTAATCTAATGATTAAAATCTATACCTAAAACATTACTGTAAACTTGGAATATTATTGCGGTTCTGGATTCTACATAAAATTAGGAATCCAACGGTATACTATAAGCTAAAATTGGCCAAAGATTCAATTTTATATGAATTTCGCAAGTTTTAATCTCAATCTTCAAACAGATCTAAACCTCACTTAAAGTTCTTGCCAAGTGGCAGACGCTGGCTGGTCCAGCTGGCCAGGCGGGTGAGCGGCGCGGGCGCTGGCGCAGCTTGCCACGCGGTGTGGCGAGGTTGGCTGGTACCCCTTCGCTCGCCCTTCTAATCTGGGCCCTAGAAATCAGATCTAACAGCGGGAGATGGGTGGTGGCTTACCGCGGCGGCGTCGAGGGCGATGCGGCGGCGGCGCTGTCGGTGGTGGAGCTTGGCGGCGATCTGGTGGTTCTTGGAGGTAGCGGGGCGGTCGGCGATGATTAGCAACTCTTCGCGGTTCGCCTGGCACGATCGACGGTGGCCGTCGCTTCCACGAACAGCCCCTGAGGCTCGCTGTCCTCCGCGAGCTCCGGCGGGACGATGGCGAGGAATTGGGGCGACCGTGCTATGTCAGACAAGGGGAAAAGCGAAGGGGAATGAGAATCGAGCAAGGGGGTTTCGACAGGGAGAAAATCAGAGGGAGAGGAGCTCCCAACGCTTCACCTACCGAAGCTCTGACGGCGCTCTACTCCGCCGTGGTCGCGGCGGAACAGCCCGATGGCGATGGTTCGGGAAACTTAGGTTTTCGAGCGATGGGGGTCTCGGGGTTTAAATAGGCGGGGAGTCTTGGCGTCGGGGACACGGACTCCTCTCCGATTCGGTCGGAGTCCGACCAGCTCACGGTGGCGCGCGATTTCCGCGGGGAGGAAGGGGATGACGGGTGGGTCCCGCATGTCTGTGGTGGAGGGGGAAGTGGGCTGGCGCGGGTGCGGGTAGGCTAGCTGCCGCGCAGGCGTGGGTGGGCTGGCGCTGCGGCCCAGTTAGGTTAGGTCGCCTCTTTTTTTTCCTTTTAACTTTTATCAAATTCTGTTTTAGTAAAACCCAATTAACTTTTGCATACTAAGTACAAATTTGATGAAATTTGTTCCTAAATTTTTATAAAAGTAAGGTGGTCAACATAGGACCATGGTTGATGCAATGATGCAAGGATGATGCATGCCACTAATAACATCCTAACATAAAATCTGGGATGTTACAAGGAAGGCAGACCACAAATGAACTATGCATTATAGGATAGTTATGTCATTGCTTAGGACAAACCAGAACCAGTTATAAAATATAATGGCGTCGCTTATGAACCTATAGAACAGGAGAGACAAGCATTAAACAAGTCTGCCTACAATGAAATGAGAAATCAAACAAAGTGTTACTTAGAATTTCAGCAAATATACACTAGCCAGGTCATTTCAACAAATATATATATATATGGAAGCAGTTATATATCCTGGAAAGCAAGAAATGTTGGTTGACTCAGAATATGCGATGAGCTACACAATGGCATGCAATTACTATCGAACCTAAGAATGAACTAGGTAGAAATTATAATGGCATCATACCAGAACTTGGAGAGCAGGAAAGCAAACCACAAATGAACTACACAATAGAGGATAGTTATGTCGTTGCTTAGGACGAACCAGCACCAAATTAGGAATATAATGGCATCTCTGGCAAATCTGTAGAAGAGGACAACCATGCATTAGACAAGTGTGCATATAATGAAATGATCAATCAATCAAAGTGTTTCTTAGAATTTCAGCAAATATAAACTAGCCAGGTCATTTCGACAAATATATATGGAACCAGTCGTTTATCCTGGAATTCAAGAGACGTTGGGTGACCCAGAATTTGCGTTGAGCTACACAATGGGCATGCAGTTACTATCGTAGGTAGGAACCGAATATAAATTATAATGGCAGTATAAGAGAACTTGTAGAGCAAGAATCCAAACCACGAATGAACTATATATAGAGGATAGATATGTCGTTGCTTAGGACGAACCATTGGATATGAAATATAGTGGCATTGTTTGTGAACCAGTGGAACAGGATAAGCAAGCATTACACAAGTGAGCCTACAAATGGATTACACAATCAAACAGAGTGTTTCCTTGAATTTCTGAAAATATAAACTAGTTAGGTCATTTCAACAAATATATATGGAAGTAGTAGTATATCCTAGAATGCAAGAGACATTGGGTGACTCGGAATTTGTGGTGAGCTACATAATGGGCATGCGCTTACTTTCATAGCTAAGAATGAACGAGACAGAAATTATAATGGCATCATGCTAGAACTTGCAGAACAGGAACGCAAACAATGAATAAACTACATAGTAGAGGATAGTTATGTCATTTCTTAGTATGAACCAGCACCAGATAAGGAAACGATGACATCGCACTTTTGAACAGGTAGAAGAGGCTGTGCAAATGAAAATGTTTAGTGTTTCCTTTTGAGCTATGCAAAGAAAAAACAAAC
Source organism: Avena insularis (assembly GCA_023614405.1). Taxonomy (NCBI): domain Eukaryota; kingdom Viridiplantae; phylum Streptophyta; class Magnoliopsida; order Poales; family Poaceae; genus Avena; species Avena insularis. The sequence goes on from CM042697.1 coordinate 272,112,325, forward strand.
TCAGCATTACATCTTTTAGAGATCCAGATAGCAACAAATAAATTATAATCGAACTAGTACAATGAGATTAAGCGGGTACTACAGGATGGCAGAACGATGCCAGGGAGGAAATAATAGAAGGAACTTAGTTCAAGACGAACCAGATAGATTCAGTAACTTCGAGCAGGGAATCCATACTAATATTTTTCACTGACTTTACATATTGCAAAAACTACACAATAACAGGCAATTACTGTTGTAGGGAGTAGATAAGAACATGTGCATGGCAAAATAACAATGGATCTCTATTTTCATGTCCTTGGTTCCTTAGTTGTACTCACTTTTCCCCAGCCGCTTAACTTTTCCTCACTCTTGCCCATCTCCTATTATGAAACTCTCGCACGTTATGAAACTCACGATCCGTCAGCCTTGTCGTTACATGCTGACAAGTGGGGCCACATTCTGTCGGGCCCCATAGTGGACCCTCGCCGATACGTGTTGACAAGTGGAGCTGCGGTCTGTCAGGTCCCATAATGGACCCTTGCCATTTCATGTTGACAAATGGGGACACGTTAAGTTGGTTACCATAGTGGAAACCTCTCTCCACTTATCCAGATCAGCATGGGACCCACAGCTTATCCATGTGAGCGTCATACCCAGAGCTTATCCACGTGAGCCAGCCACGCGCCCGCGCTCGTGACGTTGCCTCCCCTTTCTTCTACTTCTCCAGCGATCGCGGCCCTTCTCCGGTGACAGTGGACATTTGTCGAGCTTCACTTCGGCCTCCCATTCGTCATGGCTGTAGTATGGTGTGGTCCCGTTGACCTGTATGAAGGATGACAATGGCAACCGTGCGTAGAGAAGGTTAGATCTTGCACCAAAATGTTCTGATTAGACGGGGGCGCTTTCTATGGAGAATGCGGCCGGCGAGCCGTTCTAATGATTTAATTGGTTTATCGAGTTAATGTCTCGGCTCCAATCAAGTGAAAGAGTGTTTATAATTAAAAATAGGGAGACAGATGTATAATAAATAAGAAAATGACACAACTCTTGAACACTTTCAAATTCAAAAATTATACAGATTTTAATGTACAAGAGTGTTTATAATTGATACAACTCTTGAACACTTTCAAATTAAAAAAATTATACAACTCTTAATGTAAAAGAGTGTATATAATTGACACAACTCTTGAACACTTTCAAATTAAAAAAATTATATAACTCTTAATGTAAAAGAGTGTTTACAATTGACACAACTCTTGAACACTTTCAAATTAAAAAAAATTATACAGGTCTTAATGTAAAAGAGTGTTTATAATTGACACAACTATTGAACACTTTCAAATTAACAAAATTATACAACTCTTAACGTAAAAGAGTGTTTATAATTGACACAACTCTTGAACACTTTCAAATTAAAAAATATATACAACTCTTAACGTAAAGGAGTGTTTATAATTGACACATCCCTTGAACACTTTCAAATTAAAAAAATTCTACAACTCGAAATGTAAAAGAGTGTTTATAATTGACACAACTCTTAAACACTTTCAAATTGAAAATTTATACAAATCTTGATGTAAAAGAGTGTTTATAGTTGACACAACTCTTAAACACTTTCAAATTAAAAAAAATTATACAACTCTTAATGTAAAAGAGTGCTTATAATTGACACAACTCTTGAACACTTTAAAATTGAAAAAAAATATACAACTCTTAATGTAAAAGAGTGTTTATAATTGACATAAGTCTTGAACCCTTTCAAATTATAGTGTCCTAAGAAAATCTTGAGAGTTTACCATTTTTATAGCGTGAAAAGTGATCCCTAAACTTGTGTATATGAAAATATAAACCTTTGAACACTGTGAAATTGCACTTAATAGGTGATAATGATGTGCTAATAAAATCTTGAGAGATTATCATTTTCATAGAATGTAATGCATAAACTTGCCTATGGAAAAAATTATACACTTTAAACTCTTTGAAATCGCACTTAGGACATGATAATGTTGTGCTAATAAAATCCTGATCATTTTATCATTTTCATGGAGTAAAATATAATGCAAAAACTTGCATATACGAAAATTATACACCTTTGAACACTTTCCCTTTAAATTATATTCAAAATCAATTGTTTATGGAGTTAAAGTATCGGTGGAAAAATCGTTATTTTGCATGGATAGAGGACCCCCCCGACAGATACAAGGGTTATCATGTCCGCTAGATCAGAAACGCTCAATCAGAGGATCAACGGTTGGTTGGTAAGATCCACGTGACAATTGTCTTGACCAATTAGAGCATAACAGCCAAGATGAGCACATATGTTATAGTTTGTGACTAAGAGAGAGGGGAAAACTAAGTAGAACTTAGAAACCAAGGGCAAAACTGACAAAGGGGTTCAAATAGAAAACAGAAAGATATTTAAAAATGGAAAATGCTTCTTTTATTCAATAAAATACATCTTGGCATACATCAAAATATTTACAATTCAAATATATATTAGTTTGACAATTATTGCCTCATTCAGACAAATTATGTTTTGGAGAGGGATGTTTTGGGAAGAGGCTTGAGTAGAAAGCCATGAACCTTCATAGATAGTACGTGATTTGAGTAGTGGTGATTTAGGTTAAAACTTGACTTATATACATTTTTTATGGTGGCAGGTCGCATAATAAGACTCCCTGGGTAGATGCCACTATGTTTTGATCTTTTTGAATTTGTTGTGCATAAAATGACTCAATTAGCTAGATAAAACCCATTCGTTGACTCCCTTTTGACTAGCCACCGGAGGGTAAAAGTGAGTATATTGCACACGGCAGTGTTAGTACTGGAGGAAAAAACTGGGTACAGCCAAACTGTTAGTGTTACACTCGAGGGTATAACTGGTAACAACTAAGAGGCCAAGATTAGACACGAGGGGGGAAACGTGACACACGGTACGCGTGCCGTGGTGCACGGGGCGGTAGCGGACACGTGTTGCCATGCACGGTGCAGTAGCGTACACGGTCACGCTGTTCACGGTGGTGCAACGAAACGTCTCCTCCCTTCACCTTTATAAAGGCCTCCTCACTCTCACTCATCACTTGCTCACTCACTCACGCAACCATCTCCATTGTCCAATCACCTTGTGCAAACCCCAAGAAAACCTCAACCATGCCGGCAATGGAAAAGAACAACATGCTGGCCATCGTCGCCTTCAAGGCCGTCGATGAGGAGGCCCACGTCGAGGCATCGAAGGCAGCCGTCGTCCCCGTCCAAATCCATGTCGTTGTTTCCGCGGTAGCCGCCGGTGAGGATGCCCCCGTCCCCGCATAGGCCCCCGTTGAGGCATCAAAGGAAGCCATCGTCCCCGTCCAGACCCCCGTCCCCGCTTCCGCTATAGCCACCAACGAGGAGGCTCCCGTCGGTCTTCGGCAGATCCCGCATGGCTAGGACCCCTACAAGGAGAACGATTACATCAGGCCAGAGAACCCCTATGATACCATCTTAGCCGACCAATGGTTGGAGGTAACTAGGGTTTTCTCCCCTTTCTTTGTTCTTCCCCCATTCCCATTGTTGGATGCTAAATCGTGTCTTATTAGGGCTCGATTGTTCATATTTTCAATCGTTGGATGCTAGGTATTTTTATAGTAGCTAATCCTCTTGTGTTAGATCTCATATTTCGATGAATTCCCTAGTTAGTACTAGCACCAATCTGTAGTTGGGGTCAGTATTCGATTTGGTTAGAGATTTGGGGTTTGGGTAATAATCAGAGGATCTCAATCGGTTAATTTATGCAAGTAATTAATCTAGACAATCAAGGTATCTCAATCATGTCCTTATTGCACTCGACTGTTTTTTCCAACAGGTGGATAGCAGCGATGTCTGCAGCGACGACGAGTCCACAGACACCAAGACTCGTCAGGTGCTGAGGAAGCTGACGTCCGACCAGTACGACAACTTCTTCGCTGGCGACGTCTACAGGTGCCCCTTCTACACCAGGAGGCTACACGCCATCGACTTCAACTCCCTCGTGAGGCATGTCGAGGACGTGAAGACCTTCGGCCCATCCGTGAAAGTCCACGGCTTCAGAGCCAAGCACCAGGAGCTCGGTTTTCACCTCTGCAACCTCCAAAAGGCGGCCATCGAGGAGGGTAGAATGCCCCCTGATCAAGCCCAAGGCGCCCAAGGTCAAGGGACTCGGCAGCAAGAAGTGGAGGAAGCGCCAGAGGGAGGAGGCATAGGCCCTCCTAGTGGAGGACATGAGGGGCAACTGATCTTGTGCTGATGCTGCTGCGGTAAAGCAGCTTCTTTCGTTTTGTTGTCTGTGTTGAACTTGTCTACTACTGCTGCTGAGTAGCCTAATTGTCGAACCTCATTTAAGTACCGTGCTAAATATCTTATATTATCTGCTTTATCTACATCCTCTCTGTTTATATATCCTATATTAGCTTCTTTATCTACATCTGCTCTGTTTACTGAATGTATTTATGGTGCTGGTTAGATTTGCTGCTCTAGATTTGCAACCAGATTGGGAAAATACGAGGGCCAAAAGGAACCATGAATGAAGAGAGAAGCTGCTCTAGATTCGCTACCTTTTTGGGCAAAAATTAACACAATTGTTAGCGACATAAAAGGGGAAAAGAGGCTCTTAAAAATGCCAATCATAAAATAATAAAAAAGAAATCTTCTAATTTAGGCAACAGGGCGCACGAAACTACCAAACGCGCCCCGACATGGGGGGTCCAACTACGGGACCTGACTGAACATGGCCCCACTTGTCATCACGTAACTGGGGGTCCTACTTGTTAGCACGTAATGGCGAGGGTCCACTACGGGACCCGACAGCATGCGGCCCCACTTGTCAGCATGTAACGGCGAGGGTCCACTAACGGGACCCGAGGGACAGCGTGTTTCAGACCGGTGCGAGAGTTTTGGACAAGGAGATGTGAAAAAGTGAGAAAAAGTTAAGGGGCTGGGGAACAGTGAGTACATCTAACGAACCAGGGGAACAGAAACAGAAATCCCAAATAAAAAACATATGCATTACTTGAAATTTGTAGAGCAGGAAATGCAAACAAACATATCCAGTTACCATGTATGTAGCACAAAGAACAGGCATGCCAATGACTTGTATATACTAGCACTACTACAAAAAATGAAGTTCACTGTGACAAGCTTTAACCTCCTATATTGCTAATTAAACAAAAAGGGGTTGGATATTAGTCTACCTCGGTCGAAGAGGCGTCTAAGCATCATCGGTACCATGCGGGTGACGTGCAGGTCACAGAGGGTGCTGCGTTTGCGGCTAAGTAGGTCTTGGGCAGTCTGAGGAAGAGATCTTGGCGGTCAGGAAAGCAGGTCTTGGGCGGGCGATGTCGGCTTGAGCGTGGAGGATGAGACCGTCGCTGAGGCAGATCCGGTGCCGTGAATGGCAACGCCCGTGCAGCTGGTCTGGAGCGATGGACATGGAACTCGTTGAACTAGATCCCATCTGGTGGACACTGCTAAGGCAGCTCCAGTACAGTTGGGTAGCATTCAGCGGCGAGGAAGCTGAGCTTGGGCGTCGATGACGCCATTGGCATGGTGAACGAGACCGCAGCTCCGCTGCCGTGGCACAGCAGCCAGGTGAACTAGATCTGGTGGGATGGGTGTCGGTGAAGCGGCTTCACGGCTCATGCAGCTCAGGCCGACGTCGATTTGCCGCCGGCCGGTGCGCGTGGTGGTCGTGGAGGGGACGGAGCAGCTTGGGATTTTTGGGAGGGCCAGCGAGAAAAACTGTGTGAATAGCGACCATAGAGGTGAAAAGAAACGTAATTACAATCGTGCCCCCAAGTGACCGACTTTAGCATGCCCCTTTTTCGTCTTAACAAAGGGTAGAACAGGAATTTTAATATTACCGCTCGAGGGGCGTGAAATTCTTCAAGTACGGTTTGTGATATTACCGCTCGATTGATATTTGAATTCAGGTAGCATCCGTATAATAATAATAGAAATATGGTACTACGCAGTGCTTGATTTTGGCTCAAATTTTTTAAATCGGTGGGGCAGGAAATGCTTCATGTTTGGCATGTGATTTTGCCGCTCATTTGAGATTTTGAATTTGGCTAGCATCTATCTACTAATAAAAAAGAAAGTAGATTGTAAGCTATCTATCCAGGAATTCAAGGCCTCACATCAACTCATCCATAACCATTGAGTATTTTTGCAAAGAAAATTGGATGCATTCGATTCACACAGTGTAGGCGGTAAATTTTGCCATTTGACAGAGATTTTAAATTTTCTTACTGTCCAAGTAATAATAGAAAAATGGTTGTCGTCGGTAAAATATTTTGCACCAAAATGTTTGAAACGGAGAGGCGTGAAATGCTTTTGGGGTGGTGAGTGATTTTATTGGTCGATTATGATTATGAATTTGGCTAGCCTTCGTCTATCTACAGATAGAAAAATGGTACTCCCAGTGGGAGATTTTGCCTCACAATGTTTGAAATGGTGGGGCGGGAAATGCATTAAGGTCGGTTGGTGATTTTGCCACTCGATTTGAGATTTCGAATTTGGCTACCTTCCATCTACTATTATAGAAAAAAAGGTAATAGACCATATGCTAACTTTCCAGGAATTCAAGGCCGATTATCACATCCGTGACCATAATTGTGCAGAAATTGGGCACATTACCTCCAACAGAAACATTTTTAAAAACATGAAATTGTTCGTGCCCATTACTGTTTTGGTCAAAGATATCCCATTCAAGGACTGTTAAACATAATCCTGGTCTGTTGTGTAGACTGGACGCCCAATTTTTTATTCTATTATGTTTGCCAATCAGGTATATGTAACAAAATGGAGTTAAAATAACAATAACATAAACTACAAAGAATTTAAATTATTCCATAGCTCAAAAAATTACACAAAATAAAGTGCAGAAATACATATGGATCAGAGTTAAGTCGAATCCTAGAAGTTATGCTTCACGATCTTCGTTCGCCAGAAGTGTATCAAGTGAATGGCAGTCGGATATTGACAAGATGTTTTCATGCATTTGGCGTATTTTAGAGATGTTAGTATCTGATACCTATGTTTTATTTCTAAGCATTTCATTTACTTTTGAAGTCTGACGGTTTCCTTTTTTTTGCCCAATGTAGTTTGCAAAGAACTAGATAAAACATTGTCCTCCTAAGATCACTTCTTAGACTAGGAACAAGATGCTTAATTACGCTTAGGTTAAGTATTGTAATATCTTTGTGACCTCTGCTGAGTATTGCAGCTGATTCAGTTCCTTGCTTCCTTAGACTATCAATAGAATCACGGAGTTTGTCGGCTTTCTCACTTTCTATCAATCATTGAGCAACAATATCCGAAATAGTGTCAGCACAAGTGTCGCTTCTCCCTTCGACCTAAGCAGCTTTATTTGCAGTCTGCAACTAACAAAAAAATAGGTTACAGCGGCACATAGTACATTATAGAAGAATTTGGAAAGTGGGTACTCCCTCCGTTTCAAAATATAAGATGTTTTAGGTTTGTGAAGAAAATTTATCTAATCTTCTTTTAGTGTGTAGATTCACTCCAAACCCGAGTGAATCTACATACTAAAAAAGTCTAGATACATTTGGTTTAAAAAGTTCAAACATCTTATATTTTAAAACGGAGGGAGTAGACTTTTAGAACTTCATAGAATAGCTAGACACTGCAAATAAATTACAGTAACTACACAACCAAAAGAAGCACAATAGAATACTTTTCCTATAACTATTCGAGACGAGAAACATTTTCCGTATAAGAAAACAAGTAATCATGTACTGCATATAAACTAGCTAAATCATTTTGCAGTTGGAGATAAAATTAACAGAAATAGTGCCACAGGTAAGAACTAGCTGATCTATGCTACCTTACTCTGAGTATTGTATCTTTAACTGAGGTTGGCAGACTTGTTTTAGTCATTGATAAAATCAAAATTAAAGTAAAAGAAGCCAAATTTTTAGTTGTTATGAGGCTAATATACACTATCATTACAATGAAATGAGATCTATTTTTGTGTATAATACAATAAAATTAGTAACCGGATATTGGCTGCATTTAGTCAACAGAAAGGTAATATTAACGGACAAACAAGTAATTTACAGATCATTTCCTACATACTACATAAATAATGAAATAAGCAATTAAAACAATGTTGCCTCATGTATACAATCAGATCATTCTGCAGTTAGAGAAGCGTTAGAAAGAGGAATCGAGAACTAAGACTTTATGCAAGCAATAACTATTGGATCTTGCAACTGCATAGTGTGGATTTGATTTAATCATTTCCTAAAGAACTTATCACCTTGGACCAAATGCAAGTGAACCATTATGGAGTACTAATCATGTGTGTTAGATAGCCATGAATGAAGCAACTAAACATGTCGTGGCTCTTATAATATACAATCAATTCAATATGGGTATGCTAGAGATATAGAGTAATGTGAAAGACTTTATTTTACTAAAACTCAGATGAAAAAACTAATGACCAAGCACATCAAACTAAAACGAGAGACTTATCATAGAACTTTGCGGTGTCACGCAGCAGCTCATGTTGTTGTCGGCAGGCTTTTTGAAGCAGATCGGTGTGTTTCTAGTGCAGCGTCGGTGAACATTATTGTGTTCAGTGCATGGCAGCGTCGGTGAAGTAGATCCGATGCGGTGTGGGTCAGGTTCGGTGGTCGTGGGAGTTGACGCACATCCCGTGCTGGGACAAGGGAGTTGGCCCATGTCGAGGACGAAAAAGAGCTTTCGGTTGCTCATGGCGGGTCTAGTGGTTCCGATGTGAGGTGGCGGCAGGGTGGGTGAGGGGTGGGGGTGGGGGAGGTTCTTAGAGTAATTTTTAGTGGAGAGGGGGATTCCAAGATTATTAGATATAGGGAGAAATTTTAGGAGAACTCGTGGACTCTATTGAAGTACTAGTAGTATTCTATTACCATTGAGTTCATGTTTTTTGAACATTATTTCGTACCTATTGACAAGACGTCTCCGATAGAAACGTTGGGCGACAGTGAAGATCGTTGGTTTGCGTGTAATTTACTACTATACGATATGCGCGACAGTATGAACTGTACATCAGTAAATGCTACTCCGCGAGCCGATAAACACGAGATCACAGTACTACTATACTTCTTTTTAACTTCCTATTCTTGTGGATACTAGAAATGATTTGATAATAGTTCGAACAATGTGATTACAATCGCTACTAGAATGAAGACAGTTTTATAGCACGACTCCCTCATGCCTCTAATTAACCCTACTACCTCGTGCCTCTAATTAAACCTAACAATAATCCGAACATTACGATTATGACCATGTTGAGGATAGAAATAATATTGAATGCATATTGTAGGCATATAGCCTTCTCTGTAGCATATCTTTTGATCTTCCTAAGCTTTAACCTATACCCGTATGTCTGGATCTTGTGTTCGTGGATGGTATCCGTGATCTGTAGCTCCATTTGCATCTTAACTTCTTTGAATTTGTGGTTCTCTTCTCCATTACCATTTGTTGCTAAATCTATCTTCGTCATTGCTTGATCCATCTTCGTCTTTTTAAGTTCAAGTCTTCGATTACCAACATTCTTCCTGAGATCAAATTACATCGGCACAATTTCAGAAAAACAAGATTGCAAATGACTAAACAGTATGTTGAAGATAGTAGCCACGTGAGGAGTGCAATCTTCCTGAAATCAAAAGTGTACTCGTAAGAATGTTCAGGAGCCACAACAGCGTGAGCTCGAGCGGACCAGAGGCTATGCCGATGAGGAAGCGGGGGAGCGGGTCTAATGGCGGCAGCGGTAGGTCTGGATATCGAGCAACCCTCCGCTCGAATGATGAGTAGCGTCCGTTAGATGGCAGCAAAGAAGGAAGGAGGGAAATTTAGGAATGGTGGTGTGTGTGTCCAAACAGTTAGAAAACGAAGTCGTTGAAGAAGGAAAGAAGGGGGTAGATTTTGATCTAGTAACATAGTAGTAGTACTACTAGTAGTAGCAGCAGTAGTAGTAGTAGTAGTAGTAGTAGTAGTAGTAGTAGTAGTAGTAGTAGTAGTAGTAGTAGTAGTAGTAGCAAGATGGCAGCGATAAGTGACAGCGAAAGCGATAGCGATAGTAGAACAGCGATGAGAGCAATAGTAGGAGCAGTAGTTGTAGCGATGGCAGTGTAGTGTGATAGCGATGTGTGATAGCGAGTAGCAATAGTAGTAGCAGTAGTACTAGTAATGTGATAGCGATGTGAGCGATGAGAAGTAGCGATAGCGATGGCGATAGTAGTAGCGATGAGAAGTATTAGTAGTAGTAGTAGTAGTAGTAGCAGTAGTAGTAGTAGTAGCAGTAGTAGTAGTAGTAATAGTAGTAGTAGTAGTAGCAGCAGCAGTAGTAGTAGCAGAGATGTGATAGCAGTGAAGAAGCAGCGAGCAATGAGCGAAGCAGCGAGTAGCAGTAGTAGCGATAGCGATAGCATAGCAGTAGTAGTAGGAGTAGTAGTAGGAGTAGTAGTAGTAGTAGTAGTATAAAATTAGACTAGTAAGTCGTCACGTGCCTTGCACGTGAGTACCAATGGGATCTTCATCAAACGGTTAGAATTTTTTAGATTTTACAATCTTCATTAAAGAGTCAAAGTTCAAAGTTATTCGTACACTGTATAGAGATGAATAAGTCGCATGTGCCTTGCACACGTGAGAATCAGATAATAGAAGTTAATAGGTGATGCTCGAAAACAATTATAATTTTGTGCGTCGTCCATAAAGTATCGGGTGTATATTGGTTCTTCTACTTTGTATCGTGGAGAAATCAACCTATTAGCTACCTAATACTTGACATATATGCTCTGGATAAATGATGAAGAAGATTCCGGAATTATTAAGAAGTGTGTTGTGAGATTTGTGCATAGCGATCATTGTGCTGAAGATTTTCAATATGGAATCTTCTAGAAGCTAGAATGGATAGAAGATCCAACGGTTTGCAAAGGTGGGATTTGCTGGTCGATCTGATCCAACAGTCAAAGTTCGATCAAAATGTTATTAGTACACTATATATAGTGCTAAGATTATATAATAGGTAAAGCTCCCAAAATTAAAAAAATGTATAAAGTATGGTTGTATATTTGTTTCTTCTAGTTTGTATCATCTAGAAGTCAATGTTTATTATTAGCAATACCTAATACTTGAAAAATCTTGGTAACATGATCTAGAGAAATGATGGAGAATATTAATTCTATAACGATGGAGAAGTGTGTTTTAAGGTTTGTGCATAGCGTTCATTGTGCTAAAGACTATCAATAGTATCTTCTAGCAGAAGCCGTAATAAAATGGAAAAAAAGATCTGACAGCTGCCAATGTTGGGATTCACGACTCTTAATCCAACGACCATTATATAAAAGTTAATCATATAGTATATAGTGGTAAGATAAGATAGGAGTTTAGGGTTTGGGTTTTAGGGGTTCGTGGTTTAGGGAATTTTCAACAATCTTCAAGCTTTATGCCTATATTCATGTAATAGAATAACGTTATAGCAATTTAATGAAATCATTTCCAATTTTGATCAATAAGTGCATGATACCTACTTTTTTAGGGTGTTTGTGGGTTTAGGGTTTAGGTTATAGGGGTTGTTTAAGGATTAGGGAATTTTAAAAAATGTACAAGCTTTACGCATAGATTTGTCGAATATAATGGCATTACCCAGCCAATTTTATAAAAGTATCTCAAATTTGATTTATAATTGTGCATGATAGCTACTTGTTGGTGAGGTTTAGGGGTTTAGTGTTTCGAGATTTAGGTTTTAGGGATTTAGGATTTAGGGGTTTTGGATTTAGGGTATTTTCAATAAATTTCAATCCTGATGCTTAAATTTGTGGAATAGAATGACTTAGGAACAATTTAATGAAAGTGTCTCAATGTTTGATCTATAAGTGCATGGTACCTACTTGGTTAGGGTTTACATGTTGAGGGTTTATGGTTTTTAGGGTTTATGGGTATAGGTCTTGGAGTTTAGGTTTTGGAGGGGTTAGGGTTAAGCGAATTTTCAATAATGTTCGATTTGTATGCTCATTTTCGTGAAATGGAATGGCGTTACTGAATTTAGTAAAAGTATCTCAAAATTTAATATATTTAAGTGTCCATATGATAGCCGTTTGTTGGTCAGGGTTTAGGGGGTTAGTGTTCCAGGTTTAATTTTAGTGTTTAGGGCTTAGGTTTTAGGGGTTTAGGGTTTAGGTTTTATGGCATTTTCAATAATGTTCAGGCTATATGCTTATATTTGTGGAATAGAATGGCATTAGCGTAATTTAAAGAAAGTGTGTCACAAATGTTGATGTGCGAGGAGATGATACCTACTTTGTCAAGTTCGTTTAGGGTTTAGGGTTTAGGGTTTAGGATTTAGGATTTAGGGGTTTTACAATTTAGAGTTTAGAGGTTTAGGGTTTAGGGAAATTTCAATAATGTTCACGTTTTATGCTTATATTCGTGGAATATAATGGCATTACCGCATTTTAATGAAAGTATCTTAAATTTGGATCTATAAGTGCATGATACCCTGCTTGGTTAGGGTTTAATTATGGATTGAGGGTTTAGTGTTTTAGTATTTAGGGGTTTAGGATTTAGGATTTAGGGGTTATTTAGGGTTTTGGGATTTTTCAATAATGTTCAACCTTTATGCTTAAATTCGTCAAATACAATGGCGTTACCCAATTTATATGAATAAAAGTATCTGAATTTGATTTGTAAGTGCATGATACCTGCTTGGTCACGTTATAGGGGGTAGTGTTTAGGTTTTTAGGCTTTCGAGGTTTAGGGTGTATGTTTTTAGGCTTTAGGTGTTTAGGGTTTAGGGTTTCAGGATTTTTTAATAATGTTCAAACTTTATGGTTATATTTGTGGAATAGAATGGTGTTACTGCAATTTACTAAAAGTATCTCAAATTTGGATCTATAAGTGCATGATACCTACTTGGTTAGGGTTTAATTATGGGTTGAGGGTTTAGGATTAAGTATTTTGGGGTTTAGTGCTTGTTTAATTCAAAGGAATTTCAAAGGATTTGTGAAGGATTTTGTGGATTTTGTCCCTTAGAAAAATATACCTATGTTGGTTGTTTGATTCAAAGGATTACAATCCGTACTGATTTCTTCGAAGGAATCCTTTGCTCTCTATTTTGGAGGAAAATTTCCATTCACCCTAACCTCATGTTTGAATTCATTTTATGTACCTATGACTAAAAGACTTATTTCATCCAAATTCATGTAATTTTCTATTTTTATAGGATTCAAGAGGTCATGCCACTCCAATCCTATGATTTTCCTATTCCTATGTTCTAGGAATCCTACAAATCAAACAAGACCTTAGGATTTATGTTTTAGGGGTTGTTTAGGGTTTAGGGAAATTTCAATAATGATCAAGATTCATGCTTATATTCATCGAATAGAATGGTGTTGCCCAATTTAATGAAAGTATCTCAAATTTTATCTATAAGTGCATGAGACCTACTGTCACATCCCAAATTTTCGAGTTGGTCTTGCATATCATACATATAATTGCATCATACTTTTCCATGCAAAACCGTCGATTGAAAAGAATCGGCGAAACGCTATTTCAAAACCCTATTCTATTTTGCTACGAGGCTCCTGCGGGAGACTTTAGTAGGACTAGCGTTGTCCACCCTTGTAGCCTAGTGGTTTCGCTCAAACCTTGACTCTATATTGTTCCCCTCGATTTTACAAAACCGTAGGAGCAAGAATCGCTCGATTCGGAGCTCGTACGGGAAAGTTATCGCCGTTTTAGGAAACGTCAGAAAAACGGTCCGAATTTCGGGCCGATTTCCGAGCCGAAACCAACTCCGCGCCGAATCAGCCTAGGATTCCGCGTGGGGCCCACAAAAGGGACCCCCACCTGGCCCGAGCCGCCACAACCCGCCCCGCGCCTCGGGAACCGCATCCCACCCCGCCGCCATCGCCCCCCGCCCCCGATCGCCCCGCCTCGCCGCCTCCTGGCCGCGACCGCCGTCGCCGTCGCCCCTAGGTAAGGCCGCGACGCCTTCTCTCCCCGTCGCTGGCGCCATACTGCGCCACCTCTCCCCCGCCACCGCAGCGCCACCTCGCCTCCGATCGTCGCGACCCGCCGAGCGCCCCGCCCTGCGCGCCGCCAGCGCCACCCGCCCCAAGCCGCATGCCGCCCCGCGCGCCGCTGCTGGCGGCTGCGCCGCTTGCTGCGCTTCTTACTGTTCTTGCACGCTGCCGCCTTCTTCTTCTTTGCGCTGATGCCTCTCTCGCTGTAGTAGCACCGTCGCCGGAATCGATCGCCGCACCGTCCGGAACTCGCCGCCGTCCGTTTCGCCGTTCGTTCCCGGTAAGCCTGCAGCCACCGTAGGATTTCAGATCAGCGGTTCAGATCGGTCGTTGACCGGTCAAACTCAGGCGTTGACTAGTCAGGGCCGATCAGCGCCAGTCAGCGAGCGTTGACCAGATCAAGCAGTTACTGATTGTGGTTAATTTCGTTAATCCTTTTAGTTGACAGATTTCAGTAGAAATTTGTAAATTGCGTAGAAATTAAACCGCTTGGAAAAAAATTGCAAATAAAATATGTGTAGATTCAATGAGTCGTGTAGAATCTTGCTGTACCTTTGGTTCAGACTTTTGCAGCAAGGTTTAGTACAGTTTAATCAAATAGGTTAATGGCCTTTTTGGAGTAATTAATTCGTAGAAAAAGATCCGTAGTTCCAAAAATCGCGTATGATATGTCCCTGGATTCAGTGGAACGAGTGGAATCTCATCGTGAATTAAAAAGATAGGCTTACAGTAAAAACTTCTGCAGAAACTGTCTAGTGACTCTCTGCAGTGTTTTAATTACTCGGGGAGTTTTATTATTCTTTTTTGAGTAATTCCAGTTGGTACGGTTTCTAATCAGCGATGCCTATGCGGTAGAATTTTGCCAAGATTTTATAAACAGTATACTACCGGTAGTGAATTATTTAATTTCTAGCTCTAGTTTTGGGCATTACTTTTTGCGTAATAGTTTTTCTTGCGCTAAAACTATTTTCCATGTATGCAATCAATAGTATTATTGAATAGGATTATGTGGTGCATCTGTAGCACCAATTCACTTGCCTTGCATACCTTCATGCATCATCTTTGTTGCATATGCTTGTGCAATTGTTTGTTTATGATTGCAATTGTATCGTGTAGATTGTGACGAGTGCAACGCTTGCTCGTGTGTGGATTGTTCTTCCGACCGCTACAACCAAGGCAAGTAGATTCTACTTTGTTCATGATATCGTCCTACTATTTTCAATGCATTGTCGTGTATTTTGTAGATGCATGTGTAGGATGATACTATCGCTATGCTATGTCCTATTATGTGGTAGGGCTTTCCTTATAGATGAACCACCGTTGGTAGATGTGCTTAGCCATGCTATGCTGAACGAGGGCTGGGTTACATCATTCAGACTTGTTTCCAAAAGTATTGGTTTCTGAAAACTAAAACAACTTAATCAATGAATCTCCTGGGTGTGATGGTATTGATAATTTTTGGTGGTTTCATTGCGGAAAGGCACCCAGGTATCGAGAGAAATTGATTGGCTTCTTTATTGTGTAGCTTACGTGTACAACCATGTGCCAATAATGGAATGGGCGGTTGGTTGGACTTAGTAGGTTGTGGTGATCCGAACCCGCGTATCCAGAGATGTAGAATTTTGGTAGGTTGGACCGGTGCGCGTCGGGATTGGGGAGCTACTTCCCGAACGGTCTCTTCTTGGTATTCTCCCCATCATCACCCAAAATGAGAGTGATGGTACGAGCTGGGCTGGCCAACTCACATGGGTAAAGTGTACTAACCCCTGCAGGGTGTATAATCTAATCGATTAGCCGTGTCCCCGGTTATGGACAACTGAGTTGCTTGATATTGATTCCATGACATGTTTCTCGCTCATTCCAATTTCATAATTGTTTTAATATTGTTGGGATAACTTAATTGGGATCTTTTCAAAGAAAATCAAAAACTGTTTATGAAAGTAGGACAAAGTTATTTGCAAATGCAAGCCAGACACAGCTCCACTTGCCAAATATGCATGTAGATGTTAGTACTATTGTCTCCATTTACTAGCTCTACTTGCCATACATTCCATGTATTGACCCTTTGGGGCTGCTACGTTTCATGTTGCAGGTTATTCCGATTCTGAGTAATCGATATAGGCCACGGTACTCCACTCGGCACTTGTTCACTTGTGGGCAATTTGAAGAATGGAGGATTTACTTTATTTATGTTGCTACCTGAATAATTTGAGCTAGCTTTGGGTTAAGCTTTTATTGTAATAATGGTACTCTGGATCTTCGTTATTTATGATACACGGATATTTTGCTATGTTATTCATCTTATTCTATTGTGGGCCAATGAACCGATCCAGGGATTGGCATGTCACATAGAAGCCACGGTCTTTTCAGAACCGGGGTGTTCTGAGGATGGTATCGAGCCGTGTCGAATCATTGTAGGATCGTGACCTAGAATTGGATTAGGAAGCCATAGATTTATTAAAGCCTATATTAACTCTGTCTTTCATCTTATGCCTTTCACCCTCGTAAAATTCTTACCATATGCTATTCTCATACTTTCCTCTTTTACTTGATAGATGGGAGAAGTCAGGACTGAGTATGCCACCATGGAGTCACCAAGGCCCTTTGCAAGGCAGTTAGCTCAGCTCTACATGATCATTGGGATTGCCACTGCCCATGTTCAAGGGAAGAAGGTTGTACACCTATGGATATGGTGAGGATGCATGGGAGATCACTACCTTCATCTTCAGGGATGCCGCCTTGCCAAACCCAGTGCATTTGATCTACACCAAGACATACTACAACTGGAGACTGGGTATCAACTTGGCCATACATGAAGCCCTGTCTCGCCAGTGCCATTAAGTCCGACACCTGCTGCCAGCAGATTCACCCTACCGTGACTATGGGAGGCGTGATGAAGATGGGCACATTGTGGTTACCCCGGGCGACAGGAACAACATGCCGCCCCATCGGAGGCACATAGAGGACATGGAAAGGGAGAATGGAGCTCTAGCTGAGAAGGTGATGATGATAAAGGAGATTGCAGATTTTGCTAGCAATGGTATGGTGGTCCAAGGACAGGAGATTGACACCCTGCATGAAGCTATGGGAGTTCTGGAGAATGCCCTGATAGCCAGAGATGCAACCATAGCTCATCTTCATGGCACTGTGCAGGAGAACACCCAGAACATACAACAGTTGCAAGGGACCGTCCAGGAAAGGGATCAAACTATTGAAGCTATGACAGCCCAGATTGCCGCTCTCCAAGTACAGCTGAATCCACCCTCTAATGATGACAATGGAGATGATGGCAACAATGGGGATGATGATGACAGTGGGAATGATGATGATGATGAGGACGAGGATGATGATGATGGAGACGATGATGGTGGAGGAGATGAAGTTGTTGCAGTTGCAGCTGAAAGTGAAGAAGAAGAGGAAGATCCAGAAGAGGTGGAGTTTGAGATCTCAAGTGATGTTTCAGGAGAGGTGTACACTCTGCCGCCATGGTTGTACCGCGAGCCGAAGCGGCAACGCATGACAGCAAGGACCTACCGCAACCTCTTCAAGGAGTAGATAGAAGTCCACCAATTAGTCCTCGTTAGGTAAATTCGTTAGGATTAGTCTCGATCGTTGTGAAGCTTAGTTCGTGTTAGTTTAAGATTGATTAGTTGCTTATTTGTGTACTCCAGTATCCCAGGAATTATTTGTGCGAATTTTAATGAAAGAGTTATGGCAATTTTGGTTAATATCTGTGTTATTTTCGCTGTAGTTTTTACAGCAAGACGGTACTACGATTTTCATATTTTTCTGGTAACTCAGAAAATCTGAAAAAAATTGGGCTGATCTGAAACTCTCTGTACTATATGTGCAAAAATCATATAAACTTTCGGCGAGTTTAAGTCGGCGGAAAAAATCATGAACGCTTTGGACTGATACGGCAGATTCTTTGTTTTGCTGTTTGGTTGATCAACTGTTTAGTTAACCATTGCCAACTCTTGTAAAACTATTTCAGTAGGTATATACTGCTAGGATAACCCCTGGGATGTTGCTGGATCACTTGTTTGTTCATGTGTTGCTTGCTTGTGATTGTCTGCTATTGTTTGTAGTTGTTTGATCATATGCATAGGTAGGATCCTATTATCGTAGATGATTCTTTCTAAACTTACCTGTGCTGAACCGCAGATGCCTCCCCGCCGTCAACCCACTGAGTTGGAGCAACTCATGGCAGCTCAGGCACAGCTGACCCAAGTGATGACTCAGTTCATGGCAGCTCAGAACAACAACAATGGAAACAATCAGCCTCAGGGAGATGCTCTCACCAGATTTCTGAGGTTAAGGCCAGCTAAGTTCTCTACTGCAACTGAACCAATGGTTGCTCTCGACTGGTTGCGTTCAGTCAACAAGGATCTAGTAACTGTAGGATGCACTGATGCTGAGAAGGTGAGATTTGCCGCTCACCTACTGGAGGGGCCAGCCGCTTCTTGGTGGGACACTTTTCAGATCACCCACCCGCTGGATACTGTGACTTGGGCAATGTTCGAGGAAGGTTTCAGGACCAACCACGTGTCTTCAGGAGTTCTGAGCCTGAAGAGGAAGGAGTTCCGCAACTTGCGCCAAACCAATCGCACCGTGGCCGAGTACATTGAGGAGTTCAACAACCTGTCCCGTTATGCACCTGAAGATGTTGACACTGATGCAAAAAGGAGGGAGAGATTCCTGGATGGCCTCAGTGATGAGCTTTCAGTACAGCTACTAGTGGTTTATTGCCCCACTTTCCATGAGCTGATGGACAAGGCCAGAATCTTGGAAGGGAAGCACAAGCAGGTGGAAAGCCGTAGGAGAAAGAGTAACAATCACCACTCTGGTTCATATCACAAGTCTCGCACTTCATATGATGGGTAATCCAAGCATGGAGGGAGTGACCATGGGAGCCACGACCGCCACCACCATGGAGGCGATGGGCATCGTCATGACAACCATAGGAGCAGCCACCACAGCCACAAGGGAGGACACTCTCACCACTCTAGAGGACACGGTGGACATGACCGCAACCATGATCGCAACTTTGTGAAGAAGGATCTGAGTGAGGTGACGTGCTTCAAGTGTAAACAGAAGGGACACTATGCTGACAACTGTCCGGAGAGGAAAGGACTGAAGCCAACCAACAGCGAGAAGGCCACAGTGAACCACATGAATGTGGAGGAGATTCCAGATGAGCCTGACCTTGTGATTAGTAAGTTCCCAATCAACACTTACCCTGCACTTATACTTTTCGATACTAGTACATCGCATTCTTTCATATCAAGGGATTTTGTGGATAAGTATAAGCTACCTATGGAGTCTATGGAAGGGTCTATTAGAGTGAGTTCACCTGGAGGAGATATGATAGCTAGCGCGGGATGCCGCGATTTAACTGTGAGGATTGGGACACACAACTTTAGTGCACATTTGGTAGTGTTGGAATCACAGGGATTAGACGTTATTCTGGGTATGGATTGGATGTCTATGCATGGGGGACACATAGATTGTGCACAGCGAGCCGTTTCACTCAAAACCCCGGATGGTAAGAGGATTAGATTCAAGTCAGCTGTACGACCAGGAAGGTGTAAGTTGAATTCTCTTAAGGGGGTTAGTATGGATACTGTGCCAGTGATTAGGGATTACCCCGACGTGTTTCCGAAAGACCTGCCAGGAATGCCACCTGACAGGGAAGTAGAGTTTCTTATTGACCTGATGCCGGGAACAGGACCTATAGCAAAGAGACCATATAAGATGGATGTGGATGAGCTGAAGGAATTGAAGAAGCAGCTGAAAGAGCAGTTGGATAAGGGATTCATTCAGCCTAGTTCGTCGTCATGGGGTGCACCTGTTCTGTTTGTGGAGAAGAAAGACAGCACCAAGAGATTAGTGGTGGACTATCGCTCGCTGAATAAAGTAACCATCAAGAACAAGTACCCTCTGCCGAACATAAATGATTTGTTTGATCAACTGGAAGGAGCAAAGGTGTTCAGCAAGATTGATCTGCGATCAGGCTACTTCCAATTGAAGATACGGGAGGAGGACGTACCAAAAACCGCCTTCACCACTAGGTATGGTCTATATGAATATACGGTTATGTCTTTTGGACTAACGAATGCCCCGGCATACTTCATGACCATGATGAACAAGGTATTTATGGAGTACTTGGACAAGTTCGTGGTGGTGTTTATTGATGACATACTGATATATTCCAAGGATGATGCTGAGCATGAGAAACATCTGCAATTAATTATGGAGAAACTAAGGGAACACCAGCTGTATGCCAAATTCAGCAAGTGTGAATTCTGGCTTACCACCGTTGGGTTTCTTGGACACGTAGTGTCAGGAGAAGGAGTCGTTGTTGATCCAAGCAAAGTGACTGCAGTAACTGAGTGGGAAGCTCCCAAGAATGCGGGAGAGATTCGAAGCTTTTTGGGACTTGCTGGATACTACAGGAGGTTCATTGAAAACTTTTCCAAGATTGCTAAGCCGATGACTGAACTTCTGAAGAAGGAGAGGAAGTTTGAATGGTCAGATGTATGTGAAGCCAGCTTTCAGGAACTCAAGCGTCGACTAGTGACTGCGCCTGTTCTGTGTTTACCAGATCTTCAGAAAGATTTCCAAGTGTACTGTGATGCTTCTCGACAGGGACATGGGAGTGTGCTGATGCAAGATGGGAGAGTAGTGTCATATGCCTCGCGAAAACTCAAACACCATGAGCGGAATTACCCCACACACGACTTAGAGTTAGCGTCAGTGGTTCATGCGCTCAAGGTATGGAGGCATTACTTAATGGGGAAGCACTGTGATGTGTACACCAACCACAAGAGCCTGAAGTACATATTTACACAGAAGGAACTGAACATGAGGCAAAGGAGATGGTTGGAACTTATCAAGGACTATGATATGAACTTGCAGTACCACCCAGGAAAGGCCAATGTAGTAGCAGATGCTCTGAGCCGGAAGGTTTATGCCAACGGATTGACAAATGGTGAATTGCCTGAGGATTTGTGCAAGCAATTCAAGGACCTTAGACTGGAGGTAGTGTCTGAAGGGTACTTGGCAACAATGGAAGTCCAACCAACATTACAGGACAGGATCATAAAGGCTCAGATAGGAGACAAGGAAATAGAGGAGATAAAGGAAAAGATGAAGGAGAATCGGGAAAAGGATATTCACGAGGATGAGCATGGTTTCTTGTGGTACGGAGATCGTTTGTGTGTGCCCAGCGACCCGGAGATAAGGGAGTTGATTCTGCAGGAGGCTCATAACTCGCCATACTCCATACATCCGGGCAACACTACCTATGTGATGTATGTAGCCGAGTAAAGGCGGAACACCAGAAGCTAGCAGGACTGCTACAACCATTGCCCATGCCGGATTGGAAGTGGGATAGAGTGGGAATGGACTTTATCACAGGATTGCCCAGGACCAGGTCAGGATATGACTCTATTTGGGTAGTGGTCGACCATTTGACCAAGGTAGCCCACTTCATACCTGTGAAGACGACCTATACAAGTGCAAGTTGGCCAAGATTTACATGGACAGGATTGTGTGCCTACATGGAGTTCCCAAGAGTATCGTATCTGATAGAGGCACCCAATTTACCTCACACTTCTGGCGCCAGCTGCACGAGTCACTCGGTACTAGATTGGAGTTTAGCACAGCGTTTCACCTGAGACTAATGGATGCGAGAGGGTGAATCAGATTTTGGAAGACATGCTGAGAGCTTGCGCTTTGGCTCATGGTTCTAGTTGGGATGAGAATTTGCCGTATGTTGAGTTTTCCTACAACAACAGCTATCAAACTAGCATCAAGACGTCGCCGTTCGATGTCCTGTATGGGAAACGGTGTCGGACACCACTACTATGGGATGGAGTAGGAGAACGCCAGTTGTTTGGGCCTGATTTTATCAAGGATGCTGAGGAGAAGGTCGCCTTGATTAGGGACAGGCTGAAGGTAGCACAATCAAGGCAGAAGAGCTACGCCGACGCCAAACGCAAGGAAGTGGTGTATGAGATAGATGATAGAGCATACCTCAGAGTGTCGCCACTTCGTGGAATAAAGAGATTTGGAATTAAGTGTAAGCTGGCACCTCGATTTATTGGACCGTATCGGGTCTTGGCACGCAAAGGAGAAGTTGCTTATCAGTTGGAGTTGCCAGAGGCTCTGTCCGCTGTTCACAATGTGTTCCACGTGTCCCAGCTGAAGAAGTGCCATCCGGAGATGGTGGATACACCATTGAGAGACACCGTACCACTAGAGGAGGTTAAGCTGGAGAATGATTTGACCTATGAGGAGAAGCCGGTCAAGATTCTGGAGACAGCGGAGAGGACTACCCGTACCAAGACAATCAGGTTTTGCAAGGTGCAGTGGAGCCACCACACCGAAGAGGAAGCCACTTGGGAGCGTGAGGATGACATCCGAGAGGACTACCCATACCTATTTGCTAGCCGCGCCGAATCTCGGGGACGAGATTCATCTTAAGGGGGTTAGTCTTGTCACATCCCAAATTTTAGAGTTGGTCTTGCATATCATACATATCATTGCATCAAACTTTTTCATGCAAAACCGTCGATTGAAAAGAATCGGCGAAATGCTATTTTCAAAACCCTATTCTATTTTGCTACGAGGCTCCTGCGGGAGACTTTAGTAGGACTAGCGTTTTCCACCCTTGTAGCCTAGTGGTTTCGCTCAAACCTTGACCCTAGATTGTTCCCCTCGATTTTACAAAACTGTAGGAGCAAGAATCGCTCGATTCGGAGCTCGTAGGGAAAGTTATCGCCGTTTTAGGAAACGTCGAAAAAACGGTCCGAATTTCGGGCCGATTTCCGAGTCCGAAACCAACTCCGTGCCGAATCAGTCTAGGATTCCGCGTGGGGCCCACAAAAGGGGACCCCTACCTGGCCCGAGCTGCCACAACCAGCCCCGCGCCTCGGGAACCGCATCCTACCCCGCCGCCATCGCCCCGCCTCGCCGCCTCCTGGCCGCGACCGCCGCCGCCGTCGCCCCCAGGTAAGGCCATGCCTCCTTCTCTCCTGCCTTGTTGTCTTGCGCCGCCACCGCTTCGCCGCTGCTGTAGCGCCCGGCTGCCTTCTGCTTCTTCTTGCTTTCGTTCTTGCATGTGCTGATCGTCTCCCTCTCGCGCAGGTAGCACCGTCGCCAGAATCGATCGCCGCGCCGTCCGGAACTCGCCGCCGTCCGTTTCGCCATTCGTTCCCGGTAAGCCTGCAGCCACCGTAGGATTTTAGATCAGCGGTTCAGATCGGTCGTTGACCGGTCAGACTCATGCATTGACTAGTCAGGACGCGATCAGCGCCCGGTCAGAGCAGCGTTGACCAGATCAACGAACACGATTGGTGGTTAATTTTTTTAATCCTTTTAGTTGACAGATTTCGGTAGAAACTTGTAAATTGCGTAGATATTAAACCGCTTGGCCAAAAATTGCAAATAAAATATGTGTAGATTCAGTGAGTCGTGTAGAATCTTGCTGTACCTTTGGTTCAGACTTTTGCAGCAAGGTTTAGTACAGTTTAATCAAATAGTTTAATGGCCTTTTTGGAGTAATTCATTCGTAGAAAAAGATCCGTAGCTCCAAAAATCACGTATGATATGTCCCTGGATTCAGTGAAACGAGGGCAATCTCATCCTGAATTAAAAATATGGGCTTATAGTAAAAACTTTTGCAGAAACTGTCTAATGGCTCTCTGTAGTGTTTTAATTACTCGGGGAGTTTTATAATTCCTTTTTGAGTAATTCCAGTTGGTACCGTTTCTAATCAGCGATGCCTATGCGGTAGAAGTTTTCCAAGATTTTACAGATAGTATACTACCGGTAGTGAATTATTATATTCTAGCTCTAGTTTTGGGCATTACTTTGTGCGTAATAGTTTTCCTTGCGCTAAAACTATTTTCCATGCATGCAATCAGTACTTATTATTGAATAGGATTATGTGGTGCAGCTGTAGCACCAATTCACTTGCCTTGCATACCTTCATGCATCATCTTTGTTGCATATGCTTGTGGAATTGTTTGTTTATGATTGCAATTGTATCGTGTAGATTGTGACGAGTGCAACGCTTGCTCATGTGTGGATTGTTCTTCCGACCGCTACAACCAAGGCAAGTAGATGCTACTTTGTTCATGATATCGTCCTACTATTTTTAATGCATTGTCGTGTATTTTATAGATGCATGTGTAGGATGATACTATCGCTATGCTATGTCCTATTATGTGGTAGGGCTTTCCTTGTAGATGAACCACCGTTGGTAGATGTGCTTAGCCATGCTATGCTGAACGAGGGCTGGGTTACATCATTGAGACTTGTTTCCAAAAGTATTGGTTTGTAAAAACTAAAACAACTTAATCAATGAATCTCCTGGGTGTGATGGTATTGATAATTTTTTGTGGTTTCATTGCGGAAAGGCACCCAGGTATCGAGAGAAATTGATTGGCTTCTTTATTGTGTAGCTTACGTGTACAACCATGTGCCAATAATGGAATGGGCGGTTGGTTGGACTTAGTAGGTTGTGGTGACCTGAACCCGCGTATCCAGAGATGTAGAATTTTGGTAGGTTGGACCGGTGCGCGTCGGGATTGGGGAGCTACTTCCCGAACGGTCTCTTCTTGGTCTTCTCCCCATCATCACCCAAAATGAGAGTGATGGTACGAGCTGGGCTGGCCAACTCACATGGGTAAAGTGTACTAACCCCTGCAGGGTGTATAATCTAATCGATTAGCCGTGTTCCCGGTTATGGACAACTGAGTTGCTTGATATTGATTCCATGACATGTTTCTCGCTCATTCCAATTTCATAATTGTTTTAATATTGTTGGGATAACTTAATTGGGATCTTTTCAAAGAAAATCAAAAACTGTTTATGAAAGTAGGACAAAGTTATTTGCAAATGCAAGCCAGACACAGCTCCACTTGCCAAATATGCATGTAGATGTTAGTACTATTGTCTCCATTTACTAGCTCTACTTGCCATACATTCCATGTATTGACCCTTTGGGGCTGCTACGTTTCATGTTGCAGGTTATTCCGATTCTGAGTAATCGATATAGGCCATGGTACTCCACTCGGCACTTGTTCACTTGTGGGCAATTTGAAGAATGGAGGATTTACTTTATTTATGTTGCTACCTGAATAATTTGAGCTAGCTTTGGGTTAAGCTTTTATTGTAATAATGGTACTCTGGATCTTTGTTATTTATGATACACGGATATTTTGCTATGTTATTCATCTTATTCTATTGTGGGCCAATGAACCGATCCAGGGATTGGCATGTCACATAGAAGCCACGGTCTTTTCAGAACCGGGGTGTTACACCTACTTGGTTAGGGTTTAGTGTTTAAGGTTTTAAGTTTTAGGGCTTTAGTGTTTCAGGAATTTTCAATAATGTTCAAACTTTATGGTTATATTCGTATAATAGAATGGCGTTACTAATTTTATCACCGCACCAATTTTACGGTTCAAAGACTATATATGGTTCAAAGTCTCACCACACTAATTTTATCACAAAGTATGAATTATTTGACGAATAATGCCCAAGTTTCTTAAAAAATTTAAGACCCGAGCCAGTTTTGCCGAGTTTAATGAGTTTATCTCAGTTTAGCGAAAAATGTTTGAATTTTGAACTGCAAACAATGGGAATCTCTACTTCCCGTAATTCTGGGTCACTAACAAGAGGGTCACTTGCAATGTGGTTTCATAAAGTCAGTGTAAGGTTGGATGGGGCGGGCAGGTAATTACACTTATTGAAGAAGGGCAGGGAACCAGGTTGATGAGGTGATGCACGTGGGGTAACGCAAAATTACCACCTATATCCTTCTATTGTTGCATTGCTCCTCGGGTTCTTGTTTTTTGGAGCAGGGATAGAAGAGTAATTTTTATTCTTAAAAAGGGTGAAGTATGTTTGGGTTATATGTTTGAATGGATGGGCAGGATATTTTAGCGCTCTCTCGAAATTTTGAAGCTGAAGCTTCTAAGCTACGCTACTCCCACTCCCACTTGGGGGATATTGACCCCGTCAGATAGACCCAGACGCATGTACTCTTTCGAGCATTTAATGAGTTGATAGACATCTTCTGTCTTTCAAACAAGATGACCAAGGTCACATCCGTAGTTGCTTTTTTGACCTGCACAGCCATAGTTGCTGGTACTGTGTCCATGTCTTGTACTCCGTACATTGGATGCATCTTGGCTGATCAAACTTTGCTTACAAATGGAAAATCCAATTTTATTTATTCAAGTGAAAACATTGTTTTTTGGTTGGGAAGCAACTTCAAAGGTTATGGATCAATATGGCATCGTGCCAATTATCACACAAACTAACATGTTTAATGGATAAACCAATTCAATCTTACTGGCTAAATTCTTGCAATAAATTGACAACATGGAAATTTACTACACCATGTCAATTTCTTTTGCTCGGACATATGCTCATCTCTGTCCACGCTCTGTACATGTAGAGATAATAAAATGTAGGCAGGGGAAGATGGCAGCAGCAAAGAGAGAAGAGGAGTTGAAGGCGGTTCGATATCATAGCAAAGTTTATTATGATGGGTTCCTGACACGAGGTACTCCTGCCGCCTTATAGTATACACTCTACTAGTAGTAAATTATAGGACCTATGCACGCAAAAAAATGTGTGTTTTCTCTCTCCCTTGCTGCCTCTCATCTCTCCACTCCTCTCCCCTCGCGCATCAGCCCAACTGCTCTCTCCCTCATCCACAGTGTGGCGCTGCACACGTGTGCCTCGGTATGGCGGCTCCGTTTCTTTTTTTTTGAGGGGGCGGCTCTGTTTCTTTTTTTTGAGGGGGTGGCTCTGTTTCTGTGACATGTTCGGTAGCCGCGCTAGGGACTTGGTGGGGACTTGATGTGGAGTAGGAGTAGTACTAGTACATAGGAAGGAAACCACTTTGGTCCTTGGCGGCAAAACTTTCAAACTTCTCCGGTTTCGAAATTTTCACTTGCTTCCCAAACATCGGGAGGGAAGGTTATTCAAAAGATAGGCCATTCATGGTAGTAATTCTTATCTTATCTTTATATTTTATTATCTCTTACAATACCATAGCACTACAAGTGTATGATACCCGTGCCTGGTCAGGGTCGTTAGGGGTTTAGGGAATTTTCAATATTGTTCAAGCATTATACTTATAATCGTGTAATATAATGGCGTCACCTCAATGTAATGAAAGTATCTCAATTTTGGATCTATAAGTGCATGATACCCTGCTTGGTTAGGGTTTAATTATGGCTTGAAGGGTTTAGGGTTTTAGTATTTAGGGGTTTAGGGTTTATTTATTAGGGTTTAGGGTTTAGGTAATTTTCAAGAATATTCATCTTTATGCTTATATTCGTCTAATATAATGGCGTTGCAAAGTTTAATGCAAGTATCTCAAATTTTATCTAAAAGAGCATGATACTTGTTTGGTCGGGTTTTAGGGTTTTAGTGTTTAGGGTTTTATGGTTTCTGGAATTTTTAATAATGTTCAAGCTGCTTTATGCTTTTAACTATGGAATAGAATGGTGTTACCTTAATTTAATGAAAGTATCTCAAATTTGAATATATAAGTTCATGATACCCTGCTTGTTTAGGGCTTAATTATGGGTTGAAGGGTTTAGGGTTTTAGTATTTATGGGTTTAGGGTTTATTTGTTAGGGTTTAGGTAATTTTCAACAATGTATTCGAAAATATAATGGTGTTGCCCAATTTAATGCAAGTATCTCAATTTTGATCTAAAAGTGCATGATACTTGTTTGGTAAGGGTTTAGGGGTTTAGTGCTTATGGTTTTATGGTTTCTAGAATTTTCAGTAATGTTCAATCTGCTTTATGCTTGTAACCGTGGAATAGAATGGTGTTAGCATAATTTAATGAAAGTATCTCAAATTTGAATCTATAAGTGCATGATACCTGCTTGGCTAGGGTTTATTATGGGTTGAGGGGTTTAGGGTTTAGTGCTTAGGGAATTTTCAATAATAATGTTCAAGTTTTATGCTTATATTCATGGAATATAATAGCACTACCGTAATTTAATGAAAATATCTCAAAGTTTGATCTATAAGTGTGCATGACAGCTGCTCGGTCAAGGTTTAGGGGTTTAGTGTTTCGGGTTTTAGGGTGTAGGGGCTTAGTGTTTCAGGTTTTAGGGTTTACTAGGGTTTTATAGTATTGATGGTTTAGGGTTTGGGTTTTTTTAGGGGTAGTTTAGGGTTTAGGGTTTAGGAATTTTTCAATAATATGTCCGAGCTGAGGGTTAGGGGTTTAGGGTTTTTCGAGGGTATATATAGTGGGGCTTAGGGTTTAGGTTTAGGGTTTAGGGGTTTATGGATATATTCATAAAAAAGAATAGCGTTAGCGCAATTTAATGGAAGTATCGATCTCAAATTTTGATCTAGAATTGCATGATACATGCTTGGTGAGGGTTTAGGGTTTAGGGGTTTAGGTTTTAGGGAAATTTCAATAATATTCAAGCTTTATGCTTATATTCGAGGAATGGAATGGCGTTAGCGTAATTTAATTGATATGTAGCTATAAGGTAGTATATGTCTAAAATGCCACCCGTGTAGCCTATTTCATTGATATTACCAGGTTTCATAAATTTTCAAGATATGTAGCTATATATCCGTGCAATAATCTGGCTTTACGGCAATTTTCTCAAAGTTTCTCAAAAGTGGAACCACAAGTGTGTTATAGATAGGTCACGTGCGTTTTAAACCATTTTAAGCTTTCTATTTTTCAAGATTCAACATCTCGATCTGAAAGCCTATTGTAGTAAAAATTTGGCCCCTTTTCGAAAATTTAGGGGCAAAATTAGCTATTGTGGTGTACGATGTATGAACATTCAGGGATTTCAAACGAGACCAAAAATGTTTAAATTCTACTTAAACTTGCCTCCAGGGCCCAAAGTTGTTCCTTCCTATGTATAGAAACAGAGATGAAGAGCACGCCAGAGTCACAGTGCCGTCGTACCAAGGCACACATGCGCAGCGCCTGGCTGTGGACGAGGGAGAGATCAGGTGGCCAGTGTGCGCGGGGTCATCGACGTGAGATGGATGGTGAGAGAGGCAGCGAATGAGAGAGAAAAAACAAATTTGTTTTGCGTGTGAAATTTAGTAATCCTTCTCGTAGTAGAGTGTATACGTTGTAAAAGCTATAGTACTACTAGTACCTCATGTCAGAAACCCATCAATCATGGAGTGCTCTGATATCGCATCGCATTCAACTCTGTTGGGAATATGCCCTAGAGGCAATCATGTATGATGATATTTCCCACTTTATTAATAAAGATATTAAGTTGTCCTTGCATGTAACATCTGATGTATATCATTAAATATGTGATTCAGTTGTAGAACTATAAATTCACGTTGTTCATACTAAATATCCTTGGTCATTAAGGTTATGCTGGACACCCAACTTAGACCAATGTGAAAGTCGACTTGATGACTCGGTTAAACTTTTCATGAGCATGGTGATTCTATGCCAACTTACACAGATTCACATAAAGAGTTCAGTGACACATATTGAGGTACAACGAACAAGTTTTCATTTGTATATCTCAATCAATGTAATCCCTAGACCTAAGGTTGTTGCACAGTCCGAGTTGAGGATCACCGACTTAGATTCTGTCAAACCCTGATCCGTAACTAGGTAGTTATAAAGGTAGAGGTCGGGTCGACTGAGAATCAAGTTGCGTGATGTGAATAACCAAGATGGCATTGGAAAGGCAAGTCGTCATGACTCTTTTGTACTTGGGAGTCGGCACGTTCTACTAGGAGATGCTACCGACTGATCAATTGTGAATCGGACTCCAATTGTGTCCAAGTTTCCATGAGCCTATGGGGTCACACACTTAAGAGTGGGAGCAAGTTCAGATTAGATCTGAACCGGGAATCTGGTTGGGTTAGACCTGATCCATATTTTGGACTGAGTCAGTGAGTCGGACTCACGGTGACTAATATTATATGGGCTTTATTGAATGGTTGCGGTGACCCAGCATACCACTGCATGATGTAGTATACTATAGTCATAGACATAACACCGGTGAAACATTGTTCACTAGTATTACATCCCTCAGAGTGGTACAACAAAAACATAGCGGGTCCAAGAGATGGCTATAGTTACAACTCGACTCTTTACATAAGATCCAGAGAACACTCTAGGTTAAAGAGAGAGAAAGAACTTCTTACAAAGAAGAATCAAGATAAACAACTCAAAAACTATTATACTATTAAGATTAGTATTTTAACTAATGGTCTGGCATTGCTGCTATAGCAATACACTACAGAAATAGGTTCTTTCGCTAGAGATTATATTCCTATCTAATCAGTAACTTCGTCTTCACTTGAGTTGATGTATCTGTTGACTTCCTTGTCTTTGTTGAAGAGCTTTAGCTTTTGATGATGATTCCTGGAGCATAACTCGATGTAGATGTCGTATTAATGGCATCAGAATCTAGCAAGGGTTAAGAAGATACGTTGAGTACGAGCGTACTCAGCAAGTTCACTAGAAAAGGAGTGTTTGATGCACTATATCTACATCCATAGACCATAGGTCGTAGGCAATGCAATTTTTCGCAAACATTTCTTCAAGGTTGCTTTTATTCTGAAAAGCTATGTCCGTCAGCCTTCACGGGTTTACCAGAACTTTCATGGAGTTCCTTTCCTGCCGCGTTCGCAGCTCCTTCTCGAAACTGTAGAGGTCCCAACCTTTAATAAGGTAGAGATCACTGTGTTTACAATGCTAGTCCCTGGATCAATAGCTAGCATCCACAGTTAAGATGCAATATCAAGAAACAAAGGTCATCTTACAACTTTATAACCAGGAATAAAATAATTCATTACATCTTACATAGCTCATTTGGCTATCTCATTACAATGCAGCAGAAATAACTATATAGCATGGAGTCCTTCATCTTCAAAGTGCCACAGGCAATCATGTTGGTTGTAGACTTGTAATCCTAATCAACACACTTCACTAACATCAAACAAACCTGCAACATAATAAGTTACAGCCACAAGGGTCAATATATTTGAATTGTATTGGCAAGTGATACTATGGTAAAGTAGTGGTATCTATTATCTATATGCATTTGGCTAAGTGGATATTAGGCTTGCTTTGCTCAAAATAGATTTTCCTTATCATTTGAAAACAGTAAGTTTTTGTTTGTCAAAAATCACCCAAGGCATCTACCAATCAAAGATTGAAGATCCTTTAACCCTTGTTCAAGCACAAGTTTTTAACTTAGAAATTGGGATGAGGAGATTCTTGATAGCTTCCATGTCTTGATGCTGAAATTGTCCATTGTCGGGGACACGGCTAAGTACTTAGATTTTACTCTCTCGAGAGGTGGTGCACTTTCCCCATAAGACTCGACATGCATAGAGACAACATCTTTCAGAAGCCTTCCCTTAGACCATAATGGACGCGTTCCCAAACCTATCATCCCCTACCACTAACTGTCCATTTGGCTAAGTCATTGCAACCTATATGATCCAGGCAGAGCCCATAATGCCAAGTGGCTGCACTTGAAGCTTCTCAACATTTGAATTCTCAAATCTCTTTGTTCCTAGGTGGCATTCCATAAGTGTGATACACAAGGTTCACCAGTCCTCTGGCCTTGTGTAACCACTCAACAAAAATCCATCCAAGCAATACCATTCCACCCAGGTGATTCATTCACAAAGTTGTTTTATTAAACAAAACACAAGTCCTTGACTTAGAAATATTCCATAGCATGAATATAATCCACCCTTGTTTTCTACTAGCTAAGCTAAGCATGATAGTAGTAGGAATCTTAACTTAGGAAAATTCTACTAAGGTTTCATCTACTAGGATTTCCCATGGCATAGTTTATACTTAGAAAATTCCATGCAAGTCCTACTTAGTAATATCACTAGTGCATAGTGAAAATAATGGGACAAAAGTATGAAGCATCACTTGCCTTTTTGGTAGAGAATATAAGTTCACTTCTTGATCTTGCAATAGTCACACTATTCAAGGTTCACTACAATTAAATCAAGCAAGGCACAATTTCAAAACTAACATTCAAACAATTCAACACATAGAATAAAAACAAAGCAATGCACGCAAGCATGCCAAAGATTGTTTTTATTTGGAAAAGTTGTTTATAATAGGTTATAAACATTCTAAAACATCTATAGGTCATTTATAAAAGTGGAAAAACCATTTTAAGTCAAGTTAGTGAAAATGGCCACTTTAAGTCATTTTTGTTTGGCTAGAAATGGTTCAAATCAAAGTAATATTTTTTAGTGTTTGACAAATATATTTTTAACCATAAAGGTTAGTGTTTATGGTCAAAGTGTTTAATATTAAAACCATTTGCAAAAGGTTTTACCTATAAACCATTTTTAAATCAAGCCAATATTTTATTTCATTGGAAATGCCTTTAAGCAAAGTAATAATTTTATAGGGTTCACCAAATATATTTTTAAATCCTAAAACTTGGTGTTTAGGGTCAAAGAGTTCAAATCAAACCATTTTCCAAAATTTATACTCAAAAAGCATTTTTAAACCATAATCAATATTTTTATTTAACTAGAAATGATTTTATTCAAAGGAACAATTCCTTAATACCTCAAAATATATTTTTAAATCCAAAAGTTGGTTTCTATGATCAGTAGGTTCAAAACAAAACATTTACCAAAGATTTTACCCTAAAAACATTTCTAGAATAATTTTTATATTCAAAATATGCCTACACATGTTTCTGCAAATACAATCAATTTTACAGAAGTAATTCATTAAACAAAGTTCATGGTTGGAAAGTACTCTTTTTTCTGATTCCATTGATATAAAGTTTGCAAATTTTGGACGTGTAGATTTAAAGTTATGAATTTTTAAAATCTAACCATCTAATAGAAATGTTTCTGTCTATTTATTCAAAACAGTGCCACACGTCTAAATCAAACTGGCTACCGTTTCGCGCGGATCGATCAACCACAACCGTCAGATCAAACTAAGTACGCACGGCACAGATGATCTCGTACCCCTTCGCTTAAGATTCTATCGCATCACTTGGATCTAAATCCAACGGTTCACAACACTATGACCAAGGACGGGCGACGCTAGCACGACGGCGAGCGGCGGAGCGCTCTATACGCGGTGGTTTCGGCGAAGCAGGAAGCAAGGGATAGGATGGAGTAGCTCACAGGGTTCGCAGGGGTGCAGAGAAGCTCGACGTGGTTGTAGTAGTCTAAGGGGCACACGGAGTCGTCGGCAATCACTCGCTGGAGTTCACGATCGCGTTGGGTGTGCTCAGTCGTTGATGGGGAGAGCCTACAAGCCATGAGAAGGTGAACGACGAGGGTCAGAAGAGTCACCAGACGGGGTGCATTGAGTATACCGGAATCGTTCGACGGAGTCGCGGCCGTCGTTGGTGGTTCTCAGCTGGAGATGGAGGTGACTCTCTGGGGCGCGCGCGAGCTAACAGAGCACGGCAGTAGGTGTGCAAGGTGTTGGTGAGCAACTTTGTGGGAGCCAGGGGGTAGGGGGAGGTTTGATCTCGCCGGAATTGGCGCTGCCGTTCGTCGGTGACAGCGGCGGGGCAAGCAAAATTTAGTGCAACCTGGTGGCTCTCTTGCAGCGGTCTCTGAGGGGAAAGGGAGGGGAGAGGGAGGTGGTTAAACAAGCGTTATCGCGGGGGAATTTAATTCGCAGAATAACTCCTATTGATTCGAATTGAAGCGCAGAGGAAACAGTCAGAGGGGAGGGCGAGTTCATCGCGGGTAATGTGGCAGTGGGGTCGCTTCATTAGTGGGGGTGTGGGTCGAGGCCGCGGTGAGAAAAAAAAGAGCAAGGAGAGGGGGAGTGCCGGGTGGGCTGTGAGTTGGGCTTGATGGGCTGGCTGGGCTGGTTCTGGGCTGGGTCGTTTCCCCTTTTTCTGTTTCCTTTTCTTTTTCTGTTTTGAATTTATTCAAATGATTTCAAATACTTGTTTGAATTCAAACTCTTCACAACTTTCAGTAAGTTTTATACTCGTTTATTATTGTATTTTAAGGACCATTTTAGAATAATTCTTTTATTCATTAATGGTTTATTATTTTAATTAAAATGGGCACTTGTCTTCTATTCAAATAAGATTTTATTTATATTTTCAAACTCTTATTTGAATCTTAATTTTTACCAAACCTTTTTCAGTAGTTTTTATTTAGTGCAAATAATTCACTTGAATTATTATTTAAAATAGTTTAATATGATTTATCAATGATTTAAATTGGGCAATTGTCTTTATTCAAATAAAATCCAATATGGTTTTAATCCCATTTAAATTTTATTTAAATAACTCTTTGATTCCATTTTAAGTTAATCAACTAACTTTTATTTACTTGGGTAAATTCTAGTTATTATTTTCTCATGATTTAATTAATCATTTCTATTAGGGATTTTATCTTTATTAGAATATGGTTTAATTCCATATAATTTTATTGGAATAGTCTTTATCCCTTTATTTTATTTGAATTATCTTTATTCCATTTTCAAAGTCTAAATTATCTTCTAAATAATTTTGTTGGGATGTATTATTTAGGCAAATTGTCTTTATTTAAATAAAATTTGATATTATTCAATCCTTATGATTTTATTGAAATAACCTTTTACCCTTATTAATTATTCAATAATCTTTCATTTTATTTGTTTGGCCAAGATTTTAATTTGTCTTTTTAAATATTCCTTATTTATTTTATTTCTTTCTTTGTCTTATAAAATCCATATCTTTTTATTTATAGGTCCAAAATTGGTGATTCCAATTTGTATAATTTTATTTAATACTTGTTTATCCTTTTAAATCTCTTAGGATTATTTTTCTCACACTTTGGTATGGATTTTAGATAGGATCTTTATTAGCTTTAGAAATTATTTCCTTTTGCCATATTAAACTCATAAGTTTTTATCTATGGTTCCAAATTAAATGAAACCAATTTCTATGGTTTTATAATATTTTTATTTATCATTTTTTATCTCTTATAAATGTTTGTTGACAATTTTTTATATGGATCAAATCCATAGTCTTAGAGTGATCTTGGAAATTATTTTCTTCCATTAGGGTTTTAGGTTTTGGTTTATTTTTCCCAAGTTTGAATTTCAAGATACATTCATTGATGAATGCATTTCACTTGATTGAAACTTTGTTTGATTCCCTTTTTATTCAAAGTTTGTTCAAGTTGGGTTTGGATGTTTCTATTTGGAATCAAAAAGTTTCTTTTCACCATAAATTTCAACAATTATTTATTTTGTTTATTTATTTTTCACATTAAAATATTTGGAAAATTTTGGGATGTGACAGAAACATGGAGTAACAAGTTACAGTTCTTACACTCTGCAGAGGTGCGTCACTTTACACATGAGAGATCTTAGCTTTGTTGCACATCCGAGTTATAGCCTCATTCACACTCCCTTGGTGTGAGGCCCAGACTAATATCCAAGCCAATCACTGCCTTCTCTGCGACCCTGCATATCTCCTTGGTGTACACCAGCCCACCTATTGAATTACGGCAATTGGAAGTACAAACCGTTCAGATGCCGGAAGTATCGTGATCGTTGAGGGTTCCCACCCATATGCTGCATATCCTCTATGAATTACCAATTAATATGCATGCTACGAGTGATAACAGCCACGACCCGCACATCCGGCTCCATGCGAGAGGGAAAAGATACAGCTGACTTCTCCGTCCCATTCCAAATCTCATGGTCAATGTGTAATATACGGTGCAAGAATCATTGGCAACATTGGTTGTTAACTCCTAAGTGATATAGTCCCGTGCAGTGCTATTCCAACTGTCAGACTTAATAGATTAGCTGATCACAGGATTGTTTACACTATAATTGTTTATCTTCAAATTTTACTTTCCAAGTAATGCCATTTACAAAGAACTAAAATGTTATTGATTCTAGTAATACAAGTAAGGTATAAAGTAATGTGATTACGATTAATTGTCATCTGTTGACTGAAGTGGCAAAACGAATAACTTTTGAAGAAAATATTTCTTTATTGAGGTTTAAACAATCCTATGGTTAATCAGAGGTGGTCGATGTTGTTTGTGCTTGCTGGAATAGTTTGGTTTTGAAATGCTTTATAAATTAATTATAACAGACATAAGTTAACTATAAAACACATAACAAAGTCTTTAGCATAATATTTAAAGTATTGTAGACTAAAGTTAACTTTAAAGACATAGATGGATTTAAGGTATATTGTTTATGATAATTGTACTTTGTTCACTCCATAAGGTGCCTTTAAAGTTAACTAGGAATGGTATTACTTTTATTTGGTATTGTGGTTTCTCAAGATTATAATGGAATAGAATCATTTATGTTTTTATAAATGACTGGTTATGGTTTATAATCAAGGTAATAATATTACTTAACTACTTATGAATTCACTATAGTGTTTTAGTATGATGATAAACTTATGGTTAAAGTAAGGAATAGGTTTAATTTCACTACAAATAATTCTTGGAGATTTTATATTGGATAAGGATCTTTTTATAAAATAATCTACACTTATGGTTGAATGATAATTCAATAAAATTATATTTAAAATGTGTTGAACCATTTGGACTTCATATTATCAGTATTTAAGACTAGTACTATTTATTAGACTTTAATTGGTTAATTTTAGAATATTAGCAAATTTTACTTACCCTTATATGAATTACTAACTAAAAAATAGGTTTAAATTCAATTTATTAAAGTGTTTAACTTTTTATTTAACTCAAATGTGGAATATTATATTTTTAACATGTAGCTAATATTTTTGTGATCATTTTGGTGTATTATATGTATTTTTATGATTTTTAAATAATAAAATATGATTTGTATAAGGTTTCTTACTTTATAAATACTTAATAAATATTTAATTAAGTGAAATAATAATGCATGATTATAGTTTTGAATTATAGTTCTTATTTTTCTAAGATTTTTGGTATTTTATTTATATTTTTATCATTTACCATTATTTAATTATGAATTATCAAAGTGTTATTACTTATAAAACCTCTATTAAATAATGTTTATTGAAATAATTAACATAATAATGTTTGGTAGTAGTTTAATGTTATAGATTTTATTTTTCTGAAAATTTTCATATATAAAACATATTTTTCTGCATTATAAAACAGAAGTTATTAATTTAACAAGATTTAATGATTTCATTTAATTTCTGGAATATTTAAATTTGGATTTATAATATTTTATTTATTTCCTAAATAGACACTAAGTTTTTTACACCGGACCCACACCCAGCCCTAGTCACTGAGTGGTGGGCCGTTACCACGTTGGTCTGCCACGTCCGACAAGAACCTGGTCAAACGATGTAGAGGTGGAGGGTGACTCCAGCACGACGTCACGCTGACGTCAGCGCGGCCTCCACCACCAGATCAAGGTCACCGGCAGCGATCTATAGCGTTTTAGCTCGCGTGGTTTGGTGGGTTAGAGATAGGATACAACTGCGAGTCGAACAATTGTCATGCCACCCTAGAATGGTCACGGGAGCACTAGCTCCGACGA
The DNA here is from genome assembly GCA_023614405.1 of Avena insularis. Classification (NCBI taxonomy): domain Eukaryota; kingdom Viridiplantae; phylum Streptophyta; class Magnoliopsida; order Poales; family Poaceae; genus Avena; species Avena insularis. Next base: position 272,149,882 of record CM042697.1, read on the forward strand.
GCTCCGACGAGCTCCGATAGTGACCCGCTCGGGTTCATGCGTACTGGGCCCTATAGACGACTAGGAGCAAATCGGAGAGAACAATTAGAATCATAAGCTCACCAGGAAGCTTGTAGTGGCGATGGTGAAGAGAGGCGAGCTCAGACGGTGTCGCCATGGTCGACAGCGAACGGCGGAGAGACGAACTCGATGCACATGATTTCAGGCTTCCCATCTCGATTGCTCCTCCTAGCAGACGAAGTCCACCATGGCCGAGCTTGTGTCACCTTTAGTTGTCCTTGGGGCGGTCTCAAACGGCAACAACGAGCAACTCTGGCGAGTAAGGGTTTCAGCATGACTAGGAATTTTTGGAGAGGGCACGAGAGAGAGTGATTCGGGTATGAGTGGATAGAGGAGCTCACAGGCGTTCTTATCCTACCCCCCAACAACGGCGGCACGCATCACGGCGCAGCGAAGGATCAACGACGGCCGTGTCGCCACGTAGATGCTTCTGCCGGCGAGGAAGAAGACGAAGGACAGAGTCGAAGAGGTACGGGCCGGAAGTGGGCCGTGTGTGGGCCAACATGGGATGCATCTAGTTGCGCCAGGCGGTGGTTTGGTAGAGAAAAAGTTATGGGCCGGACTGCTGCTCGGGCCTGGTTCTTTTTTTATTTTCTGATTTCCTTTTCTATTTTCTGTTTCATTTTCAGATTTGAATTTTTCACAATTTGTTAAAGATTTCTTTATAGAAATCATTTGCCAAGTGTTTGCAGCAGTGATGAATTGTATTTAGAATCATATAGTGAACTTTTATTAAACAATGTTATAATTTCTTTATCTTCTCTTAATAGATTCTTTTTTCTTAAATATATTTGAGGGGCCTTGGTTATAAATTTTAGTTACCTAATACATCATATCTTATTTAAAGGATATATTATTACTTATTCATAAAACTTGATGATTATTAACTTATAGTGTTTACGGAACTTTTATATGGTGATCCTTCAATATTATATGATACATAAAGTTTTAGGGAATTAATATGGTTAATATTATTCTCATGAATCTAGGAAATTGCAATGTATATATTTTATTACAACGAACATGATAATTAAGGTTTGAAGTTATAAATACTTACCATAAGTTCTTAGGAGATTTAATATTCTCATATTTCTTTTATTTATATGAATAAAGATTATTGGTTAAGACATATTGTTTTTATGTTGGTGATCAAGAATGATATCACCCTTTTGAAATAGAAAGTTATTTTCTGGAGTGACTTAAGGAAAATAATTGATAAAGATAACTCCTAAGAACATATGGTTATGATAATTGGAAATGCCAAAGATGTGCTTAAGTGATTTTGCTATAGGAAAAAATCCTATATTGTGGAAACAAAATGATAGATCAATCAGATGAAATGGATATTAGGTTTGGTTAAAGAATTAAGGTTACATGTTTACCAAGAATTCCTATCTTCCATATTTCATAATTCTTGACTTCTTCTTAAAGAATTCCTTTCCTAGATATACTACTCCTTCATATTCATCATCATGTGCTAACATGATGTGCTTTACTTCACAAGGATATTCTATTCACCTTTTATTCTTCTAAATCCATTTATAAATCCAATGAGCTTGAAACTAAACCTTTCCTAATCTTCTCATATCCATACTTGGTTATGTTAACTACACTACTGTTGATAACTTCCAATCCAACAAGTAACTACTTCTAACTCCATTCATACTCATCCATAATCATCCACCACTAATATTACTCAAGTAGATGGATATATCAAACTAATCTCCTCAAAAGCTTACTATTCCTTAAGAGGAATGACACTTCTTCAATAACTCCATGCTACTCTAGATTTAGCTTAATTACACTATCTTATCTCTACTTTACTCCAATATCTTATAATCAAACTTCACATTATAACATAGTGACTTTTCATGGCTAACCTAGAATAACATATCTATACTAGGGTTCAATCATGCTCTATCCACCAATGTCACTTATACATGATATAAGCATTCAATCTTGATGACTAAAGCATAATCATTATAATTGTTTGATCCTTTATGGTTTAGGTTTCCAGTTGGCTAATCAAGGCTTTCATTCATACAACATTACAGTTGTATGATAATTATCTTCGGTTTATCTCTATTGGACTAAAAGATATGATTCATTGACTATATATACTTGATCCAATAGGATTACTCCTATTAACTATCTTCAATATTCATCCTTGTAATCTTATTTGTTACCTTACAAATATATACTCCAGATAACTCTTTTATCCACTCTGGAGTGAGTTAACTCCATCAATTATCATATTGATCATATTCTCTTCCAACACTACCATCATATAGATGATATCTAAAGCTAGCATTACTATTTACCCCTTCATACTTCTTTCTTTATAGGCCTTAGGTGAATGCTAGATAAGGACAAGAGTTGATAGATCAAGAGTTGATAGGTTAAGAGTTGGTGCATCAATAGTTGATTACTCAACCTTGATGAACAACAAATATGAGAATAAGGTTCAATAAAGATGCTAAAGATTGATATGGGAAGAAAGATATATGTGAATGATCTTGCCTTAGTTTCTTTCCTACTCAATCTTACTAAAGAATTAAGGTTAGGTATTTCCATGATACTCATGGTAGAAATAGATGAGATTAAGATAGATCAAGATTTAGTTGTTACATTCCTATTACTTAAGTTATATTTATAACTTGGTATCCATGAGTTGTGTAATGAGTACTACATATGATCACTTAAAGATCAAATGTTAATCACTAAGAAATGTATTATGGTTTTAATTTTATTACATTTGATCTACCCTTAGATCAAATCTCCTTTACCCAGAATAAGGTTTTAGCAAAGGTCATATTGAAACTTATCGCAGTTAACTTGATGATCTACTTTAATTCCATCAAGTTGAGAGAAGCTTCAATCACTTTGACAAGTTTTGTTGAAGAGCCCGAAAATTATTCGGATTTTCTATGCATGAATGCAATGCACACAACTATGTTCAGCTTATTTCTAATCTCGAATGCTGGGATCTTACAATGGTCCATGAGTGTGGAGCCCACATTCACTACCTATATATAGTGGGGCGCAGAAACCTAGAAGTTTAATCAGTTAGGTCATGCCATGCGTTGGAAACCCTAGCTCCTCAGCAGTACAGCCGTCGTTACGAACCTAGCAGTTTGCCACCGGTGCTCCCCCTTGTATGTGTGGATACCAGCAGAGGTGATGTACGATCAGCAACCGGGACGGTCGGATCTTGAGGACTGCATTGCATTCAACTGACGCGCGTCATCACTAATCCACAACTACGCATCTAGTGGTAATCCTCATGGCCTTCTACCTCATCTAGATGTTAGGATCACCATGTTAGAGGAAAAAGTTTTGTTTTATCTCTGCGTGGCCCAAGAGTGGTATCAAAGAGATAGCTTCTGGTTTTAGGCTCGAAATCTCGCATGTGATATGTGGTTGGCTATACATTGGATGTATGTGTTGTTTTGGTTGTCGATCTATGAGATAGATCGATTTTGTATGATGTTGATTGGATAAACTTACTTGGGGAATGGTAGACCTGATTTTCATGATCATACTGCTGAGGTCATGGAACGACATACCCCTACCATTCGGTTTCCATCATCGGGTAGACTGTGAAACGTAAATCCAGAAGCGGTGATCGATGATCAAAGAGTTTGATCGAATCATAACAATGGTCGGAATTCATGTCCAGATCGTAGATGAGATCTACGTTTTCGAAAAAATCCATGTGTGGTCGGGGTCGCCGGCTTTGCCCTGTCATAGCGCCTTAGTTGTTGTTGCGAGTTTCACAACTCCTGTAGATAGCGTATCTATGCATAACTTGTTTTTGCAGGAAGTTGTGAATGGTATGGTTCATGTGCATGTGATGTATGTGTGTAATCCACACGTGATCTGCGAATCACGGTTTTGTCAGTCGTCTGGAGCCTAGGTGCTATCATTTTATTGTATAACGACCTGTGTGTCGGATTCTCTATGTAATTTACTTTACTAAGCTAGTATAGCTATTTGGAGAACCCAGAATGCATGCTAGTCGATGTACATGTCAGCGACATGGAGTAAGACGACAAGTGACAAGAGTTGGCACGAGTCGGATTATAGGCTTTGTGGATATGGAGATCGCCATGAAGAGAGCCATACCATTTCACATTATAATTGCCTTATTATGTGTTATTGATATGTCTCTGTTTTACCTCTATTAGAAGGTCTAGTCGGTTTTCCTGCCAGTGTTTGCACCATACAAGTCAGACATTTTTGGTAGTGGGCTCATAAAATTGAGGTGCTGCCAATTCTTTCCGACTAGGTGGGTTCGAGTCAGACTCTTACTACGGAAACACTTGGTAAGCTAGATGGGTCTATCACAATGGTTGTGGGACTCCGGGAAAAGTTGAACAGGATCCGGGGCATGTGATGCCACCCGACCAACAGGAGTCGTATGACATATGATTGACAAGGAGTTGACTACCTAGATCACTTGGCGGCTAGCGGTGATGCTAAAGCTCACTAGCCGAATTGCTTATCTAGGATCCTGAATCACTAAGTAACCATCGAAGGGGTGTTTGTTCTAGTGGGAGCATAAATATTAAAGTGTTTAATATGCTTGCTCTTTTATGAATAGATGTCTTAAGTGTTTTTCATATTTCTGTTGTAGATCGTGGCACCAAGTAACAGTCACTCTCAGATATCCAGTTTTGCTTTGAGAACCATTCTTGAGAAAGATAAACTGAACGACGCTAATTTTACCAACTGTTATTGAAATCTGAGAATTTTTCTCAAACAAGAAAAGAAGGACCATGTCCTAGACAACCCACTTCCAGATGAGCCGAATGAGAATACGACTGTCGCTGCCACCAATGCCTACCGTCGGGCTAAGGATGAGTCCACAGATATTAGTTGTCTTATGCTTGCTCACATGGAACCGGAATTGCAAAAGCAGTTTGAGAATGTTGAGGCCTACGATATGATCGAAAGCCTCAAAAGTATGTTCCAGGCTTAGGCTAAGACTGAGAGGTATCAAGTCTATCAAGCTTTGCTGAGTTGCAAGATTAAGGATGGTGATCCACTGAGTCCGCATGTGATCAAAATGGTTGGTTACGTTCAGTCTCTAGAGAGTCTTGGATACCCCATTAGCGAAGAGTTTGCTACGGATATAATTCTGAACTCTCTTCCTAGTGCGTATGGTCATTTCATTTCGAACTACCACATGCATGGTATGGATAAGAAGCTCGCTGAATTGCATGGGATGCTCAAGCAGGCAGAGGTGGATCTCAAGAAGGGTGCCAGTCAAGTGTTGATGGTGAAGAATAAGGCTAAGTTCAAGAAGAGTTCTTGGACTAAGAAGAAGGCTAAGTCTAGAGGAAAGGAGGCTCAGGACCCGGTACCAACCGCTTCCTTAGGGACTAAGCTATCTCCTTCAGTCGAATCCACTTGCTTCTACCATAAGGCGGATCGCCACTATAAGTGGAACTGCTGCCAAGTATTTGGCCGACAAATCCAAGAGTGGAGGTATGACTTCTGACTCAGGTACACTTGTTTGCAATGTTATAGACATTTATCTTGCTGATGGACCTAATAGTTCTTGGGTATATGATACCGGATGAGTTATTCACATCTGCAACTTGTTGTAGGTACTGGTAAGAACTAGGAGCATAGCAAGAGGTGAGGTTGACATTTGAGTCAGCAACAAAGCGAGAGTCGTTGCATCCGGATTCATTATGGAATTGAATAATTGTTATTATGTTCTAGTGCTCAGTCGAAACATTATTTCTGCTTCATGTTTGATGAGGCAAGGCTATGAGTCGAATATCAAGAATAATGGTTGTTCTTTATATTTGAATGATATGTTTCACAACTTTGCACCCGTCTAGGACGGGTTATTTATTTTAAATCTTGATGGTGAGTCCGTTTATAACATAAATGTTAAAAGGTTGAAACCAAATGATCTGAATATGACTTACTTTTGGCACTGTCGGCTTGGTCATATAAGTTGTAAATGCATGAAGAAGCTCCATAATGATGGACTCCTAACTTCGTTCTACTTGGAGTCGTTCGAGACATGTGAACCTTGCCTACTCGGCAGAATGACCAAGACACCTTTTGCAAAGAGTTGCAAAAGGGCGTCTGACTTGTTGGGACTAGTACATAGTGGTGTATGTGGACCAATGAGTACGACAGCTAGGGGTGGTTATGAGTACTTCATTACCTTCACTGATGATTTGAGTCGGTATGGATATATCTACTTGATGAAACATAAGACGGAAGCCTTTGAAAAGTTCAAAGAATTCCATAATGGAGTGTAGAATCAACTCGGCAAGAAAATAAAGTTTCTTCGGTCGGACCGAGGAGGCAATTACATGAGCCATTAGTTTGATGACCATCTGAAAGGTTGTAGAATAGTTCTACAACTTACTCCGCCGGGAACACCGCAGAGGAACGGTGTCTCGGAAAGGCGGAATTGGACCATGTTCGACATGGTACGATCAATGGTGAGTGAAACAGATCTTCCTTTATCATTTTGGAGTTATTGTCTAGAAACAGCGGTGCTCACACTAAACAAAGTACCATCAAAGTCGGTAGAGAAGACACCGCATGAGAAGTGGGCAGTCAAAAACCCGAGTTTGTCTTTTCTTAAGATTTGGGGTTTTGAAGCATTTGTCAAGCGACTTCAGTCGGACAAGCTTACGACCAAGTCAGGTAAGTATATTTTCGTGGGGTATCCGAGGGAAACCATGGGTTACTACTTCTACAACCGAGAAGAGGGCAAAGTGTTTGTCACGCGGAACAGTGTCTTCCTTGAGTAAGAGTTTCTCAGCCGGGGAGTCAGTGGGAGCACAGTGCAACTCGAAGAAATTCGGGAGGAACCGACTAGTAGAGAGTCGGCAAAAACCTTGGAGGTTGAGCCGGTCGTGGTAGCTGAGCCTGCAGCGGCACCTTCACTATGAAGATCGGTAAGATTACGAAGTGTTCGTGATGTGTTACTGTTAGATAGTGATGAGCGGGCAACTTATTCGGAAGCGATGGTGGGATCCGATTCCAAGTCAAGGCTTAGAGCCTTGAGATCCAAGTTAAAGTCCATGGATGAAAATCAAGTTTGCAACTTGGTTGGTCTACCAGACGGTGCAAGACCCTTCGAGTGCAAATGGGTCTTCAAGAAGAACACTGATATGGATGGAAATGTTTCTGTCTACAAAGCGTGGCTTATCATGAAGGGGTTCCGACAGGTTCAAGGAGTTAACTACGATGAGACTTTCTCGCCCGTAGCGATGCTTAAGTCAGTCTGGATCATGTTAGCTATAGCAGCCTATTTTGATAATAAGATATGGCAGATGCATGTCAAAACGGCTTTCCTTAACGGGAAGTTAACCGAGGACTTGTATATGATACAACCCGAGGATTTTGTCAGTCCGGCTAGTGCTGAGAAGGTGTGCAAACTTCAGAAATCCATTTATGGGTTTAAGCAATCATCCTAGAGTTGGAATATTCGCTTTGATGGGGTAGTCAAATTGTTTGGCTTCATCAAGAGTGATCATGATTCTTGTTTATACAAGAAGTTTAGTGGGAGCAAAGTAAACTTTCTAATCTTATGTGGACGACATATTATTGATTGGAAATGATTTCCAGATGTTGCAAGAGACCAAGGAATCATTGGAAAGGAGTTTCTCCGTGAAGACTTGGGTGAAGCAACATATATTCCCTGAATCCGGATCTATAGAGATAGATCAATACGGCTCATTGGATTGAGTCAGAGTATTATTTGGACAAAGTTCTGAAGAAGTTCAACATAGAATCATCTAAGAAGGGGTTCTTAACAGTGTCACATGGTGTAAAACTTAGCAAGACTCAGTGTCCTTCGACAACTGATGAGCGAAGTCGGATGAGTAAGATTCTTTATGCCTCGATAGTCAGATTCATCATGTATGCCATGATTTTTACTAGACCTTATGGTTCCTATGCTCTGAGTGTTGTGAGCAGATACCAGGCTGATCCTAGAGAAACCCACTAGACAGCAGCTAAAAATATCCTAAAGTACTTGAGACGGACTAAGGATATGTTTTTGGTTTATGGAGGTGAAGATGAACTCAGTTTAAAGGGTACACATATGCGAGTTATCTTACCGACTCTGATGATTCTCTTTCGCAATCTAGGTATGTGTTTGTTATAAACAAAGGGGCTGTGAGCTGGAAGAGTTCCAAGCAAGATGCTGTGTCTGCATCTACAATAGAGGCTGAGTATATTGCTGCCTCGGAGGTAGCAAAGGAAGCTGTTTGGATGAGGAATTTCCTCATGGATCTTGGTGTGGTTCAGGGCTCGTCCAATCCGTTAGACATGTATTGTGACAACAATGGTTCTATTGCACAAGCCAAGGAACCTAGACAACACCATAAGAATAAGCACACACTCATGCGGTACCACCCGATTCGCCAGTTCATGGAGTAGGGTCATATCAAGTTATGCAAGGTACACATGGATGCAAATATTGTGGATCCATTGACAAAGCCGTTACCACAGCCTAAGCATGAGGCGCATCTAAGAGCTATGGGCATTAGATTCTTAGACATGTGATGTCGGAAGATTGACTCTAGTGCAAGTGGGAGACTGTTGGGAATATGCCCTAGAGGGAATCATGTATGATGATATTTCCCATTGTATTCATAAATATATTAAGTTTTCCTTGCATGTAACATTTGATGTATATCGTTGAATATGTGATTCAGTTGTGGAACTATACATTCATGTTGTTCATAATAAATATCCTTGGTCATTAATGTTGTGTTGGACACCCAACTTAGACCAATGTGAAAGTTTGCTTAATGACTCGGTTCCACTTGTCATGGGCATGGTGATGCTATTCCGACTTACATAGATTCAGCTAAAGAGTTTAGCGAGTCTGATTGACCCATATTGAGGTACAACGAACATGTTTTCATTTTTATATCTCAATCAGTGTAATCCTTAGACCTAAGGTTGTTGCACAATCCGAGTTGAGGATCACCGACTTAGGTTCTGTCAAACACTGATCCGTAACTAAGAAGTTATAAAGGAATAGTTTGGGTTGACTGATAATCAAGCTGCATGATGTGAATAACCAAGATGGGATTTTCCCCCTCCACTTGGAGAGATATTCTCTGGGCCCTCTTGGATGATATGATTCGGAAAGCATGGCCATGCATGTCACATCCCAAAATTTTCCAAATTTTGTAATGTGAAAAATAATTAAACAAAATAAATAATTGTTAAAAATTAGGGTGAAAAGAAACTTTTTGTTTCTAATTAGAAACCTAAAATCCCATCTTGAACAAACTTGGGTTAATGTTTTAATCCAAAATAAATTCAAATCAAGTGAAATGCATTCTTCGTAAATGCATCTGGAAACTTAAACACTTGAGAAATAAACCAAAACCCTAAAACCCTAATGGAAGAAAATCATTTTCAAGTTATCTCTAAGACTATGGATTTGGTCCATATAAAATTGGTCAAACAAACATTTCAAAATGACCAAGAATGACAAAGGGAAATATTAAAAACCATATAAATTGATTTCATTCAATTTGGAGCCATAGATAAAATCTTATGAATTTAATAAGATAAGGAAATTGAATTTCCAAAGCTAATAAAGCAACCATCTAGAAATCCATACCAAATGGTGAGCAAATAATCCTAAAGAAATTTAAAAATATAAACAATTAATAAATAAAGTTATAATAGTTGGAATCACTATTTTTGGATCTTTTAATAAGAAGATTTGGTTTTCAAAAGAAAAGGTAGAATTATAAATAAGGATTATTTTATAGAGCCAAATTAAATCTTGTCCAAGCTTTTGAAATAAAATATTTTGCTTGATAAAAATAGTAAAGTTTTAGTTAAATAAAACCATGAGGATTTATTAATATCCAATTTTGTTTAAGTAAAGGCTTTTCCATTTAAATAAACATTGAAACTTGTTAAAGTATTTTTAAATAAGATTTCCAAGTGTTTTGTTTTTCAAGTAAAACCTACTGAAAAGGTTTTGGTATTATTTAAATTTCAAATAGAGTTTTTAAATAAATTAAATCCTATTTGAATTAAAGACTAAGGTCTATTTATTTAATTATTAATAGATCCTAAAAGAATAAAAGAATTATTTTATTTTGGACTTTGGATTATGTTGTTAAACAGAATTAAAATCAATACAAAGTTTGGTAGTGGTTTGAATTGATTTGTTGTTTGAATTGTTTGAATGAAAATCAAATCAAGAAATTCAAAACAGAAAAAGAAAAAGGTTTGGTATAAAAAAAATGAATCAAACCCAACCCAGCCAATATGCCCAGCAAGCCCAGTCCAGCCCAACTAGCTCTCTCCCCGTAGTGAACCGTTTTTCACTCGGTTTCTCACACGTGAAGTCACCGACGACTGGACCCCACGCCCCCTCTCTCACTCTCGCTGACGGCATGACCCCACCGCCAGCACATCGTCTTCAACCCCGCGACCATGTCCCCTCGCTGTTGCTGCCCTTGATTGCGGCGATCAATTTGTGTTATTGCAGCCATCACTCCCCCTGCGACTATGTCGTACTTAATCGCCCATGCTCCCTCCTTCTTTCCCCTCAACCCTCACACAACCGGAGCCACCAGGCTGCCTGGATTTCTGCCGGCAACACCACTGCTCTGACGAGCTTCCCCAACCGATTCCGGCCACAACTCGCCGCGCCTCGCCTCCCACTGCACGCAGACTTGCTCCCCACCTCTTGGCGCATCTCCCAGTGCCGCTCGTTAGCCCGCGCGAGCACCATAGCCTCGGCTTCGTCATCACCCGAGCGCCACCGCCGTCTATCTCGTCTCCGTCGAGCTCTCCAGGTAAACTCTGACCAAGCCTTTCCCTCTCACTGATGCTCCCAGACTCGCGACCCTCGTGCGCACCTAATAGTGCCTCCACTTTGTCTTAGCGTGGTCCTAAACGTCGCCAGCGACGACAACCCGAGAGCACCGCCGCCCGCAGCAACTTCGGCGAGCAATCCCTCTGGAATTCGTGCGCCCCTTGACGAACAACCGCTACGTTGAGCTTCACCACAACCGCGCAAGCACGGTGAGCACCTCTATTCCCCCTCTTTCTTCCTGGTTCATCGGCAACGACACTGATAGAGCACGCGCCGCCGTCCGCCGCCGCTAGCGCCGCCGGTTTTTAGTCAAACGCGCTGAGCCCATTGGATCTAAATCTAGCGGCTGAGATTAGATTTAATTGAAGAGGTATCGTTGCTTCTGTGCCGCACAATCTCACTTAAATCCTGCGGTCCACAGAGCGCAATCCGCACGAACCGGTACTGGCGAATAGGAATAAGACACGTGGCCAGTCTATTTGAATAAAAACCAGAAAATGTTCTATTAGACTTGCAAACTTGTAAAATTCATAACTTTAGTTCAACACGTCCAAATTTTGCAAATTTTATATCAATGGAATCAGCAGAACAAGTACTTTGCAACCATGCACTTTTATTTAATGTTTTGCTTCTGTAAAATTGGTTGAAATTGCAGAAACTTGTGTAGGCTTATTTTGAATATAAAAATTGTTCTAGATATATTTTTGAGATGAAATCTTTGCAAAATGGTTTGTTTTGAACCTACTGACCATAGAAACCAACTCATGGATTTTAATATGTATTTGGTAAAGCTAAAGATTAAATCTTTGATTTAAAGCATTTCTAGTCAAATAAAAATATTGTTTATTTGTTGAAAACATTTTTTGGAGAAAAACCTTAGAGAAATGTTTTGATTTAAACTCTATGACCCCAAGCACCAGGTTTTATGATTTAAAAATGTATTTGGGGAACCCTATAAAGATTGTTACTTTGATAAAGGCATTTTCAACCACATAAAATATTGATTTGGTATTAGAATGGTTTATAAGTAAAATCTTTTGCAAATGGTTTTGCACTTTATTAATTGACCAATAGGTGTTTTCAAATGTTTATAACCTATTAGAAACCACTTTTCAAAATAAAACAATCTTTGGCATGCTTGCATGCATTGTTTTGTTTCTATTGTTTTGTTTCTATTATTTCTAGTCAAATAAAAATATTGTTTATTTGTTGAAAACACTTTTTGGAGAAAAACCTTAGGGAAATGTTTTGATTTAAACTCTCTGACCCCAAGCACCAGGTTTTATGATTTAAAAATGTATTTGGGGAACCCTATAAAGATTGTTACTTTGATAAAGGCATTTTCAACCACATAAAATATTGATTTGGTATTAGAATGGTTTATAAGTAAAATCTTTTGCAAATGGTTTCGCCACTTTATTAAATGACCAATAGGTGTTTTCAGATGTTTATAACCTATTAGAAACCACTTTTCCAAATAAAACGATCTTTGGCATGCTTGCATGCATTGTTTTGTTTCTATTATTTTATGTGATTGTTTGCTTGAATGGTAGATTGAAATATTGCTTGCTTGATTGAATTGTAGTGATTTGAAGAGTGTGAGTATTGAAATATCAAGGAGTGAAATTATATTCTCTACCAAAAAGGCAAGTGGTGCTTCATGATTTATTCCTATGTTTTTCAACTATGCGTTAGAAATATTTTGCTAGACTTGCATGGATATTTTGATCTACATGATATGCTTGGGAAATCCTGGTAGTTGTAGAATTGCTAGAAATATTTCTAAGTCTTATCAATGCCATGCTTAGCCTAGCTAGTAGCAACCAAGGGTGGTTATATATTCATGCTATGTGAAAATGTTTCTAAGTCTTTGGACTTGTGTTTTGCTTAATAAAACAACTAAGTGAATGAAACACCTGGTGGAATGGAAGGAATGGTTTTTGTTGAGTGGTTACACAAGGCCCATTTCTATGGTTTACCTTCTGTATCTCACTTGTGGAAAGCCACCCAGGAACAAGGGATTTGAGATTCCATATGCTAAGAAGCTTCTAGTGCAGCCACTTGGCAATATGGGCTCTGCCTGGATCATATAGGTTGCAATAACTTAGCCATTTGGACAGTTGGTGGTAGTGGGATGATAGGTTGGAGCGCGTTCATTTGGTCTAAGGGAAGGCTTCTGAAAGGTCCTGTCTTGGTGAAAATCAAGTCTTGTGGGGAAAGTGCACAACCTCTGCAGATGGAAGAATCTAAGTACTTAGCCATGTCCCTGGTATTGGACAACTTGAGCATCAAGACATGGAAGCTATCAAGAATCTCCTCATCCCAATTTTTAATTTAAAACTTGTGGTTGAACAAGGGTTGAAGGATCACCAATTTCTATTGGGAGATGCCTTGGGTGATTTTTGACAAACAAAAACTTAGTGTTTTTCAAATGATAAGGAAAATCTATTTTGAGCAAAGCAAGCCTAAGCTCCACTTAGCCAAATGCATATAGGTGATAGACTCCACTAAACTACCATAGTATCACTTGCCAATACAATACAAATGTATTTACCCTTGTGGCTGTAACTTATTATGTTGCAGGTTTGTTTGAAGTTAGTGAAGGTTAATGATTAGGATTACAAGTCTACAACCAACATGACTGCCTATGGCACTTTGAAGATGAAGGACCCCATGCTATTGTTATATTCTGCTGCATTGTAATGAGATAGCCAAATGAGCTATGTAAGATGTAATAAATTATTTTATTCCTGGTTATAAAGTTGTATTATGACCTTTGTTTCTTGATATTACATCTTAACTGTGGATGCTAGCTATTGATCTAGGGACTAGCATTGCAATCACAGGGATCTCTACCTTATTAAAGGTTGGGAACCTTACAATGCATGACTCGGTTAAGTGTTAACCGAGGCGATCGACTAAGAGTTAGTCGGATAAATCACTTATCTCGGATCGAGAAGAGAGTCAGACTATTTAAAGGATGATAGTTATTCGCCTACAGTCTGACAAGGTATATTGTGAGGCAAAATGGACTCGGACATACGTTGTATTGGAAAGGTTAGTCGTCATGACTCTTTGGTGCTTGGGAGTTGACACGTTCTACTAGGAGACGCTACTGACTTATCAATTGACAATTGGACTCCAATTGTGTCCAAGTTGCCATGAGCCTGCGGGGTCACACACTTAAGAGCGGGACCAAGTTTGGATTAGATCTGAACCGGAAATCTGGTTGGGTTCGACCCGAGCTGGATTTTGGACTGAGTCAGTGAGTCGTACCCATGGTGACTAATATTATATGGGCTTTAGTGAATGGGTCACGACTGAGTGGAGCCCATGTTCACTCCCTATATATAGTGGAGCGCAGAAACCCAGAAGTGTGATCGATTAGGTCATTCCATGTGTTGGAAACCCTAGCTCCTTAGTAGTCCAGCCGTCATTACGAACCTAGCAGTTCGCCGCCAGTGCTCCCCCTTGTATGTGTGGATACCATCATAGGTGTTGTACGATCAACACCAGGACGATCAGATTGGATTGGATCTTGAGGACTGCACTTCAGTCAACTGACGCGCCTCATCAGTAATCCGCAACTGCGCGTCTAGTTTTAATCCTCATGGTCTTCTACCTTAGCTAGATCTTGGGATCACCATGTTATAGGAAAAAAGTTTTGTTTTATCTCTGTGTGGCCCAACAAACTCCTCCTCGTTGTTGCCCTCTTGCTCTTCAGTTTCCCCCTCCACTCCGATACATATTCTTCGTTGTAGTACTACTTCCTCTATATACTATTCCGAACAAGAACGTATATACTACATACGGGTTTATTGGGATAATACGGACTTCAAGAAAAAAGTTTGACCATAAAATTTATCAATAAAACATGAGTTATATGTCATAAAAATTATACCATTGGATTAATATTTAAAAAGAACTTTCCAATGATATAATTTTTGTGACATATGATTCATATTTTGTTGGTGAAATTTGTACTCAAACATATTTCTTGGGCTCCGTGTTAGGCCAGTAAACCCGTATGGAGGGAGTAGTAATTATCTGTCAAAGTCAACAAATCCAAAATTTGATCAAATATATAGAGCAAATTACCAACATCTACAATATCTAATGTGCACCATATGAACATATATTTCATAATACTTCTATCAATACTTATTAAGGATTATAAACTTAAACACATTTTTCCATGTTATTGGCCAAATTTTCAATAATGTTCAAGATTTATGCTTATAATTGTGATATATAATGGCGTTGCCTCAATTTAATGAAAGTATCTCCAATTTGGATCTATAAGTGCATGATACCCTACTTGTTTAGGGTTTAATTATGGGTTGAAGGGTTTAGAGCTTTAGTATTTAGGGGCTTAGGGTTTAGGTAATTTTCAACAATGTTTAAGCTACTTTATGCTTTTAATCGTGGAATAGAATGTCGTTACCGTAATTTAATGAAAGTATCTCAAATTTGAATCTATAAGTGCATGATACCAGCTTGTCTAGGGTTTATTTATGGGTTGAGGGTTTTAGGGTTTAGGGTTTAGGGAATTTTCAATAATAATGTACAAGCTTTATGCTTATATTCATGGAATATAATAGTACTGCCGCAATTTAATGAAAGCTTCTCAAATTTTGATCTATAAGTGCATGATACATGCTTGGTTAGGATGTATGTGGGTTGAGGGTTAGGGTTTTAGTATTATTTATGGGTCTAGGTTTTAAGTTTTAGGGGTTGTTTAGGGTTGAGGGTTTAGGGAATCTTTTATAATGTTCAAGCTTTATGCCTATATTCGTCGAATATAATGGTGTTACCCTAAACAATAAAATTATCTGCAAATTAATTTGATATATAAGTGTGCATGGCAGCTACTTGGTCAAGCTTTAGGGGTTTAGTGTTTCGGGTTTTAGGGTGCAGGGGTTTAGTGTTTCAGGTTTTATGGTTTACTAGGGTTTAATAGTATTGAGGGTTTAGGGTTTTGGTTTTTTTTAAGGCAGTTTAGGATTTCGGGTTAAGAATTTTTTTCAATAATATGTCTGATCTTACGGTTAGGGTTGAGGGTTTAGGGTTTCTAGGGGTATATGTAGGGGGCTTATGGTTTAGGCTTTATTAGGGGATTAGGGTACTTTAGGGATTTTTCAATAATGTTCGAGCTTTCGTGAATTAGAATGACATTAGTATAGTTTAATGAAAGTATCTCAAAAATTGTTCTATAAGTGCATGATACCTGCTTGGTCAGGTTTTATGGTTAAAGGTTTAGGTTATAGGGCATTTTCAATAATGTTCAAGCTTGATGCTTAGATTCGTGGAATGGAATGGCGTTAGCGTAATTTAATGAAAGTATATCTCAAATGTTGATCTATAGTTGAATGATATACCTACTGCTTAGTCAGGGTCGTTTAGGGGTTTAGGGTTTCTAGGTTTAGAGTTTACGGAATTTTCAATAATGTTCAAGCTTTATGCTTATACGTGTGGAACATAATGGCATTACCGCAATTTAATGAAAGTATTTCAAATTTGGATCTATAAGTGCATGATACCTACTTAGATAGGGTTTAATTATGAGTTTAGGGGTTTAGGGTTTAGGGACTTTCAGTAATGTTCAAAGTTTCTGATTATATTCGTGGAAGAGAATGGCGTTACCACAATCTAATGAAAGTATCTCAAATTTGGATATATATATATATATAATTGTAGGATAAACCTGCTTGGTTAGGGTTTAATTATGTGTTGAGGGGTTAAGGGTTTAGTGTTTTAGTATTTAGGGTTCTAGGTTTTAGGTTTTTTGTGTTGTTTAGAGTTTAGGGAATTTTCAACAATGATCAGGCTTCATGGTTATATTTGTCGAATAGAATGTTGTTTACCAATTTAATAAAAGTATATCAAACTTTGATATATAAGTGTGCATGTGATAACTGCTTAATTTGTCAGGGATGAGGAGTTTAGTGTTTAAGGTTTTATGGGTTTAGTTTTTCTGGTTTTAGGGCTAGGGGTTAGGGTTTTAGGAATTTTCAATGAATTTCGAGCGTTATGCTTATATTCGTGGAATAGAATGACTTAGCAACAATTTAATGAAATTATAACTCAATTTTTGATCTATAAGTGCATGGTATTGATGGGAATATGCCCTGAGAGGCAATAATAAAGTGGTTATTATGTATATTCCAAGTATATGATAGATGTTTATTTTGCATGCTATAATTGTATTAATACGGAAACGTTCATACATGAGTGTTTAATAAACAAACAGAAAGTTCTTAGTTATGCCTCTTTTATAAACTAGCTCGTTGATTAACAAGATGATCAAGGTTTCCTGCTCATGGACAATGGATGTTGTTAATAACGAGGTCACAACATTATTGGAATGGTGTGATGAAAATTCATCCAAAGTATAGAATTACGATCAAAGTCATTGAGTTTGTATTGCTATAACATCATACGAAGTAATCCTAATCCTTAGACCATGAGATCATGTCAATCACTAACACTCGAAGAGTATCTTGGTAACATCAAACGTCACACCATAACAGGGTGATTATAAATATGGGTTCAATACTACTAAAGTGTTATGTTGAGGCCCATGGATCGAGAGTGGAATTTGTCCATCCCGATGACGGATAGATATGCTCTGGTCCCTCTCGGTGATATCACATTGATTAGCTTGCAACAAAGTGATTTGATCACTAGAATTTTATATCACGGGAACGAGAAAAGAGTACATGTCAGTAACGAGATAAAACTAGGTATGGAGATACCGATGATCGAATCTCAGACATGTAATATATCGCTAGATAAGGGATTAAGATACTAGAGTAAAAGGTTCTCACGATCACAAGAAAGTCATCGTTGAATGTGTGGGAGTCAGTATGGATCTCCAGGTCCCGCTTCTGATTATTGATCTAAGAAGGGTCTCGATCATGTCCGCATTATTCGCGAACCGTAGGGTGACACACTTAAGATACACCGACACCATTTGGAGCAAATAGTTTCATGCTGAAAAGAATAACAAAGCGCAGGAATTTATTTCACTAGATACTGAAACTGGTTTCGGGTGAAATTGCAGAAAGTGTTTCTGCATGTGAAATGAAATACTAGAAAGGGGTTATATGTGAATGTTTTCATTAAAGTAATTGACAAATTCTGAATAAATAAGAGGAGTTTTATTTAAAGAGAGTTTGCATTAAATTTGGTGGAAATTTAATGGGAATTTGAGTGGAATTTTTTGAGTGGAGACTTGAAGGGCAAATTGTGAGTGGAGCTTCCACCCACATGAATGGAGGGAGGGCAAGGGGGAAGACCCATGCACCGGCCACCCCCTCGGGGTTCCCCCTCCTCCTATAAAAGAAGCCTCCCTCCGTACTTCTCACTCACACCTCCTCGTGAACGATCTCTCTTCCCCTCTAGTTTTTATCCCCCATGGTCTCGGACTAGCGAGATACATGTTCTGGGTGGCTTTTCGGCAAGAAAGAGTTTTTCTTCTGCTACATATCTGGAGAGAGGAGGCGGAGTTTGCTCAGTGCCTCGGACGTGTGTGCGAGCACAGATGCGCCGCTGATTTGCGGTGTTAGGACTTCCTCTCGATCTTGAGATCAGCAAGAGTTCGTCTACATCAACCACGAGTTCAACCTCGTTAAGCTTTGTTGGTCTTCAAGGGTATGTTCTCTACGGATGTATATCCGCCTGTTTCTTGTATCTAGTAGATAGATCTTGGTACATAGTTGTTCGTATCGTAGGAAATTTTTGTTTTCTATGCTACGAACCCTACAGTGGTATCAGAACCAGATCTATGCGTAGATGCTTTGCACGGGTAGTACACATATGTATATATGGGAGATGATGATCATGTTATTGCTTCTTAGTTGTACTTTGGATATTGGTGGCATAGTGGGATGAAGCGGCCCGGACAAACTTTACACGTCCTCACACATGAGACATGTTCCACGCTTGACATGCAACTAGTTTTGCATAAGTGTCTAGCGGGTGTCTGTCTCTCCTACTATAGTAAATATCTAATTTGCAATGAGTTGTCAACAATTTGGTTATCATCATTGTGGTGCATGTTCGTAGGTAAGAACGGTTCTCTCTTCAAAATCCCTAATCCACGTAAAACTTGCAATGGATAAATTAGAGGCGTCTACTTTAGATCGTTGCTGGGCTAGTGTCCTGATATGGTGATGTTGTAAGTAAAAGTATAAGTCGGTAGTCTTACAACACACATAATGTGTAAGTTCCATAGACCATGGCCTTACACATAAAGGAATGATGAGGACCATACCACGATGCACATGCTTGTTGCATCTTATATTGCTTGTTTGGCATTTTATTAGCATAATAATATGATCTCTCATTTAGATATCAAGATAAAAATGTGTTCTCCTTTAAGTATGAACCAATTATGTTTCATCGCTCCAAGATATCACGTGATGATCGGGTGTTCTTGGATCCACGATCATATTTCGGGTTTAAGACAGTTTACACACGTGAATACTAAGGTTCTTACTTGGCGAGCCTAGCATGTACAGAAATGGCCTCGGAACACAGACCGAAAGGTTAAGTATGAGTCATATGAAAGATATGATGCCCATTTGATTCTCACCTTTGAAGCTACACCGACTCACGTGATGATCGGACTTGGTGTACTGGATTTGGTTCATGTAATCACCAAAAAGGCACGAGGGATATAGTTTTTGAGTAGGACTTCATTCTTAATTTGTATTAGTTGAACTCAATCTATCATAAACTTAGTCTAAACTTTACAAATTCTGTTGTAGATGGCACCACCTGCTTTTAATTTCAATGTGTTCATGGAGAAAGAGAAACTTGCAACGAACGGTAGCAACTTTACCGACTAGGCCATGAATTTGAGGATTCTCCTCACTGCTGCACAAAAGCAGTATGTGCTAGAAGCGCCTCTAGGCCCCCTACCGTTCGATGATTCCCCTGACAAAGAAAATAATGTTTATCAGACTCGTCAGGAGGACCACAACTTAGTTCATTGCAGCATATTGTATGGGCTAGAGCCTGATCGTCGAAATCATTTCGAAAACGGCAACGCTTTTGATACAATGGGTGAGTTCAAAATGATTTTCGACACCCATGCCGCTGTAGAGAGTTATAATGCTTTAGAAAAGTTCTTTAGCTGCATGATGGAAGAGAACAGCTCCGTAAGTGAGCATGTACTCAAGATGTCAGGTTACGCCGATAAGCTTGTGTCCTTAGGAAGAATGATTCCCATTGACTTAGGCATCCATCGTGTTCTCCAGTCTCTGCCACCTAGCAATAAGAGCTTCTTGATGAACTATAACATGTAAGGCATGAAGAAGTCTCTCCCCGATCTTCTATCAATGCTTAAAACTGCAGAAGTGGAGATCAAGAAGGAACATCAAGTGTTGATGATCAATAATACCACTAGTTTCAAGAAAGACAAGAAGGGTAAACAGAAGGGAAAGAAGGGCGGCAAGTCGGTTGCCGTGCCTAAAAAGAAACCCTGAGTTGGACCTAAGTCTGATACTAAGTGCTATTATTGCAAGGGGACAGGCCACTGGAAGCGCAACTGCCACAAGTATTTGGCAGACAAGAAGGCCGACAAGGCAAATAAAGGTATATATGATATACATGTTATTGATGTTTACTTGACTAGTACTCGCAGTAGCACCTGGGTATTTGATACCGGTTCAGTTGCTAATATTTGTAACTCGAATCAGGGCTGCAGAACAAGCGACCATTAGAAGGGGGTGAGATCAAGATGTGTATCAGCAATGGATCAAGCATTGATGTGATCGTCGTCGGAATGCTACCTATCCACTTACCATCGGGATTAGTTATAAACTTGAATAATTGTTATCTGGTGCCAGCACTGAGCATGAACATTGTATTCGGATCATGTTTGATGCGCAGTGGTTATTCATTTAAATCCGAGAACAATGGTTGTTTGATTTATATGAATGAAATCTTTTATGGTCATGCACCGATGATGAATGGTTTATTTCTGTTGGATCTCGATAATAGTGTTATACATATTCATAATGTTGATGCTAAAAGGATTAAACTTAATGATGATATATCCACATATTTGTGGAACTGCCGTCTAGGTCATATTTGCGTTAAATGCATGAAGAAGATCCATCCGGATGGACTTTTGGAATCACTTGATTTCGAATCATTTGATACATGTGAGCCATGCCTTATGGGCAAGATGACTAGAACGTTGTTTTCCGGTTAATGGAACGGGCGATAGATTTATTGGAAATCATACATTCTGATGTGTGTGGTCCAATGAGTGTGTCGGCGCGAGGTGTATATCATTATTTTGTTACTTTCACGGATGATTTTAGTAGATAAGGTTATATCTACTTGATGAAACAAAAGTCTCAAACCTTTGAGAAATTAAGGGAGTTTCAGAGTGAAGCGGAAAATCATCGTAATAGAAAGATCAAATTTCTACGTTCCGACCGTGGAGGTGAGTATCTAAGTTACGAGTTTAGCACTCATATGAAAGAGTGTCTAATAGTTTCACAACTCACACCTACCGGAACACCACAGCGAAATGGTGTGTTGGGACGCCGTAATCGTACTTTACTAGATATGGTTCGATCTATGATGTCTCTGATGGACTTGCCACTGTCATTTTGGGGTTATGCACTAGAAACTGCTGCACTCACTTTAAATCGGGCACCATCTAAATCCGTTGAAAAGAGACCATATGAATTGTGTTTTGGAAACAAACCTAAGCTGTCATTTCTTAAAGTTTGGGGATGCGATGTTTATGTGAAGAAACTTCAACCGGATAAACTCGAACCCAAAGCGGAAAAATGCATCTTCATAGGATACTCTAAGGAAACTATTTGGTATTCCTTCTATCACAGATCCGAGGGCAAGGTTTTCATGGCCAAGAATGGATCCTTTCTAGAGAAAGAGTTTCTCGCGAAAGGTGTATGTAGTCGGAAGGTAGAACTCGAAGAGGCTGTAGAACCTTCTCTTCATAATATGGTGAGTAGCGCAGCACCGGAAGTCATTCCGGAGTTGGCTTCACCAAATTAGGAGGGAACTAATGATAATGATCATGAAGCTCCAAAAGAGAATACTATCAAACCTTTTAAGTCTAGCAGGACGCGTGCAGCTCCCGAGCTGTATGGAAATCCTGTTATGAATTTCATGGTCGATGAAATTGATGAACCTGCGACGTATGAAGAAGCGATGATGAGCCCGCATTCCAACAAATTGTTAGAAGCCATGAAATCCGAGATGGAATCCATGTACGAAAACCAGGTTTGGACCTTGATGGACTTACCTCACGACCGAAAGGCCGTGGAGAATAAATGGATTTTCAAAAAGAAAACTGATGCTGATGGCAATGTAACCGTCTATAAAGCTCGACTTGTCGCAAAGGGTTTTCGACAAATTCATGGAGTGTAACACCCTCGCCTAATAAGGCTGAGTTCATGTGTATAGTGCCAATCCCTGGATCGGTTCACTAGCACACATAGTACAAAATTATACCAAATATAACTGTGCATCATAAATACAACGAATATGATCCAGAATTTACATTATATTACACAAGTACACAGTAGAGACAATTACAAGGTAGATCTCCATACTTCAAATGTGCCACAGGCGAACAATTGTTGAGTGGAGTCTCGCGACCTATGAATGATCACTCAGATACGATATAACCTGCAACATGAAACGTAGCAGCCCCGAAGGGTCAATACATGGAATGTATGACAAGTAGGCTAAAGTGGTTAACAACAGATCTATCAGCTACATGCTTATTTGGCTAGGTGGAGTTCAGGGTCATTTGCATAAATCAATAGTTTTATCTTAACATTTGTAACAAAGTAGTTTTCCAATACGATAAATAGGACACTCTGGTTCACTCTCAGGTGCTCCTACCAAATTATGTTCACCCAACAAGTTTTAAGTAATTAAGAAATAAGGATGAGCGAGAATATGTCATAGCATCAGTATCAGGTCGCTCAAATTATCCATAACCGGGACAGGACTAAGTTCTTAGTTTAGACACCCTGCAGGGGTTTATAAACTTTACCCATGTGACATGGCCAACCCAGATCAGACCACCACACTCATATTGTGTGATGATAGGGAGAAGTCCAAGACGATACCATTCGGGAAGAGCTTCCCAAACCCATCCACGCACCGTACCAACCTACACTATTCTACATCTCTGGCTACGTAGGATTCGAGTCGCCACAACCTACTAAGTCCATCCAACCGCCCATTTCATTATTGGCACATGGTTGCACACGAAAGCTACCAAACAAAGAAACCAATCCTTTCTCAGTATCCCTGGGCAGAATTACCCACCATAAATCCACACTCGATGACCCAATAAATGTCATTCCACTCAGGTGGTTCATTAAAACATATTGGTTTATCATTTAGCAAAACATAAGCCTTTCAAAACATATAACTTTTCATGATGTGATTCCCTTCCTCGTCTAAATAGCATAGCTAAGCAATCTACCAATACGAGGGCTCATAAAAAAGGAATATTAGGGAATAATATGGGACATAGCATAGCATATACACATCAATTCCTACATATGCAATTCTACAAAACAACTACAATGCATAGGAAAATAGTAGGACATTTATGACCAAGATACAACCACTTGCCTTTTGTTGTAGATGTAGTCGATTATATAATCCTCACAATCCTCATAGATATAATGGTTGCACTCGCCATAACCATAATACTTGCAATCATAGTAGTTGCAAACATAGTAGTCGCACTCCTCGCAATCTAACGTTTGAAGCAAGCACAACAACACATCATAAAAAAATTACAACCATGCAACAATGCAATAAAACAATGATGAGCAAATGCATGCATGACATTTTAATAAGTCACAATGGTTGTATTTAGTTATCTCAACATTATTAGATCACATGATGGATGTGGAGAATCATTCAATGCATTAAAGCATTTATTATTAAAGCTATATGGATTTAATATGGTTTATCTCAATTTAATTCAACTACTGTTGTTTCTATTTTATTAAATTGTGAATTAAATGCTACTGGATAGGTAATGTAATTTATAACCAGTAGCAATTTGAATCACCAAAAAAGGAGTTACAGATATTTTTTTATGATTAAAACACTATTGCAATGAGTTTAAAGTTTTATGCATGCATTTCTATTTTAACTGTACCAAATAATTTGGCACGAAATTTCTCTAGATAGCTATTGTAAATACAAAACTATAGCAATTGGTTTCACTAATTTTGGAGTTTTGGTTAATTTTCTATGATTTAAATACTAGTTAAAGGGTTTTAAATCATTTAAATTATTTCCTTTGACAACAATTATATCTAAAGCCAGATAAGTGTTCTACATGAATCAAGGATTCCATAGACATCTTATTTGTATTTTTATGATCTATAAATATTTTAATATGATTTATTTACTCCAAATAGGCCATTAAACTATTTAAATTATTGCATTAAATATATACTGTCAAAGTTGGATGTATCAACATAGTAATATTCTACATATTTTTATGAATACATACATATACTATTTTCTAAATTTAGACTTACAGAACTCTAGATATGATTTTTGCAAGATTTAATCATTTTATGACTTTTATTTCTATTACTGAAATTGCAAGGCATATTTCTGGGAATATCCCCGCGACGTGGCGCACTCTGATTCACTGATACCTCTTCGTTTAAGTGACTGGTTCAGCACCGCCGGATCAGGATCAAACGGTCGACGTGCGGTGGCTCAGGCTCAGGCTCGGCGTCAGCTTCTCCTGAGCTTGGCTTTAGCCGGCTCCATCACTGGCTCGGCTCCATCTGATCTAGGCCCTCCAGATCTGATCAAACGGTGTTGGTTGATGATGGCGAGCTGGCGGTGGTGACGACGATGGTGCGTGGCAGCACGGCGGTGGACGGCGCAGACAAGTGGCTTTAGCGGCGTACCGTCGGTCTCTGGTCGCGGGAAGTAGCGGACTACATAGAGGAGATCGAGGAGAGATATCTGGTGTCCTCGGCGTCAATTCTCTCTTCTGGTTACGGTGCGGAAGGTGGCTGAAGGTTCTCAGGTCACCGTGGGCTCCCGCGGCGTCGTGCCCTCTCTGTGGTGTTCTTGCGAGACAGGGAAGGAGGTGATGCGGCGTGTAGGATCAAGAGGAAGAGAACCGAGAGGGATATGGGGGACGGGGGCGATGGAACCTCGAGCTCTAGGATCGATCTGGAGGTTCTACCGGCGGCGGCTCTAGTGAGTTCGAGGGCCGCTAGGTTCGCAAGATTGCGAAAAATCACACGAAAGGGAGGGAAGGTGGTTTATATGGGGCTAGTTCCGTGGCGGAGGGGTTGGGATTCGAACAAATCCATCGGATTTTGCAGGATTGCAATCGGGATTTGCCTCTGTTGGGAGTTCTTCCCATCCACAACAGGAGGAGGAAGATGACGGGTGGGCCCCGCGTGCTAGAGGTAGAGAGGAGGAGGGCTACTGCGGTCATTCTTGGGCCTTAGCGCTTCTTTGTCTTGACCAGCTGGCACAAGACGACACGTGGAACGGGCCGGCTCTGCTGGCCCGGTTAGATAGTATAGGTTTTTTTCCCTTTTGTTTTTATTCTTTTTTATTTCTGTTTTCTTTTATAGTTTTTGATTTAGGTCTCCAAATTGAACCATTTAAGTTTCTAAAATTTGTAAAATCACCACAATACTTTTAGGATACTTTCTACATTATTTTTTGTTCATCTATAATTTACCAACCAAAGAATATTTAGTTTGGTTAAAATGGCATTATTATTATTTCTTATATTAAATATAAATTTTGCATTTTAGCTCCAAATGGACTTAAATAAATTTCTATGGTTTTCCAAAAGTGTCCTCTATCAAAGTACGCTATTTTTGATTACTCTCTCTCAAAGTTTATTGTGGACAAATCCATAGCCCTTAGGTTGCACTTAGAATGGGGAAATTCCATTTTGGGGTTTTTGTATTTCTTTTGGGCAATACTATTATCTCCTTGGGGTAAAACGCAATGACCTTATGTATGCAACATGATTTTGAGTTTTGAAATCTTGCACACCAATTTCTACAATTAGGAATTAATCCATGCCCTTTTGCCTATATGGCTACTTAGGTCATAACAAAATAATATAAGGTTTTGAAATCAAGATTGAGAGGATTTTCTATTCAAAAAGTTTCTTCTCTTTGAGAATTTTCAAAAAAGTCAACAATCAAACAAACTTATTTTATTTATTTCACATTCCAAAATTAGGAGAATTTTGGGATATGACAAGGAGTTAACTACGATGAGACATTCTCTCCCGTAGTGATGATAAAGTCAGTTAGGATTATGTTAGCAATTGCTGCATATTTTGACTATGACATATGGCAGATGGATGTCAAAGCTGCGTTCCTCAATGGCAACATTGAAGAAGAGTTGTATATGATACAACCAAAGGGTTTTGTCGATCCTAAGGATGTTGACAAGGTATGCAAGCTTCATCGATCCATCTATGGACTGAAGCAAGCATCCCGGAGTTGGAATCTCCACTTTGATGAGGTGATCAAAGAGTTTGGATTTGTCCAAACTTATGGAGAGGCTTGTATTTACAAGTGACTAGGAGCAATGTGGAATTTCTGATATAATATGTGTATGACATATTATTGATCGGAAATGATATAGATCTTTTAAACAGTGTTATAAGTTATCTAAACAACAAATTTTCAATGAAGGACCTAGGTGAAGAGTCATACATATTAGGAATAAAGATCTATAGGGATAGATCTAGGCGCCTAATAGGGCTATCGCAAAGTACATACCTTGATAAGATTTTAAAGAAGTTTAAAATGGACGAAAGTAAGAAGGGGTTCTTACCTATGTTGTAAGGCAAGACATTGAGTCAGACTCAAAGTCCGGGTACGGCGCAAGAAAGAGAGATAATTGACAAAGTCCCCTATGCTTCAGCCATAACATCTATAATGTACGCCATGCTATGTACAAGACCAGATGTGGCACATGCTATTAGTTTGAATAGTAGATACCAATCTGATCTAGGATCGGAACACTGGATAGCGGTCAAGAATATCCTTAAGTACTTGCGAAGAGCTAAGGATATGTTTCTTGTGTATGGAGGTGAAAAAGATCTCGTCGCTAAGTGTTATATCGACGCTAGCTTTGACACTGATCCGGATGACTCTAAGTCTCAATCCGGATACATATTTCTCA
The DNA here is from genome assembly GCA_023614405.1 of Avena insularis. NCBI lineage: Eukaryota > Viridiplantae > Streptophyta > Magnoliopsida > Poales > Poaceae > Avena > Avena insularis. Next base: position 272,176,991 of record CM042697.1, read on the forward strand.
TGAATGGTGGAGTGGTTAGTTGGAGGAGTTCCAAACAACCCGTGGTGGTGGGATCAACAATGGAGGTCGAATATGTTGCTGCTTCGGAAGCGGGTCAGGAAGAAATTTGGATGAAGGAGTTCATAATCGAACTAGGTGTGCACTGTCTACTCCGTTGGAGGCTCCGTCTTCGCCGGCGGACCTGGTAGCATCTCCCTCAGCACTGTCTTCTCCCGCATCGGCACCAATATCTCCAACAGCGGCACCAACTTCTTGTGCACCCATATCTCGAGGAAATGTATTCTCCAGTGGTAGCATCATATAACAAGACTGTGAGTACTCGTAAACTCATTACGATGCATGCAGGTGTAAGTAGTTTGCTGTTTTTTTAGTTTCTATGTACTCACTCGGATCCAAATTTTAATGGACTCAACTTTGTCTAAATACATATGCATCTTTTCTAAAACTGTTAGCTACTAGTACGAATAACTTTGAACATTGACCGTTAGATAAAGAATGGCAAATCCCAACATTTTCCACAATGTGTAGCCAAAAGCAGTTCCATATTTGCCTTTTGGATTTTTTAACTAGTTCCTTACACTGTGGAGGTGGTTCCAAAATGAGGAAAAGAGGGAACCGGAGCAAGAGGGTGCTCCGATGCCAAATGTGGTTTCAAATTGCTTAGCCAACCGTATGTGTGACATGTGTCCTCTGCTCTCACATCTTGACAGAAAATAAGGCTATTCTTGTCAGCGGTGGGACCGCATGATGCATAAATTTAGAATAGCTACATTGTGGAGCTCTAGCCAAATTGCATGGTGAAGCCAAATTCAGTTTTTTGTCAGATTTAGCAATAGCAACATTGTGGCTGCCCAACTTTTTCTAGATACGCACTAGTATGAATAACTTTGAACATTGATCGATGGATCAAGACTGGCAAATCCCAACAATTACATATTATAATTTTACTCATGATATGTCATACTAGTATTTATAATATGTAGTATTATTTATAACTTGCCACTTGTTTACAAGTACACAAGATGATTGCAAAAAAATTAATCACCTATGCTATGAAGCTAAAAAAACATATCAGTACTCCGAAGTCTGAACTTGTGCTATAGTTTGATTTTTATGTTGTTGATTCATACCGTGCTCAACTTTATGTAGGACTATGCTCTCTTCAACTTCGATGAGCAACTGCCTTTTACTACTTTTGATTGGGAATCTACCCCATTCCCCTATCTTATGTTCATAATTGAGAGGAACACACTGGCCAAAAAGCCAATGGTGTCCGACGGGTGTCTTAAGGCTAGGTTACATATAGCGAAAGCGCGAGGGCCATGCCGCCCTAAAAGGGTTGGCCACCAATTGGACCCTCCTCAACCCTCTCTCTTCTATGTGCAACTCGACGAATAAGACATGTACATGCTAGTCATCCCCAACAAGTTAAAGAAGCGCTTGAAGGGGATTGTCAAGCCTGTCATGCTAAATACTTGCCCTGAGTGCGGCTGGTCTGTGCACATCGAGCGCGATAAGAACAGTGATAAGCTTGTCTTCAACGAAGGTTGGTTATGTTTTGTAAATGGGCACTAACTTTAGGTTAATGATATCCTGATGTTCAAGTTAATATATGATTCCACGTTTAAGGTGGATATCTATGACCATAACACCTCCACCAAGAGACTGATCATTTGTGTTGTGGTAAGTAGCAATATGCTCAAATTTAGTATTGATTGTTCCACGACTGATGATCATATGTGAGGTCATTGGCCATGTTTTACTTGGGTGGTTTGTACAACGATAATGGTTTTTGTTGTTTGCTTGATTGATCTCATTACTAGGGGATTATGGGTTTGTTAGATGTATTTGTTTAGGTATTATTTTGCAATTCGATCTGTAGTAGATCGATTAATTACCTCATTGAGGCCAAATTTTCTATAGTGTTCAAGCAAGAAGCTCAAGGTTGGACATAAGCAGACAAGAGAGAAATCGGTTGCCACCCTGATGCAAAGGCCACTAAAGCAGGATGGGTACGCCCATTGGGAGAAGACCACTGTTAGCTTCGACTACGTGTTGAGTGAATCTGGGTTAAATATGCTTTCCATCCCCAGTTTATTTTTGCCTGTTTTAAGGGCGAGTGTCCTCCGAGCATCAAGCGAAAGACCTCCACTTCCTGCATCTGGGATGTCGACCTGAAGGAGGAAGATGGCAACATACTCATGAACGCAGGATGGCAAGAGTTTGCCAACGCACATGCTTTGAAGAAAGGAAAGCTCCTGGTATTCAAGAAGCTTACCACCAGATCCTTGAAAGTAATTTTATTTGATAAACATTGCTGCGAGAAGATGATCATATGTGTAGGTTATCACCCATGATCCACCACTTAAGAAACAATATGATTCATAGTTGTATTAAGTTGGTGCATGTTCGGCTCTGATCGCAACTGTTTTGTATAGAGGCGGTCTAAGTATACCCCTCTCTTTGACGTACTCGATGTTATAAATATTTGTGTGGCCTGATTATTTAAGAGTATAATATGGTCTCTCTTTTCTTTGTAATCATGGCCTTGTTACAACTATTGAATTTTAATGTGTGCATTGCTGAATCTGCTAATTATTTTGGTCCATAGTCTATGTATTGCTGAATCGGTCACTTTGAAATGTTGTTGAATATGTCAAGTGCTGTTGAGTATGAACTGGGAACATGTCAATGTTTTTTATCTTATTATGTACTGCTGAATCTCTCTAATGCTACTGAATCTTTCAAATGTTTTGTCCTTTCTATTACTAAAATATTTTGTAGGGCTAAAATAAGAATTTAATTCTCTCTGTGCTGCTATTTAATTTTATGTCTCTTTTGCTGAATCGGTCACTTTGAAATGCTGCTGAATCTGCTTTTGAATATAAACTTATAATTTGTCGATATTTTTCTATCTTATTCTATATTGCTAAATCTTTCAAATGCTACTGAATCTGTCAAAAGTTGTGTCGTTGCTGCCTGGCTATTTACCATAGAGCTTTTGCCTTTCTATCATCAGAATCATTGGATGTGTTTTGGACAGAGATGAGAGGGGTAAAGATACAACATGATTTGTCATTTGGATATCAGTCTAGTTTTGGCCCGGGCGGAGTGTGTGTCCCTCGTTCTTTAGGTTTTTCACATGAATATATCTGTCGAAAGAATTATCCCTTTTTTCCTCATCCCATGGTCTTTTCTGCTTACCAATTTTTTTAGAATATTTTTCCCTCCCTTAGTGAGATCTTTGTTTCATGTCCCGCCTTAGCAGATGAGATAAAAGGTAGCCCATTCGGCCCCTGTTAGCCCAGAACATTTTAATTCACCCTTTAGGGGTCAGGGGAATGCTGAGCACTACCTAGTGAAATTAGAGAAAGGCCCATGAAGCATAGCCCTAAACATTTTAATTCGTCCTTTTAGAGGTCACTTCTGAGTACATCCTAGTGAAATTCGAGAAAGGAGCCCATGGAGTATAACGCATGTAGAATAGTCAAACTCTTTTTAGTCTAAATTTAGAATAAAAACTCTGCCTGCCCATATTTTTAAGAAACTACTCCATCATGTGGCATTTTATAAATTGAGATGCAAGGAGCAATGCCCTTATATATTTTAAAATATATGTACATGGACACAAAATATTTTTAAGAAGACTAATACATAAGGTGTAGTACTAATAAACATTTAATATTATCTTTTCTAAAATTATCTTTAGTGTAAAGGTAACGCACGCAGTTAGCATCAATTTAATGTGATGAATATATTTAGTTTGCATCCTGGTGTATACATATATATATCTTCGGTTTATATTTTCTACTTCTAGCAATTCGCATTATAGAGAGGCTTACTTCACGGACCCACCAAGTGCAGAGTCCATCGAATTTAATAGGCAGGTTTGAAGAAAAGGTAAATACCTCTACAGAGAGGCTGGCAATAGGGCCCTAGCAGCAAGACCATATACGACCGCTGCATCGAGCAGCGTTGCCAATGTTAAAATAACGGAGGCGGGCGAAAAAAGATCCATCAGGATTCTTTTACAGATAAACTGACACGTGGGACCCATGAGCGAGACATTATAAAGCTAATCCATCGAGCAATGTTGCCAAGTTCGAAACGGGAAGGTGCGAGCGAGAAAAAATTCCAACATGCACACGTTTCTTCTAATGAGAGGCTGTCATGTGGGCCCCAACAGCGTGACCAAACGGCAGATTCGTCGAGCAACGTCTAGTTCGTCAACATCCTCCGAGTTCAAATACTAGGCAACTTGTGTTATTATAGAGTCAAGTTTTTTGTACTCTGAGGCTGGCATTTGGACCCAGATAAACTGCTGCTGCATGTAGCACAAACTCGACCCAAAAAATCAGTCTAACTATACATTCAAAAGGAGGCTGACATGTGGGACCCAACATAGACACGCTTCCTACACGGAGAAAGCTGACATGTGGGACCCAGCAACATAGCAAGGTCAAAATAGTGGTCATGGAAATTTCTATTATTATAGACTAACGCTGACATGTGGGACCCAGCAACGGATATTGAGTAACATTTAAAAAAAGGATGATACGTGGGACCCAGATAAACTGCTTCTGCATCTAGCAATGTTGCCAAGTTAACATGCACATGTTTCTTTAAAATGAAGGCTGACATCCGGAACCCAGCCTAGACACATGTCCTGCACAGAGCAGGCTGACATCTGGGACCTAGCATCGAACCAAGGTCATAACAATGGAGACGGCCAAAAAAAGTCCATCATAGCACGTTTCATTTATAGAGAGGCTGACACGTGGGACCCACCAGCGAGAACTTATACAGGTGCTACATCGAGCAACGTTGCCAAGTTCGAAACAAGGAGGCGCGAGCGAGAAAAAAGTCCAACATGCACATGTTTCTTCTAATGAGATGCTAACATAAGGGACCCACCAGCCTAAATAAACGGCAGATTCTCCAAGCAATGCTATCAAGTTAATGAGATGCTGACATGTGGGATCCAAAAGCGTGACCAAACCGCAAATTCGTCGAGTAACTCTATCTAGTTAGGAACAGGGTAGTGCTAGAGAATAAAAAATTCAATCATATACACACGATTTTTCTAATAAGATGCTGACATATGGGACCCACCAGCCTAAATAAACGGCAGATTGGCCGAGCAACGCTATCAAGTTAACATGGAGGCGCGACCGAGGGTAAAAATCCATCATACACACATTTTTTCTAATGAGAGGATGACATGTGGGATTAGCTATGTGATTAAAATGTATATGCATCTAGTAACGCAATCAAGTTCGGAATAGGGTAGCGGGAGCAAAGGAAAAAAATTCCATCATACACACGATTCTTCTAATGAGAGGCTAGCATGTGGGACCGAGCAGCGCGATTAATGGCATACCAAGGGGAAAAATCATCATGGACACATTTCTTCTAATGTGAGGATGACATGTGGGGCCTAGCTGTGTGATTAAACTATAGATGCATCTAGCAGCGCTATTAGGTTCGGAATAGGGTATTGGGAGCGAAGGAAAAAATTCCATCATACACACGATTCTTCTAATGAGAGACTGGTATGTGGGACCGAGCAGAACAACTAATGGCAGAACAAAGAAAAAATCATCATGCACACATTTCATCTAATGTGAGGATGACATATGGGGCCCAGCTGCGTGATTAAACTATAGAGGCATCTACAAGCACTATCAAGTTCAGAAGAGGGTAGCGGTAGCAAAGGAAAAAATTCAATTCTACACATGATTCTTGTAATGAGAGGCTAGCATGTAGGACCCAGCATCGTGATTAACGACAGATAGATCGAGCAACATTATCGAGTTCATATCAGGGAGGCACATGTTGTGGATATGCTAGATGGGTGTCCCCATAGCATGTCTCTAATCCGGATAACTCCGGTGGCCCATAGTTGGTAGCAAGGTCCATGGCCTGCTGGGCGGCCAAGTTAGAAGGATCCTGAAGGGAGGCCCATGCCGGATAAAGGAAGGCTATGGAGGAGTCACCGACGTACCCTGGAGCCATGGAGTGCAAGACACATTAGACTAGTTGTGTACCGTGTAGGACTCTATAACTTGTCCAACTAGGACTTTGCCTGTAACCCTAGGATCTGGCGACTATATAAGCCGGACCTATGGGAGCCTTTAGGGCACCAATCAACTCATATCACGCACAGCGAACTGATCCCTGTAACCCGGGGTATTGGCATTATAGTGATTTATAGCAGGAGTATAGGATCCAGCCACCGTTGTGGGATCTGAACCTCGGTAAGCTGTGTTACCTCGTACCCTCCAACCTTCCGCCTTACCCCACGTCTCTAAACACGCTCTGTGAGGACCCCTCCATGGCGTACTCATCGACAATACCACGACATTTGGCACCCACCATGGGGCAAGACGCGCTTCAGGCTCTACAACGGGCGAGGTCCAAGCTCTTCGCGGGAATCGGCAAAACCGTAGCCATCATCCGCGTTCTCTTCTCCGGCAACATTCCGATCGTCCCTCCCGACGAGTTCTGGATCCCGGTGAAGACGAACCCCACCTCTTCATCGGTGAAACCGACTCGGGCACTAGTTCCCTAGAAGTTGGAGGAGCGTCAAGACCCTCACGGACCGCCTACGGGCAGGACACGTTCGTGGAAGGATCGAAGTCGGATCTCTCCTCGAAGTTTGCCGGCATAGATCAAAAAAATTCAACGCCCACCCACACCGCCATGTGCAGGATATAATGGTGGAAGATCGCTGCAAGTCCGCCAGCTTCACTCGTGCGTCTAGATAGTAGAGATCCAAGTTCATTGGTGTGGTGACTATCTTCGATCTGGCGTGTTGCGTTCAGAGAGAGGGTGAAAGTCCCCGCGATTACCTAGCCAGGTGGATCCGTATACGGGCCAACCTAGAGCATTACCCCAATGATGATGCCATCTATCACTTTGTGGAAGGACTGGATCGTGGTACGCTTCTCCGGCATACGCTAAGACGATAGCAGGTCGCAGGTCTCCTCACTTTCGAGGGCATGGTTCACACCGTCAACAACTACGCGGCACCTGAGGAAGCAACTCAGACAGCGCTCGTGCTCCTATCCGGAGCCCCTTCGCCTCATCCACCGCCACCTCCAGTCGTCGCCGCTACGGCCGCACCGCCGCCTCTAGTTATCTTCGCTGCTGTTGCACCACCACCACCCATCATCGAGCAAGACCCGACACCCTCCGACTCCGTCCTGGGCACGCTCTACGCCGACATCAGCGCTGACTCGGAGGAAATAGACTTCAGTCCGGAGGAACTCGACTCTGCTATGCAGGAGATGGAGGAGGATATCAGACGCGACGTGCAGGCCGACAACGCCATCACATCCCGAGAGGTGTTTGTCGCCATTGGGACCGTGATGGAGGAAGATCAACCCGAACAAGCTCCGCCTAAAGCGATGGACAAGGGTAAGGTACCACCTGTTGCTGCCGACAATGATCACGCAAAGTCCATACCCCCTCCGCCTAACCCAGCGCAGCAGCCGTAGGAACTCAACGTCGGTCCGAGTAACAACAACACCGCAAATCCGCCTCCTCTGGCATCTACTGCAGCTGCCCAAATCACTCCAGCTAATAGAGTGATGTACGACAACCTGCTCGTCGAGCCCATGACTGTGGCTCATATTCGGAACGTAGTCCAGCTTGACGAGAAGCGCCAGCAGCTGCTGGAGGAAGCGCAAGCCATCACGGAGCAAGGCGCAAAGCTATATCGAGATCTGGCCAATGCACATAAGTCAATAGAGAAAGCTAAAGCCATGGAGGCCGAGTACAAGACTCTGATCAAGCAGCAGAAGGCTAAGAAAGCTCCGACTCGCATCATCAATGATCCTGGTGTACGACGAAACCTAGGATGGGCTCCCTCGAAGCCGCCACAAGCAAAGCCATACATTGATAGTGAAGGCAGACAGGTCATGCCCACTCCTAAACTCAACTTAGCCGTCGCCAAGACCCTTCTGGAGCAGGATACATCACCCACAGTTGTGGAACAGGTCTATGACCTTGTGGCAAAGGTCGTGAAAGAACAGGAAAAGGCCACCTCTCAGAGGCTTGAGTCTGATCCAGCATATTGCCAGTCTAGCAATCCTAGGCTGCCAAGGGACAAATCTGTTGGTCCACACAGAGATAAAACAAAACTTTTCCCTCCAACGTGGTGATCCCAAGATCTAGCCGAGGTAGAAGGCCACGAGGTTTACCACTAGACGCGCAGTTGCAGATTACTGATGAAGCGCGTCAGTTGATGCAGTGCAGTCCTTTGCGATCCAATCGTCATGGTGCTGATCATACAACACCTCTGCTGGTATCCACACGTACAAGGAGGAGCGCCGGCGGTGAACAGCTACATTCGTTACGGTGGCAGGACTGCTGTGGAGCTAGGGTTTCCAACACATGGAATGACCTAACCGATTAATGATTAACCTTTCTGGTTTACGGTGCTCCACTATATATAGGGAGTGAACGTGGGCTCTGCTCGCGCGGCCCATTACTAAATCCCATATAATATTAGTCCCTGCAAGTCCGACTCACTGACTTAGTCCAAATCAGGCTCGGGCCCAACCCAACCACATTTCCAGTTCAGATCCAATCCAAACTTGCTCCCGCTCTTAAGTGTGTGACCCTACAGGCTCTTGGCAAATTAGACACGATTAGAGTCCGACTCTCAATCAATCAGTCGGTAGCGTCTCCTAGCAGATCTTGCCAATTCCCAAGTACCAAAGAGTCATGACGACTTGCCTTTCCAATGTGACTTGCGTCCGAGTCCCTTTTGCCTCACGATATACCTTATCAGACTATAGGCGAATATTTGTCATCCCATAAATCGTCCAATTATCTTATCGATCCGAGATAAGTGATTCACCCGACTAACTCTTAGTCGATCGCCTAGGTTAACACTTAACCGAGTCGTGCATGGCCATGCTTTCCGAATCATATCTCCGAGAGGGCCTAGAGAATATCTCTCCAAGTGGAGGGGCAAAATCCCATATTGGTTATTCACATCATGCAGCTTGATTCTCAGTAGACCCGAACTCTGCCTTTATAACTGCCCAGTTACGGATCAACGCTTGACAAAACATAAGTCGATGATCCTCAACTCGGATTATGCAATAACCTCATGTCTAAGGATTACATTGATTGAGATATACAAATGACAACTTGTTCGTTGTACCTCAATATGGGTCAATCTGACTCGCTAAACTCTTTAGCCGAATCTATGTAAGTTGGAATAGCATCTCCATGCCCATGACAAGTGGAACCGAGTCATCAAGCCAACTTTCACATTGGTCTAAGTTGTGTGTCCAGCACAACCTCAATGACCAAGGATATTCAGTACAAACAACATGAATGTATAGTTCCACAACCGAACCACATATTCAATGATACACATCATATGCTCATACAAGGACAACTTTATATCTTTATGAATACAATGGGAAATCTCATCATACATTATTGCCTCTAGGGCATATTCCCAACAGTCTCCCACTTGCACTAGAGTCAATCTTCCGACATCACATGTCTAAGCATCTAATGGCCATGGCTCTAAGGTGCACCTCATGCTTCGGCTGTGGTAATGGCTTTGTCAATGGATCCGCAATATTTGCATCTGTGTGTACCTTGCATAACTTGATATCACCATGATCCACGAACTGGCAAATCAGGTGGTACCGCATGAGTATGTGCTTGTTCTTCTGGTGTTGTCTAGGTTCCTTGGCTTGTGCAATAGCACCATTGTTGTCACAATACACGTCTAAAGGATTGGATGAGCCCTGAACCACACCAAGATCCATGAGGAAATTCCTCATCCAAACATCTTCTTTTGCTGCCTCCGAGGCGGCAATATACTCAGCCTCTGTTGTAGATGCAGACACAGTCTCTTGCTTGTAACTCTTCCAGCTAACAGCACCTCCATTTATAATAAACATGTATCCGGATTGCGAACGAGAATCATCAGAGTCAGTAAGATAACTCGCATTCGTGTAACCCTTTACACTGAGTTCATCTTCACCACCATAAACCAAAAACATATCCTTAGTCCTTCTCAAGTACTTTAGGATATTTTTAGACGCTGTCCAGTGGATTTCCCCAGGATCAGCCTGGTATCTGCTCACAACACTTAGAGCATATGAAACATCCGGCCTAGTACAAATCATGGCATACATGATGGATCCTACTGCAGAAGCATACGGAATCGCACTCATTTGACTTTACTCATTAGTTGTCGAAGGACACTGAGTCTTGCTAAGTTTTACACCATGGGACATCGGTAAGAAACCCTTCTTAGATGATTCCATGTTGAACTTCTTCAACACTTTGTCCAAATAAGTACACTGAATCAATCCAATGAGCCTCCTTCATCTATCTCTATAGATCCGGATTCCAAGGATGTATGTTGCCTCACCCAAGTCTTTCATTGAGAAACTCCTTTCCAATGGTTCCTTGGTTTCTTGCAACATATGGACATCATTTCCAATCAGTAATATGTCATCCACATATAAGATTAGAAAGTTTACTTTGCTCCCACTAAACTTCTTGTATAAACAAGAATCATGACCACTCTTGATGAAGCCAAACGATTTGACTACCTCATCAAAACGAATATTCCAACTCCGAGATGCTTGCTTCAAGCCATAAAAGGATTTCTGAAGTTTAAATACCTTGTTAGCATTAGCCGGATCAACAAAACCCTCGGGCTATATCATATACACGTTCTCGGTTAAATTTCTGTTAAGGAAAGCCATTTTGACATCCATCTGCCATATCTCATAGTCGAAATAGGCTGCTATAGCTAACATGATCCGAACCAATTTAAGCATCGCTATGGGCGAGAAAGTCTCGTAGTAATCAACTCCTTGAACTCGTCGAAACCCCTTCATGACAAGACGTGCTTTATAGTCGGAAACATTTCCATCCATATCAGTTTTCTTCTTAAAGACCCATTTGCACTCGACGGGTCTTGCACCGTCTAGCAGATCAACCAAGTTCCAAACTTGACTTTCATCCATGGATTTTAACTCAGATCTCATGGCTCCAAGCGATGACTCAGAATTAGATCCCATCATCGCTTCCGAATAATTTGTCGGCTCATGACAATCTAACAGTAACACATCACGAACACTTTGCAATCTCGCCGATCTTCAGAGTACAGTCTTGCTTCTCGGCTACTACCACGGCTCAACCTCCAAGGTTTTGCCGACTACTACTAGCCGGTTCCTCTCGAATTTCTTGAGCTGCACCGTGCTCCACTTACTCCCCGTAGAAACTCTTTCTCAAGGAAGACACCGTTCCGAGCGACAAACACTTTGCCCTCTTCTCGGTTGTAGAAGTAGTAACCCAAGGTTTCCCTCGGATACCCCACGAAAATACACTTATCCGACTTGGCCGTAATCTTTTCCGACTGAAGTCGCTTGACAAATGCTTCACAACCCCAAATCTTAAGAAAAGACAAAATCGGCTTTTTTCCTGTCCACATCTCATGCGGTGTCTTCTCTACCGATTTTGATGGTACTCTGTTTAGTGTGAACGCCGCTGTTTCTAGACAATAACCCCAAAATGATAAAGGCAGATCTGTCCGACTCATCATTGATTGTACCTTGTCCAACAAGGTCCGATTCTGCCTTTCCGAAACACCGTTCCTTTGCGGCGTTCCTGGAGGAGTAAGTTGAGGAACAATTCTACAACTTTTAAGATGGTCATCAAACTCATGGCTCATGTACTCGCCTCCTCGGTCTGACCGAAGAAACTTTATTTTCTTGCCGAGTTGATTTTGTTCTTCATTCTGGAATTCTTTGAACTTTTCAAAAGCTTCCGACTTATGTTTCATCAAGTAGATATATCCATACCTACTCAAATCATCAGTGAAGGTAATGAAGTACTCATAAACACCCCTGGTTGTCGTGCTCATCGGTCCACATACATCACTATGTACTAGTCCCAACAAGTCGGACGCCCTTTCGAAACTCTTTGCAAAAGGTGTCTTGGTCATTTTGCTGAGTAGGAAAGATTTGCATGTCTCGAACGACTCCAAGTCGAACGAAGTTAGGAGTCCATAATCATGGAGCTTCTTCATGCGTTTCCAACTTATATGACCAAGCCGACAGTGCCAAAAGTAAGTCAGATTCGTATCATTTGGTTTCAACCTTTTAACATTTATGTTATAAATAGACTCACCATCAAGATAAAAAATAAATAACCCGTCCTGGACGGGTGCAAAGCCGTGAAACATATCATTAAAATACAAAGAACAACCATTATTCTTGATATTCGACTCATAGCCTTAAATCATCAAGCATGAAGCAGAAATAATGTTTCGACTGAGCACTGGAACATAATAACAATTATTCAGTTCCATAATGAATCCAGAAGGTAAATGAAGCTGCATCGTGCCGACTTCCAAGACAGCAACTCTTGCTTTGTTGCCGACTCGAATATCAACCTCACCTCTTTCTACGCTCCTAGTTCTTACCAGTCCCTACAACGAGTTGCAGATGTGAATAACTGATCCAGTATCATATACCCAAGAACTATTAGGTGCATCAGCAATATATATATCTATAACATTGCAAACAAGTGTACCTGAGTCAAAAGTCATACCTCCACTCTTGGCTTTGTCGGCCAAATACTTGATGCAATTCCTCTTCCAGTGGCCATCCGCCTTGCAGTAGAAGCAAGTGGATCCGGCTGAAGGAGATGGCTTAGTCCCTGAGGAAGCGCTTGGGACCGGTCTGAGCACCTTTCCTCGACTTAGCCTTCTTCTTAGTCCAAGAACTCTTCTTGAACTTAGCCTTATTCTGCACCATCAACACTTGACTGGCGCCCTTCTTGAGATCCGCCTCTGCCTGCTTGAGCATCCCATGCAATTCAGTGAGCTTCTTATCCATACCATGCATGTGGTAGTTCGAAATGAACTGCCCATATGCACTAGGAAGAGAGTTCATAATTATATCCGTAGCGAACTCTTCACTAATGGGGTAGCCAAGCCTCTCTAGAGACTGCACATAACCAAGCATTTTGATCACATGCAGACTTAGTGGATCCCCATCCTTAAGCTTGCAACTCAACAAAGCCTGAGAGACTTGATACCTCTCAGTCTTCGCCTGATCCTGGAACATACTTTTGAGGCTTTCGATCATATCCTAGGTCTCAACATGCTCGAACTGCTTTTGCAAGTCCGGTTCCATGTGAGCAAGCATAAGACAGCTAATATCCGTGGACTCATCCTTAGCCCGACGGTAGGCATATGTGGTAGCGACAGTCGCATTCTCATTCGGCTCATCTGGAAGTGGGTTGTCTAGGACATGGTCCTTCTTTTCTTGTTTGAGAACAATTCTCAGTTTTCGATACCAGTTTGTAAAATTAGTGTCGTTTAGTTTATCTTTCTCAAGGATAGTTCTCAACGCAAAACAGGATATCTGAGAATGACTGCTACTTGGTGCCATGATCTACAACAGAAAAAATGCAAAACACTCCAGACATGTATTTATAAAAGAGCAAGCATATTAAACACTTTAATATTTTATGCTCCCACTAGAACCAACACCCCTCCGATGCTTACTTAGTGATTCAGGATCCTAAATAACCAAGTCGGCTAGTGAGCTTTAGCATCACCGCTAGCCGCCAAGTGATCTAGGTAGACAAATCCTTGTCAATCGCATCTCATACGACTCCTGTTGGACGGGTGGCATCACATGCCCAGGCTCCCATCCGACTTTTCCCCGAGTCCCACAACCGTTGTGATATACTCGTCTAGCTTAACGAGTGTTTCCGTAGTAAGAGTTCGACTCAAACCCACCTAGTTGGAAAGAATTGGCAGCACCTCAATTTTATGAGCCCACTACCAAAAATGACCGACTTGTGATGGTGCAAACACTGGCGGGAAAACCGACTAGACCTTCTTTGAGGGATTAAATTTTTACCGACTATCTAATAGAGGTAAAACAGAGACATAAGAATAACACAAAATAAAGCAATTATATTGTGAAATGGTATGGCTCCCTTCATGGCGATCTCCATCTCCAAAAAGCCTGTAATCCGACTCGTGCCAACTCTTGTCACTTGCCGTCTTACTCCATGTCGCCAACATGTACAATGCCTTGCTTGCCATCCGGGTTCTCCAAACAGCTACACTAGCTTAGTAAAGTAAATTAGAAGGAGAATCTGACACGCAGGTGGTTATACAATAATATGACAACACCTAGGCTCCAGCCGGCTGACAAAACCGTGATTCACAGATCACTTATGGATTACACACATACATCACATGCACATGAACCATACCATTCACAACTTCCTGCAAAAACAAGTTATGCATAGACACAATATCTACCGGCGTTGTGAAACTCGCAACGACATCTAAGGCGCTACGACAGGGCGAAGCCAGCGGTTGTTCGATTCGATCAAACTTTTTGATCTTCGATCCCCGCCTCTGGATTTACGTGTCACGGTCTACCCCGATGGCGGAAGCCGACCAGTAGGGGTATGTCATTCCACGACCTTAGTGGTATGATCACGGAAATCAGATTTACCATTCCCCGAGTACAGTTGATCCAATCAACCTCATACAAAACCGATCTATCTCATATATCGACCACCAAAACAGCACATAGATCTCATCTACAGCCAACCGCATATCACATATGCGACATCTCGAGCCTAAAACTAGAAGCTATCGCTCTAATACCACTGTTGGGCCACGCAGAGATAAAACAAACTTTTCCCTCCAATGTGGTGATCCCAAGATCTAGACGAGGTAGAATGCCACGAGGTTTACCACTAGACGCGCAGTTGCGGATTACTGATGAAGCGCGTCAGTTGATGCAGTTCAGTCCTTTGCGATTCAATCGTCCTAGTGCTGATCGTACATCAGCTCTACTGGTATCCACACGTACAAGGAGGAGCGCCAGCGGCGAACTGCTAGATTCATTACGGCGGCAGGACTGCTGTGGATCTAGGGTTTCCAACACATGGAATGACCTAACCGATCAACTATTAACCTTTCTGGATTATGGTGCTCCACTATATATAGGGAGTGAACATGGGCTCTGCTCTCGCGGCTCATTCACTAAAGCCCATATAATATTAGTCCCTGTGAGTCTAACTCACTTACTCAATCCAAATCAGGCTCGGGTCCAACCCAACCATATATCCAGTTCAGATCCAATCCAAACTTGCTCCCGCTCTTAAGTGTGTGACCCCGCAGGCTCTTGGCAACTTAGACACGATTAGAGTCTGACTCTCAATCGATCAGTCGGTAGCGGATCCTAGCAGAACTTGCTGATTCCCAAGAACCAAAGATTCATGATGACTTGCTTTTCCAATGCGACTTGCATCCAAGTCCCTTTTGCCTCACGATATACCTTGTCAGACTATACGAGAATATTTGTCATCCCTTAAATAGTCCAACTCTCTTCTCGATCCGAGATAAGTGATTCACCCGACTAACTCTTAGTTGATCGCCTCGGTTAACACTTAACCGAGTCGTGCATGGACATGCTTTCCGAATCATATCTCCGAGAGGGCCCAGAGAATATCTCTCCAAGTGGAGGGGAAAAATCCCATATTGGTTATTCACATCATGCAGCTTGATTCTCAGTAGACCCGAACTCTGCCTTTATAACTGCCCAGTTACGGATCAACGCTTGACAAAACCTAAGTCGGTGATCCTCTACTCGGATTATGCAATAACCTCAGGTCTAAGGATTACATTGATTGAGATATACAAATGACAACTTGTTCGTTATACATCAATATGGGTCAATCCGACTCGCTAAACTCTTTAGCCGAATCTGTGTAAGTTGGAATAGCATCTCCATTCCCATGACAAGTGGAACCAAGTCATCAAGCCAACGTTCACATTGGTCTAAGTTGTGTGTCCAGCACAACCTCAATGACCAAGGATATTCAGTACAAACAACATGAATGTATAGTACCACAATCGAATCACATATTCAATGATACACATTAGATGTTTATACAAGGACAACTTTATATCTTTATGAATACAATGGGAAATCTCATCATACATGATTGCCTCTAGGGCATATTCCCAACAAGATCTACTCAGGATGTCGGGTCTCAGACTGGTTCATCAAAGCGAAGACGGAGAGATGCACGCAATAGGAAGGATGCTATCCCCATATCCTCCGACCACGGAGGCAAGGCTCATCCTCATCGCCCATCTCCACCGCCCCGATCCCCCCGACATCACGAAGACCCCAAGGCTCACCATCGCACGGACATGCCTCCGCCAAGGCAAAGCGGCATCGTCATCCGCGATAACACGGAGCAGCCCCGTCATGGTGGAGAGCACAATCAAGGACACAAGAGCAGGTCGCGTCATGACCCTCCACGTCTAACAAGCAACCGCGACAAGCATGAGGCATCGCAGGAGGGTAATAGCAAGAAAGCTAACCCACCATCACCTCCGCCTCCGTCGCCCCCTAGAAGTCACCATGGCGGAGGGAGCCCATGTCGTTCACGCAGCCCATCTCTTGGCGGCAAGAAGAAAGATCAACCCCAGAGCCATACGACACACGTTCACGCTGGACAAGATTCACGAGGCCTGGGAAGGACAATACCTAGGACCACGTTGCTTTGGACCTGTAATATAGACCGCAACTTACCCCAAGGGTTTCCGAATAGACAAGACCATCAAGCCCTATGACGGCACCGCCAAACCAGCTATGTGGTTGCAGGATTATGGCAACACGGTGGAGATCGCCGGGGGTAACCCCAACGTTGTCGTCAAGTACCTCCCACTGATGCTGGCGGGTACAGCCCGTCAATGGATTGATGACTTGCCGGAGAAGTCCATCTACAACTGGTTGGACATGCAAGAAGCGTTCACCAAGAACTTCGAGGGTATGTATAAGCGTCCTTGTACTGTTAGCTATCTACAGCGGTGCGTGCAGGAGAAAGACGAGTCATCTCATGCCTACCTCTCTCGCTGGATGGATATGAAGAATTCCTGCATAGGAGTGCACGCTCAAACCGCCATGGCCGCCTTCATCGATGGGTTGGAGAAAGGAAAGTTGCTCTGACATAAGTTGAACTGCCTGCAGGACAATCCCAGGCTCGATCTCAACCAGATGATCGAACTAGCCAGTGAGTTTGCGGCTGCCGACGATGATGCTCGCGGCTCCCTACCGGCAACGGCCGTTCCAACACAAGATAAGAGGAACAACAGCACAAAGCAGAAGAACCCGCCAGAAGAAAAGCAAACCTCCGACATGGTCACCATGACATTTGCACGACGAGGTGATGGAGAACAGTGTGGCCGAGGACGGGGGCTGGCCGTGGGCAGCAGCAAGGTAGTGAAACTACCCCGGCAGCGCTCCGCGTTCCCCAAACATACGAGGAGTACCATGATATGCCATGCCTTGTACACCTCGATGCCAACAACAAAGCCACTCACACCAATCGTCATTGTAAGTTCGTCAACAACCTCAAGGAAGACCCGGAGTCCGGCTACAAGCAAAGTCAGAAGAACTGGCCGCGCGGAAAGGTCAAGGGGAAGAAGGAGGAGGAGGAGTCCAAGGATTCAAGTTACATGGACGAAGATGTTGACCCCAAGCACGTCGACAAGGGCGATGGCAAGGGAAGAACCCCTTTGAGAAGAAGGTTGTCGTCTACCACACTTTCCTTGGCACTCCTACTATCCGGCAATAGAAAATCTCCATGAGGATACTGATGGCCACCCTACCTCCATTTCCCTAGTACCTGCGCTGGTCGGAGATTCCAATCACTTGGGACAGGAAGGACCACCCAGACCTCATCCCTATGAAGAACCAGTATGCCACGTTCATCAACCCTCTGATTGATGGCAACGAGTTCACTAAATGCATGGTGGACAGTGGAAGAAGAATCAACATCATGTACCTGGATATGCTGCACAAGATGAACATGACGGAGGCCAAACTAAGACGGACTAGCACCATGTTCCATGGCGTAGTTCCTGGCCGGGAGGCTCGGTCCCTTGGGTGCATCACGCTTCAGGTCGCTTTTGGCGATGTTAACAATTACCGCTAAGAACGGATGACCTTCGAGGTGGTCCCCTTCAAGAGCGTGTACCACGTCATCTTCGAACGCGACATCTTCCACGCCTTCATGGCCAAGCCATGCTTCGTATACAACAAACTCAAGATACCCAGTCCAAACGGCATCATCACCGTATCTGGAAGCTTTACCAAGGCAAGGGACTGCGAGATTGGAGAAGCAGCCTTTGTAGAACCTGTCCTCTATAGCG
Source organism: Avena insularis (assembly GCA_023614405.1). Classification (NCBI taxonomy): domain Eukaryota; kingdom Viridiplantae; phylum Streptophyta; class Magnoliopsida; order Poales; family Poaceae; genus Avena; species Avena insularis. The sequence goes on from CM042697.1 coordinate 272,195,241, forward strand.
AAGAATTCAAGGAGATCTAGAGCAAGGTCGATGCCACAGAGATGCCAGCATCGAAGAAATAGATTTCTGACTCTGCCCCAGCCTTCAAGGCCGCCATCGAAACAAAGCCGGTGGAACTTGTGGTAGGCGATGCCTCCAAGACCACCGCCATTGGGACGAACCTGGATCCCAAATAGGAAAGAGCGCTCGTCGAGTTCCTCCATGAGAATAGGGACATCTTTGCCTAGCAACCTGCCGACATGAAAGGTGTACATAGGGAACTTGCCGAGCATAGTTTGAATATTGATCCAAAATGCAACTGGTGAAACAACCTCTATGATGCTTCGGAGACGAGAAGAGACGCGCCATAGGCAAGGAGATAGCTAGATTACTTAAGGATAGTTTTATCCGAGAAGTCCTTCACACCCGATGGGTGGCCAATCCTATACTTGTCCCCAAAAAGGGAACCAAAGAATTAAGAATGTGCATTGATTACACCAGCTTGAAAAAAGCGTGTCCCAAAGATTTGTTTGCTTTGCCTCGCATTGACCAAGTCATTAACTCGACGGCTAGCTTGGAACTTTTGTGTTTTCTCGATGCATACCCAATTGAGGAAGTCAAACCAATTGGCCACTTTGTTCACCACACCTTATGGCACGTTTTGCTATGTCACGATGCCCTTTGGGCTAAAAAACGCAGGTGCTATGTACCAGCGGACTATGCAGCGTTGCCTCCATGATCAAATTGGTCGGAACGTTCACGCCTATATAGACGATATAGAGGTGATGTCTGAAAAGTCAAACTGCTTAATCTCCGACTTAAAATAAACCTTTGATAATCTCCGGAAATAAAACATGATTCTTAACCCAAAGAAGTGCGTCTTTGGGGTTCCAGCCGGCAAATTGCTGGGCTTCATCATTTCCCAGCGTGGAATCGAGGTCAACCCAGAATGATCAAGTCTATCCAAAAGATAAACCGTCTGACATGCCTGAAGGACATACAATGGCTAATAGGCTGCGTTGTAGCAGTAGGCCGGTTCGTCAACCGACTTGGAGAGAAGGCTCTGCCGCTGTACAACTTGCTGAAGAAGGCGGACAAATTCACATGGACGGACGAGGCAGATGCAGCACTGAAGAAGCTAAAGGAGATACTCTCCTCGACACCTATACTTTCAGCACCTAAGCCTATGGAGCCTATGTTAATCTACATGGAGGCCACCAACCGGGTAATCAACATTGGCGTCGTGGTAGAGCCTAAAGAACTAGGGCATGAGTACGGAGTTCAACGACCAGTTTACTATGTAAGCGAGGTCTTGACAGAGTCCAAGCAGCGTTACCTGCACTACTAGAAGCTAGCTTATGGAGTATTCCTTGCTTCTCGGAAGCTAAGGCACTATTTCCAGGAGAACCCTATCACAGTTGTGAGCAAAGCTCCACTGTCCGACATCATCAACAAAAGCAACCCTACAGGAAGGGTCGTGAAGTGGGGCATTGAGATTGCCGCCTTCGAGATCACCTACAAGAGATGCGATGCTATCAAATCGCAGATCTTGGCGGATTTTATTGCAAATTGGATGGAGATGCCAGATGCTACCCCTATACCAGAGCCAGAATACTGGGTGATGCACTTTGACGGATCAAAGCTACTCAACAGCTCGGGGGCTGGTGTACTGCTACAGTCACCAACTAGGGAGAAGCTACACTACGTTCTGCAGATCCACTTCGAGGCTACAAACAACAAGGAGGAATATGAAGCACTCATTCGACTTCGCGTAGCCAAGGATATTGGCATCAAGTGCATAGTTTGCTGTGGATATTCCGACTTGGTTGCCCAGCAGGTAGCTGGCACCTGGAACACGTGGAACCCTATAATGGCGGCATATCGAGACGAAGTGGACGAGATAGCCAAGATCTTCTTGGGCTACGAGGTCAAGTATGTCCCGAGGGAGGAAAATGAGGCGGCTGATCTACTGTCAAAACTTGGATTAGGGCGCAAACAAATTCCACTTGGAATTTTTTTGGAGCATCTACGGACACCATCCGTGAAGGGAGCGGACCCCGAGAACCCGGATAGAGTTGACTCTTTTGTTCACACAGTGACAAAGGTCCCTCCGGCTTGGACAAAACCGTTCATGGAATATCTCATACATGGAACTTTGCCCGTCGGCAAAGTCGAAAGTCGGCAAATAGTACATCGAGCAAAGGGCTATACCATAATCAATGGACAACTCTATAAAAGAATCACCACTGGTGTATACCTCAAGTGTGTTTCCCAGCAAGAAGGTATTGAAATCCTTCGTGAGATCCATCTCGGAGATTGCGGGCATCACGCCGCTCCTCGATCGTTGGTCTCCAAAGCTTTCTGGCAAGGATTCTACTATCTGACCGCGAAGGCGGACGCCGACAAGTTGTTTGAGACATGCATGGGATGCCAGTATTATGCCCGACAACCACATGTTCCAGCTGAAGAATTGTGAACAATACCAATAACTTGGTCGTTTGCAGGGGGCTAGAAATGGTTGGTCCATTACAGACGGCACCATGTGGGTTTACGCATCTGCTAGTAGTAGTTGATAAATTCACTAAATGGATAGAAGCTAAACCCATTAGAAATCTTGATGGGGCAACTGCCCTTAGGTTTGTCTGGGATCTAGAGGTGAGATTTGGTCTCCCACATAGCATTATCACCAACAATGGCAGCAACTTGTCACTCGGAGAAGTGGAAGCTTATTGTTGGGAGAAGGGAATCCGACTTGACCTAGCATCTGTGGCACATCCACAGTCCAATGGCCAAGTTGAGCAAGCCAATGGATTAATTCTGCAGGGAATCAAGCGACGTCTCGAGGCACCGCTACATAGAGCAGCAGGAGCCTGGACGGAGGAATTGCCATCTGTTCTGTGGAGTTTACGAACTATGGCCTACAGATCTACCGGCTATACCCCTTATTTCATGGTATATGGAGCAGAAGCCATCCTGCATTCCGACATCCTTCACGATTCACGAAGAGTTGCCACCTACAACGAAGATAATGCTGAAGAATCCAGGCTCCTAGATGTGGACCTTCTCGAGGAAGAGCATGTATTGGCATGCCAAAGATCTGCCATCTACCAGCAGAAGCTACGTAGCTACCATAGTCGCCGCGTTCGACATCGCTCGTTTAAAGAGGGGATCTGGTTCTCCGACTTAAGCAGAAGAAGTCACAAAAATTATCCCCGCCATAGCAATGACCGTTTATCATAATCAAGGCGCTGCTCAATGGGTCTTACTACCTTGTTGACAATCATGAACTTGAGGATAGACCCAGCGATGATCATAAGTATAAGCGACATGACCCGGATGATGACTATCCGGAGCTTGATCGGCCATGGAACATAGCACAGCTACGTCCTTTTTACACTTAGCATATTTTTTATCTATTGTGTACCTCTTTTATGATCAATGAAATAAAGCTCTCTGGTTGACACATATTCTTGAGTCTTTTACCTCCTTTAGTGTTCATTTTTGGATCGTATAAAACCCTTATGCGCAAGCTTTGCATTTGCACTTCTGAAAAATTCCGCCTACAGGCGTTATCTTATGTTTTCTGGTCTACAAGTTCTGTGTCGTTTTTATGTGGATTTTGGAGTAGTGACTTTTGGCACTTGAAGTTGGTGATTTGGTGCTTAGGTTTTGACGGTGCCATTGGGCATCATCACTTGAGAGCATAGTTCCCACTACGAGTCTTCCGACTCATGAAAAGTCAAGAATAAAAACCAAAGTAATGGATAAGCCAACACTTGCTTAAAAAATATTTACATGCTGAAACTAGTATTTGAGTAGCAGGAAACATACAGCTATTGTTTTTCCGCCTTAAGATTAACATAGTAGTTTTATCGCATACATAAACCCAGAGGAAACAAATATTACAAAGTGTTTTTTATTCCTCTAACGCAGGAGACTTTGAGGTAGCATTGTCGGCAGCAGGAGAGTCATCATGTTCATCTTCAAAGTCGGTGGTCTTGAGGGACTCGGAGGAGCTAGGATGGTCGCCGTCAATGATCTCAAGAGTCACAAAGACGTTGTGATCGACCAACTTGGCAACCCTAGTGTCAAAACCCGTGAGCGATGCCTAGATAGCTTTGTGATCTATCTTCTGGCCGTCATCATCTACGTCGGGCAGACCCGAGGTCACCGTGTCGATGTTGGAATTCTCATAGTGGGCCTTGACCATTGGCAGCAACATTCTTGCACCAACCCGGGTACATGAAGCTTTCCAGCTTACGATACGCTCGGGGGCTTGGCGCAAAATCTCCAAGTACTTCATGAAGGAATCCACCGCCTTGATGTTGATGTTCGGGGGCTTGGCAATCTCTTTGGCTTGCTTGACGGCGGTACTGATGAAGTTGCCGGCGAGAACCATGCATTCCTTTGGCGGAGGAGGAATATTGGTTAAACCAATAGGAGCTGCAATTACGGCAAAGCAAAGGAGCACATGAGTTCAATAACACAAAAAGTTCAGAGTACCTAGCTTATAGAAGTACAAGACGGAGATCGCTTACCAAAGATGCTCGCCTCCGCTTGCTGGAGTGTCTCCGCCATGGAGTCCCGTTCTTGTTGGAGAACCTTGTAAGCCTCAAGGTTACGCTTATTCTGCTCATCGGCAGCTTTCTTCTGCTCCTTGAGCATTGCAATTTCCTCTTTCAGACGGTTCATCTCCGTATTTGCGGACTCCTACAAGGCCTTCATGGATTCCTCGTGCATCTTCAGAGTGTCAGCCCTCTCCTGCTTGAGGATCTTGTTCTCACTTTCCAGCATCTCAATGTGCTTGGATTGCTCGACAATGTCCTTGGCCTTGGCAATGGTTTCTGCAAGTCGGAGAAATAAACAACACACAATGAGTAGTTGGAGATTTATGGCACAAGACCAAGTTTGATTGCAAAATTGAAAGGAAAAACATACTCTTGGTCTTGGTGATTTGTTCCTTCAAAAAGGCAGTTGTACCCTTTTCAGCTTCCATCTCAGCGCGCATCTTGTGGAACTTCTCATTAGCGACGCCTCTCCGGGCATTCTCATTCTATGGAAAGAAATTCAAAGTTACTTAGTCTACTTGGAGCATCTAGCCAGATAAATATCCACCTAGAGGCTTGGGGGCTACGGTGAGAGTTTTAACTCAGCAATATGCTTAGTCTCTTTTTAAGCATCTAGTCGGAACTAAATCTGTTTCAACTAAAGGCTTGGGGGCTACAGTATTGAAATTTACAAACACTACGTATGCTACTCTAAAAGTATCTAGTCGGAATTATTCATTCAAACTAAATACTTGGGGGCTATAGTGTGAAGTTTTCTAGATTAGTCACTCTTAGAGCATTCAGATGAAAAGACCTATGGTTTTCCGTCTAAATCCTCGGGGGCTATAGTGGGATACTAAATATGAAATTCAAAAGGCAAATAAAACTTACAAGTGCGATGATCTTGAGATTGGTGGCGCTCTCAGCAAAGATCTTGCTAAAGGAAAGACTATTTCCGCGCAAGATATCCGCCTGCCTGAGTAGCTCCTCAAGACCGCAAGTCAGAGAAGTTGGCGCTGCACCAGGAGCCAAAGCTGAGCTACTCGGCTTAAGCGCCGGGTAGACAATCTTCGGGAGCTCTGTTGACGTCCTCGGCGTAGTGGCGCCGCCTTCGGCAGATGTTCCGCCTTCCACTATCGCCTTACCGCTACCGATGGCATCCTTAGCCGAAGCTTCAGTCATTTGAGACGCGGTGCTTTCTTGTGTCGCCTGCTCGCTAGCAACGGCAAGATCCACGGTGACACCTGGGTCCACTTCCATGGCGGAAGGGCCAGATGCTACCTTAGCTGGAGAGCTTGTCGGTGCGGCAGCAGGCTGGACGCTAGGAGTGGTAGGGGCGATGGCGGGAGACGCTTGGTGCAACATATCTCTAATGTTTTTAGAAGCCCCCGATGTTTTGGAGGACTTCTTCAAACTCAAACTAGCCTTCTTCCTGAAACGTGCAAAAGTATAAGTACAGGAATAAGACGAGTAGGAGACAATGTCGGAAGATAAGAAACTTACACAATGGTGGGTGCCTTGGTGAAAGGGATGCCGATAATACTTCTTTTCTCCGCATCCAGGGCGGCAGTAGACTTTTTGGAGGCTCCACCCTCCGTCTTCTTCTTCTTGCCTCCGTCGGCAGCGTCAGAGGTGGAGCTCTTCCGCTTACGCGCCAGCGGGACATCATCGTTGGACACGACGGTGACTTCCTTCATCTTAGGGTCATAGATTTGGATAGCCATTCTATCCTCCTATAGACTTTTAAGCTGTTAAGTGAAATCCTGAAGTGTTAGACGAAATGGTAATGGCTAGACGGAAGAACTGGAGTATATGTCATACACAAAAAATAAATATGTACCTCTGGGCACTTGCCGTTCACGAACATGTCGTGGGTGATGGTGAAGCCACGCTTCCTGTCCTTCACCTTGACGATGTCCTTGAGGCGGAGCTTGATTGAGTCACTCGAAAAGTTGTCCATGGAGGTGAGAAGGCTCTCCTTCCTATCCTTGGTGTACTGGTGCATCAGCTTCGTGTGGTGCTGCGGAGGCTGTATCCGCCTGGCAAACCAGCACATGGCTAGGTCCAATCCGGTTAAACCCGTCTCTACGAACCACTCGATCTGCCTTATGTCATGGGAGGCTTCGTTGTCGGAGGGAAGGGTGGCCTGGGATCTCCATGTCGGGGCTTCAGCGGTGGCCTCGTTGACAAAGTCTGGGTACGTTGCTTCTCGGCCGGCCAAAGGGATATCTGGGCCATATAAGTACGACCGCTACCAATTCTTGCAGGACTCATGGCCTACAATGTCGGGGAACCGCCGGCCAGGCCGGATCTTGAAGCTAATGGTTCCGCAGTTTCTGAGCTCGTCCTTGCTCGCTCCAGCTTCTCTCTTGACAGTGAAGAAATAGATCAACAGATCAAACCTAGGCCTAATTCCTAGGTAGCCCTCACAAAGCTCCGCATAGTTGCTAAGAGAGAGGATGCTATTCGGAGATAGGTTCTGAGGTTGAACTCGGTAATGGCTAAGGACAGCTAGGAAGAAGTCGGAGATTGGGAGGGAGACGCTGCGTACCATTTGCGCTTTGAGGTACACCTTCTCTCTGGCTTGGGGAGAAGGGATAACCTCGCCGGCCGGCGCCACCCGCCAGACCATCCCCTCCGTCGCGGGGAGGTAACCTTCAGCGAGCAGATCCTTGAGATGGCCATCAGCGATATCGGAGCCGCGCCATTCTCCTTTGTGGGAGTCACTCTCCTCCTCCAGCGGTTCCAGCCCCGTTGGAATATGGTCGCCACCGGTGGTTTCCACCACCGTGGACCACGGAACAACCGCGCCCTATGGAGGCATGTGGACGAAGCCTACCGGCTTGGCCATAGTTTCGTTCGTCGCCTCCATGGATGGGGTGGAGCTGCTGCTTGCCATTGGGGTGGGGAGAGAGGTGACTAGGAGATTGGGGAAGAACGAGGGTTTTTCTCGTGCACGCGGAGAGCTCGAGGAGAAATTCACAGGAGGAAGAAGATGACACGAGGGAGAATGAGGTGAAAAGATAAAATCTACCATGGTTGTAATTTATAACCCTCGGTGTCAAGATTCTTGCAAAGTGATCGAATGGTTGTTGCGTGGATAGCGCGTGCGTGTATGTGCGCGGAAGTTTCACGATGTTCCCACCGCCGCTGCCAACGGTTTGTATCCTTCGCACGGGAAAACGGACATGATTACGTTCTCTGCATGTGTGAGTTACGAGGCGATGCTGACCTATGGTCTACGTTGCTCTAGATGACATGGGCAGGAGAACCATCCCATCTGAAGATTCTGGCATGGATGAATCCAGTCTGGCTACGAGAAGAGTATTATGGAAGATTCAGCGGTTCTCTGACTTACAAGTAGAAGACGGAGAGCATTGCAGGGTTCTTGGGAGGAATATAAGATATTGCTTGACGATTTGCCGACATTCATCTAGACAGAGCATTCAACCTGAAGAGGCAAGACGGTGCAAGATCTCGGAGTTCTCCGGGGGCTACTGTTGGGGATATTCTAGATGGGTGTCCCCGTAACATGTCTCTAATCCGGATACCCGGGTGGCCCACAATTGGTAGCAAGGCCCATGGCCTGCTGGGCGGCCCAGTTAGAAGGATCCACAAGGGAGGCCCATGCCGGATAAAGGAAGGCTACGGAGGAGTCAACGATGTACCCGAAGACTTGGAGTGCAAGACATGTTATACTAGTTGTGTACCGTGTAGGACTCAGTAACCTGTCCGTCAAGGACTTTTCCCGTAACCCTAGGATCTAGCGACTATATAAGCCGGACATATGGGAGCCTTTAGGGCAGCAATCAACTCATATCGCGCACAGCGAACCAATCCCTGTAACCCGGCGTATTGCCATTATAGTGATTTATAGCAGGAGTAGGATCCCGCCAGCGTTGTGTGATCTGAACCTGGGTAAGCTGTGTTACCTTGTACCCGCCAACCTTCCACCTTACCCCAGGTCTCTAAACACGCTCTGTGAGGACCCATCCATGGCGTACTCGTCAACAATACCACGACAACATGAGCCAAGGAAAAAAATCCATCATGCACACGTTTCTTCTAGCGTAAGGATGACACGTGGGACCCAGCTGCCTGATTAAACGGAAGATGAATCAAGCGACGCTATCGAGTTCGGAATAGGGAAGCAAAAAAACTCCATCATACACACAATTCCTCTAATGTGAGGCAGACATGCGGGACCCAGTAGCGTGACTAAACAGAAGAGGCTGCGAACAACGTTATCCAGTTCAAATCAAGGAGGCACGATCTAAAAGTTTGGTCCGCTAGAGTCACTAACGTCTGGGACTCACGCACAAAAAAATACTTTCGTGAGTCAAGATCTCACGAGGAAGCAGAAATCTTACTTCTACCACGCGCCAGTTGTGATTCCTCCATGTTTTTAGAGCTTTCTTCATAGTAGAGGGAGGCAAAACAGGAAAAAAATATTTGCATCGGCCACGGTCAAGCCAAGATTTTCATCGCGGAAGAAGCGCCTTCTATGATGACCGACGGGCCCAGTCTTTGTGGAAGGAAACATTTATTATAGTGTACAAAGTGGTACTAGAGCTCAGCAGTTATGATACCCCACTGGTCCAACATGTAGGATAACCTAGCTAAAAGGCGTTGTAGAGTTCCAAAACTATTTTGGGAAAATCGGTTGGATAGATCTGATTAGGTCTGTTTTTACCTGTTACCTCTATGCTATTCTCCCATTACCTCTATGTGTTTTGAATCTTCCCTCTTACCTTTCTTTGAGTCAAGGAATTCTCGTGGTTGGGTTTCCATCGTACCTTCAGGGTTTCGCTTCCTTCTTATAATGGTGCTTCTAGATCCGGGCTTCATGCTATCTGAGTAATCTTTCTCTGTGTACCTTTTAGCGGACCCAAAATTAACTAAAAATTTCTTTATATCTTCCGGTGTTTCCAACATGATGGTATCATCTACGTCATACCCGATGAAGAGCCTACATCACTCCTTTGTTTCCGAACATCGCTTGTGAAGATCTTTAGACTAATTTCGAGAATGGGTTGCATGCTTTTCTACTTCATGTGCGAAGTAATAGTTTGAGTGCATGATGGATTGGCCCCCATGTCGACTACTCATTCTATTCTCTCTTGTACCTTGAAGTGGATTAGGTTGCAATTTTCTCTCCTCACGGATGTTAGAGGTGCCATATCTTTTGATACCTCTACCTTCGTCTTTCTTTCTCCGGAGTGTTCTCTCGACAAACATGAGGAACACCTCTTGTGGTGGTCTTGACGATTTCAAATGGACAAGGATCTTTTTTAGTCATGTCGCGAAGATCTACATGAAGCAAGAAGATTGAGATCGTCGGCCTTTCCCCCCATACCATGAGGCAGATCGTGAGGGAGAGATCCATTGTTAGTGGTGCCGAATTGTAGCACCCTGGTAAAACCAGTACCAGAAAATCGCTCGTTGTTTGTGCATCATCATGACTGCATGCTCATGTCATCATGTCACATTGCATTTGAAAATCCTCATGACTGCATTTAAAATTCTATCTTGTTTTTCCAAATACCCCCGTCTTATTTTAAATCAAACCTCCAAACCCTTCTGAATATTTTGTTTCGTCTAAAAACTATTTTTTAATTTTTTTTGAAAACTAAATAAATGTTATAACTATTTTTGTGGGGGACACAGCCCACTCAGCCAGGCCCAAAGACCCAGCCAACGGGTCTAAACCCTAACCCTAAACCACCCTAGTCCATACCTACCTACCCAAATCACCCAGAACCACTCCCTCACCCACCGCCGCCACCCAGCGGTAGCACACACGCCACATCGCTCGTCACGCAACACCCACACGACCACCTAGCCCTGCAGTGTGCACTACCGCGCGTAGTACACTACCTAAACATGAATTCTAACTCTATGTTGACCTAGCTAAATGTTAGATCGGGGTCATGTGTCGGAACTGTACGATCGTGGATGGATGGCGCGCAATGAGCGGTGAGTTGTCAGAACCTAAAGAGACGTTGTTCCCGTAGCGTAGCCCCGTCCCGTCATTTCAAATAGAGGCGTTCCCCATTTTTGCCTTCGCCATTTCCTCCGCCTCTCCAATGATTTCCCCTCCCCTCCCCCGATTTCTCCACCTACTTCATCCATGGACGCGATTCAAGCGGCACAGAAGTGATTTCGGACGGCGCCTCTCGCCGTCGTCCTCTGCATCTTTTCCGTTGGAGATGGCTTGGTTCCCGCTGCATCCGTCCTTTCGATTCGAGCAGGGTGGAGGTGATTTCGGACGGCGCCGCTCGTCGTTGTCGTCTGTATCCTTTTTTCGTTGGAACCGTACTCCTTTCCGCTGGAGACTGTACATTCTATGGTAAAGGGCGGGAGTTGTACTGCTGCTTCTTCATCCCGTCAGCGGTTGGTTCGACAGATCCCCAGATTGTGCAGTAGATGTACCTTGCTTGATCTATTAGATTGAACCCCCTTGATGTAGTGATTTAGGGGCACCTCCTATTCCAGTATATGTAGCTCAGCAAGATCCATTTAGGCCCCCTTCTTTTTAGCTTCTCGGCCAGATTCTCCCAGAATCTACCCTTGACCAGCTTCTCCCAGAATCTCATTTTCAAAATTCGTTCAAACTTCTTAACTAGTAGTTTCAATGTCAATTTAAAAATATAAACGATTTTGGCAGATGAGATTCTGGGAGAAGCTGGTCCAGGATAGCTTCTGGGAGAAGCTGGCCAAGAAGCTGAAAAGAAGGAGGCCTTAGATGGTTCTCAGCACCAATCCAGTAGATGTATCCCTTTGAATGCAGCAGATGGACCTCTCCTTTTATTGATCCAGTAGATGTAGCTTTGTCCTTATTTTTAATACTAGATGTGTCTGAGTTCTTAAGTATATGTACCTCTGTTATTAGTAGATACACATAGTTTCTTCACTAGATGTACCTGGGTTCTTAGTAGATGTATCTCATCACTTTTTTTAGTAGATGTACCTAGTTTTAATACTAGATGTACCTGATATATGTGTCTGGTTTTAATACTAGATGTACCTGATAGATGTACCTGGTTTTGTTAGTAGATGTACCTGGTTTTAATACTAGATGTACCAGATAGATGTGCCTGGTTTTAATACTGATGTGCCCGGTTTTAATACTGATGTGCCTGATAGATGTACCTGATCATTTTTTGTACTCTAGATGTGCCTTTTTCTTAGAAGATGTACCTAGATGTGCCTAAGCAAGTTCCAGGTGTATGTATCTGAGTAGATGTATATGTAGCTTTTGTTGTTTTTTTAATACTAGATGTGTCTCATCACTTTTTGTTACTAGATGTACCTGGTTTTAATACTAGATGTACCTGATAGATGTGCCTGGTTTTAATACTAGATGTGCCTGGTAGATGTACCTGATCATTTTTTGTCTTGTAGATGTGCCTTTTTTCTTAGAAGATATACCTAGAGTTTCAGGTGTATGTATCTGAGTAGATGTCTATGTAGCTTTTGTTCTTATTTTTAATACTAGATGTGTCTCATCACTTTTTGTGTTATTAGATGTACCTGTTTTTTTTATTTTTGATGATACCTGGTTTTAGATATACCTGATCACTTTTTGCCCAGTAGTTCTGCCTGTTTTCTTAATAGCTTTTGTCCTTAGTTTTATTACTAGATGTGCCTGTGTTCTAGATGTGCCTGATTTAATTACTACATGTGCCAGTTTTAGCTTGGTTTACATACTGGATGTACCTGGGGTTTTTAGTTGTACATGTGTTTGTTAGTAGATGTAGCTTGGTTTAATTACTAGATGTGCCAGTTTTAGCTTGGTTTACATACTGGATGTACCTGGGTTTTTTAGGTGTACATGTGTTTGTTAGTAGATGTACATGTGTTTCTTACTAGACAATATTTTCTTAGTAGATGTACACATGTCCCTGTTTTCTTACTAGATATACATCTTACTGATCACATGTCCTTGTTTTCTTACTAGATGTGCCTTTTTTATGCCCAGTAAATGTACCTTTGTTTTTGTTAGTAGATGTACGTGATTTTGTTTTACTGGATTTACCTACTTTCTTGCTAGATGTACCTTTGTTTTATTTTGTGGATGTACCTACCTTGTTTTACTAGGAGCCCTTATTATTTTCTGGTTGTACATCCATGTTTTTCCCCTTTTTGGTACTGGATGTAAGTATCACTAATTCTTGTTCTTTTTTTCTAATTTATAGATGTACCTTTGTTTTATTTAGTGGATGCACCTACCTTGTTTTCCTTAGTTTCCCTTGTTGATGTTCTGTTTGTTTTTAATTTCACTAATTCATGTTATTTATTTTTCTTTTTCACAATACAAATGACAATATTAGGCAGCAACCGGAAGGTTAGATCGGGGAAGAAGCATTCAAAGCTAAGCATGATGTGTAAAAAGCTTACGCTGCGGTCTAGGACATCACCAGCACATCTTCCCAAGGATGATACAGTTGAAGACATTCAAGTTGAGCAGCCCAACTCAGAAGAGGAAACTGAGAATCAAGTAGTGTTATCACAGGTTCGTATTGCTATCACAGCAAAACTTTTTTTACTACACAATATTTTTGTGTATACTTGTGTCATAGACATGATTCATTAGCTTCTTCTTTTCTGTTTTTTCACTAGGGTAAATCTAGAAAATGCTTCCAACGGGCGTCACCTATGAAGTTGGTCAGCCTCTACCCTAGTATGTCAGAAGAGCAGAAATCAATGATAAGAAGAGCAAAATATGGAGGACTACTGGACATCAAGTGTTTTAAGCTCCGACCTAAATTATGCAAGTTCCTCTTGGAAAGCTTTGATCCAACGTCATGTATGATGGTGTTTCCTGGGCGAGGTGCAATCCCTGTGGACGAAGCATCTGTTAAGAAAGTTCTCTACCTCGAGGCAAGTTGGAAATACGCTATGAGGTGGATGCTGATGCTAGAACATTCATGAAAGATAAAATTGGAGCAGGAACCTGTAAGCAGCCAACTGTAGCAATGCTAAAGAAGAAGTTGTTGTCAATGAAATATGTTGATAGCGACTACTTAAGGATTTTTATAACATATGGAATGTGTTCTGTGCTCGCTCCAACCACAAGTGTGAGAATTAGCCCCAGTTTGTATCCATCATTGGTTAACATCAGCCAAGCGAAGAATCTGAATATTTGCAAATTTGTGATAATGATGATCTGCGAAGCAAGCAAAACAGGTGCAGAAAAGGGAATCATGAAGTCCTGCATGTTGTACTTATTGGTATAACTTTGTTTTATATTCAAGACATTGTGTACTTTTTTGCTTTCTATTTTTTCCTTAGCTTCTCTATGTAATTGAATCCATCCAATGTCTGTTTTAATATAATTATTACTTCTTGTAGGTGAAATATCTAGAATCCTTACAACTAGAAGACATGGAGGTCAACGCAGAAGGCACAGGGGTATCAGTTTGGACAAATGCCATGGTTAAAAAAGCAATAGCATAGGATACACGAAGCGATGGTAGCTTTGGCATGGCTCCGGTAATGCACCTATCCACATTTAATATCCTAATATAAATGTCTTTGCACCATTTGATGCAACCTCATAGCTTCTGAATGTAGTTTTTTAGGTACTTTTATAGATGAACATGTAAATAACTTTTAGTTGAACATGCCTATACAACAACTAAACTTTTTATCCTTCTTTTCCCCCGGACAGATAAAACCTGAATTCGCAACCACGAAAGCTCAATTTGAATAAGAAGTTACTGAATCTGAAAGGAATATGAGTGAAAACAAGACATGTGAACATGTATCAGATGAAGATGCAGAGGGACAGAGCATTCTATTTTCAGATCCATAAAATATCAACACATTCATTGACAGGAATACACTAGTAGGGCGTACAGTAAAAGTAAGTGCATGATTTCTTTTCAAGAAATTACGTCAATCATGTTCTTAATATATCTAAATTGTTTTTGTTTCATATCATTTGTTAATATATATTCATGCCACTGACGATGATTATTGGTACCTTCTTTTGTTCATTTCCTTTTTTAGGAGACAGCAAGATAAAGGAAGCAGTTGAGTTTGCATGCCACAACTTTGAAGAAGGATTGAAGATGCTACCGAAGAGTAAGATGTAACAAGAAAGCCAAGAAATCGTATAATGAGGGACGCATGAACAGCGGAAGTGAAAAAGCATGTCCTAGTGCTGCCAATACAGTTGAGGAACACATGCCCATCACAGTAAATGGATCTTATCAAGATGAGTACATCTGCCAGGATGGAGATACACACAAGTCAGGAACAGCTGATCCTCTGATTTCTGTGGACCATGCATGTGCCACATTTGAAGTTCAGAAAGATGAGTTTGATATGGAAGATGAAATGTCAGAGAGCCACAGAAAACTAGAAGCCGCAGACTTAGTTCATGAGAACAGGGAGACCACAAAATATGGAACATCAGATATGTTTGCTATGGAAGATAAAAGTTCAGAGTTTCAGAGAAAAGAAGGAAGTACAGTTGTACAGATGGATACAACAGAGAGAAACCAGATGGCATTACATATTGATGATGCCAAACAACAATGTACTCTGAACAATAGCAATGAGAATGAGAACACTGCCGCAACAAACAGTAACAATGTTATGACAGCAGCATCCTTAATCAGTGTGGTTGCTGAGATCCCAAGAAATTTTGATGATAAATTGAATGGTACAAATGAAAAAGATACCATACCATCTCTAGTTGAGGACATGAAAGCCAAGGACAAGTCTGGAATCAACACCATAGCTGAACAATGTATCAATAAGGAATTGGTAGTCCTCGAGAAACCGGTGAAAATGGCATTCAAAGAAACTAGTTCTTCAGAAGTTTTTGATGAAAAAGTTCAGCCCACAGCAGAAATTGAGCAAGTTGGGGAAGATTTGTGGCGTAAAAGAAATGGGAACTTACTTGAGTTGGTACGGAGTCCACTTCATACTGATTTTCAAGATCATCTACAGTTAGAACTACCGGTGTTTCTTGACATAGAGACCGCATGTCCAACAAAGGATGATTTTGAAAGTATTATTCAACATATGCCCAAGATGAATCTCGAGGAAGCACAAAAAGGACTACCAACTATGATTGATGGAAGTAAAAGGCCTGAGGTGGATAAGCTGTTGGAAATGGAACCAAAGTTTGAACCTTTGAAGAGGAAATCTGTTTCCTTTGCTGACCAGCAACCGAAGAGGATGAAAAGTATCGAGCCTACTATTTCTCCATCACCGAGAAGGTACAGAACCAGAGCAGCTGCACGTCAAGAAGCATTGGCCAGCCCACTTAAAGTCAAGGACACGACTAAAACCACATCTACACCAAGAAGTGCAATTAGGAAAATGTCTCCGGGAAAGGTCACTTGCCAACAGGGGAGCCCTCATGACATTACTGGTCGCAGATACACAAGGTCCACAAGCAGAACACCAATGGTTGGGGATGATTCTGCACCTAGGACAACAACTAGCAACATTCCAAGATTAGCTCAGTATGATTCGATGAATAGGAAACTTGATTTTGACAGCAGTGAATCAGATATGAGAAGAGAACTTGCAAGACTAGCTCCAGATCCTCCATCTTTCGACCTCGACAAACCACCATATGTGGATGAAAAAATTGAGCAAGTACAAGAAGTAGCTGCTGGAAAAATAAGCAAACAACAAAGACAACAAACAGAACCTATGGGGCAAGCAGGACACAGTAAAGCAATTGTAGATCCATCAAGTACAAGCATTACACAAGTGCCACATGAATATGAAAAAAGAGTCGTAACGGTTGGAAAGTTTGCAAAATTTCCGTTTGTCAATTATGAAAATCAGAAGAACTATGTTGCATCAAAGTCCGTGGAGGAGTTATACAACATGGTCTATGATCATGGGTGGAAGAGTAATTCAGCGACAAATACAGAAGTTGTCATGGATGTTGGAGTGCTTTATGTCAGCCTCAGAAACTTAGCAGAATCAGTAGCACCAGGGAAAAAACTAGTGAGCATAGTAGCTGAGATGGGGATCCACATAATCAAGGAGGAGAACCAAACCATGAAAAAATAAATAATGCCTCTGCGCATATCTGTAAGTTTCCTTCTTGAATCTTTAAAATTTTTGGACTTCGCCATTGTGAAAAGATGTAATGTATCTTTTTTACCTAACTATTTTTGTTGTTCCTTTTTTTTGCAGAAGTACCTTATCAATTGCCGGTTCAAACTCAAAGATGTCACAAGGTGTTTTGAGAACAGTCCAGCGAACAGGCTTGATCACAAAGATGTTGTGAGTAACTTTATTGAAGTCCAATGAATGTTGTTTTTATTTTAATTTGTTTTTTCTTCTTTTCTGCATAAAAACATTGATACATCTTAAATAAAATTGCTGGCTCATATTCATTGTAGTATCGATGCCCATTACTGCATAAAAATAAATAGTAATACTATATGTTCATCAATTTGACCTTAATTTTTTTGTTTAACACAGGTTTTCTTCCCAACACTAGAATCTTTTCCAGGATGTCCTCTTGATTCCTCTGGTCACTATTGGCTAGTTGTCCTTAACATAAAGGCGGAGAGATTCGAGATCATATATTCTCTTGCTAGTAAGGGTGAAGCTCTATTATGGAATCTTGCCATTCGCTAGTTGCATCTATTAAAAAGATGTGGTCAAAGGAGTACAAGAATTCAAAAGTCAATATTGCAAACTGGCCTATAGAAGTCATTGACAGCCCGAAACAACTAAATGGGTAAAACTCTTGAACATTTGTCACATCATAGCACCCTGTTTTTTGCAGCACATAGCAAAACACCATGTTCTCTTTTTAACCATTTTTGCACTCTACAAATGAGTTTTTCAAGTTTGATTGCGGATTCTTCACATTGAAAAACCTAGAAGAGAAGCATGGTCGAAAGGTGTCATCATTTACCCAGAAAGATCTCCCAAACATAAGGAAGCTATACACACACAAATGGTTGCGGTGGCCAAAGAACAAAGCTCCATGGAACTTATACATATAGTTCATCAAAAGGGGTAATACATGGATCTTAAACATTTTCTTTTTGTGCAAACTTGTGTGTTTATACTAGGAAAATCCCTGTTGTTTGGTCTATTTTTTTTCCTGAGCATTCAAATGAGATAAACACACCAAACATCTTTATTTGTTCATAGATACCACATGAAGTAAATGTAGCAGACAACTTTTTAGCCCAGAGCACATTACAAACATTTTTTTCCTGAGCATACACTAATTTAATAGTGATAGTACTGGATATTTTTTGGGTTTGCAAGCCTAACAGGGCAATTGCGCGCATCAAGATTTGTCTCATTGCATATTCTGCAATTAGTTGGATGAGGCTTCTTTAACTGTAGACCACTCTTGTTCCTCTTCTGGGGTGGTCTTCCTTTAGGGGTTGTGACGGGAGGATCTCTTTCTCTTCTATTTGCAGCAACTTTAGGATCTTGTTCCATATTCGGGTTGTCTGCTATATTAGTTTTAGGATTGATGCTCACTGGACTTTTCCCTTTCTTCTTCCTCTTTGAAGCATCTGCAGTAGCTTTCTTCAAGTCAGCCATCTCCTTTTCCATTGCTCGCATATGTCTTTCAGCAATTTCTTTTGTCTTCTCTGAAGATGCTAAACCGACAGCAAGCTTAGAGAATTCATTGTAGAGATTACCGTAGTGGAGTAACCTCATATCTTTCCTAGAGAGCTTCTTCCCAGTAGGATTCTATTGCGGTTCAGCATCAGGTACAACAATATCAGGAGGGGCAACGACCACCTAGGGAGTATGTAGTGCTCAGGAATTTTTAGCACTACACCGAGGCAAGACATAACTTTCATGACATGGCAGCATAGGATTCCATCTTTATTGAATTTACAACATTGACAATTGTAGATTTCATTGGCAAAATCCACATCAACCATGTAACTCCTAGCACCATAGCCAAACATAGATCCTTGGATTGGATAGACTTCATACATACCACCACCACAATCTCGAGCATTGTAGGACGTAATTTTGTGAAGCTCAACCTGAAATTGGTTGTAGATAGGCAGAGTGTAAGTATGTAATATTTGCTGCTCCATTAGAAACTCTGACCACACTCTAACTGTCTTCTCTTCACCAACAAACTCATGAGCATCTTCAGCAATTTCAATTTTTGCTTGAAATTTCATGTATTGCTTAAAAAATGCACCAAGCTGTCATTCGGGCTGATGTATTGCTTCAGCACTGCATTGAACCCTTCACTTCTAGCAGTAGTTTGTAGGAATGGGAAGAATCGATGCCGGGAATAAGCTGGCACGAAGAATTCTCCCAGATCATAGAGGTCAAGGAAATGCGTGTTATCAGCGACATCATGCCTTTGCAGCATCTCTGCACATCTCAGTTCAAACTCCTCAACACTCACGGAATAGTCAATTACGTCATTGAATTCTATTCGCAAAGTATCTCTAGTTGCACCAAATGGTCCAATCTTCTCTTGTACTTTCTGCATTATATGCCATCTGCAATACCTATGCCATATACCAATGAACACTAATAGGATAGCAGATCTAATCGATTGGTCCTGGTCAGTAATGACGTTGACCGGATGTAATCCATCCATTGCTTCTAGGAAAACTTCAAACAACCACACAAAATTGGGTATCTTTTCATTCCTCAGAAAACCACAACCTAATTGTATTGAATGGACATACCGGTTGATTCCAATAAATAGCGCGCAAGGCATTTTGTACTTATTTGTCATCAATGTAGTATCGAATGAAATGCAAACATTGTACATCTTGTACGCTTCTCTTGCAGCGCCATCCACCCAAAATATGTTTTGCACTTTATCATCGGCGTCTAGTCTGAATCATTAGAAGAATCTTGGATCTTCTTTCTTGATCTGTTCGAAATATTCCAAGAGTTAAGGAATATCTCTTATTCTCTGAGTGTCATCTATAGTAGCCGTGTAGTTGCTAACAGTTTTACTGTTGTATGGAATATTTTTCTTGCACCCATATATCTCACCCATTATTTGCATTATCCTGCCAGAACTGAGGTTTACCTCATGCAACAAGTCAATAAACTTCTTCTCCTCCTTAGGAATTTTATTGTGTGATCTCAAGTATTTTTTCAAAGCAAATTTCTGCACCAAATCATGTGTGTGCTCTTCAACAAATTGAGTGACTACCCACTTAGTGCATGTCCTCTTGACACGCATCTTTGCCTTGCCATCAGTCAACACTATGATAGTTCGATTTCTTTGCTTCACTGGAGTAGCCTCTGAAACATGATTTTTACCAGACTTGTTGCAAACAAATACACTTTTATCTCTCTCCCCATCTTTAGCACACTTCCTGGAGGACTCAATCTTCACGGAAAACCCAATATGATGAGCATATCTATTGTAATGAGCAAGTGCTGCATCACACGAACCAAAGGGCATCCCAACAAACGGAGTCTTAGGAGTGAAACCTTCTGGCGTCGACTGAACCTCATCATCATCATTGTTGTCTTGGCTTGACAGTGTCACACCTATTTGCGCACCCGTGGTCGATGATCCAGCAGAGGTACCCGCTGTGTCTTGCGCCACATCTACAGAAGGCCCAATTGAAGCTCCAGCAGAAGTACCTATTGCATCTTGTACCACATGCAGAGTAGGACATGGACCTGAAGTTCAAGCTCGATCAGCAAAATCAGACCCATCTTTTGTTGGCTGGTTAAGATCTAGCTCTCCAAACCACCACGCAAAATTCCTCGGCATCAAAGCAACTTATTCTGCCAAATAAAAATGAAACATAGTTTATCAATGAAAGAATAATGATTTCATTAAAATGTTGTAAAAGAACAAAACTAGTTTTGTTATTTTTCATACTAGCAACTTTTTTATATCTAATTTTTTTGTTTATATGAAATGCAGGTCATGAGTTTCTAATCTGGAATAGTCAAGGAAGCAAGCAAGTTATTATCTTTGGTACTAGTAACTGGAATTGACTCCCTGGTACATCTTTGTGTTTGCTTTATCTTTGTGTTCTACTAGTATGTGTTAATGAAAAGTGGATGTATTTGTACTACTACATCTTGTAGTACTACATGTTCTACTGCTACATCTTCATGTTGCTACACCTATATATTCCTAGTACATCCTGATATGTCTACCGTTACATTGTGTGCTGATACATCTATCTACCAGCCATGATGACAATGGATGTATAAGTATCTGCTACTATTATTTTCATGCTGCATACATCTATCTACCCTATATATCATGTGTGCTGATACATCTATCTACCTTATATGTCATGTTTCCTTGATATGGAGATACATCTGTCTACCCTATATTTCATGTTTGCTTGCTATGGAGATGTAACCAGCTAGAAAAGATCCTTGGAAATCTTACAGGTGGTAGTTCCAGGAGATTTCAAGATCTGATGTATGTCCAGGTACAATGCAACTCTGCTCTGCCAATGTTCCCAGGTACCCCTATTCTCCAGATGTATCTCTAGGGATCTGCAGATGATACACTCCAGGTATACTCTGTAGATTTATCTGAAGAGGGATGAAGCCCAGGGATCTAGAGGAGGATGTATCAAGATCTAGAGGAGGATGTATCTTGTAGATCTAGAGGAGGATGTTCAGATCTAGGATGTTCTTGAAGAGGAAGAAATGAAGAAAGGGATGGAACCGGAGACAAGAGAAGAAGATGCCGTGGAGACAGTAGTTCCCACGTTCCCGTGGAGGCGCACGATGAGATCGGGAAAGATCCCAGGGACCATAAAAGGAAAGTTTCGACCGACCTTGGATTAGCTTAAATCAAAGTCGACCTAGCTGTAGTCGCGTCCCTACCTAAATGCGTTCCACCCTTCTTCCCCTAGACACATACGACCGACGCGACTCGCATACACCTACCGCCCCGTGCCGGGGCCCACGCCCCACATGCCCGTGACCAGCCCCGTCGCCCTCTGATCGTGATCCTCACTAACCCCACCTTTCCCATCCTCGTGTCCCCCACCATGGATGCCTCCTTCCTCACGTTCCCAGAGCCACCTGCAACCCCACCGCCAATCGCGTGCCGCCGCCACCTGCGCGGTTCCGCTTGCCGTGCCACCACCCCTGAACAACACCTCCACCCCGTGAGGCCAACGCCAACCTCCCTTCTACTGACTGGTGCCGCCGCCGCCAGCGCGCCTCCCTTCCCCGGTTTCTCTCTGCACCGGACCCCACCGTCCATCCGCCGCCCTCGCCGCCGCGCGAGCCACCATCACAGCTCCATGGCTGCCCCTAGATCACCTCTACGTGTCCGTCCCCATCCCGTACCACCGTGACCAAGTCCGGCCCGTCGCCATCCCCTCCACCTTGCCGCAAGACGCTGTCGCCTTCGGCCAACGCTCCGCGAGCGTGCCGACCCTCCCTGCTGTGACCCCCTGTAGTGTTGTCCTCCACCGCGACCTACCCTGCGCGCCTAGGAAGCCACCTATCGACCCGCTTCCTCATCGCCAAGCTCCCAGCGTCACCGACCAGTAACCCCACCGCCCAGTTAACTCGTCGTCGCCCTCGTGTTTCCTCCCTGGATGAGTTCAGCCGCCAGTGCATCGTTCCCTCATGACCATGCGTCGCGCCTGGGCATACCCACATTATAGCTTCAGGGGTCACAGGACACCGGGTAAAAACAGATTTTTTTGATATATTTTATCCATTTGTAGTGTGTGATACCCCTAATTTTAGGTAAAAAAATGTGTGACTTAGAAGTATGACACCCGGATATTTTCGCTCTGGGTCCGCCCGCCTGCCCCTGTGTAGCATGCAGCGGCAGTTTGTGTTGTCCATGTATTCCCAACCCTCTATGAAACCCTAGAGACAATGCCATCGAGATGATGCGGTGATGATGCTGGTTCATCTACAACGCCCTCTACAAGTTTGAATCGACCCTGCTCACCGTAAAGACCAAGCATGAGGGCCGAACCTTAGCCAAGAACTTCAATTCCAAGGTCGTCGGACGCCAAGTCCTCTTTCAGGGATCCGATGACCCAGAACGCGGAACACCGAAGCCCCCGAATCCGAAGATCCAAAGACCAAGCCCTGAAGCCCTGATTTCGTGGATCCAAAGATCTATCCCTTGAACCGTCTGAGTCCCATGACCTTCGGCTCGATGTGTGATTCCTTCGCGAGACCCTTATTTTATGAATTGCCATACATCGACTTGTTGTATATGATCATTTATACTCAAATACATATTGTGGATTTTCGGGGGTATTTAGATGATCGACCTAAATTAAATATGGAGATTATATGCGGGATTTTCTAGTCTTATATTGGCTTTATTTAAATTTGTCACTATTTTTCTTGTTGAGACAACACTTAAATTGTGGGGTATCTAAACAACATGAACCATCTAATTAATCGTCGAGACACTGGTTCCGCTTAATATTGTCTAGTTGCATCGCACCTTTGCCATGTCATGCATCATACATGCATCGTACCCGATCTTTTGTTGTAGTATTAAATAGTGCACCGCATTTCTTGTAGTCCTTTGCTTTTTCAAGGATTTGGCTGATGAGTTGATGCGAGTGTTGACCCGATCTTTAGATGAACCTTCAGCAGTGTTTCCTAGAGAGCATTATTTCCCTTTCTACCTATTTTACATTTCTAGTCTTTACTTCCTCCTATTGATCTGTTGCTATCTGTGTTGCAATGTTTCAGATTCCATACCACTTTATAATCCCCGCAGTCCCTATATTGCCTTGGACACATCCTATTACATGTTGTTTCGTAGATAGTCATCCTTGCGAGTTGTAGTTGCTTGCATGTGTGTTGCTTCGCGGCTTCAATGCTCCGCAATTGTTGATATTATAATGCTGGGAATAGTTATAACTAATGCAGAGGCACTGGTGTGCAATAGATGCTATTTGGTTTTTAACCGCTTGCTGGTGTTTCGTAGGCCCCAAGTACTTGATACCTGTTCCTTGACTATCGCACTATCTGCACGTGGGACCATGAATCCCCTTAGCAAGAGATTGATTCATTTCTTATTTCTTGGGGCCACAAACTAGTTTGGCATTTTATTACTATCCTATCTTATGCCATGCTACTGCTTTACTTACTACTATTGCTCGAGGAGAATTTTACTACTATATGGTTTTGGAACACATGCGGAATGTTTACATGGTATCGACAAGCCCAGTCACACTTTCGGGTTCTCAGTCGTTTATAGCCATTTTTGCAAACCATGGGTCTGTCTCGGAGCCGGCCAACTTTGTTTTGGGTAGCTTAGTGGGGTTGCCCTCAAAAATATTTTATGAATCTTGTGATTGCTTTGTCGTGATGCCTTATTGGGTTTTTATTAATTTTTTTTAGGTTGATCATGCATGTGTTGCTATTTGTGCACCCCTGCAGGGTAAATCTTTCCAAAATCCATGTCCGCAGTTATGGATGACTTGGAGCACACTATCTGTATCATAGACAACTATAACTAAAGTAGTGCTATAAATTTGACTTTGGTATGACTAGTAATCAGATTCACTACAATGGAATGATTAAATAAAAGTGCCAACAACTGATGGAAGTGGGTTTTCTCATGCTATCTGTACATGATAGTAAGTATTGCAACTACAGCAGTATGGTTAACTAAAAGTGCCCATAGCTTAGGTTATCTGAATAACTCATGCTATCTATATCTGACAACTGTGTGAGTTTCCTCGGTATGATTTGTCCATTTGGTCTCGAAGGGGAATACAAGGATGGTATGTTTGGTGTTAGTATCAAGTTAGTCCCGCATAGGTATTTCTTATCTCTCTCTCTCTGATAGGCAATAGTTGTATCGGTCCTCTTTAGTCCACCATACCTATGTAGGCGAGAGCCGCTGAATTCTATGTCTCTCCATGTACGGGCCTTAGTACTGACCACTCTCTTTTATCCTTTGCCCTTTGCTGGTGCCCCTTTTGTTTAGCAGGTTTGAGATTTTCGTCGTTAGCAGGGTTACCCTTCTAGCTTGGCTTGGGCAGGGTTATGGATGCCATTGGTTATTCTTCAGGGCTCTTGATACGTCGTAAACGTATCTATAGTTTTTGATGTTCCATGCTTGTTTAGTATCTACTTTGCTTTTCTTTGTCTACACTTTGAGGTATTTTTATATGTTTTGTGGCACTAACCTATTAACAAGATGCCATAGTGCCAGTTGCCTGTTTTTTGTTGTTTTTGTTTTCCAAAAAAGTAAGAAAATGAATATTCTCGGAATTGGACGGGACAAAAGCCAAAGTCAATATTTTACCGTGGGAAGATGAAGCCATAAGACGAGACGGAAAAGGGCCTCGAGGGGGCCACTGACATGGTTATACCCCATGGGTACACGGCATTGGTATACCTGGTCCAGCCCAAGGAAGGCCCATGTCAAGACACACGACCCATGAAGATTTCGGATGGTCCAAGCCCATGATGTCTTCGGATCCTTGGAGGACAAGTCTAGAGTAGATAGAATTTCAAAGGGTACCAACCCTAATTTGTAACCTACTCAACCTAAGCCCGGGACCTGCCTATCTATATAAAGTCTAGGAGGGTACGACGAGAAGGATCTCTTCCACTCACCGCATACACACCTCATGCCAAATTGCATCTGTGCACCCCTGTAATCTTCGGTTCCGCCGTAATCAAGAGCAGACAAGCAGGAGTAGGGTTTTCCCTTCGGGGGCCTGAACCTAGGTAAATCTTGTGTCCCACATTGCTTGTCTGTTAACCGTTCTGCGATCTCCAGCATCCTCATCTTCTCCAAAACCCAAGTCCATAACAATGGGCATTAATGAGATCAAACCTCGGCAATTGGCGTCGTCTGTGGGAACTAGGGACGTTGATTGTGCAATCGTGATGGTTCTAGCTGGAGAAATCTACAACTCATCCGCGATGGAGAGTCACCTCCTCTTCGGCACCTTCGACTTCACCGCCCACTCGCCGGCCACCCTGAGGGATTTTGAGTCCGTTGGCGACGGACTTGAGATGTTGTTCGGGAGCTTCTCTTCTAGGTTGGGCAGACCGGCACTCTCCGCCTCCGAGAGCGGGTGCCAACACCATCCATCAGGCCCGCTTTGTAGGTCCCACCTATCGGCATGTTACATGCGTCGACGCTGACAGACGGGTCAGACGATAGTACCATCCGCAACACAGATCTGTGCGGCCCTCCCTCAGATGAAGGAACCTACGGTTCCGGATGCGAAAGCTGCGGCAGTAGCGATCCAATTTGTGGACGTTACCTATGCGCCGTGGTCATCCAAAACAAAAAGGAACTGCCACCAGGTTCGAGTGCTCCCAACCCTCATCTCAACCCGCAAGCTGGGAATGGAGGAAACAGGGGAGATCCGTCACTCTGGCCCAACGAAGGTGATGCTCACGCCTACCAGAAGATCAACCTCAACGAGGAAGGCTGGTGCCAAGTACGCGAAGCTATGGCAGGCAACATCATCCTACCCTGGAATACTTAACGAGATCTACTGATGGCCTTCCACCTCCTCCTCATCAACGAGCATAACCAGTAGGTGAAGCTGATGGAGGAGCTTGACAAGCGTAAGCAGATGGCTTCAGATTCTAGGGCGCGGCGAGCTGCGCTCTCCATCGCTGGCGGCTCCAATTCGCACAACAACAACGCCAACAAGCACCGCTCCCGCACAGAGAACATGGACACCACCACACGACGCGAAGTCACCAGGGCCCTCAACACGTCTTGCATGACGATGGACGTAAACGACAATGTCATGCCAAAAACACCGCAGGCTGTGATCATGGCGGCCACTACATACCTCGCGTCCCATCCACCTTTGTGGGTGACCGGAAGAGCGCAATGCACAAGTCCGCGCTAGACGGTCTTGGACTCGTCGGAGCCGCGCTCCACGACGAGGCTCCTATGGAGATGAAGAAAAAATCTACAGTCAAGTTCACCCGCAGCCCTACGCCCTCATCCGAGGAGGACGAGCATGATCTGCTCCGACATCGCAAGAGCCCACGGTGCCGCAGCAACGACTAGGACACTCGGAACGATCTCACCCAATGCAAGATGGACAAGGCACGCGCTAAACGCGCGTGTTCAACTGAATCCGACGAGGAAGATGACGGAGAGCTGTGCAGAGCTAGATGATTCAGCAGATACGTTTGGTGAACGCGGATGCCGAAAAATTTCAAGTTCCTTCGGACACTCTGAAGTTTGACAGTACACAGGACTGAAAGGCCTGGCTCAGCGACCACCTCTCATCCGTCAAGATGCACTATGGAAACAGGAACACCGCCTTACAATGCCTTCAGCTACAGCTGACAGGCACAACTAGGATCTGGCTCAGCAGGCTGTCCTTCGGCTCCATCCAAAGCTGGGAGGAGATGACATACAACTTCATCTGCAACTTCAAGGGCACCAGCAAGAGGTCAGCCTTGATCGAGGAACTGCGAGCCTGCACCCAACGTACCGGCGAGTCCATTCTCTTGTACATATTACGCTGGTCCCATATCAAGAATTCCGCCACACATATCTCCGAAGAAAGGACAATCGACGCCTTTAAGGATGGTGTCAAGCGCCCAGACTTCAAGGAATAACTTGGGTGCGTCAAGCCCAAGATGCTCGACCACCTCATGGATATCGCCAATCGATGGGAAGATGGCGAGGATTCCATACACCGAACGCATTCGGATGAAGAGGATGACTACGGTCGTAGGCGAGAGCGCCACAGCAAACAAAGATCGCGCTTATACGATGATCGCGATGGAGTCGACATGGGCGCGGCTAGATACGCCGACCGAGGCAATGACGCCAACCGCAGCAGCGGATACCCGCGGAGGCAACTACCGCGATGGAGGGCGACCCACACATACGTGGCAACATCGCAGCCGCGACGACGAGCCTTCGGCATACGACAAGTTGTCTGGTCCTTTCACCATCCACTTCTACATCAACAAGCAGGATGGCAAGAAAAAATCTAGCCACATGCTAAAGGACTGTCGCGAGTTCCAGAAGCTCAGCGAGGGTCTCACCCAAATGCGGCGGAAGATCGTGAACCCTGGATTTTGGCTCGCGCCTGTCCCAGGTGACATCGCCCACAGGGGTCCTCCACCACCACCCGTTGGACCGTCGAATCCAGCTATCGCACCAGCACCAAATAACGGTGCGGGAGGAGACCCACCACCAAAAGGGTCCCTGATGATCCAGAAGGGGCACCCAACTAACAGGGTGTAGAAGAAAATCACCCGCCAAGTCATCCTGGCCGTGACCTCTCCACTAGGCATACCTGAGTACCTCAGTGGCTCAGAGTCCTGCATCAAATTCGATCGTTCGAATCACCAACGCCAGATCCCTCGCCCAGGTCATGCTGCCCTGGTGCTCGAGGAACAGATCGGGGGGTTCGAGATGAGCCGCGTCTTCATGGACGATGGCAGCAACATCAATCTGATGTTCACCAGCACACTCGTGGTAATGCGGATCCCATGTGCAGCCTGGAACAATCAGACACAATGTTCCATGGTATAGTCCCAGGAAAAGGCATATACCCCCTGGGCAAGATATGGCTCGGCGTCATCTTCGGCCAGCCCGAAAAATTTAGGCGCGAGCGGCTGGAGTTCGTAGTGGTGGACTGGCCATCACAGTACCACGCCATCCTCGGGCGCGTGGAATTCGCAAGATTCCTGGCAGTACCACACTACGCATACCTGCTACAGAAGATGCTAGGACCCAGGGGCGTTATCACCATCCAGGGAAGCTTCACCCGATCCGACCACTGCGACAGAGACTTCAACAGAGTCTCCCAGTCGTTCGGCATGCAGGAGGATCTCACGAGGCTCAGAGAGGTGAGAGACAACGAGGCACCCCCAGTCACTAGGCAAAACGCACCTGACGGATGTCATTTGACTCCACGGTCAACGCAAAGAAGGTGCATGTCCACCCGACGGATGCCTCCAAGACGGCGTTGATCACCAACGACCTCAGCCCCACATAGGAAAGCGTGCTCGTCGAATTACTCCGTGAGCGCTCGGAAATTTTCGCCCGGTGTCCTGCGGACATGCCAGGAGTTCCCACGGAATTCGCAGAGCACGCACTCAATGTGTTCCCTGACGCGAAGCCAGTCAAGCAGTCGATCCGACAACTGTCCAAACCAAGAGCTAAACTCGTTGGAATCGAAGTCAACATACTGCTCGATGCCAACTTCATCTGGGAAATCAAGGAGAGAGAGTGGCTATCAACACCCGGATTTTTAATCCCAGATGCCTGTTATGCCATACATCATAATCCCAAGATTACCATTTTTGCGAGACATAACAGATTTGGATATCACAATACATCATCCATTACAAACCATACATAAGGTCTTACACAAATAAGGATCTCATGATCCAGTTCTCAATACAACTTAAAAAGCGGAAATACGTAATAATAAAGGTAGCATAGGCGAAGCTCCGTCTTTGGGGTCACAGGCAATGTTGACGATGGGAGATGATCCTAGTTGTCGTAACCTTCCTGCGGTCCATTGTCCTGGGACTCCTCTTCATAGTCTGGCCACGGGAATAGCCAGTGACAAACCCATGAGTACTCTTTAAGTACTCGCAAACTAATACTAACAAGTTAAGGGGGTTTTTCTAGTAGGACACTAAGCTCTAGGGTTGTTTTGCAAAAAGCCAGATTTACCTATACTAAGTTCAGAAGAAAGAAAAGCTAGTTGAAGTTTTATAACACCTAAGTGGGAACTTGTATTTCATATCACAACTCTGTTGTGGTCAAGTCAATGTCTCAATTCATTTCATAATTCATTTTGAAAACATCAGACAGGCGAATACTATGGCCACTCCAACTGTCCATAACCACGGACGCGGCTATTTGAATAGTTTGGCACTCTGTAGAGATTGTACACTTTCACCACAACATTCGATACATCCGTCAGGAACAAATCCTAAATTCACCATACTCAGTATGCGGATAATCAATCCTAACCTTTCAATTACACGCCCTAGTATAGGCACCTCTCCTGTGAGTTTGGCCTCCCAACCATGACCAACTGTCATCTTGGGTACTGCACAGGTGGACAATCTTCATAAGGTAGCATCATCTCAGATCTTGGTCGTGAGGGAACCCATACTAAGGTATATAAATTTCCAGTCAAGCCCTACCCAATTGTTGGGTATTGTGGTTGTACGGTAAAATTGGAATGGTATCGCATCCAGACAACCATCAGTTTTATAAAGGGCTAAGGCTCATGCCTCAACATTTTCATCATCAAAATCATCTGGTGTTCGGAAACACATGTCAAAACATTTCAGTAGAATGACTCATCATTCCAAGGTTTTCATAACCATTTTCACCAAGTATTCCCATCTAAAGTTGATGAAGTTTTATGCTTAGCACTAGCATCTACAAGTGGGGTAAGTACAAATGAGGGGTGGTAAACAAGTGGAGTTTAACTAAGTTCAATCTCATGCCTTAGGATGACATCAAGATTATCTAGCTTAGGCCAAATTTAATGCTCATTATGCAACCTTCAATTACCTTCCTAGAATCTACAAGTTACTTAAGTAAACTCTAAGAGAAAGCTTTGATAAAGAAATAAAGTATAAAGCTTGCAAGTAAAACTAGGATTAGGTATCATCAAATGTGTCCAACCAAGCATGCTTAGTGCATTGCATAGGTTATCTAACTTTCATAATTGCAAGTGTTAGCTTGCAAGGTTTCAAGTATTGGCTTGCCTTGAGCAGAGTAGTGGATGAAGTTCTCCTCGGCTTCTTTTTCGTAGTATCCTCCTTCCTCCTCGTATCCTTGGTCGGTACTAGCGTCTATAAATAAATATGAGGAACACAATCACCAAACAATACTTAACTATTTCCAATCATCACACAAAGGTGCACTATAGATGATCTAGCATCATTACTAACAGTACAAGATTAAAGCTTTTGTCTTATTTATTTTATTTTTAGAAAATTAATTTCTACACATGTCATCACCACATATTTTAGTATATGGGAATGTGATTTAAAGTGGTGTCACAATTTAATAAGGTTTAAACTTTTTATTTTAATTAAATAAAGGGTCTAGAAATGCCTATGTGGCATTCTTTTATTACTTGAACATTATTTCTGTAAGTAAACCCATATGTTTTTATATATTCTGAAATGTATGATCAAATGTGATTTTTGAGAGTTGGAATCAACTCAAAAGCTATTATGGTTGAATTTTGAAAAATGTTTGAATGCTGAAAAGCTTCTGACTTGATATTTTTACCAAGGTTGATCTACATATCCAAATGATTTGAATCCAACGGGCTTGGATTAAGCATTACAGTACCTTTCTAAAAAAATTGGTTTCATGCAATTTGGTTCATTGGATCGACCTGGGTTGATTTTTGAATATAGGTATAGAACTGTGTTTGAATTAAAATAGAAAAATCTAAATTCAAACGGTTGGGCTGCGCGGGAAAGGTTAATGGGCCGGGCCAGTGTCACTCCGCAGCGCGAGGCTCGGCTGATAGGGGGGTTCCACCAGTCAGTGGCTCATAGCACGCAAAGCGGTACGGGGCGGTGTGGTTCATTGGATTAGAAGGGCGATCAACGGCTGAGGGTCGTCGTCGACGACGAACATGTCACCGGCGAGCTCGAACCCTAGCAGCTCAGTGGGGGTGCATAGGTGGCATACCAGGGCTCTAGCGATGACGGCAAGGCAGGCAAACGAACGAGTGGTCGACGGCGAGCTCAGGGACGGTCGAGGCAGCTCCGGGGGTGGTTGAAATCAACGGCTCCCTTCTTCTTCAGAGGCGGCCTGCTCCGGCGCAATTCCGGCGAGCTGCTGCTCGTCGTGCTCCGGTGAGAGGGTGGAATGATCAGTGAGGTGAGAGGAGTGGAATGGTGTGCTTCAATCGGCTGGGGGTCGCCTCCTTTTATAGTCTCGACGGCGAGACCGAGAGGGATGGGCAGGCGATGGTGGCAACACGGCTACGGGTGGCTAGAGGCATGGCTGAGGTTGGCGACCGATGGGCGGTCTCCTGGCGATGATGTAGAACTTAAATGCGTGCGTAGGGGTGGTGGCAATTGGTCGGGCGAAGCTGGCGCTCTGAGCGGCAGAGGCGGCATCTTCGACGGCGAGTGGTGGCTGTGAGGCACGGGGCGCCGAACGGCGGCGTGTGCACGCGTGCCGGGTGCGGCGCTCTGGCGCATGCTCGGCATGTCGCAGTGGCACTTGGCGCGCGGTGTTCCTGGTGGTCTACGACTATCCTTGGCTCGGGGAGGGGACAGCGGGAGGCGGTGAGGTGTTGGCTACCGCCCAGACAAGGTTGGCACAACTAGTTCTTCCTCTAGCTTGCTGTCCACACTGGGTTGACATGGTGAGGCTCGGCCTGCTCACCATTGATGGCAATGGCAAGCTCACAGTGATGCTAGAGGTTACTAACTAAGCTAGATGATCTACTAGATGTTTGCTGTGAGCTAGAGAGGGGACAAGGTTGGCCAAATCACTGCTCAAAATAGTGTTTGTGATTTGTTTGATTTGAATGTGCAAGCTGTTTGATGAAATGGCCGCAAGAACTTTAGTTTTGAATTTTGAAAAGATTTTTGGTGGTTGTGCTAGGCATGTGCTGAGGATTCTGTGGGTGCTTGGGTTTTGAAAATTGAGTTTGTTTGAGTGGTTTTTGAAATAGTGGGATCTTCCCATATGAGATAGATTCAATTTTTAACTGTCCTGTAAACTTAGCATTTGAATGTTTTTGGATGATCACAAAGTGGGCCTTGGTACCTTATTATGAGTACTAACAAGGGGTGCAAAGATCCACAAATGTTTCTGTTGAGTTTTGAAAACTAGAGATAGACAAAGTAGGCATGAGAGTTAATTTGGCAAAAATGACCATTCACTTCATTTGTTTATTTTGAGTTGTTTGTCTTTGGGAAAAGTTTGGGGATTGTTTAGATGATGATTATTTCTCCTAAGAATCATTTTACAAGCAAAGAAACACATAACCATGGCAATTCAAAAGAATCCAAATTTTGAATACACACACATATGAATGCTTTAATATTTTTAGTTGGGAAAGTTTTTGTTAACCCTAATTTTGATGATTAGAGTTTTATGCTCCAAGCTTAATATTTTTGGGATGTTACAGTGGCTGGCCAACACCATGTTGGTCCCCAAAAATGACACGGACATCCTGCGGATGTGCGTGGACTTCACATCGCTTAACAAATACTATCCCAAGGACCACTTCCCTTTACCGCGGATCGATCAAATCATTGATTCGACAGCAGGATGCGAGAAACTCTCCTTCCTCCACGCCTACTCAGGCTACAACTAGATTTAGCGAAGGTCGAAGATCAGGAGAAAATGGCGTTCATTACGCTGTTAGGCGTGTTCTGCTACAACACTATGCCCTTCGGGCTGAAGAATGCAGGTGCCATGTATCAGAGGTGCATGCAAGCGTGCCTAAAAAACCAGATCGGTCGCAACATTCAAGTCTATCTCGACGACATAGTAATCAAGACCAGGGAGGCCAAGAGGCTAATCGACGATCTCTGCGAGACGTTCGATAATCTTGATAAATACAAGATCAAGCTAAACCTAGAAAAAGTGTGCCTTAGGCATCCGATATGGCTAACTACTCTGCTACTTCATCTCCCAATGGGGGATCGAGGCGAATCCTAAGAAAATCAGGGCCATACTGGCCATTGAGAAGCTGAAGAACCTCAAAGGTGTCCAGCAGCTAGCCGGGCGGATCGCGGCCCTGAGCAGATTCATCAGCCGCATGGGCGAGAAGGCCCTCCCCTTTTACTAGCTACTGCGCAAGGCAGAAAAGTTCGAGTGGACACCCGAAGCAGATGACGCATTTGAGGACCTCAGGCGGCTGCTCTCCACCTCACCCGTCCTGGTCACGCCAAAGGAACGAGAGCCTTTGCTCCTATACATCACAGCTAGGCATCAGGTGGTAAGAACCGTACTCGTGGTCGAACGACCCGAAGATGGCAAGACCCATGGGGTCCAACACCCAATCTACTACCTCAGCGATGTACTGACTCCAACAAAGCAGAGGTACCCTCACTACCAGAAGCTCGTCTACGGCGTATTCATGACGGCTCGTCGGCTGAGCCACTACTTCCAGGAGCATCAGATCATGGTCGTCAACGACGCCCCACTGTCCAACATCCTGAACAACCCCGAGGCCACAGGACTCACAGCCTTGTGGGGGCATCGAGCTGTCTCCTCTGGATATAATCTACAAAAGGCGCAACGCCATCTAATCTCAGGTCCTCCCTGACTTTCTCGTCCATTGGATGGAACTCCAGCTGCCGGACACTCCGGACATGTCGCAATAATGGACGATGCACTTCGACAGCTCCAACAACGAGGCCGAATATGAGTCTGGAGCAGGGGCCGGCGTCATACTGATGTCCCCTCAAGGCGACAAGATGAAATACGTCCTTCGGATGAAATTTCGCGCCTCCAACAACGAGGCCGAATATGAGGCCGTCATCCACGACATGAAGATAGCCAAGATCTGCGGCGCAACACGCCTAGTCATCTACGATGACTCGAACTTTGTCGTCTAGCAGACGATGAATGAGTGTGACACTCACCGCGCCAACATGATCGCGTACCGCGTGCTCTACAACTCACTCGAATGGGACTTTGACGGCTGCGAGCTTTGTCACGTCGGAAGAGAAAGCATCAATGAAGCCGATAGACTCGACAACATCGGCTCCACCTACGCATGGGTGCCACCAGGTGTGTTCCTTGAACAAATCTGCATACCCTCTATCAAAAGAAAATTCCCAAAGGGTTCAACCGAAGAAACAGAGCACTTGGGGGCTGCGCCACCCGAAGGACAGGAGGGACCCGAAAAGCTCGACACCGAGGCTAAGCTAGTCAGCCTGATACAGGTCATGGCGGTTGAAGATACATGGACACAGTCGTACCTTCCGTAGCTGATAAACAAGGAACTGCCCGATGACCCGACAGATGCCTAGCGCATATCTCGCCGGTCTAAGGCCTTCACTATCCACAATGGTGAGTTGTACAAGCACAGCATTTCGGGTGTGCTCCAAAGGTGCGTCACCATCGGCGATAGCAAAACCATCCTCCAAGACATCCAAGAGGGCATCTTCGGCCATCATGTAGGCATTCGTGCCCTAGTCGCCAAAGCTCTACGAGCTGGATTCTACTGGCCAACAGCCATGAACGGCGCCAAGGACATCGTCCAAAGGTGCAACGCCTGTCAGAGGTACGTGGACAAGCCGCATGCACTAGGATCCGAGCTCAGGCCCATACCATTGGCCTTGCCCTTCGCCCAATGGGGCCTCGACATGATCGGAAAACTGCCCAAATCCTTGAAAGGAGGCCATGTCTTCCTCCTGGTCGCAGTCGACAAGTTCACCAAGTGGATCGAGGCAAAGCAGCAAAACTACCGTCAATTTCATCGAGTCCATTGTCTACAGGTTCGGCGTACCACACAACATCATCACGGACAACGGCTCGAACTTCATCTCGAAGGAATTCCAAGACTTTTGCGAGAACCTTGGCATCAACATATCATACGCCTCCGTGGCGCACCCAGAGACCAATAGACAAGTCAAAAAAGTCAACGGCCTCATAGGAAACAGCATAAAGAAACGCATGTTATGCCCACTCGAAAGGCTTGCGGGATTCTAGGCAGAGGAGCTACCCTCCGTCTTCTAGAGCCTGCGTACAACGCCGAATAGCTCAACCGGCTTCACGCCCTTCTTCATGGTGCACAGATTGGAAGCTATGCTACCCGTCGAAGTACGTCATAAGGCCCCACAGGTCATTGCTTAAAGCGAAGCCGAATCATCGGCAGCACTCGAAGATGCCATTGACACACTTGACGAGGCATGCGATATCGCTGCAACTCACTCAGCGGTCTATCAGCAAAGCCTCCGCAACTATCACAGCCGTCGGCTGCGCCCAAGGTCCTTCGTCGAAGGAGACCTCGTCCTACGACTCAAGCAAGAACAGCCGAAGAAGCTCGAGTCACCCTGGGAAGGACCCTATATCATCGCAGAAGTCATCCCAGGTGGCACCTACCGCCTCATGCACATTGCATCAGGAGTCGAATACTCCAACCCCTGGAACGTCGCACGTCCGCGACTCTTGTACCCCTAGTTACCCTTTACTTTCAATAAGGCTACTCATCCAAACAATATACCTCCTCGTTACTTTATGAATAAAATCTAAGTTCCTTGGCCAAAATAAATTTTCACCTTACATTATTTCTTGCTAAATATGCTCGGGGGCTACGCCTCACCTCACGACCTCGTCGACCGAGAACAATGCATACAACCTAAGTAGCTGACCACGTCAGGCTAACGAAAAGGACATGCACATAACAAAGCACCACGTGCTAGTACATATAAACTTTAGAAAGGGCACTATGAGCCCACTCGAATAAATACAAATTTTATATTAAGTTTTTCTTTATAGGATCTACCTATTCTAGAGCATTACATTCGCCCGCTGCTCGAACAGATCTACGATCTCTTCAGCATGATGCGTCACAGCCGCATAATGCGGGCGCATGTCCCATAGGGTGCCATCCGGTCGAAGGGGCGCCCAGCTGCCACCTCCGCAAGATCGACATCACGGCGATGCAACCGAACGAGTGACAAGGCAGCCTTGACCCCAGCAATCAGCTGATGCCACACCAAATCTTTGGCGTGGCCTACGTCCCAAAATTTACCAAGAAGACCCAGGAAGGTAGAAGGCGCAGCGTCCAAGAGGAACATGACAGCCGAGATAGCCGCCAATGACAACCCCGCCTGCCTCAGCACCCGAAGAACCTTGTTCACACGATCTTGCACCATCGCAAGGACGATGGCTCGATCATGGTCCATCCAGAAGAAGCCACCAGCCTCCAGGTCTTGCTGCGTTAAACAATTCATCTAAATGGCGACGCGCTCCTTCTCTTCATTCGGAATGAGATTCACACCTGCAGAACATGCAGAATGAGGAAGCATATAGAACTACACCCACAAGAACAACAGCTCGCAAAGACTCACATTGCAGTTGCTCGCCCATCTGCCACAACTCCCCCATCAAGAACTCCTCCCTAGAAGTGGCTCGCTCAGCCTTCGACTTCCACACATCTACGTGGACTAGAATGCCAAGGATGTCTTTTCCCAAGATGCGGACACGATCGTGCAGAAAAACCAACTGCGATGCATCATCCAAGGATGGTCGCGGCTCAGGAGCAGTCGGAGTGACAGCCGGAACCTCACCCGAAGGACCCTATAGGCAAATAAATCAAACAAGAACATCACAAGAATTTCTGGCAGCAGCTCGAAAGGCATACTTATATACATCAATAAAGCCACCTCGTGGCATAGTTGGTTTTGTTCATCAGCAAAAGGTTACAAAAGTAAGCAACAGAGGGAACTACATCATCTAAATTACAAAAGGCCTAAGCTCCTGCATCCGGGGTGGCCTTAGAGCCAGATTGCCTGCTCTTGACCTCCTGCTGCTGCTTTGCCGTGTAGTTAGCTAGGAGATCGATGAGCTTCGGCCCATAGCGCTTACAGTGAGAAGCAAGGAGGGCGAAAGCTACCTTAGAGCCATCTGCAACCATCGGCATCTGAGATGTGATATGCGACAGGTCCAGCTCCACCCCGGATGCCATTGCCATGGCCAGCCCCATGGAAGCGCCAAGGACCTTCTGCTTGCGCTTGTACTCCACCGAGGCCTCCTGTGACAGAGCATCTGCAAGGGCGTCGATGTCGTCAAGGACAACTCCCTTGGGGATGACCTCCTTGTAGAAGCGCGCAAGCACTTTCTTGGCCTTCCCCAAGGATCCTACGGCGGCAGCGCAACAATCTTCAACCGCAGCGGCGGCATCACCCAAAGAATCTCCATTTTCCAGTGCACCACGTTCAAACGTGATGCCTGAAGCATCTGAAAATAAGGAGAAAGATCTGAATGAAAAAGGACAAGCCATAGTCGAAGGAACACATGACCCAAAACCAGGCAAAGAAAACTCACCAGAAATAACTTTGGCTTCAGCCATTAGCTTATTCGCCATCTCCTTATTGCGGGCGGCCGCTGCGGCCACGTGCTGCTGCTCGTGATCGGCAGCCTCCTTCTGCAGGCGCTCCTTGGCTTCAGCAGCATCAGCTGCCCTCTTCTCCTCCTGGTCTAGGCTCTTTTCAAGAGCATTCAGCCTTCGGAGCGCATCATTGTTTTCATCTACAACATGAAGCAATACATGATCAATACAAGAAAAGCCACGGAGCAGATGAACAAACAACGGGGTGAAAAATTCACGTACCTTGAAGTTGCTGCAGGTTCGCCTCTAGTGCTAGATGCTGCTAATTAAGGAGGTTGGCGCCATGCACAAAGGGCTACAGAGGAAGCAGAAGCACAAGTGGATATATCAAGGGCTAGAGGGCTCCCCCCAAAAACGATCAACAAAGTCAAAACAAAACGGGCCCGGGGGATCCCCCCATGGAGTACGCAAAGTAACACTTACGTGTTCAGGTGAGGACTCTGAAGGTTTGCGGGCTGCCTTTTGAGTCACCACCGCCCGAGCCTCTCGC
The DNA here is from genome assembly GCA_023614405.1 of Avena insularis. NCBI lineage: Eukaryota > Viridiplantae > Streptophyta > Magnoliopsida > Poales > Poaceae > Avena > Avena insularis. The sequence continues at coordinate 272,233,259 of CM042697.1, forward strand.
TTAGAGGAGTTCGGGCCATCATCCTCAGATTCGGCCACCACCTGGGGAATAGAAGCCGTTGACTTCGACTCCGCCATAATCTCTTGAGTGCCCCTATTAAGGGACTCCTCCGAAGAGTTTCTTTAGGCAAAGATAAGAGTCACATCACATTGATACTACATAGACAAAACAATATAAAAAGGCCAGACGAAGCAACTTATGACTCAATGTCCGATAAGTTGAAGACGGGAGCCACCTTTTGCTTCTTCTTCTTGGCCGACGGCTATGGAGCTACCGCCCAAAGAGGCACGGCAGGAAAGGGTGCAGACGATGCATCCTCGTCCGCACCATGCTGCTCGAGGAACGTCGGACCTCTTGGAGTTGTAGGGGTAGACACATCCGAAGACTCGCTCCGGGTGCACTTTCGGGTCCACCCTTCACTCGCCTCAGGAGCATCTGCAGTAGGTGACTGAGCCGGAGGAAGTTTGGACTCACAGAGTCCACAACTTCATTGTCCGCTACCTTGAAATCCTACAAATCAAAGACAGAAGATTAGTAACACTCCATGTTGCAAAAAGCACGCGAGAAAGCGCAACACGCAGGACACAAATCTACACCTGAGGAACTGCACTTGTATCACTGAATGGGGCGGTCAAGGATTTACCTAGGAGGTCCTCGTCGGCCCTGTTCTTCAGCAGAGGCCGAAGGGCTCTATCAAGATCACCCTGGGACAACTCCTCGGATGAGACCCTTGTTGGGTCATTGCGGCTAGCATAGAGAAATATTGGATGCGCCCTCGCCTAGAGCGGCTACACCCAACACTTGAGGAAGGTGCGGATGATGTCCACATCATTTACCACATTCCCAGCCACCATCTGGAGTGCCTCCACGTGATGGTAGAGCTCCACCTCCGCTGTTTCACCATCCAAGACGTGGTTCTTCCATGATATCTTCGGGGTAATCTTCTGGGAGGAGTCAAAAGGGGAGAGGCCAAAATCTTGTCCGTCCACCTTGGTGTCGTGGATGTAAAACCACTTTTGGGAGGAGTCAAAAGGGAAGAGGCCAAAGTGTGTCTCGATACCGAGCCAACACTCGCAAAGAGTGATGAAGTAGGCGATATGGAGGAGAGAATTAGGAGACAGATGATGCAACTGAATCCCGTAAAAGCAGAGGAGTCCACGAAGAAAATCATGAATAGGAAGAGAGAGACCACGGATGACAAAGGCGCAAAACATGAGCCGAAACCCTGCGGGTGGGAACGGGATTACCTCATCGCCGGGGAGGATGGCGCCCTCCTTGTTCTGGGAAATCAGCCTAGAATTGTGCAGCTTGCGCAAGTCCCCGTCGGACATCCCTGTGTGCTTCCACCCGCCGTCAGTGGCGCGGGCCGTTGTGGCCATCTTCTTGCCACCGGCGGTGGCGCTCGACCCAGCTCCGGTAGCGGTATTCTTGGTATTGCCCATCTAGCAGCGGTGTGCGTGCAAGAAGGAAGAAGGAAAACAACGAAGAATATCCAGAGCATAGCGAAAGGAACCGAAGCTCGCGAAAATGAAGGCAATGGAGATGGATAAATGACACAGAGTAAAAGAAAATTACTGTTTACCCACGATATAAAAGGACGAGGACGACGCACATGACCCGTTGATCCAGAAGCCCTAGCGCGCACCTCAAGTCTAACGCTACACGTGTGAACACTACACTGAACCGTCACCAGCACACCGTCCACTATGCACGGAAATCAAGGAGACGCCGTAATTTTCGCCACGTATGCGCGTGTCTAGTCAACTTCAAGTCAGACGGTGGGACCTACGATCGTCTCGTCACATCATCTCTGGTGCCGCAGACGGTTGAGATCACCAATCGTCAGCACTGACGTCATCAAGGCCAAGCTAGCAATGGCTGAAAGTTTTCGGCTGATCAATCAAGTACTTACTTGAATCTACGATTCGAGAAACTACTCGGGGGCTACACCAATCAGGAGCGCTGGCCGCGCACCTGAGAAAGGACTAAGGTATTACACCTCGCAACTATCTTCGAGTCCTACGTCGAGTCTGCGACTCCACTATGGACTCGGGGGCTACTCCCATGGGGAGCGTCAGTTGAGCATCCGAAAAAATTGTGTCCTTTGTACCTACATTATAAACGACTAAATAAAAGTCTCTGCTCGAGTCTATGACTAGAACAGACACTCGGGGGCTACTCCCATAGGGAGCGCTGTCCACCTGAAACAACAAAAATCTTCGGATCAAATACAACAAAAATCTTTTTGGCAACTTTTACCAAACCAATGCTAAGTGAGAAGCAATCTCCTTGGCCACCCGAAACACCTCCACGGTGACAAAAACTTCAGATGATGTGTCTTTGACGCAAAGATAAGTCCTACATATATCATCTGATGGCCTGGTAATGCACCTTACTATGCTCTGCTAGTAAACTCCCTATTTGATGAAGATCGTGTTGTTTTGTCCTATGATAGTTAACTGGCCCTGATCCGTCGGGAGAGTCAGGCACACGCATCAACAATCCCTATGAACTAAACATTTCTCCTTGTAAAACAGGTTCAACTACATAGCACCCGAAAGATTGAAGAGTCTCCAGCCGAATCTACGATTCGACTGAACACTCGAGGGCTAATGACATAGTTATACCCCCTGGGTACACGACATTGGTATACCTGGTCCAGCCCAAGGAAGGCCCACGTCAAGACACGTGACCCACGAAGATTTCGGGTGGTCCAAGCCCATGATGTCTTCGGATCCTTGGAGGACAAGTCTAGAGTAGATAGAATTTCAAAGGGTACCAAACCTAATTTGTAACCGACTCGACCTAAGCCCGGGACCTGCCTATCTATATAAAGGCCAAGAGGGTATGGCGAGAAGGATCTCTTCCACTCACCGCATACGTACCTCATGCTAGATTGCATCTGTGCACCCCTGCAATCTTCGGTTTTGCCGTAATCAAGAGAAGACAAGCAGGAGTAGGGTTTTTCCCTCCGGGGGCCTGAACCTGGGTAAATCTCGTGTCCCGCATTATGTTTCTATTAACCGTTCCGTGATCTCCAGCATCCCCATCTTCTCCGAAATCCAAGTCCATAACAATGGGCATTGATGAGATCGAACCTCGTCAGCCACACCCCCTGGCCGCGTGGCTAGGCTTGGCCCGTGCCTGCGGGGGTGCAGCCGCCTCGGGCACCCCCTCGGCCTCCCTCTTCGCCTATAAGAAGCCCCCGATACCTAAACCCTAAGTACCCGATCAATATTCCACGAAACAGTACGTAGCCGCCGCCACCATCGTCCCTAGATCAAGGGGATCTGAAGCTTTTCCTGGCACCCTGTCAGAAAGGAGAGATCATCCCAGAGGCCTTCTTCATCACCATGCCAGCCTCCGATATGAAGCATGAGTAGTTCCACCTTGGACTATGGGTCCATGTAGTAGCTAGATGGTTGTTTCTCCTCCTTTGTGTTACCATGTTTAGATCTTGTGAGCTCCGTTCATGATCAAGGTCATCTATTTGTAATCCTGCATATTGTGTTTCCGGGGATCCGATGGATATTGAGATTACTATGTTAGATTGGTTAATGATTCTATCTTATTGATTCTATCATGTCTGTGATGTTTGAGATCTTACATGCTCTCCTTTTATAGTAGCTATCTTGGCCAAGTAGATGATAGTGACTCAAAGAGGGAGTATTTATGCTTGATAGTGGGTTCATGCTTCTATTTAATCTGGGGAAGTGACAGAAATATCTAAGGTTGTAAATGTTCTATTACTACTAGGGAGAAAACAATGATCTCGTGTTCATGGAAGAAGTGGATTGTTTACTTTACACACCTTGCTTAAAGAAGTTATCAGTTGCTTGTAACTTAATACTGGAGGGGGTTCAGATGATAACCTGAAGGTGGATTACTAGTCATAGATGCAGTTGGATGGCGGTATTTGTATCTTGTTGTAATGCCCAATCAAATCTCATAGGATCATGAATGTATAGTATTGCATTATTATGCCTTGCTCTGTCTTGTCAATTGCCCCGCTGTAATTTGTTTACCTAGCATTTTATGTTGTTTATCTTCAAGAGAACACCTCTAGTGAACTATGGACCCTGGTCCAATCTTTACCATTGATACATCTTCCACTGTTACTGTTTACTTTTTGCAAGCCACCATTACCTTCCACACCATATAGTTAATCATTTGTTTTCAGTAAACCGGTGAGATTGACAACCTCACTGTTCGTTGGGGCAAAGTCATGAGTTTGTGTTCTGCAGGTTTCACGTTGCTAGCAACACCTTTGAGTCGTTTCCTTCCTCCTACTGGTTCGATAATCTTGGTTTCTTACTTAGGGAAAACTTGCTGATGTGCTCATCATACCTTCCTCTTGGGGTCTCCCAACGAAGCTCTAAAGTGATCTGAGTTACACATCATCAAGCTATTTCTGGCGCCGTTGCCGGGAGGCTAAGGACGGATTCACAAGGGGAGTCCTTCACAACCTTTCTCTTTACTTTGTTTTTGTTTTTGTTAGTTTCTTTTTCCTTGTTTTGTTTGCCTCTTTTTATCAAAAACACAAAAAAATACTTCCTACTCTAGTTGCTGCTGCTGTTGGTTTGCTCCGCTTTTGCAAAAATGAACTCTGGTGAGAACACCAAGTTGTATGACTTCACTAGCACAAACAACAATGATTTCCTAAGTACACCTATTGCTCCACCTGCTCCTAATGCTACCTTTTATGAAATTAAGCCTGCTTTGTTGAATCTTGTGATGAAAGAGCAATTCTCTGGTGCTAGTTCTGATGATGCTGTTGCCCACCACAATAACTTTGTTGAACTTTGTGACATGCAAAAATATAAGGATGTAGATGCAGATATTATTAAGCTCAAGTTGTTTCCTTTCTCCTTGAGAGGAAGAGCTAAAGAATAATTGCTATCCTTGCCTAGAAATAGTATTGATTCTTGGATTAAGTGTAAGGATGCTTTTATTGGAAAATATCCTCCTTCTAAGATTATATCTATAAGAAGTGAAATAATGAAATTTAAACAACTTGATAATGAACATGTTGCTCAAGCTTGGAAATAATAAAATCTTTGGTTAAGAATTATCCCACTCATGGACTGACTGCTTGGATGATTATCCATACTTTTTATGCAGGTTTAAACTTCTCTTGAAGAAATCTGTTGGATTCAGCTGCTGGAGGTACCTTTATGACCATTTATAGCACCCCGGGTAAAACCACTACTAGAAAATCGCTATTAATCTTATATGTGCATCAGCATGACATCATCATGCATCTGTTTTTCAAAAACTATTTTACAAAGGTCTACTTTTTTTCCCTAATACCCCGTCTTAATTCAAATCAAACCTCTAAAACCTTACAGATATTTTATTTGTCTAAACCTATTACGAAAATATTTTATAAAAATAAAATAATAAGACTATTTTAAAACCAGGAAAGACCGACACCGCCCAGATCCAAGGCCCAGCTGACAGCAGCCTACTACACAAAAACAAAACCCTAACCCTAATTCTAATCCTACCCTAGCCCCTGCTCCCTTACCCCGCCGCCGCCACAAATCCACACCCTAGGGCCGCAGCAGCCGCCCGTCACACGTCGCGCGCACTACGCGACATGCACTCGAGCCCAGCGCCTCACCCGGCCAGTCCCCACGTTCTTGGCCCCACCCGCAACCCCACCTCACGCACTCGCACCACCCCACCCGCGTGCCCAGTGTGAGGCCCCATGCGACCCCGTCCTCTCCCTTGTTTCCTCCCGCATGAGCCAACCCCCTCTTCCCCGACGCCCTCGAGTGCCGCCAGATCCATCATCGTCCTGCCCCCAGGGCCTTCCGCCTCGCCGGCCGCTCGACGCCCCTTCCTTGCCATCTCGCTGGCCCCCGCCGCCTCCTCCCCAGGCACTGCAGCACGCCGCGTCGCCAAGCCGTCCCCAACCGTCGGCCTCGTGGTTCCCTTCCTCTGCAGGCCGCGCGCCTCTAAGCTCTCTCGCCGGCGCCCCGACCTCCCTGGCAACCGCCATTGTTGCCGACCACCCCTGCAACCTCTGGCCGCCTATGGCGCCCTCGTTCCTCCGCCGTCAGGAGAGCTACCTCCCTTTGCGTTCTCTCTGCGTCGCCGCAGAGCCACCGCCACGACCGTCCTCGACCGCAAGGCCCCTCCTCGTCTCCATTCGCCATCGCCCTCGCCCCTCTCTCTGGCCATCCTGTACCTCGTCGCCTTGGGCCTCCTCTCTGGCAACCCAGCGCTCGACCCCTGGCGCCCTCGTTCCCTCTGATGTCCAGTTTTTGTGAAGCACGACTTCAGTATGTGCTACCTGTGTGTGCACGCATGGTGCCGAAGCGTTCCAATTGTTCCTTGTTGCGTACAAGTCCATGCGCTACTATTTTGGTGCCATGTTGGGCTTGTCTGTGTCGATCAGATCCTCTTTGTCCAGGGGTGGCTCTGCATCTGCCAAGATCTTCGTTTGGTTCCCCAAATATGAGCGTGCCTTCGCTAAGATTCTTTGTTGTTGATGCTAAGTGAGTACAACAATCCGGATGACGAGACATTTGTCTCGCAAAGATCGAACACACCAAGCTCTCCTTGTCGACAAGATTAACTGAAGCCAGGATCCAAGATCTTCGACAAGGAACACCATGTTCTCCTTCCCGAAACCCGAAGACGATGCCACTCCAACGCTCCTTCCTGGACCGAAGATGCCGAGAGCCCCGACCCCATACACGAATACCGATCTCGGCGACCCAAACCACATCGAACCAAAATCTCTGGACCGCGATGTGTCACCCCTTTTCCCGAGGCCCCCTATTTTATAATATATGATATATACTTGTTGCATTTAATTGTTCATGTCGCATCCATATTGTGGTTTGGGGGCATTATGCCGATTCACCTAATAATTAAATATGGAGATCATATGCAGGCTAATCTAGTCTTATATTTGCTCAATTTAAATTTGTGTAGCGAACCGGTGATATATTTTGTCTTGTTAATACAACATTTAAATTATGAGGTATCTATATAACTTGAACCTACTAATTAATTGTGTGGACCCCGGTTCTTCTTAGTATTGCCTAATTGCATCGTATTTTTGCCATGTCATACATCATATATGCATCATGCCCGATATTTTGCCATAGTATTAAATAGTGCATCTAGTGTTTCTTCTAGTGATTTGCTTCTTCACGGATTAGGATGATGAGTTGATGCGAATGTCGACCCGATCTTCGGATGAATCTTCGACAATGTTTTTAGGTGAGCATTCTCCCCTTTTCTACCTATCTTACTTTTATAGTCTTTATTTACTCCAGTTGATCTATTGTTATCTGTGTTGTTGTGCTCTAGTTTTCGTACCTATGATATCCCTTGCAGCCATTATATTGCCTTGGACACATCCTATTACCTGTTTTTTGCAAGATAGTCTGCCTTGCGAGTCGTAGTTGCTTGCGCAGGTGTTGCTTTGCGTCATTGATTTTCCACAGTTGCTAGGGAAATGCCCCATGCTTTATGGTGGAGATGATCATGGCTTTAATTATTGTTTAATAATTAAAATTGAAAGTAGGTAAATAATGCATAGGCACCGGTAGGTAATAGATAATATTTGGTTTTTAACCGCTCACTGGTGTCCCGTAGGACCCCGAGTTCTTGACACATGTTCTGAGATCGAGCGTGCTAACCACAGGTGGGGTGTGTGGGCACCCCCATCGATTAGTACTTGATTCCAAAGTACTGTACTGGGGGCCACAAAGTAGTTTGGGGCTTTATTACTATACTATACTTATGCCATGCTTTACTTCTTTATTTATGATTGCGCGTGGAGCACCTGTAGTGTTTTGGAACAAATGTGGAATGTTTTCGCTGTATCGATAAGCCTAGTCACACTTTAGGGTTTCCAGTCGTTTACAGCCATTGTCACAAACCTCTGGGTCCATCTCGGAGACCGGCCGACTTTGTTGCGGGTATCTTAGTGGGGTGGCCCCCATGTGCTTGCTTTGGGTCTGGGAAACGTCGTGTATGAAACCCCGTCGACATGTCGTTGGGTGTATGTTTTGTGATCTTGTACCTACCTGATCTGACAACAAGGGTGTAGGTGCGTGTGGAAACTTTGGTGCACCCCTGCAGGGTTAAATTTTTTCGAGAAGCCGTTTCCGCGGTTATGGACGACTTGGAGCACAGTTCTCGATCATAGACAACTATAACTAAAGTTTACTGTTATAATTTGACTTGTATCTGATATGAGTAGTGAGTTTGATAACCACCACAGAAAGAATGAATAAAACTACCAACCGTGTGAGTTTCCTTGGCTTGACTTCCTCCTTTGGTCTCGAGGGGGGGAATACCAGGATGGGTATGTTTGGTGGTAGTAGCAGGTTGGATCCGAATAGGTCTTTCTCATCTTTCTCTGATAGTCGACAGTTGTTTTGAGTCTCTATAGGTTGTTTAGTGCATGTTGTGCTGCCGCTTCAGTCCACCATACCTATGTAGGCGAGGACGGCCAAATTCTAATACTCGCCGTGTACTGGCCTCAGTACTGACCGCTCTATTTTTCCTTTGCCCTTTGCCGGCACCCCTTTTGTTTAAGCAGGTTTGAGATTGACGTCGTTAGCAAGGTTACTGTCAACACCCGGATTTTTAATCCCAGATGCCTGTTATGCCATACATCGCAATCCCAGGATTACCATTTTTGCGAGACATAACAGATTTGGATATCATAGTACATCATCCATTATAAACCATACATAAGGTCTTACACAAATAAGGATCTTATGATCCAGTTCTTAAGACAACTCAAGCAGCGGAAATACGTAATAATAAAGGTAGCGTAGGCAAAGCTCCATCTTTGGGGTCACAGGAAATGCTGATGATGGGAGATGATCCTAGTTGTCATAACCTTCCTGGGGTCCTTCGTCCTGGTACTCCTCTTCATAGTCTGGCCACGGGGAATAGCCAGGGACAAAGCCATGAGTACTCTTGAAGTACTCGCAAACTAATACTAACAAGTGAAGGGGGTTTTTGTAGTAGGACACTAAGCTCTAGGGTTGTTTTGTAAAAAGCCAGATTTACCTCTACTCAGTTCAGAAGCAAGAAAGCTAGCTGAAATTTTATAACACCTAAGATGGGACTTGAATTTCATATCACAACTCTATTGTGGCCAAGTCAAATTCTCAAATCATTTCACAAGTCATTTTGAAAACATCTGACGGGGGAACAATATGGCCACTCCAACTGTCCATAACCACGGACGTGGCTATTCGAATAGTATCATTTTGACACTCTGCATAGATTGTTCACTTTCACCACAACATTCGATACATCCGTCAGGAACAAATCCTGAATTCACCATACTCAGTATGCGGATAATCAATCCTAACCTTTCAATTACACGCCCTAGTATAGGCACCTCTCCTATGAGTTTGGCCTCCCAACCATGACCAACTGTCATCTTGGGTACTCCACAGGTGGACAATCTTCACAAGGTAGCCTCATCTCAGACCTTGGTCGTGAGGGAACCCATACTAAGGTATATAAGTTTCCAGTCAAGCCCTACCCAATTTTCGGGTATTGTGGTTGTACTGTAAAATTGGAATGGTATCGCATCCATACAACCATTAGTTTTATAAAGGGCTAAGGCTCATGCCTCAACATTTTCATCATCAAAATCATCTGGTGTTCAGAATCACATGTCAAAACATCTCAGTAGAATGATCCATCATTCCAAGGTTTTCATAACCATGTTCCACCAAGTATTCCCATCTAAAGTTGATCAAGTTTTATGCTTAGCACTAGCATCTACAAATGGGAGTGAGTACTAATGAGGGGTGGTAAACTAGTGGAGTTTAACTAAGTACAATCTCATGCCTTAGGATGACATCAAGATTATCTAGCTTAGGCCAAATTTAATGCTCTTTATGCAACCTTCAATTATCTTTCTAGTATCTACAATTTACTCTAAGTAAGAGCTTTGATAAAGAAATAAAGTAGAAAGCTTGCAAGTAAAACTAGGATTGGGTATCATTAAATGTGTCTAACCAATCATGCTTAGTGCATTGCATAGGTTATTTAACTTTCATAATTGCAAGTGTTAGCTTGCTCAATCACTAGTAGTATTAGGCTTGCATCAGTGTCAGTATAAGCTTGCATAGGTCAACTTGGTTAGTAAGGCTTGCCTTGTGCAGAGCAGTGGTTAAAGTTCCCCTCGACTTCTTATTCGTAGTATCCTCCTTCCTCCTCGTATCCTTGGTCGGTACTAGCGTCTATGAATAAATACGAGGTACACAATCACCAAACAATACTTAACTACTTTCAATCATCACACAAAGGGGTTCTATAGATGATCTAGCATCATCACTAACATTACCAGATTAAAGCATTTGTCTTATTTATTTTTTGTTTAGAAAAGTAATTTCTACTCATTGAAAAACTATTTAAGATTTAATATTCTCCAACTCAAACATGGGATCATGTTGACACATGTCATCACCACATATTTCAGTACATGAGAATGTGATTTAAAGTGGTGTCACAATTTAATAAGGTTTAACCTTTTTATTTTAAAACATTAAAGTGGCTAGAAATGCCTATGTGGCATTCTTTTATTACTTGAACATTATTTATGTAAGTAAACACATATGTTTTTACATATTCTGAAAGGTATGATCAAATGTAATTTCTGACAGTTGGAATCAACTCAAAAGCTAATATGTTTGAATTTTGAAAAATGTTTGAATGCAGAAAAGCTTCTGACTTGTTATTTTTACCAAGGTTGAGCTATAGATCCAAATGATTTGAATCCAACGGGCTTGGATTAAGCATTTCAATACCTTTCTACCAAAATTGGTTTCATTCAATTTGGTTCACTGAATCGTGCTGGGTTGATTTTTGAAACTAGGTATAGTACTATGTTTGAACTTAAAAAGAAAAAGCTAAATTCAAACGAGTGGGCTGCGCGGGAAGGGTTATTGGGCCGGCCCAGTGTCACTCCAGCATGGCCTTGACAGGGGGTCTCTTGGTCGTGGCTCATTAAACGCGGTTGCACGGGCGATGTGGTGCGTTGGATTAGAATGAAGATTGATGGTTGAGGGTCGTGGTCAACGATGAATAGGTCACCGGCAAGCTCGAACCCTACCGGCTCGGTGGGGGTGCATAGGGGGCATACCGGGGCTCCAGTGACGAAGGCGAGGCGGGCAAACGACGAAGTCGACAACGACGAACTCACGAGTGGCCGCGATAGCTCCGGGGGTGGACGAAATCAACGACTCCCTTCCTCTCCAGAGGCGGCCTGCTCCGGCGCAATTCCGGCAAGCTGCTGCTCCTCGTGCTCCGGCTAAGAGGTAGAAGGATCAGTGAGGTGAGGGGAGTGAGATGCTGTGAAGAAATCGAGCGAGGGTCATCTCCTTTTATAGGCTCGACGGCGAGACCGAGAGGGATGGGCAGCGATGGTGGCGACACGGCTACGGGTGGCTAGAGGCATGGCCGAGGTTGGCGATCGACGGGTGGTCTCCTGGCGATGCTCTAGAGCTCAAATGCATGTGTAGGGGCGGTGGCAAATGGTCGGGAACGTGCGGTGCTCTGCGCGGCAGAGGCGGCGAACTCCACGGCGAGCGGTGACTACGGGGTACGGGTGCTGAAATGAGAATGTCTGGTGGTCTCCTGGGACGGTGGGGTGCACGCTGGCGAGCGGCAAGGGCTCGAGGTGGTCAGGTTGAGTGGGAACAGCGTGTGCACTGGGGTGCTCGTCGGCATGGTCGACAGCAGCGCGGGTGCGGCGTTCCTGCGGTTCTTGTCGCTGTCTTCGAGCTAGAGCTGGTCGAGAGGGGGCGGTGAGGCATGGGCTACCTCCCAGACAAGGTTGGCACGCCTAGTTCTTCTCCTAGCTTGCTGTCCACACTGGGGTGAGATGGGTGCTCTCGGCCTGCTCACCATTGATGACAATGGCCAGCTTATAGTGGTGCTAGAGATTAGTTAAGGTTGCTAGATGATCCACTAAGGCTAGTGGTAACAAGAGAGGGAACAAGTTAGGCCCAAAACACTATTAAAAATGGTGAATTTGATTTGGTTTAAATTTGCCTGCCAAGTATTTGATGAAATGGCCGCAAGAACTTGAGTTTTGAATTTTGAAAAGATTTTTGGTGGGTGTCCTAGGCATGTGTTGAGGATTCTGTGGATGCCTGGGTTTTGAAAATTGAGCTTGTTTGAGTGGTTTTTGAAATAGTGGGATCTTCCCATATGAAATAGATTCACTTTTAAATTGTCATTTAAACTAAGCATTTAAATGTTTTTGGATGATCTCAAAGTGGGTCTTGGTACCTTATTATGAGTACTATCATTGGGTGCAAAGATCCATACATGTTTCTGTTAAGTTCTGAAAGTTAGAGATAGCCAAAGTAGGCATGGGAGTTAAATTGGCCAAAGTGACCATTCACTTAATTTGTTTGTTTTGAATTGTTTGTCTTTGGGAAAAGTTTGGGGATTGTTTAGATGATGTTTATTTCACCCAAGAATCATTTTACAAGCAAAGAAACACAGAACCATGGCAATTCAAAAGAATCCAAATTTTAATGCACACACATATGAATGCTTTCATATTTTTAATTGGAAAAGTTTTTGTTAATCCTAATTTTGATGATTAGAGTTTGATGATCCAAGTTTAGTATTTTTGGGATGTTACAGTTACCCTTACGGCTTTGCCTGGGCAGGGTTATGGACGCCATTGGTTATTCTTCAGGGCTCTTAGCCCAATTTGCATCTTGTCTGTACTCGGACGCTGTATCATTTTAAAGGTGATTTGGATCTTTGTACTATATATTTGTATTCTTGACTCATTGAGTCGCTGTTGTATATATATGTTTTGTGTGTTCCATCGAGAACTACTGTGTAATGATATTACTTCGTTTTCCACCCGCACGCAAGTGCCTAGTGGGCACCTTTGAATTGTTTCTATGCGGGTTTGGCGGGAATTTCTAAAACTTGCATAGGGCCAATCTAAGGGTGTTACACCATTACTTTGGGTGCTGTAACAAAGCTCCTTGATAATATGATGGTTAACTATTCTAAATGGCACACTGAGAGAGCTCCACATGGTCAGAAGGTAAATTCTATTGAAGAAACCTCCTCTTTGAGTGATAAAGTTGATGTTATCATGGCTATGCTTGTTAATAGAAAAGCTCATACAGATCCAAATAATGTCCCTTTAGCCTCTTTGGTTGCTCAACAAGAGCAAGTTGATGTGAACCTCATTAGGAATAATAATTTTGGCAACAATGCTTATAGTAATAACTATAGGCCTTATCGTCCTAATAATTGCAATACTTATCATGGTAGATCTAGAATGGCTAGTGACGTTAGGATTCTAGAAGTAGTAATATCCACTAAAAACTTTATGCAAATGCAATATGAGCAGAACAAGATATTCACTAAAACTATGGAAGAACAATCTGCTATCTTGAAAAATATTAGTCATCAACTTGAGAATTTGAATAGGGAAATTCCTAGTTTATAGTCTAAAATTTTGAGTGATGAGAAAAATATTTCATATTTGTTTGAAGCACAGTCCTCTTTTATTAATAAAATGGCTGCTAAACCTGAAACCATAGAAAGTACCTTTGCTGCTACTCATGCCATACAAGTTACTATTGATGAAAATGCTAGACTGTTAGCTCAACTACATGCTAAATGGGAAAGAGAAGCTAAAAATTCTAAAAACAATAGTGTTTGTACTATTACCACCACCAATATGGATGCCACCAAACCAGAAGAAGTCCCTATTCCTCCTACCATAGTGCCTAAACCCAATGAGTCTACTACTAGTGATGCTAAGTTTGATTTTGATCTTGATGGTTGCAATATCTCTGAAGTGATTATGTTCCTACAAAAGCTTGCTAGATGTCCTAATGCTAGTGATATGAATCTGGCTTTCACCAAACACATTACAAATGCTCTTATTAAAATTAAGGAAGAAAAGTTGAAACACAAAGCCTCTATTCCTACGAAAGTAGAAGATAGTTGGGAACCCATCATTAATATGCAAGTGAATGACTTTGATTTCAAAGCATCATGTGACCTTGGTTCTAGTGTCTCTATTATGCCTAGAAAGATTTATGAAATGCTTGATTTGCCACCTTTGGAAGATTGCTATTTGGATGTCCCACTTGATGATAATTCTAAAAAGAAACTCATGGGGTGTGTTAATGATGTTCTTATTATGGTTAACAATGCTTATGTCACTATTGATTTCTATGTTTTGGATGTTGAATACAATGCTTCTTGTCCTATTACTTTGGGAAGACCTTTTCTTAGAACTGTTGGTGCCATAATTGATATCAAAAAGGCACCATTAAATATAAATTTCCATTCAAGAAAGGTATTGAACACTTCCCTATGAGCAGAGAGAAGTTTCCTTATGCTCCTCCTTTGAAATCAAGGTTTGATGTTAATGCTTCTTCATTTGAAAATACTTGATTCTTGCTTCTTGTGCCGAACTTAAAGGCGTTAAAGAAAAGTACTTCTTGGGAGATAATCCAATAGTTTTATTGAGTCTTGGAAGTTATTAATTATGTAACAACCTCTCCTTATCCTTTTTATTTGATTGTTGTGCCAAGAATAAACTCTAATGAGTGGGAAGTAAGATTTGGGGAGTTGCTGTCCCGAAACAGATTTTTGTGCTCCACTATACAAATTCGTGTAAAATCTCTATAAGTCGGATTGAGCTGTAATTTTCTAAATAAATCCCCCAGGTTGTTATATAACTTTCGTTAGTTCTGCACTTTTTGATTTGAGCAACAGAATGTCATCAAAAAAATCGGTTTCTACCTGCTGGTCTGTTTTGATAGATTTCTGCCATTATTTGTATTTGCTTCTTATTGATTCCTTTTTGGGTTCTTTTCGGGAAATTGAGTTTTTTGAGAGAATTTATACAGTATCTTGTATATTTAGTGAAAGTTTTGCATTTTTTAAACTAAACCCCAAAGGTCTATTATCTTTTGAATGCACTAATCTTGCTAATGAAGATTGTGTGATGTTTTGTATGAAGGAAAATTTTCAGGTATAAAGGAAGAATGATGTAATGAGATAAATAATGGAAAAAAGTTCAAGCTTGGGGATGCCACTCTGTGTCACCCCAATAAATATTCAAGAGGTACAAGCGTCAAAGCTTGGGGATGCCAAAGACATCCCCTTCTTCATCAATAAAAATCTCAAGTCTTTCTAGACACTTCATTTTTATTGTTTCATGCACAGTTGTGTTGTTCTTGGAGCATCTTAGTTTTTGTTTTTGGTTTTTGTTTGCTTAGTTTGCTTGAATAAAGTAGTTTGGACCCCCGTTTTCACCGTGTTGTTTCAAAGAAGTTGATTGGTGTTGGAAAGGAGTAGGAAGTTCTTGCTTTAGTAGTACAAGAGGAGCTTGCTTTGACTATGACTTAGACTTTATCAAGTCATGCTAGATGTTGTTTTGACCTTGTGCTTAGTGATTATTACTGTAGCATGACTTGTTCCAAACAATTAGGATTGCTTAACATGCCTTGAAAGAATCATGCGTTGTTTTAGCATACAAAAGCATAGTATTTTGGTATTCTCCTTTGATGCTTTGTTTGGGTCGACTTGGCACATGCTCACACCATGTTATGACTATGAACCAATCACCATAGCCTCTATGATCATTTAGTTTTTGACTTGTAGTACTACTTTATGCTTTGATTACTAATGTTTTGTCGCTCTGCATGAGGACATTATTGCTCTCTTAGTTGGTCGCTCCCAGTCTTTTGCTAGCCTCCACATGTATGAGTAAGCTCTAATCATGCATCCAACTCCCAAGAAACCATGTTATTCCAAAGCGTCCACTATAAATTCCTATGCATGGTGTGTTACACCATTCCATGTATATCCTTGTTTTATCTATCTTCCAAATTAAACTTGTTATGTGAAACTTAGTGATTAAAGCTCTCACAAACTTGATGGAAAACTTCATTTTATTGCTCCTAAATAAACTTGAACTATTGTGTCATCTATGTTGTATATGCTTGCACTTATAAATTGTAATTAGAAGAACCATGCTGTCATAGGGAACGCTTTCAACATTGCACTTGTACATTGTACCCAGTTGATATCATGCTCTTCTGTTTATGGATGTCGTTGGTGTGAAATAAAAGGGGAGCTTGTAAGTCCATGGAGTTATGTATGTGTGTTAGAGAAACACCTAGGCCGATATCCTAAGCCATGCCTAATAATGGTGGAAACTTGAAGCATCACCATAGTGAGCAATCTATGAAGATTTCTTGTTATAAAAAAAGAGACTTATTGAAAAGAGAAAAAAGAAAAAAAGCACCATTTTCCCATGGTAAATAAGAAGATTGCTGATATGCTCATTGTCTGCTTGCCTTGTCATTTTGATTATGGTATAGCTCCTATATCATGTGCAAGGGGTACCCCGTTGGTGGTTCTCTTTGATACACATGTACTTACTATTACAAGAACTTACCGGTGACTAAAGTTGAGTAGCATGAGGAGCGGCCCTCGTACTTAAGGGATATGAGATTGCCAACTTATACTTTGTCAAGCATATACTCCATAGTTTGTTCACTTTAACCTTAATCACTTCAAGATGCTTAGGATAGGGGAAATGAGAGCTGAAAGCTAACAAGTACCATAATTTTTGGAAGCTCTTTATGAGAGTTGAAATCCCTGCTTCCCTTTATGAAGGTCCTTTCTTCCACTACTATATTGAGTCTCCACCTTCTATCCTTAGGCACCAATTAAGAGAGCATAGTTTCCATTCTTAGTTCTATGTGCATTGTCCCAAAACTTATTGATTGATTCATATTGTTGATATTGCTTGTTCTTGAACTATTTGTATCTAGTCACTCTTATGAACTTTGAAGGTGTCCTATCCATTTATTTGCTACTCCATTAGGGACAAGCTGAATGACACTATGCTATGTTTTCTATATGTGAAACAAACAAACATCTTTCAATTCATTGTTATTCATGATCTTTGTTTGTATCCTTTCATGTTGCATGCATAGTTACCTTGTCTTATTGTTAGAACTTCTTTTTTAATGATCACGTTTAGAGTTCTTTGATCCTAGCTTTCAATGCTTGCAAATGGTTTGATCTTTATTTTGAGGGTGCATGTCTCCTCAAAAAATAATCTTTTTATCACTTACCTACTCGAGGACGAGCAAGAGTTAAGCTTGAGGATGCTTGATATGTCGTAAACGTATCTATAATTTTTGATGTTCCATGATTGTTTAGTATCTACTTTGCTTTGCTTTGTCTACACTTTGAGGTATTTTTATATGTTTTCTGGGACTAACCTATTAACAAGAATCCACAGTGCCAGTTGCCTATTTTCAGTTTTTTTTGGTCCAGAAAAGTCAGAAAATGAATATTCTCGGAATTGGACGGGAAAAAATCCAAAGTCAATATTTTACCGTGGGGAACACGGAGTCAGAAGACGAGACGGAGAAGGGCCTAGAGGGGGCCACACCCCCTGTCCGTGTGGCCATGCCTGGCCCTCGCCTAGGGGGGGGGGGGGGTGCATCCGCCTCTGGCACCCCCTCGTCCTCCCTCTTCGCCTATAAGAATCCCCCGATACCTAAACCCTAAGTACCTGACCAATATTCCACGAAACAGTATGTAGCCGCCGCCACCATCTTCCCTAGACCGAGGGGGGATCTGAAGCTCTTCCCGGCACCCTGCCGGAGGGGAGAGATCATCTCGGAGGCCTTCTTCATCACCATGCCAGCCTCCGGTTTGAAGCATGAGTAGTTCGACCTTGGACTATGGGTCCATGTAGTAGATAGATGGTTGTTTCTCCTCCTTTGTTCTACAATGTTTAGATCTTGGGAGATCCGTTGATGATCAAGATCATCTATTTGTAATCATGCATGTTGTTTTTATGGGGATTCGGTGGATATTGAGATTACTATATCAGATTGGTTAATGATTCTATCTTATTGATTCTATCATGTCTGTGTTGTTTGAGATCTTGCATGCTCTCCATTTCTAGTAGCTATCTTGGCCAATGCTAGTGACTCCAAGAGGGAGTATTTATGCTCGATAGTGGGTTCATGCCTCTATTTATTCTGGGAAGTGATAGAAATATCTAAGGTTGTAGATGTGTTGTTTCTACTAGGGAGAAAACAACGATATCTTGTTCATGGAACAAGTGGATTATTTACTTTACACACCTTGTTTAAAGCAGTTATCCGTTGCTTGCAACTTAATACTGGAGGGGGTTCAGATGATAACCTGAAGGTGGATTACTAGTCATAGATGCAGTTGGATGGCGGTCCATGTATCTGGTTGTAATGCCCAACCATATCTCATAGGATCATGAATGTCTAGTATTGCATTATTATGCCTTGCTCTGTCCTATTAATTGCCCTGCTGTAATTTGTTTACCGAGCATGTTATGTTGTTTATCTTAAGGAGAACACCTCTAGTGAACTATGGACCCCGTTCCAATCTTTACCATTGATACATCTTCCACTATTACTGTTTACTTTCTGCAAGCCACCATTACCTTCCACACCATATAGTTAATCCTTTGTTTTTAGAAAACCGGTGAGATTGAAAACCTCACTGTTCGTTGGGGCAAAGTCTTGAGTTTGTGTTGTGCAGGTTTCCAAGTTGCTAGCAACACCTTTGAGTCGTTTCCTTCCTCCTACTGGTTCAATAACCTTGGTTTCTTACTGAGGAAAAACTTGTTGCTGTGCTCATCATACCTTCCTCTTGGGGTCTCCCAACGAAGCTCTATAGTGATCAGAGCTACACATCATCACCTCTTAGCCCAATTTGCATATTATCCGTACATGAATGTGTATCACTTTCAAGGTGATTTGGGTCTTTGTATTGTATATCGGTATTCTTGACTCGTTGAGTCATTGTTGTATATATCTATTCTGTGGGTTCCATCATGGACTATTGTGTAATGATATTATTTCGTTTTCCACCCGCATGAAAGTGCCTGGTCGGCACCTTTGAATCATTTTTATGGGGGTTTGGATGGAATCGCTAAAACTTGCATATGACCGATCCGAGGGTGTTACACACCTCTACATATTCCTCTGCAATACCCAACATACACCGTTATGGCCACCATTTATGGTGTGACGGTTGATGCAGTCTAAGCAGCCGTAGGGATAGTGATTAAACATGTTCTCATAGTCAAAGGATTGAGTTACTATGCTTTAGTAGATATCGCAATGCTGAACTTTGTGATTGGATCTCATTGTAATACTAAATTCGGGCATGTGCCCATCACATCATTCAACTAATTACGTGACCTCATTGCTAGTTTACATAAATGTGTATGATTAGGAAACCTCGATCATCAGCTGTCTAGCGAGCTAGTTTTCTAGAGGATACTTGGGACTGTTTTGTTTATATACCACACGTGTATTGATGTTTCCGCTGAATACATTTATAGCATGGTACAAAACTATTATGAACATATGAGATATATCAATAAAAACAACATTATTATTGTCCTATATGGCATATCTCCTTGGAAGACAGATTGGGTGTCCTGAAAAATGTAACTCCAAGGGTAACAAATAGGAGATAAACAAAGTGTCTACGAGGCTCAGTGAGTTCTTCTCAAGTAAGAAATAATGTGGAGACAACGATCCAAGATTTAATGGTTGAGAGAGGGAGATCAAAAAAAAATTCCACTACAAAGCCTCTAGTAAAGCCAAGAAGAACAAAATTGTGAGATTAAAAAGGCATGATGGCACGGTTGCAACGCATGACAATGAAATCAATTCCATGACGCATATCTTCATTGATGAACTCTACACTGAAGATCCAAAGGTTGAACCCATGGCCCTTATGGACTTCATCGAACCACTAGTCTCAGAGAAGATAAATCACCAACTGATGGCGAAGTTCACTGATGATGAAATTTGTGATGTGTTGTTCCAAATTGGTCCTATAAAAGCCCCATGTCCTGGATGGTCTCCTGACCATATTTTTTCAAAGGAATTGGGGAATTTACGGCATAGACTTGTAAGGCAATTAAGCAATTTTTCTCTAATGGCACCATCCTAGATGGCATCAACATAAAAAAATCGTCCTGATTCCAAAATTGAATGACGCCTCTGAACTCAATGATTACCGTCATATTTATCTGTCACATCCCAAATTTTTCCAAATTTTGTAATGTGAAAAATAAATAAACAAAATAAATAATTGTTGAAATTCAGGGTGAAAAAGAAACTTTTTGGATTCTAAATGGAAACTTAAAAACCCATCTTGAACAAACTTTGAATAAAATTTGAATCTAACTAAATTCAAATCAGGAGAAATGCATTCTTCATAAATGCATCATGAAATTTAAACACTTGGAAAATGAACCAAAACCCTAAAACCCTAATGGAAGAGAAACATTTCCAAGATATCTCAAAGACTAAGGATTTGATCCATATAAAAATTTATCAACAAACATTTCTAAATGATCAAGATTGATAAATAAAAGTATTATGAAACCATAGTAATTGATTTCATTCAATTTGGAACCTTGGATAAAATCTTATGAATTTAGTAGGATAAAGAAATGAAATTTCAAAGCTAATAAAGCCTCTATCTGAAATCCATACCAAATTGTGATCAAATTAATCCTAAAGAGATATAAAAGGATAAACACATATTAAATAAAGTTTTTCAAATTGGAATCACCAAGTTTGGATCTTTAAATAAAAAGATATGGGTTTTATAAGACAAAGAAATAAATAAATAAATAAGGAATATTCAAAAGCCAAAATAAAACTTGGCCAAGTCCATAAGCAAATGGAATAAATATAGTCCAAACCCAAATGAAATAAAGAGATAAAGAATATTCAAAATAAAATTACATGGCAATAACCAAATTCCATTCTATTGAATAAACACAAAATTCCTAATAAGAATGATTAATTAAATCATGGGAAAATAATTTTTTCCCAAGATAAATAAAAGTTATTTAATTAACCTAAATTGGATCAAAGACTTATTTGAATAAAAATTTGTATCGGAATAAAACCATATTTAATTTGATTTGAATAAAGACAATCTGCCCAACTGAAATGATTAATAGATCATATGAAAATATTTCAAATAAATCAAAATGAATTATTCAACATCCTTTTGAATAAATAAAATCTACTGGAAAAGGCTTTGATAAAAATTTGAATTTAAATAAGAACGGAAATTATATTTAAAATCTTATTTGAATAAGGGCAAGAGCCTATTTTAATTAAAATATAAACCACAAAGGAATAAAGGAATTATTCTAAAATAGACTTAAAATAACTATTTAAAACAGTATAAAAATATACTGAACATTTGAAAAAGGTTTGAATTCAAACAAGGTTTGAAATCATTTGGGCAAAATCAAAACAGAAAAAGAAAAATGAATCAGAACAAAAAAAGGAAACAACCCAACCCAAGCCCACTTTGGCCCAACTAGCCCTCTCCTCTCTCTCATGACGTTTCTCACCACAGAACAAACCCGCCCCCTCACTGACCGCTGGACCCCACTCTTTCTCTCTCTCTCTCTCTCTCTCTCTCTCTCTCTCTCTCTCTCTCTCTCTCTCTCTCTCTTTCTCTCTCTTACGCTGACAAAGTAACCCCACTCATCAGTTGTCTTCGTCACCCCCCCTCCCCCCCGCGGTGACCACGTCCTCACCTCGTCGTTTCTGGCTGATTAAACTCGATTAAATTCTCGTTAATGCCGCGGCAATTCAGCACAACGATCACGCACGTTAAAGCGCCCGTTCCCCCTCTATCTTTTCCCCAGACACCATCTCTCCTCCGCCACCAGGCTGCGCTGATTTCGCCCGAGACCATCCTCTTCTTCGACGAGCTTCGCAAGCGATTCCGGCCGCTCCTCGCCGCCCCTTACCTCCCAGTCCCCACGAGCGCATTCCCCATCACCCCCTGCAACTCCTAGTACCGCTCGTTTAGCCGCGCCTCTGTATCCTCGGCAACTTCTTCACCAGAGTAGCGTCGCCGTCTGCCTCGACTCCGGCGAGTTCCCCAGGTAGCATCTGACCGCCCCTCTCCTCCTCTTTCACACACGCATACTCGCCATGACTTTGCGCATCTAACTGTTTCCTCCTTTCTCTCTGGCGTGCACCGTAGCCTCGCCACCGTCCCCAACAGAGAGCACCTGACGCCGTCTCGATCTCCGACGAGCAATCAACGTCGACTCCGTGCGCCCTGTCGCCAACCAAGCATACCTTGAGCATCAACGTGACACTGCGAGTCTGGTAACACTCCCCATTCTCTCCCTCGCTTCCAGTAGCCGCAGCACCGTAGACCGAGCGCGCCGCCGCTCACCGTCGCCGTGCTCCGCCAGTTGATGGTCGTTTGATCAACGACCGTTAGATCCTGATCGCGTGGCTATGATAGAATGACTAACGGAAATGGTATCCTTTGATCTATTCCGCATGATCTATTTAAAATCTAATGCACCGCAGCAGCCAATCCGCACGAACCGGTATAAGCCAAAAAAACAAACCACGTGGCTCAGAGTGTGATTTAAAAACAGAAACATTTCAATTAGATATGTGAGTTTTTAAATTGCATAACTTTTGATCCACACGTCCAAATTTTGCAAATTTTATATCAATGGAATCAGCAAGAAGAGTACTTTCCAACCATGTAATTTTTTTAGTGAAATGCTTCTGGGAAATTAGTTGTTTTTGCAGAAACTTGTATAGGCATATTTTGTGTATAAAATTTGTTCTAGAAATGTTTTTAAGATAAAATCTTTGGAAAATGGTTTTTTTGAACCCACTGACCATAAAAACCAACTTGTGGATTTAAAAGTGTATTTTGTGAAGTTAAAGAATAAATCTTTGAATAAGAACATTTCTAGTTAAATAAAAATATTGTTTATGTGTTAAAAATGCTTTTTGAGTAAAACCTTTGGAAAATGATTTTAATTAAATTCTCTGACCCTAAACACCAAGTTTTTGGATTTAAAAATATATTTGGTGGACCCTATAAAAATATTACTTTGTTTAAAGGCATTTCCAACAACATAAAATATTGCTTTGGTATAAAAATGGTTTATAAGTGAAACCTTTTGCAAATGGTTTTTAATATTAAACACTTGACCTTAAAACACTAACACTTGTGTTTAAAAATATATTTGTCAAACACTAGAAAATATTGCTTTGATTTGAACCATTTCTAGCAAAACAAAAATGACTTAAAATGGCCATTTTCACTAACTTGATATCCAATGGTTTTTCCACTTTTATAAATGACCAATATGTGTTTTAAAATGTTTATAGCCTAATAGAAACCACTTTTACAAATAAAATAATCTTTGGCATGCTTGCATGCATTACTTTGTTTTTATTATTCTATGTAATGAAATGCTTGAATGGTAGATTGAAGTTGTGCCTTGCTTGATTGATTTGTAGTGGAATTTGAAGAGTGTGACTGTTGCAAGATCAAGAAGTGAACTTATATTCTCTACCAAAAAGGCAAGTGGTGCTTCATACTTTTGTCCCATTATTTTCACTATGCATTAGTGATATTTCCATGTAGGACTTGCATGGAATTTTTTCTAAGTATAAAATATGCCATGGGAAATCCTAGTAGATGAAACCTTAGTAGAATTTTCATAAGTCAATATTCCCACTACTATCATGCTTAGCCTAGCTAGTAGAAAACAAGGGTGGATTATATTTATGCTATGGAATATTTCTAAGTCGAGGACTTATGTTTTTGTTTAATAAAACAACTAAGTGAATGAAACACCTGGGTGGATTGGTAATTTCTTGGTGGTTTTTGGTTGAATGGTTACATAAGGACCATTTCTATGGTTTACCTTGTGTATCTCACTTGTGGAATGCCACCCAGGAACAAAGAGATTTGAGATGTCAAATGTTGAGAAGCTTCAAGTGCAGCCACTTGGCATTATGAGCTCTGCCTGGATCATATAGGTTGCAATAACTTAGCCAAATGGACAGTTGGTGGTAGGGGATTATAGGTTGGAGTGCGTCCATTCTGGTCTAATGGAAGGCTTCTGGAAGATCTTGTCTCGATGCATGTCGAGTCTTGTGGGGAAAGTGCACCACCTCTTCATAGTGTAAAATCTAAGTACTTAGCCGTGTCCCCGGCAATGGACAATTGGAGCATCAAGACATGGAAGCTATCAAGAATCTCCTCATCCCAATTTCTAAGTTAAAAGCTTGTGGTTGAACAAGGGTTAAAGGATCAACAATTTCTATTGGGAGATGCCTTGGGTGATTTTGACAAACAAAAACTTAGTGTTTTCAAATGATAAGGAAAATCTATTTTGAGGAAAGCAAGCCTAAGCTCCACTTAGCCAAATGTATATAGATGATAGACTCCATTATACTACCATAGTATCACTTGCCAATACAATTCAAATGTATTGACCCTTGTGGTTGTAACTTATTATGTTGCAGGTTTGTTTGATGTTAGTGAAGTGTGTTGATTAGGATTACAAGTCTACAACCAACATGATTGCCTGTGGCACTTTGAAGGTGAAGGACTCCATGCTATAGTTATTTCTGCTGCATTGTAATGAGATAGCCAAATGAGCTATGTAAGATGTAATGAATTATTTTATTCCTGGTTATAAAGTTGTATTATGACCTTTGTTTCTTGATACTACATCTTAATTGTGGATGCTAGCAATTGATACAGGCACTAGCATTGTAAACACAGGGATCTCTACCTTATTAAAGGTTGGGACCTCTACATTATCTTTGTAACATGGTTTGCAAAACCATCTCTAAATGCCTTGAGAATAGAATCAGACCTCATCTTGAGGGTCTAATCTCAGAAACCTAGACTTCCTTCATCCTGGGTAGACTCATCTCTGATAATGGTTTGATAGCATTTGAGTACTTCCATGCCATCCAAAGGAACAAGAATCCGGACAACTCCTTTTGTGCCTATAAGATGGACCTATCTAAAGCCTATGACAGAGTTGACTGTAGATTTCTAGAAGAGTTGCTGATCAAGTTGGGTTTTGATACCAGGTGGGTTAAGTGGATCATGTGTTGCGTCAAGACAGTGAAGTTCGGTGTTCAGATGAATGGTACCATTACTAAGGAGTTCACTCCCTCTAGAAGGATTAGGAAGGTGGACCCCCTGTCCCCATACATATTTATGTTTGTGGATGACGGTTTCTCGAGGATAATCCAAAAGGCGGTCTATAACGAGGAATTAACGGACCTTAAAATTGGTAGAACATCCCTAGGTATATCCCACCTGCTTTTTGTAGACAATTGCATCCTATTCTTCAAAGCTAAGGGCCAACAAGCTAGGGATATAAAATAGGCTATAGCTACTTATGAAAAGGTTTCAGGATAGCTTCTAAGTGCCAAGAAATGCTCTATAAAGTCTGGAGATAGCTCCCATCAAAAATAACAAAATGAAGTAAGGTCCATATCAGAGGTGAATCGTGTTTCCTTTGAGGAAAACTACATGGGCCTCCCCACTCTTCATGTTTGTGGCCGATGGTTTCTCGAGGATAATCCAATAGGCGGTCTATAACGAGGAATTAACGGACCTTAAAATTTGTAGAACATCCCTGGGTATATCCCACCTGTTTTTTCAGACAATTGCATCCTATTCTTCAAATCTAAGGGCCAACAATCTAGGGCTATGAAATATGCTATAGCTACTTATGAAAAAGTTTCAGGATAGCTTTTAAGTGCCAACAAATGCTCTATAATGTCTAGAGGTTGCTGCCCTCAGAAAGAACAAAATGAAATAAGTTCCATATCAGAGGTGAATCATGTTGCCTTTGAGGAAAAATACATGGGCCTCCCCACTCCGAAGGGGCGCATGAAAAAAGACAAGTTCCAATCTTCAAAGGATCGCCTCCAGAAAAAACTCTCATACTATTCTAAAAGATTCTCATTGATGGGGGAAAAATAGGCTCTCATGAAATCAGTGGAGCATTAAAGTTCTAATTATGTTATGAGCGTCTTCAGTGTTGCTGTAGGTTTCCCCAAGAGTATATGAGGTTGGTGCGAAACTTTTGGTGGAGCGAAGAGGACTAGAAACAGGAAGTTCATTGGGAGGCGTGGGATATTCTAACGAAGCCCAAAAGTTTTGGAGGAGTTTGCTCTAGGGGCCTTAAGAACCTAAACCAGGCGATGTTAGCTAGACAATGTCGGTGGATTATCAAAATCCAAGTAGTCTGTGTGATAGGCTCCTAAAAGAAATTTATTACCCACACAGAAATTTCATAGATACTGTACTTAGGCAGGATGCATCCCCCTCTTGGAAAGGCATCGAACATGGCCTGGAGTTGATCAATGAGGGACTAATGTGGAGAGTCCCGAATGTTGAGAACATAAATATATGGCAAGACAGCTGAAACCAAGAAATTATAATGTGAGACCGAGGACTGGTAAAACTAACACAAGGGTTTACAAAGTTAGTCAGCTGCTGCACCTAGGAATCAACCTATGGAATAAAGATCTTGTTAAGAAAGTTTTCTACTCAGAGGATGTTAGTTGGATCCTTGACTTACGCCTTCCAAACCAGATCTGCGAGGACTTCCCGACTTAGCATTATGAATGCAATGGTATATTGACTATTAAAAGTGCATATAAACTTGCTTACAACCTTTATTATGGTACTAGGTGGAAAGCGGGAGGCAACAAAGTCACGCATAATTCGAGAAGTATCTGGAAGACCCCGTGGATAGCTCCTATACCAACCAAGGTTAGAATCTTCGTGTGGAGGATGGCGCACGACAAGCTAGAAGGAAGAAGGTTAGAAGAACTTTGGAGGAAATGAGAACTTTTACTATATGTAGTACTTGTGAAGAGGACATCTTCCATGCTAAGGTTTCTTGCACAAAAGCAAAATCTCTAATACAAAAAATGAGAGATCACTAGAATCTACCGCCTGAATTCATGTTTAAGTATACTGGAAATTATTGGTTGCTAGTCCTTCTTTCTAACTTCTATAAAATTCAACGAAGTAATATTACGCTTCGCGTGTGGCCTGAATGGAACCTCGTGTGACATAACCCATTGAAAAGGAGAGGAGACCAACATGAACTCGTCTATTTTTCTATTAAATTATGAATCCCTTCTTATGGAACCATAGCCTACTATGGATGATAAAGGTAAAATGGTGTTGTCAAATGATTGTACTACTGGCCATGCTCTTCAGTTCATAGCAGGGAGGATTGATGACTGTAAAAATAGCCATCTTTCTCCATGTTTAAACTTCCTTTTTAGTCAAGAAATTTACCAACAATCTCTCTAGCCTTGCTACTAATGACTAATTATTGCAAAGGTGTGCAATCCATAGCTTTGAATTGTGTTGCACAAGAAATCGTGCTTTTAAGGAAAAATCAGGAGCCATTAATGTATATTTTGTGGAAGTCTACATGGCCAAGCAACCCTGGTGCCAAAGCCAGTCGACAGAGGCCTTAACGTCCATTGGTACGGGCAAGGTCTGCCCTTATGGCCCGCCGATACTAGGTGGAAGCGGATGAAATGGTTACACCCCACGGGTACACAACATTGGCATACCTAGTCCAGCACAAGGAAGGCCCACGACAAGATACGTGGCCTGCGGAGATTTCGGGTGGCCCAAGCCCATGATGCCTTCGAATCCTTGGAGAACAAGACTAGAGTAGATAGAATTTAAAAGGGGGCAAACCCTGATCTTTAATTGACTCGACCTACGCTCGGGAACTGCCTATCTATATAAAGGCTAGGAGGGCACATCGAGGAGGGTCTCAACTCACCTCATACACACCTCACGCCAGATCGCATCTGCACACCCCTGTAACCTTCGGTTTCGCCGTAATCAAGAGCAGACAAGCAGGAGCAGGGTTTTCCCTCCGAGGGCCTAAACCTGGGTAAACCTCGTGTCCCCGTGTTGCTTGTTTGCTAATCGTTCCGTGATCTCCAGCATCCCCATCTTCTCCAAAACCCAAGTCCATAACAATGGGCATTGATGAGTCGAAACCTCGTCAATTGGCGCCGTCTGTGGGAACTGGGGATGCTGATTATGTGATCGTGATGGTCCCATCCAAAGCGATCTACAACTCATTGGAGACGGAGAGTCATCTCCTCTTCGGCACCTTCGACTTCACCACCCATTCGCCAGCCACCATGAGGGATTTTGAGCCCGTAGGCGACAGGCTCGAGTTTCTGTTCGGGAGCTTCTACTTCTAGGTGGGGAAGACCGGCATCCTTCGCCTCCCAGAGCGGGTGCCACCACCTTCCATCAGGCCCGCTTCATGGGTCCCACCCATCGGCGTGTTACGCACGATGACGTTGACAGATGAGTTATATGACAGCAGTAGCTGCAACTCAGATATGTGCGGCCCTCCCTCATACGAAGGAACCTACGGTTCCGGATCCGAAAGCTGCGGCAGCGGCGATCCAACCCGCGGACGCCACCAATGCGCCGTGGTCATCCAAAGCGAAGTAGAACCGCCACCAGGTTCGAGTGCGCCAAACCCACCGCCCAACCCGCAGGTTGGTACGGAGGAAGCGGGGAAATCCATCCCTCCAGCCCAATGAAGGCGACACTAACGCCTACCAGAAGATCAACCTCAATGAGGACGGATGGCGCCAGGCATGCGAAGCCGTGGCAGGCAACATCATCCAACCTTTGAATGCTTCACGGGGCCTGCTGATGGCATACCACCTCCTCCTCATGGGCGAACATAACCGGCAGGTGAAGCTGATGGAGGATCTCGACAAACTCAAGAAGGCGGCTTCAGAGTCTAGTGCGTGATGAGCTGTGCTCTCTGCCGCTGGCGGATCCATATCGCACGGTAACAACGCCAACAAGCATCCCTCCCACACGGAGCACATGGACCCCACCACACGTCGTGACATTACGAGGACCCTCAACACGTCCTTCAAGTCAATGGACGTCAACGACAACGTCATATCGAAACCGTCGTAGGCTGCGATCAGGGAAGCCACCATGTACCTCGCGTCCCATCCATCTCCGGTGGGTGACCTGAAGAGCGCCATGCACAAATCCGTGCTAGCAGGACTCGGACTCGTCGGAGATGCGCTCCACGACGAAGCTCCTGCGGAGCTGAAGAAAAAAGTTGCGGTCAAGTTCACCCACAGCCCTACACCCTCATTTAACAAGGACGAGCACGATCTGCCTAGACGTCAGAACAGCCCAAGGCGTCGCAGCGGCGACTATGACGCTCAAAGCGACCTCGCCCAGCGCAAGGTCGACAAGGCACGCGCCAAACACGCGTGTTCAACCGAATCCGACGAGGATGACGACGGAGAGTTGTGCGGAGCCAAATGCTTCAGCAGATCCGTTCGGCGCACACGGATGCCGAAAAATTTCAAGCTCCCTTCGGACACTACGAAGTTCGACGATACTCATGACCCGAAGGCCTGGCTCAGCGACCACCTCTCATCCGTCAATCTCCACGGTGGTAACAAGAACACAACCCTGCAATTCCTTCAGCTGCATCTCACAGCCGCAACTCGGATCTGGCTCAGCAGCCTGTCCTCAGGCTCCATCCGAAGCTGGGAGGAGCTAGCATATAGCTTCATCCGGAAATTCAAAGGCACCAGCAAGAGGCCAGCCTTGATTGAGGAATTGCGGGCCTGCACCCAACGTACTGGCGAATCCATTCGCTCGTACATCCTACGCTGGTCTCACATCAAGAACTCTGCCGCACACATCTCCGAGGAAAGGACAATCGATGCCTTCATGGACGGTGTCAAGCGCCCGGACTTAAAGGAAGAACTTGGGCGCGTCAAGCCCAAGATGCTCGACCACCTCATGGACAACGCCAACAGGTGGGCAGATGGCGAGGATTCCCTCCACCAAATGCATTCGTACGATGAGGAATACTATGGACGCAGGCGCGAACGCCACAGCAAACGAAGATCGTACGTCTACGACGATCGCGACGGAGTTGACATGGTTGCGGCTGGCTACGCCGACCGAGGAAACGACGGAAAACGCAGAAGCGGATACCGCGGAGGCAAATTCCATGATAGAGGGCGCCCTACACAAACATGGCAGCGTCTTAGCCGTGACGACGAGCCCTCGGCATACAACAAATTGTCTGGTCCTTGCACCATCCACTTCTACATCGACAAGCAAGATGGCAAAAAGAAGGCCAGTCACATGCTAAAGGACTGCCGCGAGTTCCATAAACTCAGTGAGGATCCCACCCAAATGCGACGCCAGATCGTGAACCCCAGGTTTGGTCCTGCACCTGCACCAGGTGATATCTCCCACAGAGCTCCTCCACCACCACCCGTTGGACCGTCGAATCCAGCAATCACACCTTCACCAAACAACAGCACAAGAGGATATCCACCGCTGAAGGGGTCCCTAATGATCCAGAAGGGATGTCCTACCAACAGGGTGCAAAAAAAGATCACCCGACAGGTCAGCCTGGCGGTGACCGCTCCACCTGCCATCCTTGAGTACCTCAGCGGCTCAGAGTCCTGCATCACGTTCGATCGTTCAGATCACCCCGCCATATCCCTTGCCCAGGTCATGTTGCCCTGGTGCTCGAGGCGTAGATTGGAGGATTCGAGATGAGCTGCATCTTCATGGACGGCGGCAGCGACATCAACCTGATGTTCCCCAGCACCCTCGCAGCGATGTAGATCCTGCTATGTAGCCTAGAACAATCCGACACGATGTTCCAGGACATAGTCCCAGGTAAGGGCATATACCCCTGGGAAAGATATGGCTCGGCATCATCTTTGGCCAGCCTGAAACTTTAGACGCGAACGGCTGGAGTTCGAAGTGGTGGACTGGCCATCATAGTACCACGCAATCCTCGGGCGCATGGCATTCGCAAGATTCCTGGCAGTACCGCACTACGCGTACCTACTACTCAAGATGCCAGGACCCAGGGGCGTCATCACAGTCCAAGGAAGCTTCACTCGATCAGACCACTGCGATAGAGACTTCAACAGAATCGCCCAGTTGTTCGGCATGCAGGAGGAGCTCACGAGGCTCCGAGAGGTGACAGACAACGGGGCACCCCCAGTCTCCAGGCAAAATGCACCCGACATGTCGTTCGACTCCACAGTCAACACGAAAAAGGTGCAGGGTCACCCAACGGATGCCTCTAAGATGGTGCTGATCGCCAACGACCTCAACCCCGCATAGGAAAGCGTGCTCATCGAATTCCTCCATGAGCGCTAGAAAATCTTTGCCTGGTGTCCTGCGGACATGCCAGGAGTTCCCAGGTAATTCGCTGAGCATGCACTCAATGTGTTCCCCAATGCAAAGACAGTCAAGAAGTCGATCCAACGGCTGTCCGAACCAAGAACTAAAGCCGTTGGAATCAAAGTCAACAGACTTCTCGATGCCAACTTCATCTGGGAAATAAAAGAGAGTGAGTGGGTGGCCAACATAGTGCTGGTCCCCAAAAAGGACACGTACATCCTGTGGATGTGCGTAGACTTCACATCGCTCAACAAGTACTATCCCAAGGACCACTTCCCTCCACCGAGGATAGACCAGATCATCGATTCGACTACATGATGTGAGAAACTCTCCTTTCTCGACGCCTACTCAGGGTACAACTAGATTCGGTTGAAGGTCGAAGATCAGGACAAAACAGCGTTCATCACACCGTTCGGAGTGTTCTGCTACAGTACCATGCCCTTCGGGCTGAAAAACGCATGCGCCATGTACTAGAGGTGCACGAAGGCGTGCCTGAAAAACCAGATCGGTCGAAACATCCAAGTCTATGTCAACGACATAGTTGTCAAGACCAGGGAGGCCAAGACACTGATCGATGATCTCCGCGAGATGTTTGATAACCTTGATCACTATAAGATCAAGTTGAACCTAGAAAAGTGCGCCTTCGGCGTGCCATCTGGCCAAATACTTGGTTGCTTCATCTCCTAGCGAGGGATTGAAGTGAATCCGAAGGAAATCTGGGCCATACTGACAATGGAGATGCCAAAGAACCTCAAAGGTGTCCAGCAACTAGCTAGGCGCATCACGGCGCTGAGAAGATTCATCAGTCGCATGGGTGAGAAGGCCCTGCCCTTCTACCAGCTACTGCGCAAAGCTAACATGTTCGAGTGGAAACCCGAAGGAGACGATGCATTCTAGGACCTCAAGCGGCTGCTCTCCACCTCGCCTGTTCTAGTCACGACAAAGTAGCGAGAGCCTCTGGTGCTATACATCGCAGCTACGCACCAGGTGGTAAGCACCGTACTCGTGGTCAAACGACCCGAAGACGGCAAGACCCATGGGGTCCAACACCCAATCTACTACCTCAG
Source organism: Avena insularis (assembly GCA_023614405.1). Taxonomy (NCBI): domain Eukaryota; kingdom Viridiplantae; phylum Streptophyta; class Magnoliopsida; order Poales; family Poaceae; genus Avena; species Avena insularis. The sequence goes on from CM042697.1 coordinate 272,265,481, forward strand.
TGAGGTCCTAACACCAACAAAGCAGAGGTACCCTTAATACCAGAAGCTCGCCTACGGCGTATTCATGACGGATCGTCGGCTGATCCACTACTTCCAGGAGCACCAGATAATGGTCGTTAACGAAGCGCCATTGTCTAACATCCTGAACAACCCCGAAGCCACGAGACACATAGCCCTGTGGGGCATCGAGCTATCCCCTCTAGACATAGTCTATGAGCGGCGCAAGGACATCAAATCTCATGTCCTCTCTGACTTCCTCGTCCACTGGGTGGAACTCTAGCTGCCGGACACTCTGGACATGACGCGATCATGCACGATGCACTTCGACGGCTCCAAGCGCGAGGCTGGAGCTAGAGCTGGCGTCATACTGATGTCCCCTCAGGGCGACAATATGAAATACGTCCTTCGGATGAAATTTCGCGCCTCCAACAACGAGGCCGAATACAAAGCCCTCAACCACGGCATGAGGATGGCCAAGATCTGCGGCGCAATGCGCCTAGTCATCTATGGTGACTCGAACCTTGTCGTCCAGCAGACGGTGAACGAGTGCGACGCTCACAGCGCTAACATGATCGCGTATCGTGCACTCTACAACTCACTCGAAGGGGACTTCGACGGCTGCGAGCTTCAGCATGTTGGAAGGGAAAGCAACGAGGAAGACGATAGACTCGCCAACATCGGCTCCACCTACACACGGGTGCCACCAGGTGTGTTCCTCGAACAAATCTGTGTACCCTCTATCTAAAGGAAATTTCCCAAGGGATCACCTGAAGAAGGAGAGCTAGTTAGCCTGATGCAGGTCATGGCGGTCGAAGAAACATGGGCACAGCCGTACCTTCAGTACCTGATAAACAAAGAACTGTCTAATGACCCGATAGACGCCCGACGCATATCTCGTCGGTCCAAAGCCTTCACCATAATCAATGGCAAGCTATACCAGCGCAGCATTTCCGATGTACTCCATCGGTGCGTCACCATCAGTGACGACAAAACCATCCTTCAAGACATCCATGAGGGCATCTTCGGCCATCATGCAGGCAGCCGCGCCCTAGTCGCCAAAGCTCTGCGAGCTGGATTCTATTGGCCAACGTCCATGAACAATGTTAAGGACATCGTACAAAGATGCAACGCCTGCCAGAGGTACGTGGACAAGCCGCACGCACCAGGATCAGCGCTAAGTCCGATACCACTGGCCTGGCCCTTCGACCAATGGGGCCTCTACATGATCGGCAAACTGCCCAAATCTTCAAAAGGAAGCCACGTCTACCTCCTGGTCGCTGTCGACAAGTTCACTAAGTGGATCAAGGCCATGCCCGTCACCAACCAAAGCGGAAAAACCTCCGTCAAGTTCTTGAGTCCATAGTCTACAGGTTCGGTGTGCCGCACAACATCATCACAGACAACGGCTCAAACTTCATCTTGAAAGAATTTTAGTACTTCTACGAAGGCCTCGGCATCAACATATCGTACGCCTCTGTGGCGCACTCGCAGACCAACGGGAAGGTAAAAAGGCCAACGGCCTCATAGGAAGCGGCATCAAGAAATGCCTGCTATGACCACTCCTGGGTAGACGAGCTACCCTCCGTACTCTGGAGCCTGCGCACAACACCGAACAGTTCAACTGGCTACACCCACTTTTTTTATGGTGCATGGATCCGAAGCCGTGCTACCTGCGGAGGTACGCCACAAGGCCCCACGGGTCGTCGCCTACAGCGAAGCCGAATCAACGGTCACACTCGAAGACGCCGTTGACACGCTCGACGAAGCACGTGACATTGCCGCGGCCCGCTTAGCGGTCTACCAGCAGAGCCTTCGCAACTACCACAGCCGTTGGCTGCGCCCAAGGTCCTTCGTCGAAGGAGACCTCTTTCTACGAATCAAGCAAGAGCGGCCGAAAAATCTCGAGTCACCTTGGGAAGGACCCTACATCATCACCGAAGTCATCCCAGGTGGCGCCTACCGCCTCATGGACGTCAAGTCAGGAGTTGAATACTCCAACACATGGAACATCGCAAAACTACGATGCTTCTACCCCTAGCTACCTCTTTACTTTCAATAAGGCTACTCAGCCAAGGCTACTTAGCCGAAGAATGTATCTCCTCGTTATACTATGAATAAAAGCTAAGTACCTCAGCCAAAAGTTGTTTTTCCACGCATTACTTTTCATAACACGCTTGGGGGCTACGCCTCACCTCACGACTCCTTTGACTGAGAATAAAGCATACAACCTGAGTAGCTGACCACGTCAGGCTAATGAAAAGGACATGCATATAACAAGGAACAACGTGCTAATACAAATAAACTTTACAATGGGCACAACAAGCCCACTCTAATACATACAAATTTTACATCAATATGTTTTCTCTTTACAGGACCTAACTATTATGGAGTATCACACTTGCCCGTTGCTCGAACAGATCAACGATCTCTGCGGCATATTGCCTCAACACCGCATAATGCGGGCGCATATCCCAAAGACCACCATCTGGCTGAAGGGGTGGCCCAGTTGCCACCGCCGCAAGATCGACATCACGGTGATGCAGCCGAATAAGGGAAATATCGGCCTTCACCCCAGCGACTAGCTGACGCCGCACCAACTCCTTGACGTGGCCCACGTTCTGAAATTTCGCCAGCAGACCAAAAAGGTTTGAAGGCGCCTCATCCAAGGGAAACATGGCAGCCTAGGTGGACGCCAGAGAAATCCTCGCCTGCTTCATCACCCGAGAAACCTGGTGCATGTGATCTTGCACCGTCGCAAGGACGATGGCCCGATCACGGTCCATCCAGAAGAAGCCGCCAGCCTCTAAGACCTGTTGGGTCAGGCAATTCATCCGAACCGCAATGCGCTGCTTCTCTTCCCTCGGAAAGAGATTGCGCCTGCACCAAACACAAGAACAATATGACACACAAGAAACCTGTATCCGAAAAGAACAACAGTTCACGATGACTCAAATTGTAGTTGCTCACTCATCTGAGGAAACTCCCCCATCAAAAACTCCTCTCTGGCAGTGGCTCGCTCAGCTTTCGACTTCCACACACCCGCGTGAGCTCGAACGCCAAGTTTATCCTTCTCCAAGCTGCGGACGCGGTCGTGAAGAAAAAAAGATGCGACGCATCATCCAGAGATGGTCGTAGCTCAGGGACAGTCGAAGTATCAACGGGAGTCTCACCTGAAGGACCCTAGAGACAAGCAAATCAAGACATGAACATCGCAAATCATCTCTAGCGATAGATCGAAACATAATTTACATAAATCAAGGACACCTCGTGGCATAAGGTGAGATTGTTCATCAACAAAAGCTTACATTACAAAAGAAAAGGATAAACTATCCTAGCTACAACAATCGAGCCTAGGCACCCGCATCCGGAGTGGCCTTAGAGCCAGACTGCCTGCTCTTGGCCTCCTCCTGCTGCTTCGCCGCATACTTCGCCAGTAGATCAATAAGTTTCGGCCCATAACACTTACAATGAGAGGCAAAGAGGGCGAATGCTACCTTTGAGCCATCTGCAGCAGTTGGCATCTGGGAGGTGATATGCGATAGATCCACCTCGGCTCCAAATGCCATGGCCATGGCCAACCCCATGGAGGCGCTGATGCCCTTCTGTTTGCGCTTGTATCCTGCCGGAGCGTCCTCCGGCAGAGCATCCGCCAGAGCGTCGACATCCTCAAGAGCAGCGCCCTTGGGAACGACCTACCTGTAGAAGCGTCAGAGAACTTCTTTGGCCTTCGCCAGGGAGCCAGCAGTAGTACCGCAGCGATCTTTGACTGCTGCGGTGGCATCATCCAGAGCATCTCCATGCTCCAGCGCACCATGATCAAACGTGGTGCCTGAAGCATCTGAAACAAAGAAGAAAAGAGACCCGAATGAGAACAAGACAAGGAGAACTCGAAAAATACAAGGAAGTGAAGAAAAACTCACTAGAGAAATCTTTGGCTGCAGCCATCAGCGTATATGCCATCTCCTTCTCGCGAGCAACCGCCATAGAAGCGAGCTGCTTCTCGCGATCAGACGCCTCCTTCTGTAGGCTCTCCCTGGCCTCGGCAGCATCAGCAACCTCCTTCTGCAGGTGCTCCTGCGCCTCCGCAGCATCCGCAGCTTTCTTCTCCGCTCGACCGAGGCTCTTTTCGAGAGCATCCAGCTGTCGAAGGGCCGCATTGTTTTCATCTGCAAACATCAAAAAACAATGTAAGCAATACAAGTATAATCCACATAACAGACGAACTAAATGAGAATGATGTACCTCGTAGCTGCTACATGCTGGCTTCCAGCGCCAGATGCTGCTGGATAAGGATGTTAACGCTATGCACAAAGGGCTGCAAAAAGAAACAGAAGCAAATGACTATGAAAACATAAGAAAGGGCTCGGGGGCTATGCCCCACAAGAGCATCATCGGCCAACAGGTCATTCGAAAAAGGGCTTGGGGATCCCCCCCACAAGATAAAGGTGCAAACTACTTACATGTTTAGGCGGGGACTCCAAAGTTCCGCGTGCGGTGTTGTGAGTTACAACTACCCGAGCTTCTTTCTTGGAGAGGCTCAGCTCATCGTCCTCAGATTTGGCCACGACCTGAGGGGGAGGATTTGTCGGCTTCGACTCACTATGGACTCTTGGGTGCCCTCACTAAGAGAACCCTCCGAAGAGTGGCTGCAAGGAAAAGATTGATCAAACAACAATCTATAGGTAGCAGGAAATAATTCAGGTGAAGACACTTACGAGTCAATATCCAACAAGTTGAAAATGGGTGGAGCCTTCTCCTTCTTCTTGGTCGGCGGCTGCGACTCCATCGCCCGAAGGGGCATAGCCGGGAACGGTGCGGAAGAAGCACCATCATCGTCTCCAGGGTGCTCGAGGAAGGACGGACCCCTCGGAGTTGGCGGTGTAGAAGCATCCAAAGATTTGCTCCGCGAGCACTTTCGGGTTTGCCCTTCACTCGAGTCCGTTGTGGGCGACTGAGCTGGAGGAAGCTCAGACTCGGAGTCCACCTCCTCGTTGTCCGGCGCCTCCCTAAATTTCTCAGGTAGAGGAGGCATGGACCCCGTCACCTGGAGGCACTACAAAGCAAAAGGAAAAGAGAAAGAACATAAGCAACTACAGTAAAAAGAAAACACTCGCAAATGCGCTACACGCCCGAACAGGCATCACCTGAGAAACTCCTTTATTGGCGCTAAGAGGGGGAGTCAACAACTTCCCCGGAAGGTCCTCATCGGCCTTGAACTTCGACAAGGGGCGAAGGGCCCTGTCAAGGTCACCCGAAGATAACTCTTCGGATGAAACCCTTGTCGGGTCGCTGGGGCTGGCGTAGAGGAACATCGGGTGAGCCCTCGCCTGAAGCGGCTGCACCCAGCACTTGAGGAAGGTTCAGATGATGTCGACACCGTTGACCTCCTTCCCTGGCACTAGCTGAAGAGCCTCCACCCGCTGGTAGAGCCTCTCCACCTCCGCAGTTTCACCCTCCAAGATGTGGTTCTTCCACGATCTCTTCGGGACGATCTCCTGCTTGGAGTCGAAGGGGGCGAGCCCATATTGCTAGCCGTCCAGCTTAGCATCGCGGATGTATTACCACTTCCGGCGCCACTGTTGGACGGACTCACAGATAGAAAATGAGAAGAATTAGACACAAGGACGGAGGGAGATGATGCAGCCACCAAGCGGATAGGCTCCACTGGTGCCGGACTACCTCTTCATGGAATAAAGCTTCCGGAAGAGGCCAAAGTGTGCCTCAATGCCGAGCCAGCACTCATAAAGCGTTATGAAGCAAGCGATATTGAGAAGAGAATTGGGAGACAGATGGTTAATCTGCATCCCATAGAAGAAAAGGATTCCATGAAGGAAATTGTGGACAGGAAGAGAGAAGCCACGACGAACGAACGCAACGAACATCACCAGAAACCCTACGGGTGGGCGCGGGATTACTTCATCACCAGGAATCTGGACATCCTCCTTGTCCTGGGGGATCAACCCCGCGTCATGCAGCATGCGCAGATCAATTTCACGCACATTCGTGTGCCTCCACCCGCTATTGGTGGTATGAGCAGCGGCAGCAACCTTGTTGCCGCCGTCGGCTGCACTCGAGCCAGCTCCAGCAGCGCCCTTCCTCGATTTGCCCATCGCGCGGTGGTGAGTGTGGAGTAATGAAGAAGGAAAAGACCAGAGAATTTCTAGTGCGCTAGAGAGGCAGTGATCGTGAAAATGGAGGCAATGGTGATAAAGAAAATGGCAAAAGGTAAAACAGATTCACTATGTTTACCAACGGTATTAAAGGACGAGGACGACGATCATGAACCGTTCATCTAGAATCCCTAGTGCGCAAGACAAATCCAACCGTACACGTGTTAGCACAATAACGAACCGTCACCAGCACGCCGTCCACTACGCACGGAAACCGAGGAGACTCAATAATTCTCGCCACGTCGCGCATGACTAGTTAACTCCAAGTCAGGAAATGGGACCCACGTTCATCCTGTCACGTCATCTCTGGCGCCACAAACGGTTGAGATCATCGATCGTCAGCACTTACATCATCAAAACCAATCTAGCAATGGCTGGAAATCTTCGGCTGACAAATCAAGTACTTACTCAAATCTACGTTTCGAACAACTACTTGGGGGCTACTCCTATCAGGAGCGTTGGCCGCGCACCTGAGACATGATTAAGGTACTACACTTATCAACAATCTTTGTGTCCCACGTCGAGTCTACGACTCCACTAAGGACTCGGGGGCTACTACCATAGGGAGAATTGATCAAGTATCTGAAAAAATTGTGTCCTTTGGACCTTAAGCTAAAAATAACTGAACTAAAGTCTCTGCTCGAGTCTACGACTCGAACAGACACTCGGGGGCTACTCCCATAGGGAGCGCTGGTCGTGCACCCTATGAATTTTTTGACTGTGATCCTTCGGATCAAAATAAAAACTTTTTCTGGCAACATTGCCCAAACAAATACTAAGTGAGAGACATTCTCCTTGGACACCTGAAACACCTCCGCGGTGATTACATTTTGGATGTTGTGTCTACGACGCAAGGATAAGACCTACATATATCATCTGATGGCCTGGTAATGCACCTGACTGTGCTCTGCCAGTAAAATACCGTGTCAACAGACACGATGAAAAATCCTGACGGACGCGTTGGGTACATCACTTGAAAACCATTGGGATTCAGCTCCTATAAGACCTCAACGGCCTGAGTCAAATTACGCCAGCATCTGTTCCGGATTCGAGTCTAGGGACTCGAATCTGAAGAAGATCATGTTGGTTTGTCCTATGATAGTTAACTGACCCTGATCCCTCGGGAGATTCATGCACATGCATCAACAATCCCTATGAACTAAATTATTTTTCTCTTACAAATAGGCCCAAACTGCACCCGAAAGATTGAAAAGTCCTCAGCGAATCTGCGATTCGACTAAACACTCGGGGGCTACTGACATGGTTATACCCCACGGGTACACAATATTGGCATACCTAGTCCAGCCCAAGGAAGGCCCATGACAAGATACACGGCCTGCAGAGATTTCAGGTGGCCCAAGCCCATGACGCCTTCAGATCCTTGGAGAAAAAGACTAGAGTAGATAGAATTTCAAAGGGGGCAAACACTAATCTGTAACCGACTCGACCTACGCCCGGGACCTGCCTATCTATATAAAGGCTAAGAGGACACGGTGAGGAGGGCCTCAACTCACCTCATACACACCTCACGCAAGATCGCATTTGTGCACACCTGTAACCTTCGGTTCTGCCGTAATCAAGAGCAGATAAGAAGGAGTAGGGTTTTCCCTCCGGGGGCCTAAACCTGGGTAATCCTCGTGTCCAGGCGTTGCTTGTTTGCTAACCGTTCCATGATCTCCAGCATCCCCATCTTCTCCAAAACCCAAGTCCATAACAATGATCATTGATGATTCGAAACCTCGTCAGCGGATTCCTCTCATAAAACCCTATGACTTTCGTGAAGGTGCCTATATATTTCGATGTCCTAGCCACCGCACAGAAGGACACCATTCTCAGATTGCATCACAACACCACCGAAGGGGATCCACCACCATAGTTCATCCTCTCCACCCTCAACCCTCTCCATATCCATAGCCATTAGCTTGTACTTGCGACCTCCTTGTGATTTGGAGAACATTGTAAGAATATTTGATTTCAATCTAATTATCTTGCACAATGTTTTCTATGCTTGAACTTACTGTTATGACTGAGTAGTCCTCACGGACTACGGGTTGGGGCGAAACCTCATAGCGATTATGTGCACCTAATCCATGCGAGTACTGTGTATTGTTTGAATAGATATTTGTATCTTTGTTTATTTGTCTCTTGTCTCGATCTATGGACTTTTAGGTACCCAAGATCGCAGAGATTGAAAAAGGCTTGAGGTGAGATACTTGGTGAGTGGCGGTCTCGTAGGAAACCCAGTGACAAAAAGGGAGTATGGTCTTCATTTAGAGATCCATTCGAGAACAACACCAACATCACATCTTAAGGATTTGATCTATGTTTTCACTTAATAATTGTTGTAGCCCCGTATTTCTTGGTGTAATAGTTGGATTAAAAGACTATTACTATGCCTGTGAATCGTAGGGGATCTAGTATATCGAGATGTGCTGCCAATTTTTTTATCTTTATTAAAACATGACACATGAATATGTGTATTACTATCTATATCTCATATGATGTGCAGCTGCAGGGGAATCTTCAACCCTGACTTATCTCCATCCATTGAAATAACCCACGATATAAAGTAAACTAGAAAGCTCTAGTAAATGAATTTAAAACGAACAAACAAAGTCTTGTAGACATGCATTATTTAATTTCCTTTTAGCATTGTTTCCCGAGGTTCGATTAAACCTATGTCTACTAGGGAAAATCTACTATAGTTCATCTGTTAATCTAGATCAAAGGTACCAACCCTTTTTGTAGTGCCGTTGTCGGGGAAACAATTTTCTCTCCTGGTGGGATCACTAGAGACCTTGTTTTTAGTTCTATTTTTGTTTGTAGTTTATTTCTTGTTATTAGTTTACTTTTTTGTTATCAATTTTAAAACCCAAAAAATAAGTTACTTTTCTATTTATTTCTCTTATTCAATAACACAGAAAAATAAGTTACTTGGAGAGTATGCTACTCCCACTGATGATTTTATTCGTGCACCTATTACTCACCCGCTATTGATATAGAAGCATATGAAATTAAGCCTAACCTTTTTATTTTGGTTCAACAGATCCAATTTGGATGCTCATCTGCTAAGGACTGAGGTTTGCACATGAATACTTCTACTAAAATTTTGTGACATGATGCATATTCAAGATGTTGACCCAAATGCGGTTAAGTTACATTTATTTCCTTTCTCTCTAAGAAGAAAGGCTAAGGACTAGCTACTAGCTTTGCAAAAAGAAATATTACATCTTGGTAGGAATGCTCTAATGTTTTTATGACTAAAGTTTTCCCTCCAGCTAAGACTATGTAGCTAAGGCCAAACATTACAAGCTTTAGACAAGAAGACCGCGAGCCACCAGTGCTCACAACAAGAAATGTTTCCTTCCATGATGATTGGGCCCTTTGGTCGTCATAGAAGGTGCGTTTTCTGCAAAGAAATTCTCGACTCGACTATGGCCGATGCCAAAAAAAAAACCGATTTCGCACACCTCTACTACGACGAAACAACTAAAACATGGACAAAGCTCGACGGGCGCATAGCAGAAGTAAGATTTCTGCTTCCACACGAGATGCTGACTCGCCGAAGTATTTTTTTTGTGTGTGGGTCTAGGACGTCAGTGACTCTAGAGGACCAAAAAAATTTGTCGTGCCTCCCTGATTTGAACTCGATAACATTGTTTGATGCCTCTTCCATTTAGTTAGGTTGCTAGGTTCCACATGTCTACCTCCCATTAGAGGAATCATGTGTATGATGGAATTTATTTCCTTCCCTGTTTTGAACCTGATAGCGTTTCTTGATGCATCTGCCGTTTAATCAGGATGTTGGGTCCCACGTGTCATCCTCGGACTTGTAGAAATGTGTGCATGATGGATTTTTTTTCCTTGGCTCGTGCCTCCCTGATTTGAACTCCATAACGTTGGTCGATCTATCTACCATTAATCAAGCTGCCGGGTCCCATATGTCAGCCTCTCAATTAAATGATTATGTGTATGATGGAATTTTGTCCTTCACTCCCGCTATCCTGTTCCGAAGTTGATAGCGCTACTAGATACATCTACCATTTAATCACACAGCTGGGCCAGACATGTCATCCTCATATTAGAAGAAACGTGTGCATGCTGGATTTTTTCCTTGGCTCTTGTCTCCCTAATTTCAACTCGATAACGTTGCACGATCTATCTACCATTAATCATACTGCTAGGTCCCACATTCCAGCCTCTTATTAGAAGAATCGTGTTTATGATGGCATTTTTTCCTTCGATCCCGCTACCCTATTCCAAACTTGATTGCGCTGGTAGATGCATATAACGTTTAATCACGCAGCTAGGCCCCACATGTCATCCTCTTATTATAAGAAACGTTCGTATGATGGATTTTTCGCCCTTGGTCGCGCCTCCGTGTTACCTTGATAGTGTTGCTCGGTGAGTCATTTGGTCACGCAGCTTGGTCCCACATACATGTCAGCATCTCATTAGAAGAAACATTGCTTGATGAAGCACCTATATAAGGTCTCACTGATGGGTCTCATATGTCAGCCTCTTTGTAGATGCATTTACCGTTAATCTCACAGCTGGGCCCCACGTGTCATCTTCACATTAGAAGAAACGTGTGCATGATGGATATTTTTCCATGGCTCGTGCCTCCGTGTTAACTTGATAGCGTTGCTCACTTCATCAGCCATTTATTCAGGCTGGTGGGTCACATATGTCAGCCTCACATTAGAAGAATCGTGTGTATATAATGAAATTTTTTCTTCTCTAAAGCTACCCTGTTCCGAACAAGATAGCATTTCTTGATGAATCTGTCGTTTTCTCACGCTGCGGGGTCCCACATGTCAGCATCTCATTAGAAGAAATGTCAGCATGTTGGACTTTTTTTTATCGCACCTCCCTTATTCAAGATAGCAAAGTTGCTCGATGCAGGACCTAAAATAAGGTCACTCTAGTGGGCCCCATATGTCAGCCTCTCTGTAAATGAAACGTGCTAGTATGATGGACTTTTTTTGGGTGGTTGTTCTGACCTTGGTCCGTTGCTGGGTCCTAGATGTCAGTCTCCTCTATGCAGGACACGTGTGTAGGCTGGGTCCCAGATGTCAGCTTCCATTTCAAAGAAATGTGTGTATGTTGGACTGTTTTTCATGTCAAGTCCGCCGTTCTGACTTTGACAACATTTCTAGATGCAACAACAGTTTATCTGTGTCCCAGGTATCAGTCTTTTTTTAAAAGTTAATCTATACTTCATTGTTGGGTCCCACATGTCAGTATTAGTATATAATAATAGAAATTACCTTGACCACTATTTTAAGCTTGGTCCGTTGCTGGGTCCTAGATGTCAGCCTTCTTTGTGCAGGAAACGTGTCTATGTTGGGTCCTAGATGTCAGCCTCTATTTTAAAGAAACATATATGTGTTGTACTATTTTTTTCGGATCGATTCTGTCGTTCTGACCTTGGCAACATTTCTAGATGCAACAGTAGTTTTCCTGGGTCACAGATGTCAGTCTCAGAGTAGAAAAGATAACTACAACAAAAGCACAAATTTTCTAGGATTTGAATCGAGACCTCAGAAGCGGTCAACTTCTTGCCTTGCCACTTCAAAAGAAACAATTAATACAACAAAAGCATTAAACGGTTCCTTCTATAACTTAAGAAGTCTTTGTTTGACCATGTTTATCTCCCTTCAAATAATAAGACGGCGTTCCTGGTAGCTAAACTAAAAACGGCTACATAATATAGTAGTTTTTACACAAAAACATGGGTAGGCGGAGCTTTTTTGAACTTCATGAGAAATATTCTATGGGCTCACTCCTAAACTGAATGGGCTATCATTGGCAGCCACAAGACCATGAAAAGGCTAAATTAGAAAGTTTTGGGATATGCTTGGGCCTCATCGGCTAATTTCATGGGCTTAGCAATAAAAATTCCAGTCATCAACGAGGAAGAAAAAAACATGGGATAAAAATTTTGGCAGATATTTCGCGTGAAAATTGTTGACAACTAGGAAACATAGCCTGCACGCACCAAAACTTTTCTACTCGTGCATTCATTCTAGCATCCAGCTAATATATCTTTGCGCCATTCATCTAGTGATGCACCGGCCATGAAAACCACATGCCACGCTCAAAACCATATACCCCCGTCTACCAGACGGGTCAGCTAACACCATCGCTGGCGGCAACTTTCTTCTCGAGATGCACATAGGCCACGTTCAGCTGGTCGATCCCCACGGTACGCTTATAATTTCCTTAGTTCGTTGGAATCGTTCCATAGAAGTCGTTTTGTACTAGATCTGTTCGTTTGAAATTCTTTTTCACATGATCAGTTTGTTCGAATTGGTTGGAATTTTATTTTGCTCAGTCGATCTGTTCTCTCAAATATGTAACATAGTTATGCACTGAATTTCAAAAATAGGCTGAAATTACTGAAATAGGCTAAAATTACATGGCATTTATAGTTCTTTATTCCATCAGTTTGCTCAGATATCTTGGCTTAATTAGATATGTAATCTAACTATTCCCTAAAATATCTTGTAAGATTCTGACCATCTGTATCCTCAATAGATGGATAGATATTGGATATTAAACGGACAAAAAGAAACACCTTCATATTGGGAAGGTGTTAATGACTTCATGAAGTTTGTTAGACATCATAACGGTGAATAGGATGTGTTTTGCCCATGCCGATATTGCCTTAATTATAAAAAGATGAGTCAAAGAACATTTGGATACCATATATTCAGAAATGGTACGCAATGCACATATATTAGTTGGACTAAACATGCTGAACCATATGATGAGCCTGTTCTTGATCGTCTAGCTGATGATGATTTGCCTGAAGCTCATCAGATTGAGGATGAGGACCTTTCTTGTTTGTCAAGGGACCTGTACCCCACTACGAGAAAAAAGGGCGGTCATTCTCTTAAAATAACACTTTTCTCTAAACTGATAGAAGATGCCAAGTGTTTAGTGGACCTTGATTCTGGTATCTCAAGATTCGAACAGGTAATGAAATTACTAAAGGAAAATTCATTCAACAAGTTTACCAACAAAGCTTTGGATTTAGTGATTAAGATGTACAGCGGGTCAATCCCTAGGAAAGGACAGCCAAAATCCTTTTATGAGATGAAGAAGTACATCAAGATACTTGGACTATCATATGATTTTTTTCCAAATAATTGTGTATTGTTCTGGGAGGATTATGAAAACCTTGATGAATTCCCGGTATGTAACAAATCAAGATGGAAAAATGATGATAAAAATAAAAAAGATCCTTGTAAGGTTCTGAGATATTTTTCAATTATAGATAGACTCCACACTACTAGGAAAACGGCTATAGGTAATCCATACATCCGTGGCGCACGTGCTAGTGGTGCCCCACGGGTAAAATAGGCGTGGCGCACTACCCACAGGTGCCCTACGGCTAACTGCCGTAAGCGTGGCGCACATGGGGGTGATGCGCCACGGCTATGTGTAAACCAGTGCAGTGGCGCACACACATACCGTGGCGCACTATGTCAAGGTGCGCTGGATGAATTAACCAGAGCGCACCTTGACCTAGTGCGCTACGGGTATGTGTTCTGTTCTTTGGGTCAACTTAGCCAGAGGGCACTGCCCTAGTGCCCTACTGCTAAGTGGCCTACCAACTCCACCCCCCGTGGATCGTCTTTTTAGCTTTGCCAAAAATAAATAAAAATGAAAAACACTTCAAATAATAGAATACTTTCATATTTAGGTAGATAATGTGGTCTAGTTTCTAGTAAAATTAACGAACATGAATCTCGACTTTTTCTGCAAAAAAAGTCATGCCATGGTAAAACGGCTATAACTTTTGCATACGATATCGAAAAATGTATAATATATCAAAATGACCAGAACGGGATTCCAGATCCGCTTGCAACCCCTTTATGTCGTTTAGCGATTTTTTAGAATCTTAAAATTCGAAAAGAGTAAAAAGTTATGGCAAAAACAAGATTTTTTGTTGTAGAAAAAAAATTGAGGCAACTTACCCGTAGCGCACCACCACCTAGTGCGCCACGAGTAAGTTGGGCGGGATTCAAAATTCGAATCACCACCCCGCCAACCTACCTCCCTCTCTTCCTTCCTCCCTCTGTTCTTCTCTTCCTTCCTCTCTTCTTATCTTCCTTCCTCTTCTCTTCCTCCCTCTCTTCTTATCTTCCTTCCTCTTCTCTTTCTTCCTCCCTCTCTTCTTTCTTCCTATTCTCTTCCTTCCTCCATCTCTTCTTCTTTTCCTCTTCTCTTCCTCCCTCTTCTCCTTCTACTCACTTCGGCCTCCTCCGACCAAGGACGACCACGGGTAACCAGCTCCTTCAGCAGTCGTCGTCGCCTCCTCCGACCACACGTCCTCTAGCCACCGTCGTTGCCGCCACCACCTCCTCCGACCATACCTCCGTCTACCTCCGAATGCACCTCTGACGCACCTCCGGCTGTCTCCTCCGACCACACCTCCTCCTACTGCCTCGACACCGACGAGGACTAGCACGGCCATGGCCTCCCGCACATCCCTGCGGTGGTAGATCATGGCCACGGCCACTGCTCCGGCGAGGCGAGGCGACGGCGGCGATTTCTGGACCCGATTGCTTTTGCAATTCAAAACGAGGGTGTTTTTTTGCATTTTTTTGTTTTTTGAAAAAAACATCCGTGGCGCACCTGTACCCCTACCCGTGGCGCACCTAGTAGTGCGCCACGCCTATCCCCATATAACCGTAGCGCACCAGGGTAGTGCGCTACGAGCACTTTTTAGCCGCAGCGTACGCTTAGTGGCGCACCACTAGTGTGCCACAGATGGTCTTTTTAGGTGTGCCACGAACAACCCTTTTTCTAGTAGTGCGAGAGGCAGTTTCAGTCAGAACAAACATCTAAGGAAACAAGATGGCATAAAGATATTCTCAAGTCATGTGATTACTTACTAAGACATCCAGCTGATGGCGATGAATAGAAGAACTTTGTCAAGGCTCATCCAGGATTTGCTGCGAATCCAAGGAACCTGAGACTTGGCCTAGCTACAGATAGATTTAACCCATTTCGCAACATGAGTAACTCGTACAGCATGTGGCTAGTACTTTTTACAATTTACAACTTTCCTCCATGCGCATGCACGGATCAGTCGAACTTCTTGCTGACTTTACTCATCCCAGGTCCCAAATCACCTGGAAAGGATTTTGATCTATTCATGCAGTCTCTTATACGAGACTTGCAGAAACCGTGGAAGGGTGTCATGACTCCTGATATCCTTGCAAGCAAACCTGAAGATGCCAAGTTCCCTCTGCATGCTGTTGTGCTGTTGCGCTGTTCTGCACCCATGATTTTCCAGCACTTGTGTAATACCTCGGACACTATTTTCTAAGAAAAAAGCCAGGATGAACCGAAAGTTCATAAGGTGGTGCTACCATGGAGGCCCACGGGACACCCTCGTGAAGGAACGTCTAAGCGTAGCAGGGCATGATACCGGCCAACCACCCTATCCACTTTGCAAGAACATTGTATCAAGTGCGATCAGCGTAGTTGACAGGCATGAGAACAAAACGTACACAAGTGTGTATGTTAGAGACATACAATAGTAGATCAGAGACGAACCATCTAAAAATATAATTATCCAATGCCGTACGACAAGATCCAAAATACTAGATAGTTCTAATAGTTTAGGATATATCCTCATACAGCACACATCAGAGTATCAAGAGGAATCAAAAGACAAGATCTAGGTACAGATAAGAAGAAAATTGGCATAAGACGTCCTGAAAATAAGCACACCCCGCTCCCAGATCTCACGGATCTCCATCCACAGAATCTCTACACCAGATGGTTGTTGGCACCATCAGTAACCTTCCTCGGAGTATACTTGTCCATCTAAACCAATATTTTATAGTGTGAGACCCTAAGGGACTCAACAAGTCTTTATGCATCTAAAGGGAACAACCCAAGGGTGACGCAATTGCAGCGAAAATAAAGCCTACCAATTCTATGGAGAGACGCTACCACATCCTCCTTAGCAATCATAGATGGACGCTCATTAAATAAACAATAGTTACCCAAGAAATATATATCAACATAAATAAACATCGCTCTTCCACCTCCCCGTTCACGAATTAGAAGGCGGAAGAACATCCCATCCATTGGAAGTTTTATTAATCATTCCATGAATATTGCACTATTACTAGTCAAGTTTTAGTCAATTTAAAACCGGTAATTTAGTTATGCTTATATATGATCGAGAAACTGTGTTCTAAGTCATCCATAACTGTGGAAACGGCTATTAGAAAGATTTAGTCTGCAAGGGTGCACAAATACCAACATACGCACCATTAACCTCCGAGAAACCAAATGAAAACCCAACAAGGCATCATGACAAAGAATTCGCAAGATTCATAAATGATTTCAGGGGGCCACCCTGCTAAGCTACCCGCTACGAATTTAGTCTTCTCCGTGACGGACCAAGGGGTTTGTGTCAATGGTTGTAAACGACTGGGAACCCAAAAATGTGACTAGGCTTGTCGATACTGTTTAAACACTCCGCAATCCAAACAGTACAGTAGTAAATTCTCCTCGAGCAACAATAGTAAATAAGCAATAAAACATTGTATAAGTATAGGATAGTAATAACACCACAAACTAGTTGTGGCCCCAAGAAATTAAATATGACTCAATCTAGGACTAAGGGGATTCATGGTCCCACATGCAGATAGTGAGATAATCAAGGAACAAGAATCAAGTACTCGGGGTCCTACAGGACACCAGTGAACCTAATGAACCAGATAGCAGATAATGCTCGCCGGTGCCTGATACCTCCAATTTGCATCACCATTCTATATCATAATTTGCCTCTATTCATTGATATATTTCATATTAAGAGGTGTTGGACTAAGGGGAATCTATTTTTCCATGTTGGATGATTCTTGGAGGATGAACTGCCAGAGTCAGGATTATGATGAAAAAAGCGGTGTTTTGATGCAATTTCGCGAAGATCAGAAAAATACCAAAAAAACTACGGAAAATCCTATTTTCCCAGAAGACGAAGAATGCCAGAAGGGGAGGCGGAGATGGGCCACAGGGGGCCCACACCCCCCAGGTGCGGGCCACCCCTAGGCCACGCCCATAGGGGGTGTTGCCCACCTGTGTGGCACCCCAGATTTACGGTCTGAGAATACCTATTATGCATACAATGCATGTTCCCTTGATCAGTGAGCCATGATCATAACCGACCAGTATCATTACATCATCCAGGAAGTAACGATTACAAAACTTACAAAGTGTCCATTATGGCAATTACAAGTAGCGGAAGTCTTCAAGCGCAGAGCCCATGTCACGCATTAACCTACATGCAACTGACTGGGAAGACGGCCTAGCTCGCATAGATGTCAACACCTTTGTCACTTCTTAACATCTACAAATCTGGTCAAGTAAATAGCCAGGGACAATGCCGGTGAGTACTTTGAATGTACTCGCAAACCACCTAGACAAGGTAACAAGATAATGCGTGTGGGGCTGTGGCGAGATAGATCTACACTATAGTTGTTTCTGAAAAGCCTACATTGGCATCTATATATTTTTGTTGAAAAATATATTATGGACAATATGCATGCGTTTAGAGATCCAGATATCCCCATATCCTTGTTAAAAACTTTGAAAACAGTTTTATAGTAAAACCCTTTTTAAAACATCTCCGACCATCTCTGGTCAAAACCAAACTCGTTCTTATCTTTCCTCGTGACCAAGTCACATAATTTTTATCCATCTCAAACATATCCCAAGGGTACTCCTAGCACTTACCATTCCAACCGTCCTTGACCGTGGACACGGCTATTCGAATAGATTAGACTCTGCAGAGTTTGTGTACTTTACCCACAAGAATCAATACATCCGTCGGGATACAACCACGACCCGCTACACACAGTAAATGGGGGTTCGGATAATCAAACCTAACCTTTCATTTGTCATCCCTAGCAATGACTGCTTTTACTTTTGTGTTTGTTCTCCCTGGCAACGAGTATGTGGCCTAGCGCCATAGTCCTCCCTGCCATACAACCCTATACCCAAACTGTAGCTTGGCATATAGTTATTTGACTCCACTTCCTTCTACACTCCTTAAGCATACCGTCTGTGGGAGACCCAATTGTTGCACCGACACTTCTGCCACAGCAGGCGATGGGCCCTAGATCCGTAGATCTATGGTAGAGTCCCCTCGGGCTTCCAGGGATTTCTCCCATTAAGCAAGTACAAGCAGCCCCGGCTAAAGACAATAAACTATGAGCTACGCCCCAGCGACTGGGGTAGTGTGGTTGCACACATAAATTGTTCTAGATATTGGCGTAGAACATCCCTTCTCTTTCTCTTGCTTGAATTTCTGTGTATCCACCTCATATCTTCTTTAGTAAAACCTCCACTCGGAAAAGATGCCTCTTTCCAAGGGTTTTATTTTGAAAACTTTGTAGTAGGGTAAAACACAAAATAGTTTTATCATTTGAAATCCATGGTTTCCAGGAGGGAAGATGATAAGCATCTTATTCTCGATCTAAAGGATAAACATGGCTGTCAATAGTGTAGGTGTCCTAAGGGACACTCATCCATAACTTGGAGTATCCAAGTTACTCACGCCTTTTATTTGAAACAAACCATGTATTTAATCATCAGATTCATAAAAAAGATATAAAACAATTGATAAAAAGGAGTAGCTTAATATAGGAGTTTAGGAATGGTGGCTTGCCTATGAACAGCGATATGTCCCTTGACTTCCTTATAATACCAGAATACCAATAATAACAATAATAATAATAACCCGATGCTTCCTTCTTCTCGGCGTCTCACAAACACAACTATCGTCATTATCGAGTATACATGCAAACAAACAACACCACCATCAATACAATGCATACAATCCTCAAACCATACAACAAAAAATTCACAAAACAAGTTTATAGATCAGTAAGGATTGAGGATTTGGTTGGGGATGCCAAGGAATGCTTGGGTTGCATGTGGGGATTCCCTATTTAAGATTTAAGGTCCAAAACCACCTACATAAAGGGTTTTGGAGCAAGTCCAAGTTCTATATGATAACATTGTGTAAAAATTATACCATCAGATAGGTATTGATAAAATGAATCCAACAAAAGTGGTTTCACTATTTTATCAATTTCCATTGATTATTAATGATTTTTATAGTGGATAAAGCTATAGTTTTAGGAAATAATTCACCAGACAATTTCTGGAGATCTAAAGATTATTTACTTGGGCGATTAGGTAGTATTTAGTGGACTAATTCAAGAGGTGTTGGAATCACGTCAAAACAATTAGTAGAATGCCTTGGAGAAATTCGCAAAGACAATACTGGTTGAGATTTGTCTTTTTCATCTTCTTTAATCTACAGAATATTTTGATGTGATTCCAAGGACACTTGTTAGGTACTAAAAATACCTTTCTGTAGAAATTGGAATCAACCTTTTTGGAGTTACAGAGCTACTTTTATGAATTTATTGATTATTAAACAATACACATAATAGTTTAATTCACCAAAATTCAACAGAGGTTCATAAAATTATGATATACTAGGGTTTGAGATATATAGTTATGTGTGTCCACTGGGAGTTGAAATTAGGTTAAAACCTTATTTGGTTTAACCTAGAAAATTTTCTAATGTCAAAAATGGCATGATTTTGTTATTTCTACTACAGACAAACTAGGAAGCAACTAATTAGGGGGGCAGGGTGGTGTGCAAGGTATGGACATTACCTTGCAGTACCAAAAGGATCTATCCAAAAAGGAGTTGTGAAATTATCTGTATGAATTTATTTGTCCAAGGTACATCTAGGCTTTGAGATTTATTGGAATTATTCTGAGGTAAGGTTATGCCAAACAATACCATTGCATGTTGAGGAAAACATGGTATAGGGTAAAAATATCATATGGTCAAATATAGTTATTTTCCTTTTTCTTTTTGAATTAATCCTATTGGCAAAGTTTTAGGCAAATTTTTTTAATAAAAATAAGAAGAGAGAGAGCCTCGCAGGCTAGATCTGGGGCACATGGGCCCGTTTTGGCCCAGCTGGGCGTATCCTCGCGCGGGAGTCCAGGTTTGAATCGGCTAGGGCGGGGCCTAGTAGTCAGGGGTGCAGGAGGGCGGAGGGGTACAGGAGATCAGGGTCGTTGGTTTTACGGGGATCCAACGGCACAGGTGCATCTTCTTCCCAGGTTAGGTCACCGGCGGCAGAAACCCTAGGGAAGGTCTGGGGTGGCGGGGGCTTACTAGAGGTGAGGAAATGGGTTGCAGGTCATGCGGGTGGACGCGGTCCATCGTGGCGAGCTCGAAGATGGGCGACAGCCACCGGTTTCATGACGGAGAGGTGCTTGCGCGAGGGGGACACTATGGGCCTCTGCGTGGACTCGCCGCTGGGCTTCCGTAGGTGTGTGCATGTCGAGTCTGAAGGGCTCAGTCGGATGCGGTGGTCCTGGGGGCCGCGCCAGTGCTGCATGCAGGCGTAGATGGGGCTCGGGAGCTTCTGGTCGCAGGAGGATCTCAGCTCGGCCATGAGCTTAAGCGGCAGCCTCAGGAGTTCCTGCGTGCAAAGGAAATGTACAGAGCGGGGCATTAGATCTAGGAGATAAAGATAGAGAGTAGACAGGGAGTTGGGGTGGTCGAGGATGACCTCATTACTGCATGCATCCAAGAACCCGAGAGGATTTTTAGATCTCCTCCTGAGTAGCAGAGCAAGCGAGAGCAACCTGGGTGCTGGAGGAAGGAAGAGGGAGTGGAGTGGTGTGGAATGGCAGGGTGGAGAGGGGAGGCTCTGTGTTCAGGCCTTTTATCTAGGGGAAGGGGGGAGGTCTATGATGGACCTTGTCCATCCTTGGACATGGCAAGAGGTGCTTGATACGCCCAATTTGCATCACCATTCTATATCATAATTTACCTCTATTCATTGATATTTGTCTTATTATGAGGTATTACTTATGGCTTTTCATCTGTTTATGCATGTTGGATGATTCCTCGAGGATTTACTGCCGGAGTCTGGATTCTGATGGAAAATAAGGCGTTTCAGTGCAATTTCGCGAAGATCATAAAAATACCAGAAAAATATGGAAAAATATTATTTTACCAGAAGACGAAGGAAGCCAGAAGGAGGGAAGAAGATGGACCTCAGGGGGCCCACACCCCCTAGGCGCGGGCCCACCAGACCCCGCGCCTAGGGAAGGTGTGGCCCACCTGCCCGGCCTCCGACTCCGCCGCTTCGCCTATATCTTCCCTTCGAAACCGTAAGGCTCGAGGAGCGACCATAGATAGATTTTCTCCGCCTCTGGGGGCGGAAAACACACAGAGAGAAAGATATCTCCGGCAGACAGATTTCTGCCGAGGGAATTCCTTTCCCGAGAGGGGAGACCGTCGTCATCAACACCTTCATCAAGCTAGGCTTCATCGGGATCATCATCATCCACACCATCATCTCCACCAGCACCATCACCACCACTCCGTCCCGCTGTAACAATTGTGTTGGATATTGCTTTGGTTCTTAGGGGAAACTTTCCCGGTGTTTATTACTATTGTAGTTGATGCTTGTGAGTGGAACCATTGGATTATTGTTTATGTTCAGATTGTTATCCATTATCATATCATATTTGATATTGATCCATATGATGTCTTGTGAGTAGTTCGTTTAGTTCTTGAGGACATGGGAGCAGTCATGTTGTTAGTAGTGAATCTGTGATGAGCTATTATTCAATGGTTTAGTATTTAAGTTGTGGTGCTATTCTTCTAGTGGTGTCATGTGAACGTCGACTACATGATACTTCACCATTTATGGGCCTAGGGGAATGCATTATATATTTGGCTACTAATTGTGGGGTTGCTGGAGTGACAGAAACCTGAACCCCCATTAGGATACCTTTGCACAAGGGAGCGCAGGATCTCAGAGTTTAAGGTTGTGGTTAGATTTATATCTTAATTAGTTTCCTTTAGTTGCGGATGTTTCTAGGGGGTTTAATCACAAGTATGTATTAGTCCTAGGAAGGGCGATATGTTAGCGCAGGTTCACCCACACAACACTTACAAACACCAATGAAGAGTACTCAACTATTTGAAGTGAAAGCACTTGACAGAATTCCCATGTGTCCTCGATAATGTTTGGTCCTTATAAGTATTTCCACCGGCTTGTCCTTTGCTAAGAAAGGATTGGGCCACTTGCTCCGTTTGTTCGTTACTTCTGTTACTTGCTCTTTGTTTTGTTGCTTTGTTAGAAAAGCACTAAAAATCTGTTTGCTAAGTATTCACAGGGATTTCCTGCTCCATACCACTGTTCAGCACCTTCTGCTCCTTGTTGGGATCGACACTCCTATTTATCGAAAGTACTACTATACACCCCCTATACTTGTGGGTCATCAAGACTATTTTCTGGCGGGGAGTGAAGCGCTATTGAAGAGTGGAACTGGTAAGGGAAACTTTCACTGTGAGTATTGCACTTGTTACTGCTTGTTACTTTGTTTCTAACATGGATAACCCACTTTGTTTTCTATTTGGGAAAACTACTACCACTGCTAGGGTAGTATATGAACCACCTCCTATTGAGATAGACCCTTTTAAGATACCTACAAGTATTGTTAATCATGTTATGGATAATTATTATTTTGGGGATGGAACTGTACATCCTGGTGATCACTTGCTTTTTATCCATGAATTATGCGGGTTGTTTAAGTGTGCAGGTATCACAACTGAACAGATGAAGAAGAAATTACTCTCCATATCCTTGAAAGGGAGAGCTGAAGAATGGTATAAGCTGCTGAAGAATGGACAATCCATGGAATGGGAGGAGATGGCATCTCTCTTTTACTCTAAATTTTATCCTCCAAGTGAGATTCATAAGGATATAAATCTTATATATAACTTTTGGCCTCTTGATGGAGAGAGTACAACTCAAGCTTGGGGGAGATTGAAGTTACTAATGCTTAAATGTCCTATTCATGAATTCCCTAACAATATTATTCTCAATAACTTTTATGCTAGGCTTTCTCTTCATGATAAAGATTTACTAGATGCTTCTTGTGATGGATCATTCACACGTATGAAGGAAGAAGCTAAATGGGATCTTCTAGACCATATTCAAGAGAACACTGAAGCTTGGGAGAATGACAAAGGAAGAAAGTCAGGTATAAACTATCATTATGACTGTATTAAATCTTTTATGGGAACTGACAACTTCCGTGATATTAGTAATGAGTTTGGTCTTGATTCCCAAAGTATTGCCAACTGTTTAAAGGACTTTGCCTCTTACATAGAAATTCCCAAGAAGAATTGGAATAAGTACCATGCTCCGTATAAAGAGGTTGTTAGTCATGTTCCAGTTAGAAGTACTCAAGTTTGTACTACTAATCATATTGTGCCTGAACCTCATGTTGAGAAAATGCCTTTACCAACTAAGGTAAAGGAGTTTTCTATGATTATTAGTGCAAATAACAAAGGTACAATGAAAACTGTGGAGCCTGGTAAGCATTTGAGTGATGAACCTGTGGTAGCTATTGTGAAAGACACTGTCACTAGAAATATAGAGGATGAGCACATTGTCTTCTATGAAGACGCTTCTAATATTATCTCTCATCCTAGTCAGGCTAGAAAAGCTAGTGTTACTATGCTTTCTGTTAAAATTGGTGATCATTGCTACTATGGTTTATGTGATATTGGTGCTAGTTCTAGTGCTATTCGTCATGAGCTTTACAGGGAAATTATGCATGAGATTGGTCCTTGTGATCTTGAGGACATTTATGTGGTTATTCACCTTTCTAATAAGGAGACCATTTGCCCCATTGGCATTGTAAGAGATGTGGAGGTTCTCTGTGGTAAGATTAAGTATCTTGCCGATTTTCTAGTGCTTAATTCAGCAGCTAGCAAAACTTATCCTATCATTTTTGGTAGACCTTTCTTGAACACTTGTGGAGCTACTATTGATTGTAAGAAGGAAAAAGTTTTAACTAAGTTTGATGGAGATTCTTATGAGTTTAACTTTTCCAAATTTTCTAAAGCTCCTTGTGAAAATATCTTGCCTAATAAAGATTCAGGATGGAACAACTTGCTTCTATTGATTCAGTCTATGACCTTGGACCTCTTCTTGGTAACTGTAAGTATGCTTATTCTGATGATAAAGTTGTTTCCAGTAACAGTTATATTGTCATCTTTATTCAAAGTTCTACTGAAAGTTATTATGAGAGGGAAACACGGTTTTATGCATCTCAATGATGTTAAGTTTCCCCGTTTTATGTTGAAAGCTTTAAAGTTTCATCTGTTTTGTGTTCCTATGCTTGTGCATTTTTTGTTTCAAGAATTGGTTTTCTCATGATATCCCCATGAATAGGAAGTGGGTAAGACTCAAGTGTGTTGGTTTTTTGCTTCTCGATGCTCTCTTTCACTCCAGATATATATATCCTATGTGAGCATCTTTGGAAGTTTCAAGCCTAACTTAAAGGCATTAAAGAAAAGTACTTGTTGGGAGATAACCCAAGAGTTTTGCTGAGTCTTGGAAGTTATTACCTCTGTAATAACTGCTCCTTATCCTTTTTGTTTTGGTTTTTGTGTCAATTTCAACTACTTTTGTGAAGTAGAGGAGTTGTGAAAAGTGCCTGTCCTGGGACAGATTTTTCTACTGCATTGTAAAAATTCGTGAGGAAGCTCAGTACTTCAGATGGAGCTGAATTTTTCTGTGCTTGTTCTCTAAGTTGTTACCAAACTTTCATAGTTCTGCACTTTTTTATTTGAGCAACAGAAGGTCTTCGGAAAATTCAATATTTACCTGCTGGTCTGTTTTGACAGATTTCTGCCATCATTTGCATTTTCCTCTTACATAAGATTTTGTTTTGATGGGCTTTCAGTTGAAGTGTGCACCAAAGGTTTATTGTTTTTTATTACACTAATGTTGTCTTTAAGTTTGTGCAAGGTTTTGTAAAAAGGAAATTCTCAGGAGAAGGAGAGAAGGAATCTACAGAGTTCGTCTTTGATTAGGTAAAAGTGGTGAAAACAGAAGGTTCGTGAAACCCCAATCTTTTTATTTTTTTGATGTTTTTAATACATAAGGGAAGTTACGAGACGAAACTGAAGAGGAAACGGAGCCCGGGGTGGACAAACCCACCCCAGGCGCGGGCCCATCCTGGCCACGCCTGAGGGGGGTGTCTCCCCCTCGAACTCCTTCTCCGCCTTGTTTCCATGTCAAAACCTTCCTTATGCATTGAAACTTCGTAATATATAACCCCTCGGATCCCCCGAGGTTCATGCATCGTGTTGAAGTCGTGTTTTCATTTCGATCTGTTTCTGTCAGGAAATCTTCTCAAGTTTAGAGCACCATGGCCTCCGCCAATGACAAAGGCAAGAAGCCCGAGGAAGAAGAACCTCAAGTCCCCAAGGAGGAGGAGATTTTAGTAGGGTATGAAGGTGACATGGATGAGGACAAGCAACCGAACACCCGCGCTACAGTCACAAGCATTGGTTTGGTGGCATAACCTACCTAGCTTAGGATGACAACACGGATGTCTATAGGAGGGATAACTCCGCGTCATATCCTTGCTCCGCGCACACTTCCTCCTAGTACCCCTTGTTCTAACCGTGCAAGGAAGAAACACTCTAATTAGGAAGAATGGAGAAAGAATAACAAGGACTGGGATCCTCGGTCCAAGTTGATCATCGGGTGAATTTAATTTGGAGTTAATTCGTACTCTGACCTTGGATATGGAGGATTTGAAGAAACTTATTGATGATCTTATCAAGAGAACACCACTACCACCACCGAAGGAGTAATTCGTCACCAGGTTTGGCATCCCATTGGCTTGTTCCAAGCTTGGGGGAGTGCCGTGGTATCACCACCATTATCTTTTATCTTTACCTTTTTAGTGGATTCATATCTGTGGTAGAGAGGTTATCTTATAGTTTGGTTGGCATGTGGAAGTATCTCTCTTTTAGTTGATTATATATGTATCCCTTAGTGTGAGTGCCTTTATTGGAATATTAATGAGAAGTCTCATCTTTTACTTTTTGCACTTCTTATTTTTAGTTTGCAATCTCTATTATATGATGGATCTTGTTGTTCAGTATTGGCACCACTTTGGGATCATCAAGTGGATCTAAATTGGTTTTGGCAAACCAATTTTTGGTCAGTGTCTTTAGTTTGAAAGAAAAAGAAAGAAATAAAAAGCTTATAGGTATTTGGTATCATTTGTTTTCTTTCTTGTTGGCTCATAAGCTTAGTATTCTTTATTTAAGATTCTTTTGTGTCTTCAAGGAATATTGCATGTTTGGCTTTATTACTTGTATGTTTGCTTGTTTCTTTCAACTCTCTTGCTTGCTACCCAGCCTTGCTAGCCAAAACCCTGTTTTGAGAGGGCATACTTCTCATGTTTCCAAAACCCTTTGAACCAAAACTTTTGCCACTTGTGTCCACCATATCTACCTAGTAGCTTTTGCTATTCCAAGCAAATTCTCAAGCTTCATCTACCTTTCGAATTAAAAAGTATTTTGTTATATGAAAACTAGTTAGTAAAGCTCTCACGAACTTGATGGCACACATTATTTACTTGCCCCTAATAGACTTGAACCATTGTGGACATCAAAGTTGTATATGCTTGCATCTATACGTTGGAATTAGCAGAACCATGTTGTCATGGGGAACGTTTTCAACATTGCACTTGTACTTTGTACACAGTTGATATCATGCTCTTTTGTCTATGGATGTCAACTATGTGAAATAAAGAGGGAACTTGTAAGTCTATGGAGTTTCTATTCTGTGTTAGAGAAACGCCTGAGCCATTAGCCTAAGCCAAGCTTAATCAGGGTGGAAACTTGCAGCATCACCATAGTGAGTCATCTATGAAGCATCCTCAATAAAATACTATACACATAGTAAAAACATATTGCTGAGATGCTCATTGTCTGCTTGCCTTGTCATTTTGGTTATGGGAACGCTCTTGTACCATGTGCAAGGGGTACCCCGTTGGTGGTTCTCAATGATATGCAAATACTTAAAATGACAAGAACTTACCTGGACCCAAAGTTGAGTATGCATGAGGAGTGGACCTCATATTCAAAGGACATGAGATTGCCAACTTATATTTCGTCAAGCATATACTCCATCTTTGTTCACTTTAACCTTAATCATCTCAAGATGCTTATGATAGAGGCAATGAGGGCTCAAAGCTAGTAAGCACCATAATATTTTGGAAGCTCTTTATGACATGTAATCCCTGCTACCCTCTAAGAAGGGACCTTTCTCCTAGTTACCAGTAGAGTCAGTAAACCTACTTCCTCTCTATCTCCAACAAACTTTTGAGTTGTTGTATTTCAAGCATTCATATGGTGATTTATTCAATCAAGTTCTGTATCTTCCTTGTTTTCACAAAACTCTTACCTATTGAGTATTACTTTGAAAGCCTTCACTTGTGAAAAAAACTTTTTGAGCAAAGAGTGCTCCAGTTTTGAAACTTCTACAAAAAGCTTTTGTAAAACTGTTTGCCAGGTGTTCTCTGACCAAAAACAAGTTTGCCAATTCCAATTATGATTTATCTTTATGCATCTCTATTGTGGCTGCTGTACTTGGCTGCAAGCTAATTTATACAATGGTGAGTTGCTTTCTTCTATGAGTTATGCAATGGTAAGTGTGATGCTTCTTGTTCGTATTCTTTTATCGACACTTCACTCCATAAACCTGTGGACATGTTTACTGATCTCAGTTTTCGCTTGGGGACAAGCGAAGTCTAATCTTTGGGGAGTTGATACGCCCAATTTGCAACACCATTCTATATCATAATTTACCTCTATTCATTGATATTTGTCTTATTATGAGGTATTACTTATGGCTTTTCATCTGTTTATGCATGTTGGATGATTCCTAGAGGATGGACTGCCGAAGTCTAGATTCTGATGGAAAAGAAGGCGTTTCGGTGCAATTTTGCGAAGATCATAAAAATACCAGAAAAATATGGAAACATATTATTTTACCAGAAGACGAAGGAAGCCAGAAGTAGGAACAGAGATATGGTCCTCAAGGGGCCCACACCCCCTAGGCGCGGGCCCACCTGACCCCGCGCCTAGGGCAGGTGTGGCCCACCTGCCCGACCTCCGACTCTGCCCCTTCGCCTATATCTTCCCTTCAAAACCATAAGGCTCGGGGAGCGACCACAGATATATTTCTGCCGCTTCTTGGGGGCAGAAAACAACGAGAGAGAAAGATCTCTCCGGCAGACAGATTTCTGTCAGGGGAATTCCTTCCCAGAGAGGGGAGACCGTCACCATCAACACCGTCATCAAGCTAGGCTTCATCGGGATAATAATCATCATCATCCACACCATCATCTCCACCAGCACCATCACCACCACTCCGTCCCGCTGTAACAATTGCGTTGGATATTGCTTTAGTTCTTAGGGGAATCTTTCCCGATGTTGATTACTATTGTAGTTGACACTTGTGAGTGGAACCATTGGATTATTGTTTATGTTCAGATTGTTATCCATTATCATATAATCTTTGATCTTGATCCATATGATGTCTTGTGAGTAGTTCTTTCAGTTCTTGAGGACAAGGGAGAAGTCATGTTGTTAGTACTGTATTTGTGATGAATTATTATTCAATGGTTTAGTATTTAAGTTGTGGTGCTATTCTTCTAGTGGTATTATGTGAAAATCGACTACATGATACTTCACCATTTATGGGCCTAGGGGAATGCATTGTGTATTTGGCTACTAATTGTGGGGTTGTCGGAGTGACAGAAACCCGAACCCCCGTTAGGACACCTTTGCACAAGGGAGCGCAGGATCTCAGAGTTTAAGGCCGTGGTTAGATTTATATCTTAATTACTTTCCTATAGTTACGGATGTTTGTAGGGGGTTTAATCACAAGTATGTATTAGTCCTAGGAAGGGCGGTATGTTAGCACAGGTTCACCCACACAACACTTACAAACACCAAAGAAGAGTACTCAACTATTTGAAGCGAAAGCACTTGACAGAATTCCCATGTGTCCTCGAGAATGTTTGGTCCTTATAAGTATTTCCAGAGGCTTGTCCTTTGCTAAGAAAGGATTGGGCCAATTTCTCTGTTTGTTCGTTCTTCTGTTACTTGCTCTTTGTTTTGTTGCTTTGTCAGAAAACCACTAAAAATCTGTTTGCTAAGTATTCACAGGGATTTCCTGCTCCATACCACTGTTCAACACCTTCTTCTCCTTGTTGGGATCGACACTCCTATTTATCAAAAGTACTACAATACACCCCCTATACTTGTGGATCATCAATGCTGGGCTGTGATAGGGCAAGAGGGGTGGTGTTGGGGGTGTGTGGGACCAGCAGCTCGGCCAGGGAGAGGGGGAAACGATGGCTGCTGTGGCTTTTAAGAGAGGGAGATCTTTGCAAGATATGGATGCCTCTCTCTCCTAGTTTTTCTTCCAAGCACAATAATACAAGGTTCTAGGGGTTTGCTACAGTGAAATTTTGACCAAAGTTGAGGTGTGGTGTTGTGGTGAAGTCCTTGGCAAGATTTGATGGGTCATGGAGTTGGTTTGTGACAAGTTTGGGCTAGATTTGCAAACTTGATCAACTAAGTACTTGTGAAGGAAGTTGGAAATGTTGCATACGAAAAGGTGTGGAAATGGTACTGGTAGGTAGAGGATGTCAAATAATCTCTTCAGGATTTATTTGGAAATTTTCTGATGATTAAAAGCCCATTTAAAAGCATTTAATCAAAAAGTGCAGAAGTGGTTTCTAGAAGCTCATGTGATATTTTTACATTGCACCAGATGGATTTTTGATATGATATGGTCCTAAAAACCATATTACACATGGGGAAATTTTATTGGAATTTATTGAGATGGGAAAGTATTTTTAAGGAATTATTTCTTGTTTGTGCCATTTAAGAAAAAAGGCAAAAAAAAAAAAGAATCTCAAAAATATTTATTTTTGAGTTGGAAAGATAGTATATGATATATAGAACTCAAATGTGCATTGAGTTGGCAAAATTATTTGGAGAAAAACAAACTTGTCTTTATGGGCAAAGATTCTAGGGTTTTTGCAGAAAGTGGAAGTTAAATATTTTTAGGGTCCAAATAATTATGGGGATTATTTGGGGAATTATTATATCCAAATTAGATGATGTAAACTTTATCCATACATCATTTACAACTTGGGTTGTTGAATAAATATGGTGAGAAGGGAAGAAAACTAGATTTGAGAGAATCTAGGGTTTGGTTATTTTTAGGCCACTTAGACATGGTTGTATTTGTGCTCAGAGCTCACCTTGGTACAAGGGAGATATGGATATATAGAACAAGTTATATATATGATCATGGAAACAAGGGTTGGTCTTGGTTGCATTTGAGTTAGTCAAGAAGAGATGGCGAACTCTGTTGAAAATATGGCTGCCATAACAGATACATCATGAAGCCTCCTAAACCATGTGGGTTTAAGAAGCACAAGGCTCCAATGGAAACAAGTGAAGTGGGGATTGATAGGGCATGATTAGTAGATCATAATCATGCAAAGAGTTGGTCAAGGGGAGGTAGCATATATATGTGAGCTTTTATGGTATTATGATTCGAGGAATTACTTTTATGATTTGAGGCATTACTTTTGGGATGACCCACATTTATATAAAGAAGGAGTAGATGGTATTATGCAAAGATGTGTTCCAGAATATGAACAACAAGAGATATATAGGAAATGTCATGGCAGTGCTTATGGAGGACATCATGTTGGAGATAGAACCGCACAAAAAGTTTTACAATCTGGATTTTATTGGCCTACCGTTTTCAAGGATGCAAGGAAGTTTGTTTTATCTTGTGACGAATGTCAAAGAGTCGGTAACATTTCTAGACGCAATGAAATGCCTATGAATTATTCTCTTGTTATTGAACCTTTTGATTGTTGGGGATTTGACTTTATGGGTCCTTTTCCTCCTTCAAAACGGTATACTCATATTCTTGTTGTTGTTGACTATGTTACAAAGTGGGTAGAAGCCATACCTACAAACAACGTTGATGGTAAGACCTCTTTAAAAATGCTTAAAGATATTATTTTTCCTAGGTTTGGTGTGCCTAGATATATCATGACTAATGGAGGCTCTCATTTTATTCATGGTGGTTTTAGGAAAACTCTTGCAATATATGATGTTAACCATAGAATTGCTTCATCTTATCACCCCCAAACCAGTGGGAAAGTAGAACTTTACAATAGGGAAATTAAATCTATCTTGGAGAAGACTGTTAATAGATCTAGGAAAAATTGGGCTAAAAAGTTGAATGACGCTTTATGGGCTTAGAGAACTGCTTATAAGAATCCTACGAGAATGTCTCCTTACAAAATGGTTTATGGGAAATCTTGTCACTTGCCTTTAGAATTAGAACACAAAGCTTATTAGGTAGTGAAAGAACTGAATAGAGATTTTAAACTTGTTGGTGAGAAAAGATTGCTTGACTTGAGTACCTTAGATGAGTGGATAAGTGAAGCTTATGAAAATGATAGACTCTTTAAGGAAAAAGTAAAAAGATGGCATGATAGGAGAATTCTCAAAAGGGAGTTCCATGTTGGTGAGAAAGTTCTTTTGTATAGGTCTCGTCTCAGATTTTTTTGCAGGGAAACTACTCTCAAAATGGGAAGGAACTTTTGTTATTGAGGAAGTGTATCGTTCAAGGGCTATCAAAATATCTTCTTTGAAGGACAACACCACACTGGTGGTGATTGGTCAAAGGCTAAAACATTATATTTCTGGAGATTCTTATAATGAAGATGTAGATATTATTCAAATGGTGACTCCGGAAGAATTTATTAGAAACCAAACACCAGAATCTGCAGAGTTCGTCTTTGAATAGGTAAAAGTGGTGAAACCATAAGGTTTATGAAAACCTTATCTTTTTATATTTTTGATGTTTTTATTGCATATGGAAGGTTACGAGACGAAACAAAGGAGGAAACGGAGGCCAGGGTGGCCACACCCACCATAGGCGCAGGCCCCAGCTGGCCGCGCCTGGAGGGGGTGTGAGCCCCCTGAACCCCGTCTCCGCCTCGTTTTCACGCAGTACCTTCCTTATGTATTGAAACTTCGTAATATATAACCCCTGGATCCCCCAAGGTTCGTTTATCGTGTTCTCGTCGTGTTTCTGTTTCATTCTGTTTTTGTCAGGCAGATTCTCAGTTTTGGAGTCACAATGTCTTCCTCTGGATCACCCATGGAGGATTCCTCCGCGGATGTTATCAACCCGTACATGTATGATTTGAAGATTCATCCCAAGGATTTGATTTTCAAGGATGGGAAGGTGCAGATGAAAGAAGTTCAAGGCCCTAAAGGAGAAGGCAGTATGGAAGATATGATGGAAGCATTGGAGGAGGAAGTTTTCAGGTACAAGAAGATGGAAGAACGCGAAGTGGATGTCATCCATAAGGTAAGTTCAGAACTCATCGCCAAGCATGAGGAGGAGGTTGCTGAGCTCTGAGACGAAATCTTCTCACTCCATCAGACCACCAACCAATTACAAGCACAGCTCTACGACATACAAAATCAAAACTGTGAGTATGAGCCTAGATTTAATCGCATAAGATCTACTGCTAGTTTCAGGATTGTGAAAACCAAGACATCCTTTGTGGATGGGGTGCCTTTACCTTGGACGTATGATGATGACAAGGGACCATCACCACTAAAGGAGTAATTCGTCATCAGGTTTAGCATCCCCTTGGCTTGTTCCAAGCTTGGGGGAGTGCCGCCGTATCACATCATTATCTTTTATCTTTTACCTTTTTAGTAGATTCATATCTTTTCTAGAGAAGTTATCTTATAGGTTGGTTTGCATTGTGGAAGTATCTCTCCTTTAGCTGGTTATCTATGTATCCCTTGGTATGAGTGCCTTTATGGATTAATAATGAGAAGTCTCATCTTTTAATTTTTGCCTTCTTAGTTTAGTTTGCAATCTCTATTATATGATTGATCTTGTTGATCAGCATTGGTATCACTTTAGGAGCATCAAGTAGATCAAAATTGGTTTTGGCAAACCGAGCTCTAGTCAGTAGCAACACTTTTTGAGGTTTGAAAGGAAAAGAGAAAACTCTTACAGGTATTTTGTATCATTTATTTTCTTTCTTGATTGGCTCATAATATTAGTATTCATTATTTAAGATCTTTTGTGTCTTCAAGGAAGATTGCATATTTGGATTTATCACTTGTAGGTTTGCTTGTTTCCTTCAACTATTTTGCTTGCTACCTAGCCTTGCTAGCCAAAAACCTGTTTTGAGAAGGCATACTTCTCATGCATCCAACCCCTTTGAACCAAAACATGTGGCATTTGTGTCCACCATATCTACCTATTAGCATTATTGCTATTCCAAGTAAATTCTCAAGCTTCCTCTATCTTTCGAATTAAAAACTATTTTGTTATGTGAAAACTAGTTAGTAAAGCTCTCACAAACTTGATGGCACACCTTATTTTCATGCCCCTAATAAACTTGAACCATTGTATCATCAAAGTTGTATATGCTTGCATCTATACGTTGGAATTAGCAGAACTGTGTTGTCACGGGGAACGCTTTCAACATTGCACCTATACACTGTACACAGTTTATATCATGCTCTTTTGTTTGCGGATGTCATCGATGTGAAATAAAAGGGGAGCTTGTAAGTCCATGGAGTTATGTATGTTTAGAGAAACGCCTGGGCCGCTAGCCTAAGCCATGCCTAATCATGGTGGAAAGTTGCAGCATAACCATAGTGAGCAATCTGTGAAGCATCCTAAATAAAAACCTATGCAAATAGCAAATAAAAAGATCGCTGAGATGCTCACTGTCTGCTTGCCTTGTCATTTTGATTATGGGATAGCTCCTGTATCATGTGCAAGCGGTACCCCATTGGCGGTTCTTTATGATACACATGTATTTACAATGACAAGAACTTACCGGTAAATAAAGTTGAGTAGCATGAGGAGAGGCCCTCTTACTCAAGGGACATGAGATTGCCAACTTATATTTCGTCAAGCATATACTCCATCTTTGTTCACTTTAACCATAATCACATCAAGATGCTTATGATAGGTGCAATGAGATCTCAAAGCTAGTAAGTACCATAATATTTTGGAAGCTCTTTATGAACTTGAAATCCCTGCTTCCCTCTATGAAGGGCCTTTCTTCTACTTCTAAGTTGAGTCAGTGAACCTACTTCCTCTCTATCTCCAGCAAGCATTTGAGTTGTTGTGTTTCAAACATTCATATGATGATTTATTCAATCATGTTCTTTACCTTACTTTGAAAGCCTTCATTGTGAAAAACCTTTTATGTTTGAGCAAAGAGTACTCTTGTTGTGAAACTTCTTTACAAAATCTTTACTTGAAAACTATTTGCCAGCTATTCTCTGACCAAGAACAAAGTTTTCCAATCCCAATTATGATTCATCTTTATGCATCTCTATTGTGACTCCTATACTTGTTGCAAGCTAAGTTATATAATGGTGAGTTGCTTTGTTCTGTGAGTTGTGTAATGGTAAGTGTGATGCTTCTTGTCCGTATTCTTTTATCGACACTTCACTCCATAAACCCGTGGACATGTTTACTGAGCTCAGTTTTCGCTTGGGGACAAGCGGAGGTCTAAGCTTGGGGGGAGTTGATACGTCCAATTTGCATCACCATTCTATATCATAATTTGCCTATATTCATTAATATATTTCATATTATGTGGTGTTACTTATGTCTTTTCATCTATTTTTGCATGTTGGATGATTCTTGGAGGATGAACTGCCGGAGTCAGGATTCTGATGAAAAAAAGCGGTGTTTTGATGCAATTTCGTGAAGATGAGAAAAAAATACCAGAAAAACTATGGAAAATCCTATTTTCCCAGAAGACGAAGAATGCTAGAAAGGGAAGCGGAGGTGGACCACAGGGGGCCCACACCCCTAGGCCACGCCTACAGGGGGTGTGGCCCACCTGTCCCACCTCTGGCTCCGCCCTCTCGCCTATATCTTCTCCTCGAAACCCTAATACACAAGGAGCAACCACATAAATATTCTGCCGCCTCTGCGGGGCGGAAAGCACCGAGAGAGAAAGAGATCTCCGGCAGATAGATTTCTGCCAGGGAAATTCCATCCCAGAGAGGGGATATCGTCGCCATCAACACCATCATCCATCTAGACTTCATCGGGATCATCATCATCATCCGCACTATCATCTCCACTAGCACCGTCATCATTACTCCTTCCCGCTATAACAATTATGTTGAATACTTTCATAGTTCTTAGGGTAAACTTTCCCGGTATTGATTACTATTGTAGTTGATGCCTGTGAGTGGAACCATTGAATTATTGTTTAAATTCAGATTGTTATCCATCACCATATCATATTTGATCTTGATCCATATGATGTCTTGTGAGTAGTTCGTTTAGTTCTTGAGGACATGGGAGAAGTCATGTTATTATTAGTGGATTTGTGTTGAGATATTATTCAATGCTTTAGTATTTAACTTGTGGTGCTATTCTTCTAGTAGTGTCATGTGAACTTCGACTACATGATACTTCACCATTTATGGTCCTAGGGGAATGCATTGTGTATTTGGCTACTAATTGTGCGGTTGCCGGAGTGACAAAAACCTGAACCCCCATTAGGAAACCATTGCACAAGGGAGTGTAGGATCTTAGAGTTTAAGGTTGTGGTTAGGTTTATACCTTAATTTATTTCTTGTAGTTGCGTATGATTGCAAGGGTTTAATCACAAGTATGTATTAGTCCAAGTAAGGTCGGTACATTAGCACAGGTTCAAAAACACAACACTTACAAAACCAAAGAAGACTACTCAGCTATATGAAGCGAAAGCACTTGACAGAATTCCCATGTGTCGTCGAGAACGTTTGGTCCTCATAAGTATTTCCACCGGTTTGTCCTTTACTAAGAAAGGATTGGGCCACTTGCTGCAATTGTTTGATGTCTTTATTACTTGCACTTTATTTCTTTGCTTTATCAGAAAACCCCTAAATATCTGATTGCTAAGTATTTACGAAGATTTCCTGCTCCATACCACTAGTCAATACCTTCTGCTCCTCGTTGGGATCGACACTCCTATTTATCAAAAGTAATACGATACACCCCCTATACCTTTTGGTCATCAATGCCTCTTTCATTAGTTATCCCATTACTACTTAATTTAGTTGTATAGGTACCTCATTATTCAAGACGCTCACGAAACCTACACATGCAATTCTACAACTCGCATGGTTCAAACAACTCCTGTAGTAATGGCTCATAGGATGGAGGGAAAAAGCTTTGGTGGGGTTTAAAAGTAAAGGCTATGTAATACTTGGGATTCAATTTTATTTGGATCGCGACGTATGATGCAAGAATAAGATGGATGCAATAGGTACTATATGTAGTGAAAGCATGGGGAAATGCTTTCCTGGCAGTTCAGTTGCAGAATAAGATGGCTCCGGGTAAAACTCCTGAGGCTCCTGATAAGCTCCTTGCTCGGCGTCTATACGGATAAAAACCAAATACACAAGGGGCCGAAATAAATACATTGCACAATCATATAAATCATATGGACCAAGCAACCAAGTATGACATTATGGAATGATGCACAATTTACATGGCATAGCATAGCATGGCATGGGTGAGGTGTGGGGTACAAGATGAAATCATTTTATTAAGTTTTTATTCATGTTTTTATCCCACAAACATTGCTGCCCCATTAATATTTATATGATTCATTCTTGAATTCATAACATTGAATTCATAGTTACAACGTGCTCGTCTAGATAATAAATTTATACATATCATTTGTCAAATTCGGAGTTACGGATTTAAAGTTATGCAATTATTAAGAAAATGGCATTTAATGGTATTTAAATTATTTCGAAATTTAAATTTCTCAAATAATATTTTAATTAGCATATTCATAATCCTTATGTTTTCCTGATTCAAAAACATAAATTATATGTATTATTTGGAATTATGAATTTAAAGCAATATTAAATTCAACATTGGTCAAATGGGGTCAAAGTAAAAGATTTGACTAGTTGGGGTCAACTCTGGTCAAATTTGAAAATATATTGGAATTCTTAATTTAAAAACATTCACCTTTCATTTTATAGGTTTTCCCAAATTCAAAACTATTTACAAGATATGAATTTATTTAAGTTATATTCATTTTGAAATTTATTTGGTTTAGAAAATGTCGTGGCAACTTTTCTTACCCGCGGTTGTTCTACCCATAGCCACTGATAAGTGGGCCAACGAGTTGGGCGGGGCCCCATGTGCACAGACCAGCAGATAAGCGACACGTGGCCAACATGGGATTACGGGTTGAGGTTCAAGAAAGAGGTACATGTTATTTACAAAGGGTTCGCTGTGCTGTCTGAAGAAACTAATATTTGGTCTAAAATTGAGTTGGATTGGCCTGATTATGAATGAACATAGAGACGAATCGGTGGCGAATTTGGATGTGTCGCAAAAACTAAAATTGTAGAGGAAACCAAGAGTTACCACTTCTATGTTAGAGGTTTCCCTAGAGGATGTCTGTGTGTGCCGGAAAAGAATGGTGAACAGAGGTCGTAACAAGTGTCAAAATCTGATTTTTTCTACACTCGAAAACTACTAGCTCGATCGATCTTGCGAGGATGATTCACAGATCTGTGGTGCACCAAAGCGGGAGTGCAGTAGCTCATTAGAAAGAGGGGTGATCGGGCTACGGTGTGCGGTGACAACGCCGGTGGTGAGTTGAGCATGGACTGAGCTTGAT
Organism: Avena insularis; assembly: GCA_023614405.1. NCBI lineage: Eukaryota > Viridiplantae > Streptophyta > Magnoliopsida > Poales > Poaceae > Avena > Avena insularis. The sequence continues at coordinate 272,303,349 of CM042697.1, forward strand.
ATGAACAAGGGTTTTGCAAGTTATTGCTGCTGATTGCGGCCTGCGTGCGCGGCTGCTATGCATGTACTATGGATGTGGGAGGGGGGGAGTCACTCGTCGGCGCAGAAACGACGGTGAATAGGGAGGGGCAGGGGTCGGAGATGCTCTGCGAGCAAGCTGATGTCCATGGAGAGGCCGGTGGAGGCGGTCGCTTCAACCAGGTAGTGGCGAGCACGGTGCATGGAGGGCGCTTGGAGGAATGAACTGGCGGTGCAGGGCATGTGGAGAAAGGAGAGGATTTCAGGGTGGTTCGGGTGCTCACCAGGACGCTTCCGATCTAGACTTGCTAGCTGGAGTGGAGCAGATCATTCATGAGTCTCATGGCAAGTAAGGTCCATGGGCGGTCGGGCATGGAGGCATGGTGGCGTATTCAGCGGTTTCCAACGTCTTCCAGTAGATCTAGACTATGTAGATGAAGCAACAGAACACGCCAGCACTCGAGGGCCTGCTTGACGTACTCCAGGCCGTCGAGAGGAAGATGTGGCCATGGATAGGGTTTAGGTGTATGGTTTTAATATTGCAAGCTTGGGGTGTTGGGAATATTCCCTAGAGGCAATCATGTATGATGATATTTCCCATTGTATTCATATAGATATTAAGTTATCCTTGTATAAACATTTGATATGTGATTCAGTTGTAGAACTATATGTGATTTATTTGTAGAACTATACATTCATTTTGTTTATACTAAATATCCTTGGTCATCGAGGTTGTGCTGGAGAGACAACTTAGATCAATGTGAAAGTCGGCTAATGACTCAGTTCCACTTGTCATGTGCACGGAGATGCTATTCCGACTTACACAGATTCGGCTAAAGAGTTTAGCGAGTCGGGTTGACCCATATTGAGGTACAACGAACAAGTTGTCATTTGTAGATCTCCATCAATGTAATTTTAAGACCTAAGGTTGTTACATAGTCCGAGTTGAGGATGACCGACTTAGGTTTTGTCAAACACTGATCTGTAACTGGGCAGTTATAAAGGCAGGGTTTGGGTCGACTGAGAATCAAGCTGCGTGATGTGAATAACCAAGATGGGATTTTGCCCCTCCACTTGGAGAGATATTCTCTGGGCCCTCTCGGATGATATGATTCAGAAAGCACGGCCATGCACGACTCTGTTAAGTGTTAAACGAGGCGATCGAATAAGAGTTAGTTGGATAAATCACTTATCTCGGATCAAGAAGAGAGTTGGTCTATTTAAGGGATGCCAAATATTCTCCTGTAGTCTGAGGAGGTATATCGTGAGGCAAAAGGGACTCGGACGTAAGTCGCATTAGAAAGGCAAGTCGTCATGACTATTTGGTACTTGGGAGTCGGCACGTTCTGCTAGGTGCCACTACCGACTGATCGATTGAGAGTCGGTCTCCAATCGTGTCCAAGTTGCCATTAGCCTGCGGGTCACACACTTACGAGCAAGAGCAAGTACATATTGGATCTGAACCGGAAATCTGGTTGGGTTGGACCGGAGCCGGATTTGGACTGAGTCAGTCAGTCGGACTCAAAGTGACTAATATTATATGGGCTTTAGTGAATGGTCCATGAGTGAGCGGAGCCCACGTTCACTCCCTATATATAGTGGAGCGCAGAAACCCAGAAGGTTGATCGGATAGGTCATTCCATGCGCTGGAAACCCTAGCTCCACAGCAGTCCAGCCATCGCATCAAACCTAGCCGTTCGCCACCGGTGCTTCTCCTTGTACGTGTGTATACCAGCAGAGGTGATGTACGATCAGCACCAGGACGATCGTGATCGGATCAGATCATGAGGTATGCACTGCCTTCAACAGACGTGCTTCATCAGTATTCCGCAACTGTGTGTCTAGTGGTATTCGTCGTGGCCTTCTACCTCAGCTAGATCTTGGGATCACTAGGTAGGGCAAAAAGTTTTGTTTTATCTCTGCGTGGCCCAACAGTGGTATCAGAGCAATAGCTTCTAGTTTTAGGCTCGAGATCTCGCATATGTGATATGCGGTTGGCTCTAGATTAGATCTATGTGCTATTTTGGTGGTTGATCTATGAGATAGATTAGTTTTGTACGATGTTGATTGGATCAAATGTACTCGGGGAATGGTAGATCTGATTTCCGTGATCATACTGCTCAAGTCGTGGAACGACATACCCCTACCAGTCGGTTTCCGCCATCGAGTAGACTATGACACGTAAATCAAGAAGCGGTGATTGAAGATCAAAGAGTTTGATCGAGTCGGAATAATGGTCGGAATCCATATCCAGGACCACCGGCTTCATCAAGTTTGTAACTTGGTTGATCTGCCGGACCGTGCAAGACCCGTCGAGTGCAATTGGGTCTTTAATAATAAAACTGATATGGATGGAAATGTTTCCATCTATAAAGCACTTCTTGTCGTGAAGGGGTTCCGACAAGTTCAAGGAGTTGATTACGACGAGACTTTCTCGCCCGTAGCGATGCTTAAATCAGTTCGGATCATGTTAGCTATAGCATCCTATTACGACTATGAGATATGGCAGATGGATGTCAAAATGGCTTTCCTTAAAAGAAATTTAGCCGAGGACGTGTATATGATACAACCCAAGGGTTTTTCGATCCGGCTAACACTGACAAGGTTTGCAACTTCAGAAATCCATTTATGGGTTGAAGCAAGCTTCTCGGAGTTGGAATATTCTCTTTGATGAGGTATTCAAATCATTTGGTTTCATCAAGAGTGATCATGATTCTTGTTTATACAAGAAGTTTATTGGGAGCAAAGTAAACTTTCTAATCTTATATGTGGATGGCATATTATTGATTGGAAATGATGTCCAGATGTTGCAAGAAACCAAGGAATCATGGGAAAGGAGTTTCTCAATGAAAGACTTGGGTGAGGCAACATATATTTTCAGAATCCGGATCTATAGAGATAGATCAATGAGGCTCATTGGATTGAGTCAGAGTACTTATTTGGACAAAGTGTTGACGAAGTTCAACATGGAATCGTCTAAGAAGGGGTTCTTACCGAAATCCCATGATGTAAAACTTAGCAAGCCTCAATGTCGTTCGATGACTGATGAGTGAAGTCGGATGAGTGTGATTCTGTATGCTTCTGCAGTCGAATACATCATGTATTCCATGATTTGTACTAGGTCGGATATGTCATATGCTCAAAGTGTTCTGAGCAGATACCACGCTGATCCTGGAGAAATCCACTAGACAATGGCTAAAAATATCCTAAAGTACTTGAGAAGGACTAAGGATATGTTTTTAGTTTATTGTGGTGAAGATGAACTCAGTGTAAAGGTTTACACAAATGCGAGTTATCTTACAGACTCTGATGATTCTCGTTCGCAATCCAGGTTTGTGTTTATAATAAACGGAGGGGATGTGAGCTGGAAGAGTTCCAAGCAAGAGACTATGTGTGCATCTACAATAGAGGCTGAGTATATTGCCGCCTCGGAGGCAGCAAAGGTAGTTGTTTGGATGAGGAATTTCCTCATGGATCTTGGTGTGGTTCAGGGCTCGTCCAATCTATTAGACATGTATTGTGACAACAATGGTGCTATTGCACAAGCCAGGGAACGTAGATAACACCGGAAGAACAAGCACATACTCATGCGGTACCACTTGATTCGCCAGTTCGTGGATCAGGGTGATATCAAGTTATGCAAGGTACACATAGATGCAAATATTGCGGATCCATTGACAAATCCATTACAACAGCTGAAGCATGAGGCGCACCTAAGAGTTATGGGCATTAGATGCCTAAACATGTGATGTCGGAAGATTGACTCTAGTGCAATTGGGAGATTGTTGGGAATATGCCCTAAAGGAAATCATGTATGATGATATTTCCCATTGTATGCATAAAGATATTAAGTTGTCCTTGTATAAACATCTGATGTGTATCATTGAATATGTGATTCAGTTGTGGAACTATACATTCATGTTGTTTATACTAAATATCCTTGGTCATCGAGGTTGTGCTGGACACACGACTTAGATCAATGTGAAAGTCGGCTGATGACTCAGTTCCACTTGTCATGGGTATGGAGATGCTATTACGACTTACACAGATTCAGCTAAAGAGTTTAGCGAGTCAGATTGACCCATATTGACTTACAACAAAGGGTTGATCGGTTAGATGATTCCATGCGTTGGAAACCCTAGCTCCACAGTAGTCCAGCCGTCGTATCGAACCTAGCAGTTCACGACCGTTGCTCCTCCTTGTTCTTGTGGATACCAGCAGTGGTTGTAACATCCCAAAAATACTAAACTTGGATCATCAAACTCTAATCATCAAACTTAGGGTTAACAAAAACTTTTCTAAAATAAAATGAGAAAGCATTCATGTGTGTATGCATCCCATTTTGAATTCATTTGAATTGCCTTGATTATGTGTTTATTTGCTTGTAAAATGATTCTTAGGTGAAATAAAAATCATCTAAACAATCCCCACACTTTTCCCAAAGACAACTAAATCAAAACAAGCAAAATGAGTGAATGGTCATTTTGACCAATTTAACTCTCATGCCTACTTTGGCTGTCCCAAACATGCAGAACTTAACATAAACTTGTTTGGATCTTTATACCCTTGATTGTACTCATAACAAAGTATCAAGGCCCACTTTGTGATCATCCAGAAACTTTGAAATGCATAGTTTAAATGATAATTCAAAATTGAATCTTTATCATATGGGAAGATCCCACTTTTTTAAAAACCACTCAAACAAGCTCAACTTTCAAAACCCAAGCATCTGCAGACTCACCAGCACCAATCTAGCACACCCACCAAAAATCTTTTCAAAATTCAAAACTTGAGTTCATGTGGCCATTTCATCAAACACCTTGAAAATACAAATCAAACAAAATCCAAACACTATTGTGAGCGGTGATTCTTGCCTAACTTGTTCCCTCTCTAGATGCAACTAGGCTTTAGTAGATCATCTAGCTCAATTGCAAACCTCTAGCATCACTGTAAGCTTGGCAATGTCATCAATGGTGAGCAGGCCGAGTGCAGCCTTGTCACCCTCATGTCGACAACAAGCTAGGAGAAGAAACAAGCCTAGCAATCATGTCTGGGAGCAAGCCAACACCCCACTGCCACTCCCTGTCCAGCGCTCGAACCATGCCAGCCCCTAGACCACACGCACAAACCATGCCAAGCTCGCCAGCAACCATGCCGAGAGCGCGTCCAGTGCGCCACACTCGACCGATGCCCACAGACCGCGCGCCGCCCTTGCCGCGTGCATACGTGATCACCACCGTCCCAGCAACCCCGCAGACACGCTCGTTCGCCGCCGCACGGACCATGCATGCCGTGCGCATTAAAAACCTCCGTCGGGCACGCGCAGAGCACCACCATGTTCCGACCAAACCGCACCGCCCCACGCCTCGCCACCATGCCATTGAGCATCGCCAAGGAGCACCGCACCGCCCCCTACCGTCGCCCACACCGATAGCCCTCTCTGTCGTCGACCACGACGAGGTCACCTTGCGCCCCGTCGGTCCCCTCTCGCCACTATAAATAGAGGATACCCCCAGCCGAATTGAGCACACGACCTCACTCCCCTCTCACCCAGAACCACCTTACCCCGTTCCTGGAGCAAGGCGAGCAGCACTTCACCGGAATTTCACCGGAGCCCGCCGCCTCTGGAGAAGAAGGGAGCCAGTGATTGGAGCCGCCCCAGAAGAAGCTGCCGGTACCAGGAGGTTCGCCGTTGTCGACTTCGTCGTTCGCCCGCCTCGCCGACCCTCGCCTGAGCCCCGGTGAGCCCCCGACGACCCCCACCTGCCGCACTAGGTTTTTGTCTTGCCGGCGTTGCCCAACGTCGACGATGACCCTCAGCCGTTAGATTAGAACAAGATCCCACGGCTCACATCGCCCCATACCGCTTCGCACCCCCTCTTCTCACTGACGCGTGGGGACAATGACTTAACCAGCCCGCGTAAGCGTTGTGCTTAGCAGGCCGGCCTAGTATCGCTTCCCGCGCAGCCCAGCCATTTGAATTTAACCTTTTCCATTTTATTTCAAACACACTTCTGCACCTACATTCAAAAATCAACCCAGATCGATTCAGTGAACCAAATTGAATGAAACCAATTTTGTTAGAAAGGTATGGAAATTCTGAATCCAATCCGTTTGGATTCAAGTCATTTGGATCTGTAGATCACCCTTGGTAAAAATAACAAGGAAGAACCTTTTCTGCATTCAAACTTTTTCAAATTTAAACCATAAAAGGTTTTGAGTTGATTCCAACTCTCAAAATCATATTTGATCATACCTTTCAGAATATATAAAAGTATATAGGTTTACTTACAGAAATAATGTTCAAGTAATAAAAGAATGCTACATAGGCATTTCTAGTCACTTTATTTAATTAAAATAAAAGGGTAAAACCTTATTAAATTGTGACACCACTTTAAATCATATTCCCATGGACTAAAATATGTGGTGATGACATGTGTCAACATGATCCCATGTTTGGTTTGGAGAATATTAAATCTTAAGTAGTTTTTCAATGAGTAGAAATTACTTCTCTAAAAATAAAAGGAATTAAACCAATCTTTAATCTTGTAATGTTAGTGATGATGCTAGATCATCTATAGGACCCTTTTGTGTGATGATTGCAAGTAGTTAAGTATTTTTTGGTGATTGTGTACCTCGTATTTATTTATAGATGCTAGTACCGACCAAGGATATGAGGAAGAAGGAGGATACTACGAAGAAGAAGCCGAGGAGAACTTCAACCACTGCTATGCACAAGGAAAGCTTATATTGACAATGATGCAAGCCTAATACTACTAGTTGAATGTGCAAGCTAATACTTGCAAGATACTATACCTATGCAAGCAAATACTAGATTGTTACCATCCCAACTATATGCCTTAAGCATATATGATCATAACCCCTTGATAAACCACTCCTAGTTTTACTTACAAGCTTTATACTTTATTTCTTTATCAAAGCTATTACTTAGAGTTTACTTAAGTGAATTGTAGATTCTAGAAAGATAATTGAAGGTTGCATAAAGAGCATAAAATTTGGCCTAAGCTAGATAATCTTGATGTCATCCTAAGGCATGAGATTGAACTTAGCTAAACTCCACTAGTTTACCACCCCTCATTAGTACTTACCCCCACTTGTAGATGCTAGTGCTAAGCATAAAACTAGATCAACTTTAGATGGGAATACTTGGTGGAAAATGGTGATGAAAACCTTCGAATGACGGATCATTCTATTGAAATGTTTTGGACATGTGTTTCCGAACACCAGATGATTTATGGTGAAGAAAATGTTGAGGCATGAGCCTTAGCCCTTTATAAAACTGATGGTTGTCTGGATGTGATACCATTCCAATTTTACCGTACAACCACAATACCCGAGAATTGGGTAGGGCTTGACTGGAAACTTATATACCTTAGTATTAGTTCCCTCACGACCAAGGTTTGAGCTGAGGCTACCTTGTGAAGATTGTCCACCTGTGCAGTACCCAAGATGACAGTTGGTCATGGTTGGGAGGCCAAACTCACAGGAGAGGTGCTTATACTAGGGCGTGTAATTGAAAGGTTAGGATTGATTATCTTCATACTGAGTATGGTGAATTCAGGATTTGTTCCTGACGGATGTATCGAATGTTGTGGTGAAAGTGTACAATCTCTGCAGAATGTCAAACTATTTGAATAGCCGCGTCCGCGGTTATGCACAGTTGGAGTGGCCATACTGTTCCCCCGTCAGATGTTTTCAACATGACTTGTGAAATGAATTGAGACTTTGACTTGACCACAACAGGGTTGTGATATGAAATACAAGTTCCCACTTAGGTATTATAACATTTCAACTAGCTTTTCTTACTTCTGAACTTGGTAGATGTAAATCTGGCTTTTGCAAAACAACCCTAGATCCTAGTGTCCTATTACCAAAAACCCCTTTCACTTGTTAGTATTAGTTTGCGAGTACTTAAAGAGTACTCATGGCTTTGTCCCTGTCTATTCCCGTGTCCAGACTATGAAGAAGAGTACCTGGAGGATGGACCCCAGGAAGGTTACGACAACTAGGATCATCTCCCATCGTCAGCATTGCCTATGACCCCGAAGATGGAGCTTCGCCTACGCTACCGTTATTATTACATATTTCACTGCTTGTGTTGTATTAAGACTGGATCATGAGATCCTTATTTGTATAAGACCTTATGTATGGTTTGTAATGGATGATGTACTGTAGTATCCAATTCTGTTATGTCTCGCAAAAATGGTAATCCTGGGATTGCGATGTATGGCATAATAGGCATCTGGGATTAAAAATCCGGGTGTTAACAGTGGTGTTGTACCATCAGCACCTGGACGATCGTGATCGTATCGGATCATGAGGACTGCACTGCATTGAACAGTTGTTCTTCATCAGTAATCCGCTAGTGCGCGTCTAGTGGTATTCGTCGTGGCCTTCTACCTCAGCTAGATCTTGGGATCGCCGCGTAGGGCAAAAAGTTTTGTTTTATCTCTACGTGGCCCAACATGGGGAGGAATAAGGGAGGAAGAGGAAGACCTGAGAGCCTGCCAGATCCGATCTGAGATGGTTTTGGAGAGATGGGGTAGTAGGGGAGATGAGAAGAGGGAAGGAGGAGGCACATGGGGGTTTGTTTTTGCAAAAGAAGATGAGCGTGGGGCTCAGGGTGCTTGCTCTCACTCTTCTTGGTTGTACACCGAGAGAGTGAAGAGGAGGGGACCAGGGCAGCTGAGGGAGCATGTGGTGATGCTGCTTGCTTATCAAAAGAAGAGAGGGAGGGAGATATGAGGTGGATGGAATCGGTTAGATGTAGAGGGACATGGCAAAAATGCATGTGGTGGCCACGGTTGTGATGGGATTAGAGTGGGTAGTAGCTAGGCGGGGTATATGGGGTGGTTTAGGGTTATCTATCTAGGTAAGACTCTTTTTATTCCTGTCATTAGTTTGGTTATTATGTATTAAAACAAGATCTTGTGAGGATTGCAAACCACAAGATCAACTATGACCAAGAATAAACAAAGTTAGTCAAGATGGTGGACTAGGATAGCTTTCTTGACTTGAACATTTTTTGAATTCAAACCAACAAACACTACTCCAAAAACAAATGAAAATCCAAAAAATGGAGAAGAATACAACCTTGCATGGTCCATGCATGGATATTAAATGCCATCACTTGTAGTTGTGAAAACAACCATAAATCTATATGGTCCTAAAATCCACACATGCACTCCAAAAGATTGAATTATGGCCCCACAAAAGAACAAGTTTACCACTCATATGGAATCGAGGAATGCCAATCTTAGGTGAACATCATGGGCAATACTAGTGTGGGTGTACCACTAGGTGATTATATAGCCTCAAACATATGCAAACATGATTATATATTCCAATTGAAACCACATAAGTGCTATATGAAATATTCTACTCACATGGAAAGCAAAGGTGGCCATGAGGCTCCACATATTTAATATTTTTAAAACAACATAATCACACATGGGAGCTTGTAGAAATAGAAGTGGATCCATCCCAACCCACATGAGCTAGATATAAATAACAAGGTAAAAGCAATGCCTCATATGTGACTAAGATGGCGGAACTGTGGATAAAGCCAAAGAAAGGTGATGGAGTTGTAAAAGATATGCGCACAACTCAACTTGGGCATGTAGAAACTTATCAAAAAGCAAATACAATATATAAAGAGGCAAATACAAATGATACAATATAATGCATATGGGATAAAAACCAAATGAGATGGGTTTTATTTTATGCTAAAATGCAAGGTGGCATGATGACATGAGCATGATATAATGATGATGCAATGAATGATATGCAGGAAGTAGCATTAAATAGACTAGGCAAGTTGCATTACAATTGTTAGACAATTGGGATGCTACATCTTGGCATGTCAGGTAGAGTGATAGCAGGTTACAACGCATGTGTTTGTTGTGAGTTAAAACAGGTCACGGTGAGGCTACAAAATAAGACCTATTACCTTGACCACCAGTTTTTTCTTCCTGAAGGCCACAAATTCCGAAAAAACTCAAAAAAATTGCAGTTTTATGGAAAGAGGATTGAGTATGACACTGCACCATGAAAGTTCACTACAGCTGAGTTGCAGGCGCATCTAGAAAAGGTCAAAAATTTCAATTAGTATGAAGAGCCAGTCACCATTGATGTTGCCCACCAAGATGATCCCAGTGTTTGTATGGTAACTAAACTAGCTAACGTTGATGAAAATTTGATTCCCGAGGCAGGTATGCGCATGATGGACAAGTTGATTTCACTATAGAGGTTAGTGTAGTGGAAAAACACAGGAATAAACTTGTTCTACCTGATGAATCTCGGAGCATGTATGATGAATGACAAGATGAAGAAGATCCAACCAAGTCGGAACATGTGGATCTAGAACGCGGCGGGGCTGAAAGTGGTGATGGTGATGATTATCAGATTGTTGTTTGAGATGACGAACATTGACTCATTTTGGTTTTCTCATTTCAAAATGTACGAGACATGATGAAAATTTCCTATGGAATTGTAATCCTAGACTAATTGTTTCCCTTTCTAAATTGGATTAAGCTTAATTCGACAAGAGCAAACATATGTAGAACATGTTTAGTACATTAATTAATTAGCAACCACATGACTAGTTTTTCTTATAGAAGGGGGCATATGCACCTCGTGTCAGTAGATATAATTAGCAACCAAATAAAATGCAATAGCAGTAAAGAGATAATTAGTTCTTATTTCAGCTCTAAAAACCTTGGCGCACGATGAGTTTCTATTTTTCTATGAACGCACTCCAATATTGGAGCACGCAAACCTGACGATCAAGTCTTCTTTTGTGTGCATACCTCGTTCTTTGATCAATGCCCGAGTGACCAACATATATGCAACCCAAAATGCCCTATCATCATCTAGATTGTCACAAGGCCATGTTTCAAAATAAAAGCAAGAATGACCATCTAATGCCCTTGATCTAAACAAGTACCGGTACATAAGTATTAGGTCTATGAAATAATTTAGTAATAGCAACGAGTGTTAGCCTGATAGATTCAATAGCATTTGAAAGATTCAGTAGCCACGAGCGGTAGTTTGGAACCACTAAATGTACCATCATATATGTAGAAGAAAGAGAATGCTTTAGCATGTCCAAGTGCTGGTCGGGAAGCGCGCTTGATTTCCTGCCTGGGATGCGACTCCCGTTTCATTGTCGCCTGTCAGCCTCCAGGTCAGCAGCGTACATGTAAAATGCATATGAAAAACCAGGAAATTCGGGATCCTTAATTTTTGCAATTCCAATTATGAAGGAAATCTACCACCAACATAAATTAATGAATTAGTACAAACATTACACTCATATTCGGATCATCACAAGAAGATTAATATGTGATATCTCACTAGTGAATCTTGTCTGCCGATAGGTCGGTAGTATGTTTCGACGGATAAGCTGTGAGCACTTCCAGCGCGGCGACGGCCTAATCGTTGTCTCGGATGACCTCGTTACTAGAACCTGATTGAAACTAGTGAACAAGACCAACGACCAAAACCTCACCTCGTACCACAGCTATTTGCACGCCTCCGAACTGACCGCCCTGATGGACAGGAGAAAGTTTGTGCTATGCCCGTCAATTTGGGCGACAAACAGCTTACCCTCCTTCTCGATGCCGATGAACCTAGCTCTCCGCGAGCCCGGTGCTGGAACCGACATTTTTGGTTCCCATTGGGAGGCTGTATTTGGGCACCGTCATCGCGTGGGAAGATATGAGGTTCTTGATGAACACTTTGTTGATGCCGATGAACTTGCATCCTAGCTCTGTGCAGACACACTAGCGATGGTTGCACACGATCTTATGGTCGTAGACATCCTTGTAGGAGACCAAAGTCCAGCAGATGTCACTGGGGCATGTACTTCCTTTTCCGCCAGCGACTTGGTGGTACAGCTCCTTGGAGCATGTGTCCATCCGAACGACGCTGTTAGTGTCTAGAAGCATAGCTATTTTTTTGAAGACATTATTGCCGACCTTCCTCGAGACATTGTTCAGATGGTTGTGCCTTGAATCCACAATCATCACATCCAAATGGATTGGGGGCAAGGGCGGATCTATGTATGAATGTTGGGCGTATTTGGAGGAGAGGGGTAGCGGCCTGGAAGGAGCGATGCTGCGGCTGAGATGGTGAGAAAAATGTGTGAAGTGCGCACTCAAGAAGATCCAAATGCGGCTTGGAAGGAGTGATGCTGTGGGTGAGATGGCGAGAAAAATATGTGAAGTGTGCACTCAAGAAGATCCAAATGCAACCTGGCGGAGTTGGGGATGGCTCTTTGCACGAGGGTTTTTTCCCATGCTCCTTCGGATGTCTTCTATCGGGCATAGCTGCATCGAGGATGCCAACTAGAGTTATGGAGTACCGAGTAGTATAACTCTAGACTAGCACGCTGCCATGAGTGTTCTCTCATCACATCACTTAGAACTATGAGATGATTTATACTTACTACTTCCATTTTTATACTAGCTACTCCCTCTAGTTAATATTTTTAATGGCCTCAACTTTGTCTAGATTACATATTGTATATCACATCAGTTAGAAAGAGTATTTGTAAGTTGAGTAATTTATTATGTTCTCCCTTACTTCATACCAAAATATCACGCTGCTGAACCTCGTATGAACTTTCTAGAAAGCTTGCTAAAATAGCTCAAACTTAAGAAATGCAAGAACCCGGAGCCTAAATTGCATCATGCTTGGTGAAATAATAACGATAGGTTCCCAGTTCATATTCAGCAGCATTTCAAGGTGAGCGACTCAGAAATATAAACTCTAAAATTCAATAGCACTACGGAGAGAACCAATTCTTGTTTCAGCCATAAAAAGCTTGGCGTGGTATCAGTCCCTTTTCTCCGAACACAATCGATCATTGGAGCAAGCAAAACTAACGATCAAGTCTGCTTTTCTATGCATACATTCTACTCATATCAATACCTTTGTGACCCACATATGCAACCCAAAATACCCCAAGCCTCATCTAGATGTGACAATGCCATGTTTCAAAAAAGAGAAAGACCATCTACTGCCCTTGATCTAAACAATTACAAGTACATCGGTAGTAGTTGTACAAAATACTTTAGTAATAAAAATCACAAAATATTTGACAGATTCACTAGAGCTTGAAAGATTCACAATACTGAATAAAATAGAAAAATATCAACAGATTCCCATTACATAAGCAGCGGTACTTGACAGATTCAACAACTTTCAAAGTGACCAATTTAGCAGTACAGATAATGTCCAAAATAATTGGAAGATTTCAACAATGCGAACATTGAAATTCAATAGATGTATCAAGTCCATAATTCAAAAAGAAAGAGAGACCATATTTGTAATATGCCAGGATTTAGCACCTAGAAATAGAGAGTACATATGTTTGTGCATTGCATTCATGCATAAGAAAATCCGGGGAATTTTTGCGAAAAACTAAAAGAGCTATAGAGGGACTGAAACCTCTCTTATTCTGATAGAAACATCAGTACAAGTGTGATGGATTTCGGCATGACCTCTCTTATATATTTTGTGTATGAGGGGAAGACAATTTAAATTTGATTATTCAATTGATAGAAATTGAATCTAAAATGAATTTCAAATGTAGTGATTACAATAATCATATAAAGGAATCTTTATTAATACATATATACATATAGTATTAAATTGTTGTTTTACAATAGAATAATAAAAGTAAATTAACATGAAATAAATAAATAGAAAAGGATAATGGAAAAGGGGGATTACATAAATGAAATAAATACATGAATTCTTTATTGCAAGAAGATATACATTACATTGTCTTTACAAATGAATAAAGGAATTACAAAATAATAAACATTATAGAAACAAAAACCTACACTATATTATTACAATGTTTTGGAATTAAGCAAAAAGTAAAAGGAATACAAGAAATTACTAAAAGGATAATTAAAATAAGTAAGAAATCACTACACTAATCTTTAAGGAGATTTCTTCATCTTCCTGATCTTTTCCTCTTTATTGGATCTCTAGAAATGAGACAAGCAAACGAGAAAAGCTAGTAGAAAATAAAAGCAGAAGGAAAGAATGTTGGGAAAATGAATTCTCAGGTTGGGCAGAGAAGTGCTACTGCCAATATCATCATAGAGTAATTTAAAAGGGGCCAAATGGTAGAATCTATACTTATCACATTAATTGTTCCTGAGTCCTACATCATTGGCATAAAGAGGGGCAAGTTTCACTAGAGTGGTAGAAGTAAAAAGGAGGAGTATCAAGATACTTGGTCTTGTAGTCATCCAGAATAGTGCAGCAGCACACACATCCAAACATGTGTGCTGTCAACACAGGAGAGCTATGAGAGGGAGTATTAAACATAGCCATAGTAGCAAAGACTCTTTTTGCTACACAAAGCCAGAACCACTTTGTCTTCATTTCCAATCTCAGTCCACAACCATATCTCTTCACCTCAAGAACAAATTGTTCTCCTAACACCACAATACTGACCCAGATCACCATCACACCCATAGCTCGGGTTGCTCCCTAGAACCATCCAAGATCTAGGACAAGGGAGAAATCAAGACCAGGCAGCAGCTCCAGGAAAAGAAGGCCAGGACACAACAGAAGAAGGAGCTGGACAGTGAAATAAGGAGGAGGAGGAGGAGGTCAGCTATACCCAGAACATAATCCACCAGATTAGGCATGAACTAATCAAGATACACCACAAGGGCTACCACACCACCTTTTCCTAATCTGCAGCAGCAGGTTATTTCAGTACTTGTTCTTATCATGTAGAAGAAAATAGAATTTCGAGTGGGGAAGTATTCTCAGATTGGCATAGTAAGGCTATGCTTGTCTCATCATAGAATTTTTAGGCATCAGTAGTATTTATTCTTATCAAGAGTTCAATCCTCGGTCTTTGCATCATTGGATAGCCAAAATATAAAGCACAAGCATCAACAATACCTATTTATGTTAAACAAGTATTTACTATGTTCACACTCATGGGAGGTACCATAGAGGTAAATCTAGTCTAGTAGGAGCACATGGGAACATGTCCAACTAAAGGTAGTAATCATAAAATTTTAGATCACCCATAAAGCCAATAAATATAGGTAGCAAAAGAAATACGTTTTCTCACAGAATTGTGATGATGTGACAAATTCATCACCAATAATTTACAACCCTGATTAGTATCAAATTTAAGCCTCGGTCTTTGCATGACAGGCAAGGGACTAATCCATTTAATTTATATCATCAAATCATCAGGCATATGATCTTAATAATCTAAGGCAATAAAATAAATAGCATATCATGCTATCTGGAATTCCAGTGTGCACATTCCATAAGGGGGCACCACACTAAGATTTCTAGAATGGCAAAAGCATCTAGAATATTGTTAACAAAAATATAAAGAAGTATGATACTTCTACTTTACGTATCAGCAAGGTCTATCAAGTTATTCACATATTTCTTCCTAGCTAATCAAGCTAGGAATCATTTCAATTAATCAGAACATGAATTTAAATGTCATTCCTAGATAAATAATCTAGGAATCATTGGACATCTACTATTCTATTAGCACATCACAAGCACAGGAAAGGTATGCTTGTACAACATATACACATTAGGTAAATCATTTTTTCTGCATATGAACGTTATCATTGACATGGTTATACCCCACGGGTACACGATATTGGTATACCTGGTCCAGCCCAAGGAAGGCCCACGTCAAGACACGCGGCCCATGAAGCTTTCGGGTGGCCCAAGTCCATGATGTCTTCGGATCCTTCGAGGACAAGTCTAGAGTAGATAGAATTTCAATGGGTACCAACCCTAATTTGTAACCGACACGACCTAAGCCTGGGACCTGACTATCTATATAAAGGCCAGGAGGGTATGGCGAGAAGGATCTCTGCCACCATCGCATACGCACCTCACGCCAGATTGCATTTGCGCACCCCTGTAACTTTCGGTTCTGTCGTAATCAAGAGAAGACAAGCATGAGTAGGGTTTTCCCTCCAGGGGCCTGAACCTGGGTAAACCTCGTGTCCCATGTTGCTTGTCTATTAACCGTTTCGCGATCTCCAGCATCCCCATCTTCTTGAAAACCCAAGTCCATAACAATGGGCATTGACGAGATCGAACCTCATCAATTGGCACCGTCTGTGGGAACTGGGGACGCTGATTGTGCAATCATGATGGTCCCATCCGGGGCAATCTACAACTCATCAACGACAGAGAGTTACCTCCTCTTCGGCACCTTCGACTTCACCTCCCACTCACCGGCCACCCTGAGGGATTTCGAGTCCGTTGGCCAAGGACTCGAGATGCTGTTCCGGAGCTTCTGCTTCCAGGTGGGGTAGACCGGGACTATCCGCTTCCTAGAGCGGGTGCCACCACCATCCATCTGGCCTGCTTCGTGGGTCCCACCTATCGGTGCATTACACGCGTCGACAGAAGAATCAGACGATAGCAGCAACTGCAACTCAGATCTATGCATCCCTCCCTCAGATGAAGGAACCTATGGTTCCAGATCCAAAAGTTGCGGCAGCCGCGACCCCATCCGTGGACGTTACCTATGCACCGTGGTCATCCTAAAGAAAACGGACCTGCCACCAGGTTCGAGTGCACCCAAACCGCCTCTCAACCCGCCACTTAGGCCCAACGAAGGCGACACTCACGCCTACAAGAAGATCAACCTCAACGAGGAAGGCTGGTGCCAAGAACGCGAAGCCGTGGCAGGCAACATCATCCTACCCATGAATGCTTCACGAGATCTACTGATGGCCTATCACCTCCTCATCATCAAGGAGCATAACCGACAGGTGAAGCTGATGGAGGATCTTGACAAGCGTAAGCAGGCGACTTCCGAATCTAGAGAGCGCGGCGAGCTGCGCTCTCCGACGCTGGCGGCTCCAGTTTGCACGGCAACAACGCAAACAAGCATCGCTTCCACATGGAGAACATGGACCCCGCCGCGTGACGCGAAGTTACCAGGGCCCTCAACACATCCTTCATGATGATGGACGTAAACAACAAGGTCATGCCGAAAACAACGCAGGCTGCGATCATGGCGGACACTACATATCTCGCGTCCCATCCACCTCCGGTGGGTGACCCAAAGAGATGCACAAGTCCACGCTAGCTGGTCTTGGACTCGTCGGAGCCGTGCTCCACGACGAGGCTCCTACGGAACCAAATAAAAAACCTGCAATCAAGTTCACACGCAGCCCTACACCCTCATCCAAGGAGGACGAGCACGATCTGCCCCGATGTTGCAAGAGCCCACGGCGCCGCAACACCAAATACGACGCTTGCAACGATCTCACCCAGCACAAGATCGACAAGGAACGCGCTAAACACACATGTTCAACTGAATCTGACGAGGAAGATGATGAAGAGTTGTGCAGAGCCACATGCTTTAGCAAATCCATTCGGCGAACGCGGATGCCGAAAAATTTCAAGCTTCCTTTGGACACTCTGAAGTTCGACGGTACGCAGGACCCAAAGGCCTAGCTCAGCGACCACCTCTCATCCATCAAGCTGCACGGTGGAAACAAGAACACCGCCTTCCAATACCTACAGCTATAGCTGACAGGCGCAGCTAGGATTTGGCTCAGCAGCCTGTCCTCCGGCTCCATCCGAAGCTGGGAGTAGTTGGCATAGAGCTTCATCCACAACTTTAAGGGCACCAGCAAGAAGACATCCTCAATTGAGAAACTGCGAGCCTACACCCAACGTACCGACAAGTCCATTCGCTCGTTCATATTACGTTGGTCCCATATCAAGAATTCCACGGCACATATCTCCTAAGAAAGGACAATCGACGCCTTCAAGGATGGTGTCAAGTGCCCGGACTTCAAGGAAGAACTTGGGTGCATAAATCCCAAGACACTCGACCACCTCCTGGACATCGCCAACCGATGGGCAGATGGCGAGGATTCCGTCCACCGAACACATTTGGATGACGAGGACGACTATGGCCGCAGGCGAGAACACCATGGCAAACAAAGATCACGCGTCTAGGATGACTGTGACGGAGTCTACATGGTCGTGGCTGGATACACCGACCAACGCAATGACGGTAACCACAGCAGCGGATACCGTGGACGCAACTACCGTGACGGAGGGCAACCCACGCAGATGTGGCAACGTCGCAGTCGTGACGACGAGCCTTCGGCATTCGACAAGTTGTCTGGTCCTTGCACCATCCACTTCTACATCGACAAACAGGATGGCAAGAAGAAGGCTAGGCATATGCTCAAGGACTGCCACGAATTCCAGAAGCTTTGCGAGGGTCTCACCCAAATATAGCGCCAGATCGTGAACCCTGGATTTGGGCCCGCACCTGTACTAGGTGACATCGCCCACGGATCTCCTCCACCACCACCCGCCGGACCATCGAATCTAGCAATCGTACCAGCACCAAATAACGATGCTAGCGGATACCCGCCACCAAAAGGGTCCCTGATGATCTAGAAGGGGCACCCAACTAATAGAGTGTAGAAGAAAATCACACGCCAAGTCAGCCTGGTGGTGACCTCCCCACCAGCCATCCCTGAGTACCTCAGTGGCTCGGAGTCATGCATCACATCCGACCGTTTGGATCACCCAAGCCAAATACCTTGCCCAACTCATGCTGCCCTGGTGCTCGAGGCGCAGATGGGGGGGTTCGTGATAAGCCGCGTCTTCATGGACGGCGGTAGCGGCATCAATATGATGTTCGCCAGCACACTCGCAGCGATGCAGATCCCGTTGTGCAGCCTGGAGCAATCAAACATGACGTTCCACGGCATAGTCCTAGGGAAGGGCATATATCCCCCGGGGAAGATATGGCTCGACGTCATCTTCGGCCAGCACAGAAACTTTAGGCGCGAGCGGCTGAAGTTCGAAGTTGTAGACTGGCCATCACAGTACCACACCATCCTCGAGCGCATGGCATTCACAAGATTCCCGGCAGTACCGCACTACGCATACCTGCTACTGAAGATGACAGGACCCAGGGGTGTTATCACCGTCCAGGGAAGCTTCACCCGATCCAACCACTACAACAGAGACTTCAACAGAATCTCCCAGTCGTTCGGCATGCAGGAGGAGCTTATGAGGCTCAGAGAGGTGACAGACAATGGAGCACCCCCAGTCACTAGGGAAAAAGCACCTGACATGTCATTCAACTCCACGGTCAACAAATAAAAGGTGTAGGTCCACCCGACGGACGCCTCCAAGACGGCGTTGATCGCCAACGACCTTAGCCCCGCATAGGAAAGTGTGCTCATTGAATTCCTCCGTGAGCGCTGGGAAATCTTCGCCTGGTGTCCTGCGGACATGCCAGGAGTTCCCAGGGAATTCACCGAGCATGCACTCAATGTGTTCCCTGACGCGAAGCCAGTCAAGCAGTCAATCCGACGACTGTCCGAACCAAGAGCTAAAGCCATTGGAATCAAAGTCAACAGACTGCTCGATGCCAACGTCATCCGGGAAATCAAGGAGAGAAAGTGGCTGGCCAACACCATGCTGGTCCCCAAAAAGGACATGGACATCCTGCGGATATGCGTAGACTTCACATCGCTCAACAAGTACTGTCCAAAGGACCACTTCCCTCTACCATGGATGGATCAAATCATCGATTCGACTGCCGGATGCGAGAAACTCTCCATCCTTGACGCCTACTCAGGCTACAACTAGATTCGGCTGAAGGTCGAAGATCAAGAGAAAACAACATTCATCACGCGGTTCTGAGTGTTCTGCTATAACACTATGCCCTTTGGGATGAAGAACACAGGTGCCACGTACGAGATGTGCATGCAGGCATGTCTGAAAAACCAGATCGGTTGCAACATTCAAGTCTATGTCGACGACATAGTAATCAAGACCAGGGAGGCCAAGACGCTGATCGACGATCTCCGCGAGACGTTTGATAACCTTGATCACTACAAGATCAAGATGAACCCAGAGAAGTGCGCCTTCGGCGTCCCATATGGCCAACTACTCGGCTACTTCATCTCCCAACGGGGGATCGAGGAAAATCCGATGAAACTCAGGGCCATACTGGCCATGGAGAAGCTAAAGAACCTCAAAGGTGTCCAACAGCTGGCCGGACGGATCGCGACACTGAGAAGATTCATCATCTGCATGGGCGAGAAGGCCCTCCCCTTTTACCAGATACTACGCAAGACGGACAAGTTCGAGTGGACATCCGAAGGAGACGACGCATTTGAGGACCTTAAGCGGCTGCTCTCCACCTCACCCGTCATGGTCACGCCTAAGGAACAAGAGCCTTTGCTGCTATACATTGTAGCTATGCATCAGGTGGTAAGCACCACACTCGTGGTCGAACGACCCGAAGGTGGCAAGACCCATGGGGTCCAACGCCCAGTCTACTACCTCAGTGAGGTACCGACTCCAACAAAGCAGAGGTACCCTCACTACCAGAAGCTCGTCTACGGTGTATTCATGACGGCTCATCGGCTGAGCAACTACTTCCAGGAGCATCAGATTATGGTCGTCAACGACGCCCCACTGTCCAACATCCTAAACAACCCCGAAACCACGGGACGATTAGACTTGTGGGGCATCGAGCTGTCTCCTATGGATATAATCAACAAACAGTGCAAGGCCATCAAATCTCAGGTCCTCCCTGACTTTCTCGTCTACTTGATGGAAATCCAGCTGCCGGACACTCCGGACATGTCGCAATTGTGGACGATACACATCGACGGCTCCAAGCGTGAGGCTGGAGCAGGATCTGGCATCATAGTGATGTCATCTCAGGGCGACAAGATGAAATACGTCCTTCAGATGAAGTTTCGTGCCTACAACAACGGCGCCGAATACGAGGCCCTCATCCATGGAATGAGGATGGCCAAGATCTATGGCGCAACACGCCTCATCATCTAAGGTGACTCGAACCTTGTCGTCCAGCAGACGATGAACGAGTGTGACGCTCACAGTGCCAACATGCGCGCGCTCTACATATCACTCGAAGGGGACTTTGATAGCTGCGAGCTTCGACACATCGGAAGGGAAAGAAATGAAGAAGCCTATAAACTCGCCAACATCGGCTCCACCTGCGCACGGGTGCCACTAGGTGTGTTCCTTGAACAAATCTGCGTACCCTCTATCAAAAGAAAATTCCCAAAGGGTTCAACCGAAGAAACAAAGCACTTGGGGGATGTGCCACCCAAAGGACGGAAGGGACCCGAAAAGCTCGACACCGAGACTGAGCTGGTCAGCTAGATGCAGGTCATGGCTATTGAAGAGATATGGACACAGCCATAACTTCGGTACCTGATAAACAGGGAACTGCCCGATGACCCAAAAAGATGCCCGGCGCATATCTCGCCGGTCTAAGGCTTTCACCATCCACAATGGCAAGCTATAAAAGTGCAACATTTCGGGTATGCTCCAAAGGTGCGTCACCATCGGTGATGGCAAAACCATCCTCCAATACATCCACGAGGGCATCTGCGGCCATCATGAACGTAGTCGCGCCCTAGTCGCCAAAGCTCTACGAGCTGGATTCTACTGGACAATAGCCATGAACGACGCCAAGGACATCGTCCAAAGGTGCAATGCCTATCAGAGGTACGCAGACAAGCCGCACGCACCAGGATCCGAGCTAAGGCCCATACCATTGGCTTGGTCCTTCTCCCAATGGGGCCTCGACATGATCGGCAAACTGCCCCAAATCCTCGAAAGCAAGACACGTCTTCCTCCTAGTCGCAGTCGAAAAGTTCACCAAGTGGATCGAGGCCATGCCTGTCACGAACCAAAGCGGCAAAACTGCCATCAAGTTCTTCGAGTCCATTGTCTACAGGTTCGGCGTGCCACACAGCATCATCACGGACAATGGCTCGAACTTCATCTCGAAAGAATTCCAAGACTTCTTCGAGAACCTCGGCATGAACATATCATATGATCATACGCCTCCGTGGCGCACCCACAGACCAACGGACAGGTTGAAAAGGCCGACGGCATCATAGGCAACATCATCAACAAACGCCTGCTATGCCCACTCGAAAGGCTTGCGGGAGCATGGGCAGAGGAGCTACCCTCTGTCCTTTGGAGCCTGCGTACAATGCCAAAAAACTCAACCGGCTTCACGCCCTTCTTCATGGTGCACGAAGCCGAAGCCATGCTACCCGCCGAAGTACGCTATAAGGCCCCATGGGTCGTTGCTTACAGCGAAGCCGAATCATCGGCATCTCTCGAAGATGCCATCGACACACTCGACGAGGCACGCAATATTGCTGCAGCTCGCTCATTGGTCTATCAGCAAAGCCTTCGCAACTATCATAGCCGTCGGCTATGCCCAAGGTCCTTCGTTGAAGGAGACCTCGTCCTATGACTCAAGCAAGAACGGCCACAGAAGTCATCCAAGGTGGCTCCTACCGTATCATGGACATCGCATCAGGAATCGAATAATCCAACCCCTGGAACGTCGCACGTCTTCGATGCTTCTACCCCTAGTTACCCTTTACTTTCAATAAGGCTACTCAGCCGAACAATGTAGATCCTCGTTATGTTATGAATAAAATCTAAGTTCCTTGTCACAAATATCTTTTCACCTTACATTATTTCTCGCTAAATACGCTCGGGTTCTACGCCGCACCTCATGACCTCGTTGACTGAGAAGAATGCATACAACCTGAGTAGCTGACCATGTCAGGCTAACGGAAAGGACATGCACATAAAAAAGCACGACGTTCTAGTACATATAAACTTTACAAAGGGCACTACGAGCCCACTCGAATAAATACAAATTTTACATTAAGTTTTTCTTTACAGGATCTACCTATTCTGGAGCATTACATTCACCCGTTGCTCGAAGAGATCTATGATCTCTTCAGTATGCTGCGTCACAGCCGCATAATGCGAGTGCATGTCCCATAGGGTGTCATCCGGTCGAAGGGGCAGCCCAGTCGCCACCTCCACAAGATCGACATCATGGCGATGCAACCGAACGAGCGACAAGGCAGCCTTGACACCTGCAATCAGCTGATGCTACACCAACTCTTTGACGTGGCCTACGTCCCGAAATTTACCAAGAAGACCTAGGAAGGTAGAAGGTGCAGCGTCCATGGGAACATGACAACCCAGATAGCCGCCAATGGCGACCTCGCCTGCCTCAGCACCCGAAGAACCTGGTTCACATGATCTTGCACCGTCGCAAGGACGATGGTACGATCGTGGTCCATCTAGAAAAAGCCACCAGCCTCCAGGTCCTGTTGCGTTAGGCAATTCATCCGAATCACAATGCGCTCCTTCTCTTCCTTCGGAATGAGATTCACACCTGCAGAAGACGCACAATGAGCAAGCATATAGAACTACACCCTAAAGAAGAGCCGTTCGTGAAGACGCACATTGCAGTTGCTCGCCCATTTGCCACAACTCCCCCATCAAGAACTCCTCCCTGGCAATGGCTCGCTCAGCCTTCGACTTCCACACATCCGCGTGGCCTCGAAAGCTAAGGATGTCCTTTTCCAAGCTGCAGACATGATCGCGAAGAAAAGCCAACTGCGATGCATCATCCAAGGATGGTCGCGGCTTAGGAACAGTCGGAGCGACAACATGAACCTCACCCGAAGGACCCTAAAGGCAAATAAGCAAGTATAAACATCACAAGCACTTCTGACAGCAGCACAAAAGATAGACTTATATACATAAATAAAGCCACCTCGTGGCATATTTGGACTTGTTCATCAGCACGATGTTACAAAAGGAAGGAAAAGCTATTCTAGCTACAACACATGGGCCTAAGAACCCGCATCCAGAGCAGCCTTGGAGCCGGATTGCCTGCTCTTGGCCTCATGATGCTGCTTCGCCGCATACTTAGCTAGGAGGTCGATGAGCTTAGGCCCATAACGCTTGCAGCGAGAAGCAAAGAGGGTGAATGCTACCTCAGATCCATTCGCCGCTGTCGGCATTCGATATGTGATCTAGTGGAGGTCAAGCGGCTCCGGATGACATCGCCATCGCTAGCCCCATAGAGGTGTCGATGCCCTTCTGCTTGCGCTTATACTCTGCCGGAGCTTCCTCTGATAGAGCATCCGCAAGGGCGTCGACATCGTTGAGGGCAACGACTTTGGGTACGACCTCCTTGTAGAAACTTGTAAGCACTTATTTGGCCTTCGCCAAGGAGCCAACAGCAGTGGCGCATCGATCTTCGACCGCCGTGGTAGCATCAGCCTACGCATCTCCATTCCCAAGCGCACCACGATCAAATGTGATTCCTGAAGCATCCGAAACAAAGAAGAAAAGCACTCGAATGAGAAAAGACAAGACATAGTCGAAAAAACACAAGACCCAAACAAGTCAAGGGAAACTCACCAGACACAGCTTTGGCTGCAGCCATCATCTTATCCGCCATCTCCTTCTCACGAGTAGCTGCTGCAGCCACGAGCTGCTCCTCGCGATTGGCATCCTCCTTCTGCAAGCTCCTTGGCCTCTGCAGCATCCGTGGCCTTCTTCTCTGCGCGACCAAGGCTCTTCTCGAGAGCATCCAGTCTTCGGAGAGCCACATTGTTTTCATCTACAACATGAAGAAACACCTTATCAATACAAGCAAATCCTTGGGACAGACGAACTAAAACAAGGTGAAAAGTTACATACCTTGAAGATGCTGCAGGTAGCCTCCAGCACCAGGTGCTGCTGAATAAGGAGGTTGGCGTTGTGCATAAAGGGCTGCAGAATAAAAAAAAGATCAAGAAATCACCAAAAAAGGCTCGGGGCTCCCCTCAAGGAGCAAAACAGATAGTACTTACGTGTTTAGGCATGGACTTCGAAGGTCTGCCTGCTGTCTTCTGAGCTACGACTGCCCGAGCTTCTTGCCTGGAGGAGTTCGGGTTGTAGTCCTTAGAGTCGGCCACCACCTGGGGGATAGAAGCCGTTGGCTTCGACTCTGCCATAATCTCTTGAGTGCCCCCGTTAAGGGACTCCTCTGCAGAGTTGCTGCAAGCAAAGATCAGATTCACATCACATAGAGATTACACAGACGAACAATAGAAAAATACTTAGGAAAAATAGCTTACGAATTGATGACCTCTTGGAGTTGGAGGAGTAGACGCATCTGAATACTCGCACCGGGTGCGCTTTCGGATCCGCCTTTCACTCGCCTCGGGAGCATCCGCAGTAGGCGATTGCGCCGGAGGAAGCTTGGACTCGGAGTACACCTCCTCATTGTCCGGAGCTTCCGTATACTTCTCAGACAGAGGAGGCATATACCCCGTTACCTTGAGGCGCTGCAAGCAAAAGGAAAAGGGAAACAAGATAAATAATACTACAAGAAATGTGTTTACTTGTGACCTTCTCATAGTAACGGGGAATGAAATCATCATAGATCTATGACGATTTCACACAAGATGGTCGTAGACCGTTTAGAGAGGCCAAAACCCTATAGAATTACGACGATTTGTGTCAAAATCGTCGTAATTTATTCATATAAAATTGTCATAACCTACATGACACAGCTGATAGACCTATTTATAGTCGATTATGACCAATTTAAATCGTCGAATTATTTAAAATATGATATATTAAGTTGACTAGTTGTCCAGATCAGCTATTATGTCTATGTGGCATGTCTATGTGTCAACTAGTTCAGCTATTATGCCTATGTGGTATATCCATGTGTCAACTATTGCATAGAATAACAGTTCCCACTGTCAAATAATAGCAAAAAGATGACAGTTCCAAGACTCGAACCAAGAACCTAACGGTACACAGGTGGGAGTCTAATCACCACGACACACAAATATCCTTGTCACATTTCCTCGTGTATTTATTATTAAGACAACATCCACGTCGTACTTAGCAGAGAAATTCCCACCGTCAAATATCGCAAAAAAAGGCAGTTCCAAGACCCGAACCAATAATCTCACGGTACAACGGTACAGAGGTGGGAGTCTAACCACCACGACACACAAATATACTTGTCATATATCCTCGTGTAATTTTTAGCAGAAAATGGCGCAAAAATATAGGGTGGTTTCAAGGCTCGAACCAGCGACCTCACGGTGAGGGGTGGGACACTAACCACCACACCACCAATTCTATTTGGTTTTATTTATAACGCTTGCCCCTTATGGACTTTGACTTCTTTGGTTGGGCCTGGGCCTTCATAGACTGTTGCCCTATTTTTTTGCGGCCTGGGCCTTGGAGCCTTGTTGATAAGGTCCATCCCATCACGGTGGTCCATTTAGGAAGTTTTTTTTCTTTTTTCTATTTTCTTAGTTATTTTGTATCTTTTTCATAAGAAGTCTACATGAATTGATTTTTGTCTTAACTTTTTTTTGTAAAAATTAGTAGATCCTCCTAGGGTGTTAATAATCAATATTTTTCGTATTTTAAAATAGAGTATTTACTAATCCCACAATAGTCCATGGTAGGGACAATATTATAATTCAAAATATGATTTTAAAATTAGGATATTGAATTCAAAATTTTGGGATGAGTTAGCTAAACTTGCATTGGATCTCTGAAAAAATAGTTAGCTAAATTTTGGGATTGAGTTAGATAAACTTGCGAAAGATTTATATTGTTCGGACCATTTTTGAATTTTTCATGCCCGTTTCAAACTATGGTCAAAACGACGGGCATTAAGGTTCTTAGATCGGGGATGAGCCTCGCTAAACTTGCATTGGATCTCTGAAGAAACATGATATTGTGTGTCTAATAATGATTTTAAAAAAAAATCATGAGCATCAGATCAGGTACCTGTGGTTCAAATCTGACCCACTTCCTACCGATTCGGCAGGAATTAGTCTTTTTCATAAGGGATGGACGGAAAGGTTTGAGATACCTCGGCTGGAACAATGTTCATGTAAGGCCGTCTAGTATTTTAGAAAAATCGGGTTGTACCATTTTGAAACTTTCATTTGGTGGTTGCTTCACAAAACGCCCGTTATTGGCGCTTAGAAAATTGAAAATGGCTTTTCTGTGCGACAAAAAGGAAAACTTCCTCCTGCAACATTGTTCGCTGTCTGAAGATGCACATGCATGCATAATATGTGCACATTATAATTGACTATACCGCGATTCTAGCCATAACATTGGTCTTTCGCCCTGAAAGCCATGAAACCTCGAACATGAAAGGTCATTTGTGAGAAGGTTTTATCGAGACACAATAAATATACCAAGTTTGGTATTTTTCCTTACAACTATGTCATATAATATGTAGCCACGCAAAATATTTACATTCTTCGGACCATTTTTGAAATTTTCACGCCCGTTTCAAACTATGGTCAAAACGACGGGCATTAAGGTTCTTAGCTCGGGGATGAGCCTCGCTAAACTTGCATTGGATCTATGAGGAAACATGATATTGTGAGTCTAAAAATGATTTTTTCAAAAAATCATGAGCATCAGATCATGTACCTATGGTTCAAATTTGACCCACTTCCTACCGATTAAGAAGGATTTTGTCTTTTTCACGAGGGATGGACAGAAAGGTTTGAGATACCCCGGCTGGAACAATGTGCATGTAAGGCGGTCTAGTATTTTAGAAAAATCGGGTTGTACCATTTTGAAACTTTCATTTGTTGGTTGCTTCACAAAACGCCCCGTTCTTGGCGCTCGGAAAATGGAATATGGCTTTTCTGTGCGACAAAAAGGAAAACTTCCTCCTGCAACATTGTTCGCTGTGTCAAGATGCACATGCGTGCACAATATGGGCACATAATCACAGACTATGCCGTGATTCTAGCCATAACATTGGTCTTTCGGCCTAAAAGCCATGAAACCTCGGACATGATAGGTCATTTGTGAGAAGGTTTTTTCGAGAAACAATTAATATACCAAGTTTGTTATTTTTCCTTACAACTGTGTCACATAATATGATGCCACGTGAAAGATTTACATTGTTCGTACCATTTTTAAATGTTTCACGCCCGTTTCAAACTATGGTCATAACGACGGGCATTAAGGTTCTTAGCTCGAGGATGAGCCTCGCTAAACTTGCATTGGATCTCTGAAGAAATATGATATTGTGCGTCTAAAAATGATTTTTTCAAAATATCATGAGCATCAGATCATGTACCTGTGGTTCAAATCTGACCCACTTCCTACCGATTCAGCAGGAATTTGTCCTTTTCACGAGGGATGGACGAAAAGGTTTGAGATACCCCGACTAGAACAATGTGCATGGAAGGCGGTCTAGTATTTTAGAAAAATCGGGTTGTACCATTTTGAAACTTTCATTTGGTGGTTGCCTCACAAAACGGCCCGTTCTTGGCACTCGAAAAATGGAAAATGGCTTTTCTGTGCCACAAAAAGGAAAACTTCCTCCTGCAACATTGTTCGCTATCTCAAGATGCACATGCATGAACAATATGGGCACATTATCACAGACTATGCCACGATTCTAGCCATAACATTGGTCTTTCAGCCTGAAAGCCATGAAACCTCGGACATGATAGGTCATTTGTGAGAAGGTTTTTTCGAGACACAATAATATACCAAGTTTTCTATTTTTCCTTACAACTATGTCACTTAATATGAAGCCACGCGAAAGATTTACATTGTTCGGACCATTTTTGAATTTTACACGCTCGTTTCAAACTATTGTCAAAACGACGGGCATTACGGTTCTTAGCTCGGGGATGAGCCTCGGTAAACTTGCGTTGGATATTTGAAGAAACATGATATTGGGAGTCTAAAATTGATTTTCTTTCAAAAAATCATGAGCATCAGATCATGTACTTGTGGTTCAAATCTGACCCACTTCCTACCGATTCGGCAGGAAATTGTCTTTTTTTCACGAGGGATGGACGGAAATGTTTGAGATATCCCGGATGGAACACTGTGCATGTAAGGTGGTCTAGTATTTTAGAAAAATAGGGTTGTACCATTTTGAAACTTTCATTTGGTGGTTGCTTCAAAAAACACCTCGATTTTGGTGTTCGGAAAATGAAAAATGGCATTTCGGTACAACGAAAAGGGGATGAACGTCGCTAAACTATGGAAACATTGTGCACACATATAGATCTTGGAATTACGAATAATGTTGTCGGAGGAACTTTTTACTTTCATTGCACAAAAAGTAAATTTCCATTTTCGGAGTGTAAAAAAGTGATGTTTTGTGAACTGACCAATCAAAACACAGGAAACTACCTCCCAAAGATTAGCCTTATCATCTTGATCTGAACCGTTCATTTTAGATCCAACGCCTGCCGCTCAACCGATAAAAATACCCGTAGGAGACCCACCCATCCAACCCTAGTCATTTTTTGAGCGGATCTCATCCAACCCTAGCCAGACGGGACGCATAGACCACTCCCTCCTCTCTCCGCCGCAACCCCCATCACTCTCGATCCCATCTGGATAACACATCGCCGATCTCCGCTCGCCCAGCACCACCACCTCTCTTCCTCTATGGCTCTCCTCTTGAACACCATCCATGGTGACCTAGCTAGCATACGCGCCACCGGAAATGGAAGGGTTTCCAGGGGATCGGCGGTGGCCACCACCCTATAATCGCCACGCTCTCTACTCCACCCTGCATCGCCGCCACCACCGTCTCGCCTCCACCCCTCCTAATTTCCCCCTCCCACAAAAATGCAAACCCAAACCTCTCCCGTCGTAGAATCCCTCGAACCCTAATCGCCACCCTCTCGCCTCTACCCTGTTGCGCCGCCACCACCGTATCGCCTTCGCCCCTCCTGAATTCCTTCTCCCTCGAATCCTCGCATTGCCGCTCATCTCTCTACACCAAGCCCCAGGTTCCACAGACTACAGACGACCGTGAACTGCGGCAGCCATATCCTCCTCCCCTCCATGTACGAGGAGTTGCGGCCGACCCTCCTGGAAGATCCCCATCCCCACCTCGCGAGCCACATCCCCACCTCATCTGGCTAAGGCCTCTGAGATGCGAAGGACGTCTTCCATCAGGGCATTGGCCACCACATATGCGGCCGCCATAGTTTAGCTTTCTTAACCCTCTTCTTATTTTTTGCTGTTTTGTAGGAACAAACGATGCTACTATCCTTCAAACCCATAGTAGGAACCCGAAGATCCTGACCTCCTCGCTTTGTTGGGTCATGAACTGATGACGTGGGATTAGATCTTAAGCCTTGCGCCTCACAGGCCTCCCCGAATAGGTCCTCTTTGGCTAGGATTTCCTCACCGACGACAGCTGGAGCACATGGCGAAGGTGCCACCAGTGTCAAGGTACCTGCAACGTCCCTGATTGTGTGTGTTCTCATTTTACTTGTAATGTTATATCAGGAACTAAGGTTACCTGATTGTAGTAATGATTTCATTATATTCTAGCACAGTTTGCTATAAATTGATTTACGATTATACTTGGCCTTATCGAGGAATGCACACACTAGTAGCTTCACATAAGCACTGAGAACTATGGTAGAAATTAGGTTATTATGGTTGTTGGCTGTGACATTTGTATAAATATGCATCCACCTAGCTTTTAAGTTGAACTGAAGAACCTTTGATGCTTATAGTAGATTCTCTTTTAACTGAATCTTACACTACATAGCTCTATATCATTTAAATGTGTCACTCAAACTATTTCTTTGCAATGCTAGATTTTTAATATGCTCCGATCACTTATCATCATGTGGTGTTCACCTGAGCTTTATTTCTTGTCGAGTTTATTGTGCTGATGCTTAATTTCTAGTGAAGTTTAGTGTAGTGATCACTTGGAACTTCATGTCAAATAAACACGAAGTGGACGACCACATATGACTCATATGGCTAAGCTTGATTTCTTGGCTTCTGTATACCTATATTTATCTATGCATGGCATGCAAATTTGCTTCATATGTATGTTGATTACCATTTTATGTACAACTCATGCTTGATGAGGCACTGCTAAATCATTGATTATTCTCCTTCTTTGATTTCTATTCTATTCTCTTGGTTTCTTTGTTCATGATTTTATCAATTTTATTTTTATTCTATTGGACAGATCCCATGGAGAAATCTTCTCCTACTGTACCTGTGGTCTGCAGTTGCCCTGATTCGTCTTTGTAGGATGTCGCCATCGATCATTGCAGTGGTGGCACCAAGTCACAACTGCTCCTGTCTCCATCAACATACCCTTCCCTAGACAAAGAACCACAAGCTCTGCAACACCTCAACCGAGGTCCAGTGGCTCTCCATCTTCCTGTGTTGCCCCCTCTAAGATCGTTTCTCTAAATTCTGCTACTTGATTTCATTCATGTTTGTTGTAAATCTAATTTCCTACTTGTCTTTTCTATTAGTTAAACATCTATGCATGCTTGTATGTGTGGAAGTGACAGCATTAGGGAGGGGTTCAGGAAGCATCTATGATTAATCTAGTTGTACCCTCTAGCGGAATAGTTATCCATGTGTTGCATTCCTGTGGTTCATGAAGTATATCATCAGAAGCTTACAACTGAAAGCAGGATACAACATGTTGCTGCTAGTAAGATAGTTATAATTATGTTGTTGTAGGGAGGGGTTCAGGAAGGACCAGAACTAATAAGTGTATCATTGAAGAACCATGTTGCCCCTATAGTTTAAGTCTAGTAGAATTTATGAGCTACAATAGCTTGTGTTGTATTTGTGTGGTGTCCTTAATGAACTTGAATAGGTTTTTATTTTATTTTATATCTTATGTTAATAATCTCTGTTGACGTAACATGATATGCTTCCTCCAGCCGAGGAGCGATGACGAGTTCATCTTATCGACACAGGGGGCTGTCTGGGACTGTTCTTCTTCAGCGTTGTTACCCTTGTATTCCCAGCAAGTGAGTGATGTCCTTGTTGTTACTTATGTACTACTGTTAACTCTAATCTTTGTGGCATTGTAAGCTGATATGTGTATTACTTCAGTTCTTGAACTCATGTCTTGTAGTTTGTGGTATGATGTGTCTAGGGAAACTCTGAATAAAACTATTTCATGAGCCAAGGATAATTGTGATGAGCTGCTTTATGTCCTTTATCTTGTTGACCCGCTTGATGGGCTATCCTTTATGATACAGCAGTTGGAGGGAGCGGCGCATGCTGGGAGCAGTCCGCAGGTTGCCATGGTGTTGGTGTAGAGAAGACATCCTGATGATGAAGTGGCAAGAAGGGACCTAGAGCTTGGGAACCTGGAGCAAGAAGGGACCTAGAGCTTGAGAAGACATCCTTATGATGTAGATAAGTCTAGATTTTTAATCAGTTTCGCTGGCGGGAAGACATGAGTCTCTCCATACGTCAACTGATGTTGGATGTTGCCTACTGTAGGGATATGGTCGTGGGTTTACATTCTGGACTAGATTTAGTTGCAGCTTCGAGTCAGTTTTGAGAAGTTCATTTATTGTTGTATTTCGATAGCTTGTGTTTACTAATGTATATATGTGATTACAACCATGGAAACATTCTAATAGACTATGATCAAACAAATTTTGTATACTCAGTTCTGATTAAATGATTTATTATTTAATTACCGTCAAATTGTGGGAAATTAAAACCTAATAAGTGGGAAGAGTATGGAAATGGAACCTGACTTATGGGACCAGCTGAAATAAAAAGGTAGAATATAAAAAGAAATAAAATTCTGAAAATAAAAATAAAATAAAAATACTAACATGTTGGGCTTGGCCAATGTAACTTACCAGAATTGACAAGAAAACATACTTGGCTGATTTGTTGGGTTTGGCCCATATAAACAACAGACGTGGACTGGGTTGATATCGTGCCATGTCGGACTGGCCACGTAGGATCTGATCTGGCCATACTAGTTTGCCCGTGACGATATCGGATAGTCATAATGGTTATGACGATCCAATATCGTCATTGACGGTTATGACGATTTCGTGGAAAACGTCGCTGTGTGCAATTACTGACGCTTAGTTTTTGACAATCTGTTTTTCATCATAAGATCGTCATATATTGTAGATAATGACGATTCAGTGACGAAAATGGAGGTTCACGTATCAACAGATTCCTTCTAATGTAACAACAACAAACAACAAACACTTGAAAAAAGCACTACGCGCACAAACAAGTATCACCTGGGAAACCACTTTCTTTGCGCTAAAAGGAGTGGTCAAAGACTTCCCCGGGAGGTCCTCGCTGGCCTTGGCCTTCAGCAAGGGCCACAGAGCCCTATCCAGGTCACCCGAAGACAATTCTTCGTATGAAACCCTCGTCGGATCGCTAGATCCGGCGTAGAGGAACATTGGGTGCACCCTCGCTTGGAGTGGCTGCACCTGGCGCTTGAGGAAGGTGCGGATGATGTCGACACCATTGACCTCTTTTCCCGGCACCAGCTAAAGAGCCTCCACCCGATGGTAGAGACCCTCCACTTCTTTGGATTCACCTTCCAGGATGTGGTTCTTCCACAATCTCTTTTGGATGATCTGTTGGGTGGAGTCGAAAGGGGAAAACCCATAGTGCTGACCGTCCAGCTTGGCGTCACGGATGTAGAACCACTTCCGACGCCATTCCTGGACGGACTCGCATATAGAAAAAGAGAAGAATTGGACGGAAGAGCTGATTGAAATGATACAGCCGCCGAGTGGATAAACACCACCGGTGCCAGATTGCCTCTTCAAGGAATATAACTTTCGGAAGAGGACAAAGTGCGGCTCAATACCGAGCCAACACTCGCAAAGAGTGATAAAACAAGCAATATAGAGAAGAGAATTGGGAGACAGGTGATGCAACTGAATCCCATGGAAGAAGAGGAGTCCGTGAAGGAAATAGTGGACAGGAAGAGAAAGACCGCAGATGACAAAGGCTAAAAACATCACCCAAAACCCTTTGGGTGGGCGGGGGATTACCTCATACCAGGGAGGATGGCGTCATCCTTGTTCTGGGGGATCAACCCAGAATCGCGCAGCTGGCGCAGATCCCCGTCGCGCATATCTGTGCGCCTCCAACCGCCACCAGTAATGCGGGCCGTAGTGGCGACCTTCTTGCCGCTGGCGGTAGCGCTCGAACCAGCTCCGGTGGTGGTCTTCTTCGGCTTCCCCATCATGCAGCGTCGAGTGTGGCGGTGTGCACGGAGAAAATAAGAGGGAAAGTTGCGAAGAACTTCTAATGCACAGTGAAGGAAAGCAAAACTCGCGAAAATGGAGTCAAGAAAGATGAGCAAATGGCAAAGGGTAAATGAAAATCACTGTTTATCCATGGTATTAAAGGAGGAAGACGATGCACACGAGCCATTTATCCAGAAGCCCTAGCGTACACCCCAAATCTAATCCTACATGTGTCATCCCAGCAATGAACAATCGCCAGCACACCGTACACTACGCACGGAAATCAAGGAGATGCCGTAATTTTTGCCATGTCTGTGCGTGACTTGTCAACTTCAAGTCAGACGGTGTGACGAGGTTTAATCTCGTCAATGCCCATTGTCATGGACTTGGGTTTTGGAGAAGATGGGGATGCTGGAGATCGTGGCACGGTTAACAGACAAGCAACCAGGGGACACGAGATTTACCCAGGTTTAGGCCCCCGGAGGGAAAACCCTACTCCTGCTTGTCTGCTCTTAATTACGGCGGAACCGAAGGTTACAGGGTGCGCAGATTCGATCTGGCGTGTGCGAAAGTATGAGTCGAGCCCTCTAGGACGTGCCCTCCTGGCCTTTATATAGACTTAGGCAGGTCCCGGGCACAGTCCTAGTCGGTTACAAGTTCTAGGGTTTTACCCCTTTGAATTTCCTATCTACACTAGTCTTGCTCTCCAAGGATCCGAAGACGTCATGGGCCTTGGCCACCCGAAAATCTTCATGGGCCAGCGTATATCTGCTGTGGGCCTTCCTTGGGCTAGACCAGGTATGCTGAAGTCAGGTACCCGTAGGGTATAACCATGTCAGTAGCCCCCGAGTGATCAGTCGAATTGTAGATTCAGCTGAGGACTCTTTAATCCTTCGGGTGCAACTAAGTAGTAAGAGTATTTGTGTGTAGGGATTGTTGATGCGCGTGCCTGACTCACCCGACGGATCAGGGCCAGTTAACTGTCTTAGGACGAAACAACACGATCTTCATCAGGTTCGAGTCCCTTAACTTGAACCCGGAACATATGCTGGCGTAATTCGACTCAGGCCGCGAAGGACTTACAGGAGTGGAATTCCAGTGTTTTTAATTGATGTACCCAACGCGTCCGCCGGGATTTTTCATCACGCCTGTTGGCATGGATTTATACTAGCAGAGCGCAGTCATGTGCGTTTCCAGGCCATCAGATGATATCTGCAGGTCTTATCTTTGCGTCGCAGACGTAACATCTGAACATTTATCACCACGGACGTGCTTCGGGTGGCCTAGGAGATTGTCGCTCACTCGGTCGTTTTGTTGGGGCAGAGTTGCCAAAAAAGTTTTTTGTATCCTGATCCGAAGGATCGCAGTCGAAGATTTCATAGGGTGCGCCACCAGCGCTCCCTATGGGAGTAGCCCTGAGTGTCTGTTCGAGTCATAGACTCGAGCAGAGACTTTAGATCAAGCATTGTTCAGTTGTTAAGTCCGTAGGACACGAAATTTTTTTGGATGCTTAAATTCATCCTCCCTATGGGAGTAGCCCCCGAGTCCGTAGTGGAGTCGTAGACTCGACGTAGGACTCGAAGAAATACTTTGTCTTTATTCATCTTCCGGGTGCGCGACCAGTGCTCCTGATAGTAGTAGCCCCCGAGTATTTAGTCGAATCGAAGATTCGAGTGAGTACTCTTAGCTGTGGAGCCAAAGAATTGTAGTTGGTGCTAGTATAGCTTTTGATGGCGTCAGTGCTGACGATCGATGACCTCAAGCATCTGCTACGCCAGAGATGACTTGACTGGACAAAGCGTGGGTCCCACTTGCTGACTTTGAATTGACCGGTCACGCGGGGCGTGGAGATAATTACGACGTCTCCTCGATTTCTGCGCGTAGTGGACGGCGTGGTAACGAAGGTTCGTTGTGATGCTGACACGTGTACGGCCGGATCTATCGTTGGCGTTAGGTCTTCTGGATGGACGGCTGCCGTGCGTCGTCTTCGCTGTTATAATCATTGAGGAGAGAAGCGGTTTGTTTTCACCGCACCAGTTCTTGTTTTCACTGCTTCCTTGTTCTCTAGCGATTCTTGCTGCGCGCTGGGATTTCCTTCCACATTTCCGTCGTTGTTTCTGCGTTTTCACCACCGGCGCCGCCGTAGCGCAATGGGGAAGTCGAAGAAGTCCTCGTCTATCGTTGGGACCAGCTCCGCCGGAGGAAAGAAGGGCACCGCCGCTACCCGTGTCACCGATGGTGGCTGGCGGCGGTCAGAGACGCGGGAGAGCGATCTCCGCAAGCTTCGCGAGCGGGGCCTGATCCCGCAAGATAGGGAGGCCATGAAACTTCCTGGCAATGAGGTAATCCCCCATCCCCCATCTGGGTATCGGGTTATGTTTCTCGCATTCGTTGTGCGTGGGTTCTCTTTTCCAGTCCACAATTTCCTCCGTGTACTGCTCTTCTTTTATGGGATTCAGCTTCATCATCTGTCTCCCAATTCTCTTCTCCACATTGCGTGTTTTGTCACTTTTTGCGAGTGCTGGCTTGGCATTGAGCCGCACTTTGGCCTCTTCCGGAAGCTCTATTCCGTGAAGAGGCAGTCTGGTTCGGATGGTGTGTATCCCATTGGGGGTTGCATCATTTCTCTTAGTCCCAATCTTCTGTTCTTTTCTTTTTCCATGTCCGAATTTGCCCAGTACTGACGGAGGCGATGGTTTTATATCCGCGACTCCGTAGTGCCCGGGCAAGATTTTGGTCATGTTCCTTTTGACCCCTCCCAAATGATTGAGAAGAAAAGGTCTTGGAAGAACCAAATCTTGGACGGTGAGGTGGCGGAGATAGAGGCCCTTTACCGTCAGGTGGAGGATCTCTAACTGATTCCGGAGAAGGAGGTGAATGGCGTGGACATCATCCGGACTTTTCTTGAGCGTCGGGTGCAGCCTCTCCAAGCGAGGGCGCACCCGATGTTTCTTTATTCTAGGCGCCGCGATCCGACGAGAGTTTCGAGTGAGAAAATCTCCGAGGGGGATCTTGACAGGGCCCTTCGCGCGCTGCTGAAGTTCAAGGCCGGAGAAGAAATCCCGGGGAAGTCGCTAACTCCTCCATTTTCTTCGACGTTGGCTGTACCGCAGGTGTAGATTTGTGCACGTAGTGATTTTTGTAGGCTGTGCATTTATTTCCTTTGTTTGCTAACAAAGTTCCTTCTGATTTTGCAGAGCTTGAAAGTGCCGGGCATGGTACCTCCATTGCCCGAATTATTTCTGGTTGCTTCGGATAATGAAGTGGTTGAGTCCGTGTCCGAGCTACCGTCGGCGCGATCCCCGGCGGAGGATGCCGACGAGTCGAGTGAGGATCATCTGGCATAGCGAACGAGCTCGGTGAGTCTTCGTATGCTTCAACTCCTCCGACTCCCAGGAACCATCTGGGCCTTGAGCGTCATAGTGATGATCATGGAGGTTCATCCTCTCCCCTTCCTGCCATTCCTGTGCGGGCTGTAGCCCCGCACCCGCCAGCGAAGCGAGAGAAGGAAGAGAAAAAGGAGGAGAAGAAGGAAGAGAAGAAAGAGGAGAAGAGAGTCTGAAGGACTCCTCCTGTCTTTGACCTGAGCTCGCTCGGCTCGTAAGTTTTCTTGTTGTACTATTGTCCTTTTTCCTTCATGATTTTTGGGCTTGTACTGATTGATTTGTACGCAGGCATTCCTCCCATGATTCCTCCAGTGATGGTGCGCGGGAGATGATGGGGGAGTCGAAGATTGCGTCTCCTCCTCCTCCTCAAACGGTGGCGACTTCGGGGGGTGCCGCTCCAGATCCTCCTGTGTAGGAGGCGCAGGTGGTTGCGCCTCAGAATTTCGCAGGCGGGCCTTCGGAGTCACCATCAGAGCATGTAAGTTCCTTTTTGTGTCACGGGGGAAGCCCCCGAGTATCTTCGTGTACAAATTTTGTTTTTATTCCTTTGTGTTGGGCATAGCCCCCAAGTCCTTTTCTTACTGCTATTGCTTTTTCCTCAGCCTTTTGTGCAGGAGGCCAAGCGGCTGGTGCAAGAGCGCCTGTCGCTGGAGGCGAACCTTCGGCAGCTTCAAGGTATCCATCTGTCTTTCAACACCTCTCCTATGTATCCTGGTTCTGTTGTTTGACACTTGTTTGTCTTGAATGCAGAGGAGCATAACGATTCTCTCCGTAAGGTCGATGCTCTCAAGAAGAGCCTTGGTCAGTCGGAGCAGAAGGCCGAAGCCGCCATTGGCGCGAAAGAGCGCCTCGAGCTAGAGCTGACTAAGGCAGCCGAAGCGAAGGAGCGTCTACAGCAGGAGGCCGCGGATCGTGAGGAGAAGCTGGCCACTGTTGCGGCTGCTCGTGAAAAAGAGGTAGCAGCAAAGCTCATGGCTGCTGCCAAGGCTCTTTCGGGTGAGTGCCAGTTTTTGTGCTTGTTTATTTTTCTTTGGGTCTTCTTCTGTGCTGATTTTCTTCATGATTTCCTTCTTATTTTTGTCTCAGATGCCGCAGGCATCGAGTTCGACCGCGGTGCTCTAGAGCACGGGAGTGCTCTAGATGATGCCGCTGTGGCGGTCGAAGACCGCTGCAGCACCATCGTCAGCTCCCTTGCCAAGGCGAAAGAGGTCCTTGGTCGCTTCTACAGGGAGCTTGTCCCAAAGGGCGCAGCCCTTGATGATGTGGATGCTCTGGCGGAGGCTCTATCAGCCGAAGCGCCTGCGGCGTACAAGCGCAAACAGAAGGGCATCGGCGCGTCCGTCGGGCTGGCGATGGCCATGGCGACTGGAGCGGAGCTGGATCTGCCCCAGATCACCTCTCGGATGCCGACGGCTGCGGATGGATCCGAGGTAGCCTTTGCGGCCTATTCTGCTCACTGCAAGCGATATGGGCCCAAGCTCATTG
Organism: Avena insularis; assembly: GCA_023614405.1. NCBI lineage: Eukaryota > Viridiplantae > Streptophyta > Magnoliopsida > Poales > Poaceae > Avena > Avena insularis. Next base: position 272,342,175 of record CM042697.1, read on the forward strand.
ATTTGTTGTCCGAGTATGCACTGCGGCAGCAGGGCGGGGCCAAAGCTAGGCAGTCTAGCTTCGAGGCGACTCAGGGTCCTGCATCTTAGGCATAGTAGACGTAGGGTAGTTTGTAGTCTACTTTTGTTGTAAATATTTTGAAGAATACCATCCTTGGGCCACGTAGTGGCCTTATGTATTTAATGAATTCCTCTGAGTTGCGCTCTATCCTTGGCTGAATATCTGTGTTCCTTTCTTTTTCTGTTGCTATAGGTTCCTTCGGGTGCTGACCCAGTTGACACCTCATCCGCAATGCCATTGCGACCATTGTTGGATGATTCCTCGCAGCTCACTTTCCTTCGGGATCACGTGCGTAGTCTGGAGAGGGAGTTGCTCGGGTTACGTGGTCGTGCCGACGTTTGGAAGTCCAAGGCGGATCGTGGTGCAGCCAGAGAGGAGTACTTGATGTCGGAGCTGGTTCGGCTGTCCGAGCAGCTGCAATGTAAGTTGTTCTTTGGTTCGAGCTGTAGCTCAGTTCTTCGGATGAGCCTACTGGCCTTATTCTTGTTCTGTGCGATTGTCGCAGGTGCAAATCTTGCTCCGAGGGAAGAAAAAGAGCGTGTCGCTGTTCGGGTCAATTTCTTGACTCAACAGGACATGGAGGCCGGCGGCTTCTTCTGGATGGATCGCGATCGCGCCATGGCTCTGGCGACGGTGCAGGATCATGTTTATCAAGTTTCACGGGTGCTCCGCCAAGTGCAGACATCACTTTCCTCGGTGCTACACGTCATGTTTCCTTTGGATGCCGTGCCGACGACAATTGCGGGTCTTCTGTCAAAGTTTCGGAGTGCGAGCAATGTCAAGGAGCTGGTGCGGCAGCAGCTCGTCGCGGGAGTGAAGGCTGCTTTGTCTCTTGTGAGGGTGCATCGTCCTGACGTAGATTTGGCTGCTGTGGCAGCTGGGCCACCTTCTCGTCCGGACGGCGGTGAGTGGGACATGCGTCCGCATTACGCAGCTGTAAGACAGTATGCCGAGCAGGTCGTAGATTTGTTTGAGCAGCGTGCTCGGGTTATTCTTCAGAATAGATAGGACCTGAAAATACACAGATAGATGTAAAATTTGTATATTTCGGCTGGGCGTGTTGTGCCCTTTGTTGTAAAGGTTTGTTTGTTGTTAGCACGCAGTGCTTTGGTTTAGTACGTGTCCTTTTCGTTTGCCTGACGTTGTCAGCTACTCAGGTGTACACGTTTGATCCTCAGTCGACGAAATCGTGAGGTGGGGAAGCCCCCGAGTGCATATGTAGCGTGTAGTAAAGTTGCGAAAATAGCGAACTGAAGTTTTGGAGCGAGGCACTTAGCTTCATGTATATCGTAATGGAGGAGGTACATTGTTTGGCTGAGTAGCCTTGGCTGAAAGCCTTATTGAAAGTAATAAGGGGGGTAGGCTGCTACGGATAGAATCGTCGCAGGTGCGAGATATTCCATGGGTTGGAGTATGCGACTCCAGACTCCACGTGCTTGAGGCGATAGGCGCCACCTAGGATGACTTCGGTGATGACGTAGGGTCCTTCCCATGGTGACTCGAATTTATTCGGTCGCTTTTGCTTGAGTCGCAAGACGAGGTCTCCTTCGACGAAGGACCTTGGGCGCAGCCGGCGGCTGTGGTAGTTGCGGAGACTCTGCTGGTACACCGCTGATTGAGGTGCTGCTATATCCCGTGCTTCGTCGAGTCTATCGACGGCATCTTCGAGTGCAGTCGTGGATTCGGCTTCGCTGTAAGCGACGACTCGTGGGGCCTGGTGGCGTACTTCGGCTGGTAGCACGGCCTCAGCTCCGTGCACCATGAAGAACGGTGTGTAGCCGGTGGAGCTGCTTGGCGTAGTCCGTAAGCTCCATAGGACAGATGGTAGCTCTTTCGTCCAGTTTCCAGATTTTTGTTCGAGTGAGCTCATGAGGCGCTTCTTGATGCCGGCGCCGATTAGGCCGTTGGCCTTTTCCACATGCACGTTCGTTTGCGGGTGTGCCACTGAGGCGTACGTGATGTTGATCTCAAGGCCTTCGCAGAAGTCCTGGAATTCTTCGGAGATGAAGTTCGATCCGTTGTCGGTGATGATCTTTGTCTGATGCCGAACCTGTAGACAATGGATTCGAAGAATTTGACGGCTGTTTTGCCCTTCTGGTTGGTGACTGGCATGGCTTCGATCCACTTGGTGAATTTGTCGACTGCAACCAGGAGGAAGACGTGTCCTCCTTTCGAGGATTTTGGCAGTTTGCCGATCATGTCAAGGCCCCATTGAGCGAAAGGCCAGGCTATGGGTATGGGTCTGAGCTCGGACACGGGTGCGTGCGGTTTATCGGCGAACCGTTGACATCCGTTGCATCTTCGGACGATGTCCTTTGCGTCGCTCATGGCCGTTGGCCAGTAGAATCCTGCTCGTAGAGCTTTGGCGACAACGGAGCGGCTGCCTGCGTGGTGGCCACAGATGCCCTCATGGATGTCTTGGAGTATGGCTTTGCCGTCGTTGATGGTGACGCACCGTTGTAGTACACCCGTGATGCTGCGTTTGTACAGCTCGCCGTTGATGATGGTGAAGGCTTTTGACCGACGAGATATGCGCCGGGCATCTGTCGGGCTGTCGGGTAGTTCTCCGTTTATCAAGAACTGGAGGTATGGTCGCGTCCAAGTTTCTTCGACTGTCATGACCTGCATTAGGTTGACCGTGGCTACCTCTGTGTCCAGTTTTTCGGGTCCTTCGTGTCCTTCGGGTAGCGTAGCTCCCGAGTGTTCTGCTTCTTCGGGTGATCCCTTTGGGAATTTCCGCTTGATGGATGGTACGCAGATCTGTTCAAGGAACACACCTGGTGGCACCTTTGCGCAAGTGGAGCCGATGTTGGCGAGTCTGTCGGCTTCCTCGTTGCTTTCTCGTCCAACGTGTCGAAGCTCGCAGCCGTCGAATTCTCCCTCGAGTGCGTTGTAGAGTGCGCGGTACGCGATCATGTTTTCGGCGTGTGCGTCGCACTCATTCATCGTCTGCTGGACGACGAGGTTGGAGTCGCCATAGATGACCAGGCGCGTTGCGCCGCATATCTTTGCCATCCTCATGCCATGGATGAGGGCTTCGTATTCGGCCTCGTTATTGGAGGCTCGGAATTTCATCCGGAGAACGTACTTCATCTTGTCTCCTTGCGGGGAGGTCAGTATGACCCCTGCTCCTGCTCCAGCTTCTCTCTTGGAGCCGTCGAAGTGCATCGTCCATGATTGCGACATGTCCGGGGTGTCTGGCAGCTGCAGCTCCATCCAATGTACCAGGAAGTCCGGAAGGACTTGAGATTTAATTGCGTGTAAACTTCTCGTGAAGCGATGTCCAAGGGTGACAGTTCGATGCCCCACAGGGCCACGCGTCCTGTGGCCTCCGGGTTATTCAGGATGCTGTTCAGGGGTGCCTCGTTGACGACCATCACCTGATGCTCCTGGAAGTAGTGGCTCAGCCTTCGAGCCGTCATGAACACGCCGTAGGCTAGCTTCTGGTAGTGAGGGTACCTCTGCTTTGTTGGTGTTAGTACCTCGCTGAGGTAGTAAATTGGACGCTGGACCCTGTGGGTCCTGCCTTCTTCGGGTCGTTCGACCACGAGTACGGTGCTGACCACCTGGTGTGTGGCTGCTATGTTCAGCAGCAGGGGCTCGCGCTCCTTTGGCGTGACCAAAACTGGCGAGGTGGAGAGGAGCCGCTTGAGGCTTTCGAATGCGTCATTGGCTTCTGGTGTCCACACGAACTTGTCTGCCTTGCGCAGCAACTGGTAGAATGTTATGGCCTTCTCGCCCATGCGGCTGATGAACCTGCTTAGTGCCGCTACTCATCCTGCGAGCTGCTGGACGCCCTTGAGGTTTTTCGGCTTCTCCATTGTCATGATGGCTCTGATTTTCTTAGGGTTCTCCTCGATCCCTCGTTGAGAGATGAAGTACCCGAGCAGCTGACCTGATGGGACGCCGAAGGCGCATTTTTCAGGATTGAGCTTGATCCTGTAGCGATCAAGATTGTCGAACGTCTCGCGGAGATCGTCGATAAGTGTTCTTGCTTCCTTGGTTTTTATTACTATGTCGTCGACATAGACTTGGACGTTGCGACCGATCTGGTCCTTGAGGCAGGCTTGCATGCATCGCTGGTACGTGGCGCCCGCGTTCTTTAGCTCGAAGGGCATTGTGTTGTAATAGAATACTCCAAATGGTGTAATAAACGCCGTTTTCTCCTGATCTTCGGCCTTGAGCCCAATCTGGTTATAGCCTGAGTAGGCGTCGAGGAAGGAGAGTTTCTCACAACCTGCAGTCGAATCGATGATCTGGTCGATCCGTGGAAGAGGGAAGTGGTCCTTTGGGCAATGCTTGTTTAGTGATGTGAAGTCCACGCACATCCGCAGGATGTCCGTGTCCTTCTTTGGGACCATCACCGTGTTTGCAAGCCACTCGCTTTCTTTGATTTCCCTGATGAAGTCTGCAGCGAGTAGTCTATTGATTTCCTTGCCAATGGCTTCGGCTCATGGCTCCGACAGTCTTCGGATGGACTGCTTGACTAGCTTGGTGTCTGGAAACACGTTGAGTGCGTGCTCGGCGAATTCCCTGGGAACTCCTGGCATGTCCGCAGGACACCAGGCGAAGATTTCCCAGCGCTCACGGAGGAATTCGACGAGCGCGCCTTCCTATGCGGTGTTGAGGTCATTGGCGATCAAGGCCGTCTTGGAGGCATCCGTCGGATGGACCTGTACTTTCTTGGTGTTGACGGTGGAGTCGAAGGACATGTCGGGTGCGTTCTGCCTTGTGACTGGGGGTAGCCCGTTGTCCGTCACCTCGCGGAGCCTTACAAGCTCGTCTTGCATGCCGAAAGACTGGGAGATTTTGTTGAAATCCCTGTCGCATTGGTCCGATCGAGTGAAGCTCCCGTGGATCGTGATGACGCCCCTTGGTCCTGGCATTTTGAGTAGTAGGTATGCGTAGTGTGGGACGGCCAGGAACCTTGCGAATGCTACACGCCCCAGGATGGCGTGGTATTGCGACGGCCAGTCCACCACTTCAAATTCCAGGCGTTCCTGCCGAAAATTGTCCGGCTTCCCGAAGATGACGTCGAGCCCTATTTTTCCCAGGGGGAATATGCCCTTTCCTGGGACAATGCCGTGGAACGTTGTGTCTGATTGTTCCAGGCTGCATTGCGGGATCCGCATAGCTGCTAGAGTGCTTGCGAACATTAGATTGATGCCGCGGCCGCCGTCCATGAAGACGCGACTCATCTCAAAGCCTCCGATCTGCGCCTCCAGCACCAGGGCAGCATGACCTGGGCGAGGGATCTGGCAAGGGTGATCCGCGCGAGTGAATGTGATGCAGGACTCCGATCCGCTGAGGTACTCAGGGATTGCAGGCGGAGTTGCCACAGCCAAGTTGATTTGTCGGGTAATTTTCTTCTGCACCCTTTTTGTGGGGCGTCCCTTCTGGATCATATTTAGTGCTCCCTTTGGTAGGGGGTATCCAACCCCGGCGTTGTTTTGCGCTGGTGCGACTGGTTGGTTTGGGCCTCCAATTGGTGGCGGTGGAGGAGCTCCGTGTGCTATTTCACCTGGCGCAGGTGCGTTTCCGAACGCAGGGATTGGGGCTTGTTGCCTCATCTGCACCATGCTTTCGCTGAGTTTCCGGAACTCGCGGCAGTCCTTGAGCATGTGGCTGGCTTTCTTTTTGCCATCCTGTTTGTCGATGTAGAAGTGGATGGTGCATGGACCCGAAAGTTTGTCAAATGCTGAGGGTCAGTTGTCGCGGTCGCGGCGTTGCCACGGCTGCGTTGATCGTCCGTTGTCGCGGAAGTTTCCGCCGCGGTATCCTCCGCTGTTGCGGCTGTTGTCGTTACGGCGGTCGGCGTAGTCGGTCGCGACCATGTCGGATCCGTCGCGGTCCTCGTAGACGCGCGATCTCCTCTTGCTGCGGCGTTCACGTCTTCGGCCGTAGTCGTCCTCTTCATCTGATTGCGCTCGCTGGATGCAATCTTCGCCCGTCTTAACTGTTGGCAATTTCCATGAGGTGGTCGAGTGTCTTGGGTTTGACACGCCCAAGTTCCTCCTTGAAATCTTGGCGTTTGACGCCGTCTCTGAAGGCGTCGATGGCCCTCTCCTCAGAGATATGTGCTGCGGAGTTCTTGGTGGTAGACCAGCGTAATATGTACGAGCGAATAGATTCCCCCGTTCTCTGAGTGCAGGCTCGCAATTCTTCGATTGAGGCAGGCCTCTTGCTGGTGCCCTTGAAATTTCGGATGAAGCTGTAAGCGAGCTCCTCCCACCGGATGGATCGATGATAGGCTGAGCGGACCCACGCCGTGCTGTCGGCGGCTGAAGGCATTGCATGGCGGTTTCTTTGTTGCCTTCGTGAAGCAGCGGATGTGAGATGGTCACCGAGCCAGATTTTGGATCTTGCGTGCCGTTGAACTTCGGAGTATCCGAAGGAAGCTTGAAATTGCGTGGCATCTGTGTTCGCCGAACAGATCTGCTGAAGCATCGAGCTCCACAGAGTTCTCCTTCGTCTTCATCCATCTCGGATTCAGACGAGCATGCGCGTTTGGCGCGTGCTTTGTCGATTTTGCGCTGTGTAAGCGCGTCTCTGGCGTCGTAGTCGCGTTTGTGGCGATGCGAGCTCTTCTTCCTTTGAGGAAGGTCGTGCTCCTCTTCCTCTTCGGATGAGGGGGTGGGGCTCCGGTCGCGCCTGGCCGGAGCTTTTTTCTTCGGCTCCGCAGGACCATCTTCGTGGAGTGCGGCTCCGACGAGTCCGAGTCTGGTGAGTGCGGACTTATGCATGGATCTTTTCGGGTCTCCCTCCGGAGGTGGGTGAGCCGCGAGATACGCAGTGGCTGCCATGATCGCAGCTTGCGGTGTCTTCGGGATGATGTTGCCGTCGGCATCCATATCCATGAACGATGTGTGGAGAGTTCGGGTTACGTCGCGGCGCTCCTTTGGGTCCATGTTTTCCACCCGAGAGCGGTGCTTGTTTCCCTGGTTTCCGTTTGTGCTAGAGCCAGGCGCTATGGCGGAGAGTGCAACTCGTCGCGCGCTGGACTCGGAGGCTGCTTGCTTGCGTTTGTCGAGCGTCTCCTGCATCTTGACTTGCTTCTTGTGCTTCTCGATGAGGAGGTAGTGGTATGCCATCAGTAGATCACGTGGGGAGTCCACAGGCAGGACTATGTCGCCTGCGACGGCACGGCGTGCCTGGACCCATCCTTCTTTGCTAAGTTGGATGACGTGGCCGTTGTTTTCCCCTTCGGGTGGGGGAGACTGGCTTCTTCTGTTCCCGCCGTTTCCGTCCTGCGGGTTGGGGTTTGTGTTGGGCGGCGGGTTGGGCGTTTGCTGCTCCTGGATAACTGCGGCGCACAGGTAGCGCTCGTAGATCGGTTCGCTGCTGCCGCAGCTTTCAGATCCGGAACCGTAGGTCCCTTCATCCGAATGTGGATCGTACAGATCGGAGTTGCAGCTGCTGCTGTTATAGAACTCATCTATCGATGGTGACGTGCGTAGCACGGGGTGTGGAGCCTACTAGGCGGGCCTGATTGATGGCACGGGCACCCGCTCAGGAAGGCAGAGGGTGCCAGTTTGTCCCACATGGAAGCAGAAGCTCCCGAACAAAATTTCGAGTCCGTCGCCTACGGGCTCGAAATCCTTCATGGTGGCCGGCGAGTGGGCGGTGAAGTCGAAAGCGCCGAAGAGGAGGTGATTCTCCGTCGCCGCGGAGTTGTAGATCGATCGGGTCGGAACCGTCACGATCGCACAATCAGCAGCCCCGATTCAAACAGACGGCGCCAATTGACGAGGTTTAATCTCGTCAATGCCCATTATTATGGACTTGGGTTTTGGAGAAGATGGGGATGCTGGAGATCGTGGCACGGTTGACAGACAAGCAACCAGGGGACACGAGATTTACCCAGGTTCAGGCCCCCAGAGGGAAAACCCTACTCCTGCTTGTCTGCTCTTGATTACGGCGGAACCGAAGGTTACAGGGTGCGCAGATTCGATCTAGCGTGGAGGCGTGTGCGAAAGTATGAGTCGAGCCCTCTAGGACGTGCCCTCCTGGCCTTTATATAGACTTAGGCAGGTCCCGGGCACAGTCCTAGTCGGTTACAAGTTCTAGGGTTTTACCCCTTTGAATTTCCTATCTACACTAGTCTTGCTCTCCAAGGATCCGAAGACGTCATGGGCCTTGGCCACCCGAAAATCTTCATGGGCTAGCGTATATCTGCTGTGGGCCTTCCTTGGGCTGGACCAGGTATGCTGAAGTCAGGTACCCGTAGGGTATAACCATGTCATGGTGGGACCCAGGATCGTCTCGTTGCATCATCTCTGCTTCCGCAAACGGTTGAGATCACCAATTGTCAGCACTGACGTCATCAACACCAAGCTAGCAACGGCTGAAAGATTTTGGCTAATCAATCAAGTACTTACTCGAATCTACGAGTCGAGAAACTACTCGGGGGCTACTCCTATCAGGAGCGCTGGTTGCGCACCTGAGAAATGACTAAGGTACTACACCTCGCAACTATCTTCGATTCCTACGTTGAGTCTTTGACTCCACTACAGACTCGGGGGCTACTCCCATAGGGAGCGTCAGTTGAGCATCCGAAAAAATTGTTTACTTCGGACCTATATTATAAATGACTGTATAAAAGTCTCTTCTCGAGTCTATAACTCGAACAGACACTCGGGAGCTACTCCCATGCGGAGCGCTGGCCGTGCACCCTATGAATTTTTTGACTACGATCCTTCGAATCAAATACAACAAAAATATTTTTGGCAACTTTTCCCAAACCAATTCTAAGTGATAAGCAATCTCCTTGGCCACCCGAAACACCTCCGTGATGATAAAAACTTCGGATGTTGTGTCTGCGATGCAAAGAAAAGTCCTACATATATCATCTAATGGCCTGGTAACGCACCTGACTGCGCTATGCCAGTAAACTCCCATGTGAACAGGCACGATGATAATCCTAACGGACGCGTTGGGTACATCACTTGAAAATCACTGGGATTCGACTCCTGTAAGTCCGCAACTGCCTGAGTCAAATCACACCAGCAATCGTTCCGAATTCGAGTCCGAGGACTCGAGTATGATGAAGATCATGTTGTTTTGTCCTATGACAGTTAACTGGACCTGATCCGTCGGGAGAGTCAGGCACACACATCAAACAATCCCTATGAACTAAACATTTCTCCTTGTAAAAACAGGTTCAACTACATAGCACCCCAAAGATTGAAGAGTCCCTATGAACTAAACATTTCTCCTTGTAAAACAGGTTCAACTACATAGCACTCGAAAGATTGAAGAGTCTCCAGCCGAATCTATGATTCGAACGAACACTCGGGGGCTACTGACATGGTTAACCCCACGGGTACACGACATTGATATACCTGGTTGATCCCAAGGAAGGCCCACGTCAAGACACGTGGCCCATGAAGATTTTTTATGGTCCAAGCCCATGATGTCTTCAGATCCTTGGAGGACAAGTCTAGAGTAGATAGAATTTCAAAGGGTACCAACCCTAATTTGTAACCGACTCGACCTAAGCCCTAGACCTTCCTATCTATATAAAGTCCAGGAGCGTACGTCGAGATGGATCTCTTCCACCATCGCATACACACCTCACGGCAGATTGCATCTGCGCACCCGTGTAACTTTTAGTTCCGCCGTAATCAAGAGCAGACAAGCAGGAGTAGGGTTTTACCTATAGGGGCCTGAACCTGGGTAAACCTCGTGTCCCGTGTTGCTTGTCTGTTAACCGTTCCGTGATCTCCAGCATCCCCATATTCTCCAAAACCCAAGTCCATGACAATGGGCATTGACGAGATCGAACCTCGTCAACCACTGTGTACCATCCAGCAGGAGGTTTCACTATGGAATCCATCCAAACCAAGTCCAACCTCAAACTCAAACAAGTTAAACAATCATCTTCAAAGAATACTAGGAATTATTCTTAGCCATCTTGTTAAGAATCATTTAAACAGTTGCTATCATATTGACAGAATAATCATATGGGTTAATCATCTCTAACCACCAATGATACAGAAAATCAACCCCATCATTTTCCTATCCAACACACCTAGGAGTCATGTAACACCCCAATTTCAGCAACCCTGATTTCTTGTCAAAAAGGCAAAAATCAAGGGGAACAAAGACTTTTTCGTGTTAAGTGTTACAATGCTTGTTGATTGTTTGCTTGTGCTTGTCTAACTAATTGTGTATTAGATGATCTACTCTATACCTCAACACTAGTTGACAAAAACTATTTTACAAAAGGATGTCTTGGATCACCTTTCATATTATCAAACGTCCTGGTATTTTAAACTTGATCCAAGATGACTTTGACACAAGAAAATTCTTTACTAGTTTCTATTCATAAAACTAGGGAGACCTATATATAATCTCCTTATGCTTTCAGGATATAACTTTCAACTACTCCTATCTCTATGTTTTACAAAACCTTTACTAAAACCCTTTCATTCAAATATTGGTAGAAATACCAAGATGACATTATCTTACCTCAACTCCCAACCTCTTCAAAACACCTATGCCTACCTCAAGCTAGTCTTGATGGTAACCTTGGTAGTAGTTGGATAAGTTTGTTTGATAAATTGCCTTCATCAGCTGATTGCCTTGTTTTCTTAGGAACTAGAGAGAGTTAATATAGCAAGTCATCCCCTACGAACCAACCAAAGGTTAGGATCACCAAATCTTGAACCAAGCCTCCTAAGCTGAATCTATCCTAAGCCACTCAAGTGATCCTAATCTATATCACCAGATAACTTCTGAGCTAATCATTTGTATTAGCATCCAACTCATCAAAGATCAATTACAAGCATGAAACCTTACCTACACAAGCCATACTTCCATAGAATCCACTAGATGATAACATGGGACCCTTGCATCTTTTCCAAATCCTTCCCTACTTCCTACATGTTCAAACCTAGAAATCTGCCAAATCGTCTAAGTCTGAAATCCTTATCTGGATTCAATCTTGGAGACTCCACCTAATCCAACATGTATGCATTTATGAGAATGTACTTGAACTATCTTTTAGTACTTCATCAATACTACCCAAGGCCACTCTTTCCCTTGGCTAAACCATTATGTAACCCATTAATCCATGGTAGTTTTACAGTCAAGAAAGTAATCTTTTCAGCAAATCTTATCATCTTGCCTACTTTGGCAGAAGCTCACATCCTCATGCTACCTCCCCTTGACCAACTCTTTACATGGTTATGATCTACAAACCATGGTCTATCAATCCTATCTTCACTTGTTTCCATTGGAGCATTGTGCTTCTCAAACCCACATGGATGATGAGGCTTCATGATGCATCTGCTATGGCATCCTTATTTTGAACAAAGTTTGCCATAACTCCTCGATCACCTCAAATACAAAAGCCCAACTCTTGACATCATGTTCATCTATACAACTTGGTCTATCCATAGATATATCCATCGTATCAAGGTGAGCTCTGAGCTCCCTAGTCCAAACATGTTTAGGTGGCATAAAAATATCAAAACCCTAGATCCTCCAAATCTAGTTTCCTTCCATTCTCAAGGTAGATTTTCAAACCCATGGTTGATCATGATGGATACACTAGGTTTACATCATTCACCTTGAATATAATCATTTACCAAATAATTTCCATAATTAATTGGATCCTAAAACTAATTAAATTCCCTTCTTTGCAAAGTCTTAAAAACCTTGCCTACAAAGGCAAGTTTGTTTTTCTCCAAACTACATTGCCAACTCAAGGAACATTTGAGGCCTATATATCATAAATATTTTTGAGATCCTTTATTATTTCTTTTTCCCTTTTTCTTAAATGATAGAAACAAGAAATAATTCCATAAAAAATACTTTTCCTTCTAAAAAGTTCCCATAAAATTCTCCAATGTGTGATATGGTATTTAGGACCCTCTCACACCAAAAACAAACCTTGTCCAACATAAAAAATATCACATTAGCTTCTATAAATCATTTCTGCATTTTTTAATAAATGATAATAAGTGGACTTATAGTCCTTAGAAAAATCCCAAATAAATCCAAGGATAGTTCCATGACCTATTATAACTACCAGTACCCTTGCGGACCTTTCCAAGATCAAGATTCAAGATTCTCTTCATAATCACTACCATGGCCAAAAGTTGATTATGAGCAACATCATAAACACAACCACATTCAAATCACTCCAAACTTGTCAAGTACTGATCCCTAGCAGCACACACCTCTCTGGTCCACACCATTGTAGCAAAGAACTATTCATCTTTTCTTTAGTGCTTGGAAGTTAAAAGGGTGAGAGATGGCCATATTTGCACAAACCTTGTTAAACTAAGGCAGCAGCCACGCCCGTCCCTCTCCCCTCTCTGCACGCACCAGGGCCCCACGCCACCTCTCCACCGCCCTGGCCACCAATGAGAGAGCCCTAGAATATCCCTACCCTCTTCATGGTCTATGATCACCATGAATCGATCCATCTCCGTATAAATGGCCAGAAACACCTCAGCTCCTCTCACTAGCCTCATTTCTCCCCCAGACCACTAGAGAGCCTCCCCACGAGATCCCACTCTCTTCATCTGCCCTCCCATGTCATATATTGGAGGAAACCTCCCTCTCGGTTTTTATCTAAGAAGGGAAGCTTCCTCCCATACTCAACCTCCCGAGCTCCCTTGATTCTTCTAGATATACTTCCTCTCCTCTAATCCACCACCCCTTGCCCATCTTTGCAATGCAGGAATGCTGTAAATGCCTCCACCTAAGCATGCATGTACGAAGCATCCCATGACGAACCCGAGGTACCCGAGCACCTGCAGCAGGGCATGCATCATACCTGACCAAGAAGTTCCCCGGGAACTCCCCTCGTACAAACCCCAAGGACAAGCATGCCCCCCTAGGTGTCGCCCCAACAAACCGCCTGTAAGCCCTCCGGAGATGGTCGTGTGCGACTCCGTCTTTGGTGCCAAAACCTTGACTTCCGCCCATCGTCGGAGTTGTCTTGGTGCGCCGCCCCTCTTCACCACCTTCCCTCTGCTCCTCCAAGCCCTTGGTGAGCTCCCTCCATCTCGCGAGCTCCCTCCAGGGTTTCCCCTCTATTCTCCCGCTGCCGGAGGAAGAATACGCTGGGGGACCATCGATCTCGATTTAATCCAACATGGGAAATCACCCCGTACCCCTTCATTGGCAGCAGCCGCTGATAGTCAGGCCCTCGCCTAGTCGTATTTGTATTTCCCTCCCCTGCGCAAGGTGCAGCCCAGGTGGGCCGAAATTCCTTTGTGGCCCGTTTCCCCTACAGATCTGGCCCGCGACAAACATCTTCCTTTTGTTTTTAGATTAGGGAAATAACTGCTAGGTTTAAATCCCAAGAAAAATGAAAAAGGCTAGCCAGTGGCTAGATCTAAATTTTATACTGACGTATAGCGTTTTCCCTAACATACAGTGCCCCTGGTTGACCCAAATAATATCCAGATTAATATCAATAAATACAATACAAAATTTTACTCTTTAACTAATAAACCTTTTCTGTGAGTTCTACGACTCCAAATGAGGTAAGTCCTTTTGGTACTGAATGGTATGTCTCATATCTTTCCTTTGACCCTGGCCCTATATTAAATTTCTTCCTAAAATGTCCTTGGTAAAAATAAAAACAACAGGCCAATTTAGTCTTTGGGAAATTCTCTAGGTCAACTCAAAATAGGTACTAACCTAATTCGAACTCCCAGTAGACATCCATACATATATACTTCAAACCCCAGGAGCCCAACATTTATTGAGCTCTCTTGCATTTTTGGTGAATTAAACATTTATGTGCATAGCTTATTCACTAGTAAAATCACCATAGTAGTTCTGTAAATCCAAAAGGGGCGATTCCAACTTCTATAGAAAGGTATTATAAATACCTAACATGTGCCTTTGGATTCATATCAAAATCTCCTATATATTAAATCTGTTTAAAAAGAAAAATACCATCTAGAACTATATTTGAGATTTTCCTGAGGGCATTCTATTAAATATTTTGAAGTGATTCCAACTCTGAGTTAACCAGTACACTAAACCCTACATAAAACTAAGAGGAATTGATTTTTGGAACTAGAGATAATTTCTGATGAATTATTTCCTAAAACTAGAGCCTTTATAACTAGGAAATGCATAGTAAATCAAAGAAAATTGCTAAATTAATGAAACCACTTTTGTTGGTTTTATTTTGTACATACCTATCTGATGGTACAATTTTTTTTTATCGATATCACACTTCACCAATATTTGGACTTAAACTCCTTAATCAAGTCATTTATGCCACATAAATCTTGATAGAAACTCCACTAACGCAACCAAAGCCCTTTCTTTGTTTCCAGAACAAGATTCTCCATACCTACTGAAGTAAAATACAATCTTGGGTACTTGTTTGCTATATTGTATTCGTGTTGCATGCTTGATGATTGATTACGCCTCTTGCTTGATTGCATGTATGATCCTCGACGACGATAGTTGTGATTGTGTGACAACTAGAAGAAGTGATCTTATTATTATTTGGATATTATGGTATTCTAATAAGAAGTCCAGGGACTTATATGTCAGATTGATGATCACCAGGAAAGCCACCTTCTTGCTCATACGCCTTTCTCCTACTATTTTTCTTATGCATGGATTATGTACTTGTTTATATAAAATTGCATGGTTTTACTAGTATGTTTTATATCTGGTATTGGTTTGGCTCCTCCAAACCATTAAACATTTTTACTACTAAGTATAACACCCTTGATGACACCTATTTGCCCCTAGTATAGTAGATGGTGTTTAACACCATAACCCCTCGGAGACCTCGTTTTAGCCTAAGCAAAAGTATAGGATGGGAAGATCTCGGGTATATGTTTATAAAATGTTTTATCAGAAAAACTTGGTGAGGTGCGACCTACCAAGAGAGGTTTTAAAAATGAAGAAGTTTTTGTTTTACAAGAAGGTGGGATATATAAAGGACAAATGAAGAATGTTTACAAAAAGGCACCTAGTTCTTTGAAGTTTTGCTAGAACAACTAACCCGTACAACCACATTACCCTGGAGTAGGGCATGGCTGGGCGTAATGTTTGCTACTCCAGTGTGGGAATTCTCACAACTGCTTATAAGGGATCAGATCCCTCTAATTCCGGGCTTCCTTTGAAAAAAGGTTCAACCTCTAGGCAGTCACCTGGAGGAAGCAGGACCACCCATGTGAGTGGCCGGGAGATACTACGAGCCTCTCATTGAAAGTGTCGGCTCTGGAGGAGTTGGGTGCACTCCGGTTGGTCTGTGGATCCCTATGTCCCGGTCTTGAGAGGAAAAAATCATAGGGTAGGGCCCATGCTAGAGTGGCATCTAGAGAGTCTTGATTGGTTACTCGACCCATGATCAGTAAGGATCAGGGCGGAGTATCCGTTTGGTGTGGGTAAAGTGTACAACCTCCGCAGAGTGTAAATCTATTCGAATAGCCGGGTCTTCAGTCATGGACGGTTGGGAAGTAGATGTAGAGCGGTGCTAGTTTTGTTTTCAAAAAGGATTTCGAAAAAGAAATTGTTTTATAAAACCTGGTGGTCTGAAGGACACCGGAGAAGGTGATGTGATGTTGAGGACCAAGGAATAATAAAACCCGATCATTTGAGGACCGTGGAGTTGAAATAGCGTGACCCAATCCTAGTGTTTTCCAAACTTTTCAAAAAGGTTTCCAAAATGTTTTATAACATTTCTCAACAAAACCTTATAGAAGCTATATCTACAAGAGAGACTATTTTAGAAAAACCACTCTTGGATCCCTCCTATTACCATAGCCATATTGCATATCCCCCTTGTTATTATTATTTTCTTAAGGTGGTTTGCGAGTACATTCAAAGTAGTCACTAGCATTGTCCCTGGCTATTTACTTGGCTATATTTTTAGAAGCACGATGTAAGATGGAGATGCTGACGTTTATGTGATCTAGGCCGTCTTCCCAATCAGTCTCCTGTAGGTGATGGCATTTCATGGGCTCTGCGCTTGAGGACTTCCGCTATTGATTTTTGTAATCGCCATAATCAAAATAATGTAAGTTTTGTACTAGTTATATTCTGGATGTTGTAATGATACTAGTCGGTTATGCTCACGGCTCACTGATCATGGGAACATGAATTGCAGGAATAACGGGGATTCTCGGGCCATTAATTCGGGGTCCCACAGACTTGGTATCAGAGCCATCCGGACTGTAGGAGACCTTAGTTAGCATGGACGTTAGATAGGACAACCCCCTATTTTCAAAAACACCTACATTTGAAAACTACTTTCTCAAAAAGATTTTTAGAAAGATTTCCTATCTTGTCTTTTCAAATTTAAACTTTTGAAAATAGCTTATTCTATATCTCATATTCCTTCAAATGTGCCTTTTTTAAAAACAAGTCCGACTATGAAACCCGGAAGACGGAGATCCCAAGAAGATAAGACACGGAGGCAAGCAAACCAAAAAGGATATAACCCCAAAGACAGACACTACAAGATCACCTCAGCCATGGAGTCCTTCATCAATGCAAAAGGATCAAGTACAACACAGATAACCCCGAAAATACCAAAGTCAAGAACCCACTAAGGTCCGTACTTAGGATATGTATCCTTAATATAGGATTCCCCATATGGCGCGTAGTTACTCCTTGATACCTATGGCATGCTTGTTGCTTGTCATATGTTTGCATGGTGTTTGGAATCTGTTGCTTGTCTTCTCTAGATCATTCGACCCTCTTATATGACCCACCTTGTTTGTGTATCCCAATGCTAACCCTCTTAAACCAATAAACGGAAACCTCTCCTCACCAGGATGGCCACATAAATAAATATATGCCAACCTTTTCCTATGTCTACTTTCAGTCGCCCTCAAAAGAATGATAATCCGATTCAACCTTCTATAGAACCCACAGGAAGTCCTCGACATAAAATAAATGCCCCAAAACCCACAATATAAGGATGCCTGAAGACAACGAGTCTACTCCATCATCGAACCGAAGAAACACAGAGAGTTCAAAGACATGACAACATCGTTGAAGATAAAATGCCTCTACCCCGAGTAAGGACTAAAGAATATGCGTCGCTAACTGCTAACCCACCAGGAGCTAACCTCTAAAGCTTAGTTAGGTAACTCCGTAGCAAGGTAGCCGCAATAAGGCGTTACTGCAAGATCTCAATTCAAGCGTCATGCCAATGCTCTTAGTGGAAGGATCTACCCTATCCTCAATGACCCCAAGTAAAGCTCCAAGGTGGAAAAACTGCGTCTTTCCACTCAACTCCAAAAGACCACCTACTAGGAGATAACTCAGGAAGATCTCCAATCCACGAACATGACCCAAGAACCACCTCGAGAGTTGTTAGAGGAATGGAGATAGACCCCATCAATAATCCTTGGAAGTCTGCTTGATCCTCCCCGTCCCCGCAAAGCTCAGGATGAAGATAACAATACTACCCTACACCACCACTACTACTACCCAACAAGTAGAAAGCAACTCAAAAGAGTCGAGATTCTTGGAAGATGCCATGAATCCCCTCCTCTGATATCTCCGTTAAAGATCCACCTCAAAGAAGCCCCTGGAGAAGGCACGATCATCACTCCTTACTGCCGAAGTCTTGATTATCCCTCACACCACCGAGGAACTGCAGTAATCAAAGTGAGTACACATACCCAGTACGGCGGAAAGATTCACGAAGCACTTATAGAGTAGTTTTCGTACCCTACCAACTTACCCCTTCTGACATATAGTCAAGTGATGTATCATCCCAGAACCTGTTTGCAAAACGCTAAATACCCCGATGCCTGGCAGCCCAGACCCGGTTTGTACTGTTTAAATTACCCTTGCCATTGGACGCCATAAACATATCAAGTTCTGTATGAATCCTACTCTATGATATGCTAGTCTGAACTTCCATATTTTGTGCTTTACCCAAGACTTTGTATTAGACTGAACCCGGAACGACCCCATACTATAGGACCGTGATCCGAGACCGTCAACCAAAACCGGCATCCTCCCAGATAGATGTCGCTCTAGCCAACTCAGACGCCTCTCCGGAAGCCACCTCTACAAGGTTGACTGAAGATCACTAATCCTGCATGAAAAGAGCAACATTCCTCCCAACATCACCCAGAAACTCCAAGAAAGAAGGTCCGCGACTTCACTAAGAACCCCTAGTATCGCGCTAAGGGGTAAAGACTGCGTATTTCCAGCAAAACTACAATGAACTTCTGCTCGAATAACCCCAAAAGAGTCGACCCCCTTGTTGTCGCTAGGATATGACCCTCCCCTGAAAACAAGAGTGTGGAACCTGCAAGAAGGGCAACACAAAGCCGACCATCCCTCCATCACAAAGCCGACCACCCCTCCAACACTTCCAGCATCTCAATACGAAGACAGAAAAGCTGACCCCAACAATAAAGGATTAAAAAATACTCAATGTGCCTTCTAGCCTCATGAAGAAAGGACCATGTCGACGCTAAACCTACCTAGCATCATCCTAAGGGAAAAATACTACGTCTTTTATGCTAGCTTAATATAAACCGCTCAACCCGGCAGCCACTCAGCCCTGAGCCGTAGCTGACTAAATCTATTTGTAGTAAATCTCTTATCATCTAAATAATTCCACTGCTGAAATTTGTTAAGACGATCTTCATACCTAACCCTACTCCTCCCAAATACCGGGACAAGATTATTTTAAGGGCGAAAGGTCTGTAACACCCTAATTTCAGCAACCCTAACTTCTTGTCAGAAAGGCAAAAATCAGAGGGAACACAAACTTTTTTGTGTTAAGTGTTACAATGCTTGTTGATTGTTTGCTTATTCTTGTGTAACTAATTGTGTATTAGATGATATATTCCTTACCTCAAGACTAGTTGACAAAAACTATTTTCAAAAGGGATGTCTTGGCTCACCTTTCATATTCTAAAACGTTCTGGCATTTTAAACTTGATCCAAGATGACTTTGACACAACAAAATGCATTACTAGTTTCTGTTAACAAAACTAGGGAGACCTATATATAATCTCCTTATGCTTTCAATATAGAACTTTCAACTACTCTTATCTCTAGATTTTACAAAACCTTTACTAAAACCCTTTCATTCCAATCTTGGTAGAAATACCAAGATGACCTTATCTTACCTCAACTCACAAACTCTTCAAAACACCCATGCCTACCTCAATCTAGTCTTGATGGTAACCTTAGTAGTAGTTGGATAAGTTTGTTTGATAAATTGCCTTGATTGGCTAATTGCCTTGTTTGCTTAGGAACTAGAGAGAGTTAATTTAAAAAGTCATCTTTTAGGAACAAACCAAAGGTTAAGATCACCAAATCTTGAACCAAGCCTCGTAAGCTGAATCTATCCTAAGCCACTCAAGTGATCCTAATCTATATCACCAGATCACTTCTGAGCTAATCCTTTGTATTAGCATCCAACTCATCAAAGATCATTTACAAGCATGAAATCTTACCTACTCAAGCCATACTTCCATATCATCCACTAGATGATAACATGGGACCCTTGCATCCCTTCCAAATCCTTCCCCACATCCTACTTGTTCAAACCTAAAATCTGCGAAATCGTCAAAGTCTGAAATCCTTATCTGGATTCAAACTTGGAGACTCGACCTACTCCAACCTGTATGCATTTCTAATATTGTACTTGAACCATTTTGTAGCACATCATCCGTACTACCCAAGACCACTCTTGCCCTTGGCTAAACCAATATGGAACCCACTCATCCATGATGGTTTTACAGTCAAGAATGTAATCTTTTCTACAAATCTTATCATCGTGCCTACTTTAGCAGAAGATCACATCCTCATGTAACCTCACCTTGACCAAATCTTTGGATGATTATGATCTACTAACCATGGTCTATAAATCCCCTCTTAACTTGTTTCCATTGGAGCTTTGTGCTTCTCAAACCCACATGGATGATGAGGCTTCATGATGCATCTGCTATGGCAGCCTTATTTTCAACAAAGTTTGTCATCACTCCTAGATCACCTCAAATACAACCAAGACCAAATCTTGACATCATGATCATATGTACAACTTGGTCTATCCATCCATATACCCTTGTATCTAACCATGTTTAGGTGGCATAAAAATATCAAAACCCTAGATTCTCCGAATCTAGTTTCCTTCCATTCTCAAGGTAGATTTTCAAAACCCAAGGTTGATCATGATGGATACACCAAGTTTACATCATTCACCTTGAATATAATCATTTACCAAATAATTTCCATAATTATTTGGATCCTAAAACTAATTAAATTCCCTTCTTTGCAAAGTCTTCAAAACCTTTCCTATAAAGGCAAGTTTTTTTATCCAAACTACTTTGCCAACTCAAGGAACATTTGAGGCCTATATATCATATCCCATATTTTTATCCCATTTATAAATATTTTTGAGATCCTTTATTATCTATTTTAGCCCTATTTTATAAATGGCAGAAATAAGAAATAATTTCTTAAAAATACTTTTCCTTGTAAATAAATTCCCAAAAAATTATCCAATATGTGAAATTATAATAAATCATAATAAGTGGACTTATAATAAGTGTACTTATAATACTTAG
Source organism: Avena insularis (assembly GCA_023614405.1). Taxonomy (NCBI): domain Eukaryota; kingdom Viridiplantae; phylum Streptophyta; class Magnoliopsida; order Poales; family Poaceae; genus Avena; species Avena insularis. The sequence continues at coordinate 272,362,772 of CM042697.1, forward strand.
AAAAATGCCAAATAAATCCTATGGTAGTTCCATGACCTAATATAACTACCAGTACCCTTGCCCCACCTTGCAAAGATCAAGATTCAAGATTCTCTTTATAATCACTACCATGGCGAAAAGTTGATTATGAGCAACATCATGAAGACAACCACATCCAAATCACTCCAAACTTTTCAAGTAATTATCCCTAGCAGCACACACCTCTCTGGTCGACACCACTATAGCAAGGCACTGTTCATATTGTCTTTAGTGCTTAAGTGAAAAGGGAGAGAGATGGACATATTTGCACAAACCTTTTTAAACTAAGGCCCCCGGTCCCTCTCCCCTCTCTGCACGCACCAGGGCCCCACCCCACCTCTCCACCTCCCTTCCACCAATGAGAGATCCCTGGACTAGCCCTACCATCGACATGATCTAAGCTCACCATGAACTGATAGATCTTGGTATAAATGGCCAGAACCACATCTGCTCCTCTCCCTGCCTCATTTCTCCTCCAGAAAACGAGAGATCCCTACGAGCTCTCACTCTCTTCCTCGGCCTTCCCATGTCAAGATATTGGAGGAAACCTCCCTCTTGGTTTCTATTGAAGAAGGGAAGCTCACTCCCATACTCGACCTCCCCAGCTCCCTTGCTTCTTCCAGATCTACTTCCTATCCTCTAATCAACCACCCAGTTCCCATCTTTGCAATGTAGGACTACCGTAGACGCCTCCACCGGAGCATGCCCATATGAAGCATCCCTTGATGAACCCGAGGTACCCGAGCACATGCAGCAGGGCATGCATCATTCCTGACCAAGAAGATCATGCCCCCTAGGTGTCGCCTGGACAACCACCTGCAAGCCCTCCGTAGGCTGTCGCGCGTGACTCCATCTTCGGCGCCAAAACCCTGACTTCTGCCCATCGTCGGAGTCGTCTTGATGCGCCGCCCCTCATCGCCATGTTCCCTCTGCTCCTACAAGCCACTGGTGAGCTCCTTGCTATTGGAGATATGCCCAAGAGGCAATAATTAAAGTAGTTATTATTATATCTTTGTGTTTATGATGAATGTTTACATACCATGCAATAATTTTATTAACCGGAAACATTATTTCTTGTGTGATTTGTAAACATGTAAGAGTCCCTAGTAAGCCTCTTGTAATACTAGCTTATTGATTAATTGATGATTATGGTTTCCTAATCATGAACATTTGAAGTTATTAATAACAATTTAATATCATTAGGAGAATGATGTGATGGACACACTCCTATAGTTAAGCGTAGCATAAGATCAAGTCATTCCAATAGTTTGTTTGCTATAAGCTTTCAGATACATAGTAACCTAAATCCTTCAACCATGAGATCATGTTAATCACCATCATAGGATGGATGCTTTGATGACATTAAACACCACTTAGTAACTGGGTGGTTATAAAGGTGGCATTGAGTATTCGGAAAGTATGTGTTGAGGCACATGGATCAAGAGTGGGATTTGTCCATCCATATGATGATAGATATACTCTGGGCCCTCTCGGTGTAATGTCATCCAATTGGCTTGTAAGCATGTGACTGGCTCACAAGGGATCACATATCACAGAAACGAGTAAAGGGTACTTATCAGTAATGAGGTTGAACTAGGTATGCCGAGATAATGACGATCAAACCTCGGATAAGGTATCGCGAGAAAAGGGAAATTGGTATCGTATGTAAGTAGTTCATTTGATCATGAAGTAATCATAGAAATATGTGGGAGCCATATGAATTTCTAGATACCTCTATTGGTTATTGATCGAAGAAGAGTCCCGATCATGTCTGCATAATTAATGAACTGTAGGGAGACACACTTAAGTATTCAATGTTGTTTAGTATATATGGAATGTGAGTAAGATACCTAATGTTGTTTGAAGTCTCGGATAGGATCCGGGATATCACGAGGTGATCCGAAATGGTCCGGAGAATAAGATTCATATAAGGAAAGTCCAATGGTTATTGTGGGCATTGATGCTTTTGTTGTCAATTTATTTTTGTGGACTTTGCATCTTGCAGGATGGTGGGATAAAGCGGCGCGGGCCAACCTTACATGAAATTGTTCATGATACTTGCTCCAGGCTCAACATGCAACTTGTATTGTATAAGTGGATTTGTGGGTGTCTATCTCTCCCACCATAGTGAAGATTCAATTTACAATGGGCACATGGCAATACTTATATCAACATTGTGGTTCTTGTTCGTAAGTTACAACGGTTCTTATTCGAAATCCCCTAATCACATAAACACTCAAAGAAAATTAGAGGCATCTAACTTTGTTTTCCAGGGGTGTGATGTGATGTGATATGGCCATGATTGTGATTATATATGATGTATGCAATGATCCTTATTCTAAGTTGGAAACCGGCAGGAGCCTTATGGTTGTCTTTTAATTTCGCCAAGACATGTGTGTCTATTATTCAAAGTAGTTGTAATAGTTGATTCTGGTGGACGACAACCATGGAGTAGCGCCATTGACCTTAATGCCAAGCTGGTGATGATGGAGATCATGTTCGTGCTTGGAGATGGAGATCGTAGGCACAAGAAGAAAGGACATATCATATCACATATTATGAATTCATGTGATGTTAATCCTTTTATGCATCTTGTATTTCTTAGATCACGGCGGTACCATTATAAGATGATCCCTCTCACTAAATATCAAGTAATAAAGTTTACATCCTTAGTAGGAACCGTTGCTAAGACTCGTCGTTTCGAAGCACCACGTGATGATCAGGTGTGATAGATTCTACGCGTGCATAAAACAGGAGAAAGCCAGATTTGCTCATGTGGATACTAAGGTTAATATTGAAGAGCCTAGCATGTACAGACATGGTCTCGGAACACGGAATACCGAAAGGTAAAGCATGAGTCATATAGAAGATATGATGAACATGTTGATTGTTCACCTTTGAAACTACATCACCTCTTGTGATGATCGGACTTGATGTAGTGGATTTGGTTTGTGTGATCACTAAAACAATGTGAGAGATATTTTTTTGAGTGGGAGTTCACCTAGTTAATTTAAGTATTAAATATGAACTCAATTTGTCATAAACTTAATCTAAACTATTGCAAATATGTTATAGATCATGGCGACCCCTACCACCAATTTTAACTCGTTTCTAGTGAAAGAAAAGTTGAAAAACAATGGAAGCAACTTCGCGGACTGGTTCCTCAATTTCAGGAGTGTCCTCACTGCTAGTTAGTTGACCTATGTGCTGATGCACCACTATAGGTGACCCACCGACAAATACTGCATCTCAAGATGAGCGCAATGTGTATGAAACAAAGCGTGATGACTACAATCTTATGAAATATGCGATCCTTATGCCAATGGAGCCAGATCTCCAAGAACTCTTTGAACTTAGCAGCACTGCTGCCATGGTGAAGGAACCCAAAGCCATGTTTGAGGGCCAAATCTATGCTGAGAGATATATGATCTCTAGCGAGTTCTTTAACCATATGGTGAATGAACACAACTCTATGAACGATCACATCATGATGATGATGTACTTTGTTCAACTTCTCATGGTACTAGGATATGAAATCCAAGTTGATATTGTGATAGATAGAGTGTTGCAATCGCTCACACCCAGTTACAAAAGGTTTGTGCTAAATTACAAGATAAGTGCTGCAATTGGATCGCTCGCTAAACTTGCTGCCACCTTGCTGGCTTCCGAAGTAGACATAAAGAATCAGGATGAGCTCAAGGGTAACTTCAAAGGCAACAAATCAGTTGCTGCACCTAAGAAGAAACCCCGGGTTGGCGGTAGTCCTGATGATATATGCATGTATTGCAAAGTGTATGGTCACTGGAAGCGGAATTGCCCCATGTACCTAGAAGATCTGAAGAACGACAACATCAAGAAGAAAGGTATATTCGATATACATTTTATTGATGTGTACCTTACTAGTAATCATAGTAGTGTTGTAACATCCCAAAAATATTAAACTTGAATCATAAAACTCTAATCATCAAAATTAGGGTTAACAAAAACTTACTAGCATTTTATTGATGTGTACCTTACTAGCATTCATATGTGTGTGTATTAAAATTTGGATTCTTTTGAATTGCCATGGTTATGTGTTTCTTTGCTTGTAAAATGATTCTTAGGTGAAATAAACATCATCTAAACAATCCCCAAACTTTTCCCAAAGACAAACAAGTCAAAACAAACAAATTAAGTGAATGGTCACTTTGGCCAAATTAACTCCCAAGCCTACTTTGGCTATCCTTAACTTTCAGAACTTAACAGAAACATGTATAGATCTTTGCACCCCTTGATAGTACTCATAACAAGGTACCAAGGCCCACTTTGTGATCATCGAAAAACATTTAAATGATTAGTTTAAATGATAGTTTAAACTTGAATCTATTTCATATGGGAAGACCCCACTATTTCAAAAACCACTCAAACAAGCTCAATTTTCAAAACCCAAGCATCCACAGAATCCTCAACACATGCCTAGCACACCCACCAAAAATCTTTTCAAAATTCAAAACTTAAGTTCATGCGGCCATTTCATCAAACAGGTTGCAGATTCAAATCAAACAAATAAAAAACACTATGTTGAGTAGTGTTTTGGGCCAACCTTGTTACCTCTCTGATTACAACTATCCTTAGTAGATCATCTAGCAACCTTAAGTAACCTATAGCACCACTGTAAGATGGCCATTGTCATCAATGGTGAGCAGGCCGAGAGCACACTTGTCACCCTAGTGTGGACAGCAAGCTAGGAGAAGAACTAGACGTGCCAACCTTGTCTAGCATGCAGCCCAAGCCTCACCGCCCCTCTCGACCAGGCCTAGGTCGAAGACGGCGACCAGAACCATCAGGAACGCCGTGCCCGTGCCGCTGTCGACCATGCTGACGCGCACCGCAGAGCATGCAATGTTCCCACGCAACCCGACCACCTCGAGCCCTTGCCGCCCGCCAGCATGCACCCCACCGTCCCAGGAGACCACCAGACATGTTCGTTTCACCGCCCGTACCCCGTAGCCACCGCTCACCGCGGAGTTCGCCGCCTCCGCCTCGCAGAGCACCGCGCGTTCTCGAACATTTTCCACTGCCCCTACACGCGCATTTAAGCTCTAGAGCATCGCCAGGAGACCACCCGTCGATCGCCAACCGCAGCCATGCCCCTAGCCGCCCGTAGCCGTGTCGCCACCGTCACCTGCCCATCCCTCTCGTTCTCGCCATCAAGCCTATAAAAGGAGACGACCCCCGCTCGATTTCTTCACACCATCTCACTCCCCTCACCTCACTAATCATTCCATCCCTTATCCAGAGCACGAGGAGCAGCAGCTCACCAGAATTGCGCCAGAGCAGGCCGCCTCTGGAGAAGAAGGGAGCCGTTGATTTTGACCACCCCCGGAGCTGCCGCGACCACCCCTGAGTTCGCCATCGTCGACTTCATTGTTTGACCGCCTCGCCGTCGTCACTGGAGCCTCGGTATGCCCCCTATGCACCCCCACCGTGCCGCTAGGGTACGAGCTCGCCGGTGACATGTTCATCGTCGACGACGACCCTCAGCCGTTGATCTCACTTCTAATCCAACGCACCACATCTCCCGTGCATCGCTTGCGTTTATGAGCCACCACCAAGAGACCCCACGGTTGAGCCTCGTGCTGCAGAGTGACACTGGGCCGGCCCAATAACCCTTCCCGCGCAGCCCACTCGTTTGAATTTAGCTTTTTCTATTTTTATTCAATCTTAGTTCTGTAACTAGTTTCAAAAATCAACCCAGCTCGATTCAGTGAACCAATTGCATGAAACCAATTTTTTTAGAAAGGTATTGAAATGCTTAATTCAAGACCATTGGATTAAAATCATTTGGATCTGTAGATCAACCTTGGTAAAAATAACAAGGCAGAAGCTTTTCTGCATTCAAACATTTTTCAAATTTCAACCATAATAGCTTTTGAGTTGATTCCAACTCTCAAAAATCACCTTTGACCATACCTTTCAGAATATATAAAAACATATGGGTTTACTTACAGAAATAATGTTCAAGTAATAAAAGAATGCCACATAGGCATTTCTAGTCACTTTAGTTATTTAAAATAAAAAGGTTAAACCTTATGAAATTGTGAAACCACTTTAAATCACATTCTCATGTACTAAAATATGTGGTGATGACATGGGTCAACATGATTCCATGTTTGGTTTGGAGAATATTAAATCATAAGTAGTTTTTCAGTGAGTAGAAATTACTTTTCTAAAAATAAATAAATAATGCAAATGCTTTATTCTTGTAAGGTTAGTGATGATGCTAGATCATCTATAGAAAACCTTTCAGTGATGGTTGAAAATAGTTAAGTATTGGTTGGTAATTGTGTACCTCGTATTTATTCATAGACGCTAGTACCGACCAAGGATACGAGGAGGAAGGAGGATACTACGAAGAAGAAGACGAGGAGAACTTCAACCACTGCTCTGCTCAAGGCAAGCTATTAACTTAGCAAGCTAACACTTGCAATTATGAAAGTTAGATACCCTATGCAATGCACTAAGCATGCTTGGTTAGACATATTTGATGATACCCAATCCTAGTTTTACTTGCAAGCTTTCTACTTTATTTCTTTATCAAAGCTACTACTTAGAGCTTACTTAAGTGATTTGTAGATTCTAGGAAGATAATTGAAGGTTGCATAAAGAGCATTAAATTTGGCCTAAGCTAGATAATCTTGATATCATCCTAAGGCATGAGATTGTACTTAGTTAAACTCCACTTGTTTACCACCCCTCATTAGTACTTACCCCCACTTGTAGATGCTAGTGCTAAGCATAAAACTTGATCAACTTTATATGGGAATACTTGGTGGAAAATAGTTATGAAAACCTTAGAATGATGAGTCATTCTACTGAGATGTTTTGACATGTGTTTCCGAACACCAGATGATTTGGATGATGAAAATGTTAAGGCATGAGCCTTAGCCCTTTATAAAACTGATGGTTGTCTGGATGCGATACCATTCCAATTTTACCGTACAACCACAATACCCGAAAATTGGGTATGGCTTGACTGGAAACTTATATACTTTAGTATGGGTTCCCTCACGGCCAAGGTCTGAGCTGAGGCTACCTTGTGAAGATAGTCCACCTGTGTAGTATCCAAGATGACAGTAGGTCATGGTTGGGAGGCCAAACTCACAGGACAGGTGCCTATACTATGACGTGTAATTGAAAGGTTAGGATTGATTATCCGCATACTGAGTATGGTGAATTCAGGATTTGTTCCTGACGGATGTATCGAATGTTGTGGTGAAAGTGTACAATCTCTACAAAGTGTCAAACTATTCGATTAGCCGCATCCGCGGTTATGGACAGTTGGAGTGGCCATACTGTTCCCCCGTCAGATGTTTTCAAAATGACTTGTGAAATGGATTGAGAATTTGACTTGACCATAACGGAGTTGTGATATGAAATACAAGTTCCCACTTAGGTGTTATAAAATTCAACTAGCTTTTCTTTCTTCTGAACTTAGTAGAGTTAAATCTGGCTTTTTGCAAAACAACCCTAGAGCTTAGTGTTCTACTACAAAAACCCCCTTCACTTGTTAGTATTAGTTTGCGACTACTTAAAGAGTACTCATGGCTTTGTCCCTGGCTATTCCCATGGCCAGACTATGAAGAGGAGTATCAGGACGAAGGACCCAGGAAGGTTACGACAACTAGGATCATCTCCCATCATCAGCATTGCCTGTGACCCCGAAGATGGAGGTTCGCCTACGCTACTTTTAGTATTACGTTATTCCGCTGCTTGAGTTGTATTAAGAACTAGATCATGAGATCCTTATTTGTGTAAGACCTTATGTATGGTTTGTAATGGATGATGTACTATGATATCCAAATATGTTATGACTCGCAAAAATGGTAATCCTGGGATTGCGATGTATGGCATAACAGGCATCTGGGATTAAAAATCCGGGTGTTGACAAGTGTCTGGTGTATTTTATATTGGTTCGGTTGCTCATATTAGTAACTCGAAGCAGGTGATGCATAATAAACAAAGACTAGCGAGAAACAAGGTGACGATGCGCGTTGTAATTGGCTCCAAGGTTGATGTGATCACTGTCGGCACGCTCCCTCTTCATCAACCATCAGGATTAGTTTTATACTTAAATAATTTTTACTTTGTTCCTGCGTTAAGCATGAACATTATATCTGGATCTTGTTTATTGTGAGACAGTTACTTCTTTAAGTCCGAGAATAATGGTTATTCGATTTATACGAGTAATATCTTTTATGGTCATGCACCGATGATAGATGGCCTATTCTTATTACATCTCGATAGTAGTGATACACATGTTTACAATATAGATGCTAAAAGTTTGAAATTGAATGATAATTCTACATACATGTGGCACTGTCGTCTTGGTCACATTGGAGTGAATCATATGAAGAAACTCCATACTGATGGACTTCTTGGATCACTTGATTTTGAATTAATTGAAAGATGTGAAGAATGTCTGATGGGAAAAATGACTAAGACTCCATTCTCTGGTTTGATGGAGCAAGCTACGGACTTATTAGAAATCATACATACGGATGTGTGGTGCCCGATGAGTGTGGCAGCGCGTGGTGGTTATCGTTATGTTCTTACTTTCAAGGATGACTTGAGTAGATATCGGTATATCTATTTCATGAAACATAAGTCCGAAAATTTCGAGAAGTTTAAGGAATTTCAAAGTGAAGTATAAAATCAATGTAAAAAGAAGATTAAATTTCTACGATCTGATCATGGAGGTGAATATGTAAGTTATGAGTTTGGCGAGCATTTGAAGAAATGCGGAATACTTTCATAATTGACACCGCTAGCAACACCACAACGTAATGGTGTGTTCGAATGTCGTAATAGAACTCTCTTAGATATGGTTCGTTCTATGATGTCTCTTACAGATTTACCATTATCATTTTGGGGTTATGCATTAGAAACAGCCGCATTCACTTTAAATAGGGCACCATCTAAATTCGTTGAAATGACACCGTATGAATTGTGGGTTGGGAAGACACCTAAATTGTCATTCCTTAAAGTTTGGGGTTGCGAAGCTTATGTAAAGAAGTTACAACCCGACAAGCTTGAACCCAAAGCGGAAAAATGCATCTTCATAGGATACCCGGAGGAAACTACTAGGTATACCTTCTATCATAGATCCAAAGGCAAGATCTTCGTTGCTAAGAATGGATCCTTTCTCGAGAAGGAGTTTCTCTCGAAAGAAGTGACTCGAAGGAAAGTAGAACTCGACGAGGTTATTAAACCTTCTCTCAGATTTGAGAGTAGCGGAGCACCAGAAGAAGTTCTTGTGGCGCCTCCACCAATAAAAGAGGAAAATAATGATGATGATCATGATCAAAAGTTTTGGATTTACAAACACATGGAGAAGTTTGTATTTACAAGAAAGTGAGTGGGAGCTCTCTAGAATTCCTAGTACTATGTGTGGATGACATATTGTTGATTGGGAATGATATAGAACTTCTTAAAAGTGTTAAAGATTATTTTAATAATAGTTTTTCAATGAAGGATCTGGGTGAAGATGCTTATATATTAGTCGTAAAGATTTATAGAGATAGATCAAGACACTTAATAGTGCTGTCACAGTGTACATATTTGGACAAGGTTCTAAAGAGGTTTGGAATGGAAGATATCAAGAAAGGTTTCTTGCCCATGTTTCCCAATACGACCTTGAGTAAGACTCAAAGTCCTACCATGGCAGAGATAGAGAGAGGATGAGTAAGACTCCTTATGCCTCAGCCATATGATCTATCATGTATGCCATGCTATGTACAAGACAAGATATTGCATATGTTGTTAGTTTGACTAGCAGATATCAAAGTGATCCAAGAGTAGATATCAAAGTGATCCAAGAGTAGTTCCCAGTGTGTTGGACCCAATGGCTATATTCTGTGATAACATGGGTGCCATAGCCAATGCGCATGATACAATATCACACAAGAAGCTGAAGAATATCAAGCTACATTTTCACGCTATTCACGAGCATGTCCAAGTTGGTGACATAAAGATTTGCAAGATGAAAATAGAGGAGTAGGAAAACTTAACTTGAGTCCTTGCATTATTGTAGAATAGGAAGAAAACTGAGGTAATGCCGAGGCGGCGCAACACAGCGCAGGAGAAATGGCGGCAAGAGGAGCACCATAGTGCTCAACCCACGCCGATCCAAACCGCAACACTGCAAACACCATCACAACACCATCATTCCTCTAGGAGAGCAACTCAGCATCACCGACACATGGCAGCTTCAAGACCGAAACCCTAGCACCAGAAAGAGGAAGGGGCGAGCTCGATAGATCCTTAAAGATAAATCGGGTTGTGGGTCTAGGTGGGCTAGAAGTAGACAGAGCTCCAGCAACTGGCGGCGGTGATGGCAACGGTTAGAGCAGCCGGAATCAACGAGCAAAGACGTCGACTGGAACCAGGGAAGAACGAGAGGATGAGGGTGTGTGCGGGTGTCAAAGGATAGAAGGGGAAGTGAGTGAGAGAGAGGAGTGACAGCGAGGTGGGCCAAGGTACGTCTCCCCGAGTCAGTCTCAACTTTGGCCGGATCCAACTAAATATCCAATCAAACTAGTCCAAAAGTGTGAAAATAAAAAGAAAGGGAAAATAAAAACTAAAAAATAGCAAAATATCCCTACGAATTCTTTTAACTCTAGAAAAATATACAAAGATCTTAAAAATACATATGATATATTAAAGTGATCACAAAAATAATATTTTTTTTGAGAAAAAATACATTACCATTAAAGCTAAATAAAATAAAACTAAATATTAAGAGCTACTACAATCCTCAATGAAATTTAATAAAATAATAAAAAGTTCTAAAAAATAAATAAAAATCATTCTTGTATATAAAAACAAATAAACTACTTTATAAATATATCAACTTAAGAATTTTACACATAAAACTTGAAGAAAATATTTAAGTGCATTTAATACTTTGAGGAATTTTATAAAAATAAAATATAATAACTAAAGATAAATAAAATTTACTTTCAGGATCTTGAATAAATATATTATACTAGAAAAATATTAAATATATTATTAAAAAGGTTTTTAAGATTTTAAAGTAATAAACCCTTATCTATTACCTATTTTTTAAATTCTTTAAAAACATTTCTTAACTAAGAAATAATCATAATTTTATTCAAAACCTTGAATATTTTATACTAATTCCAAAACCATAACTTCAATCCATCATTAAGCTTAAGTAAAACTATTAACTTCTGAATATTCTTTAAAACCTTAAATTCAAATTAAAAACCCTTTTAAAATATTGTATATCACTCCTATATAATATAATGAATGATCTTTTATCTCTTAATCATCATTTACATGACTTCAAATCCTAAAAAATTACTAAGATCATCTAGTTATGCTTCCATTCATAAATTTCTTGTCGTTTTCATAATAAGACATCAAATATTAAATTCATCGTTCACTTTAATTGAAAGTGAATAATTCCACAATCAAAATTATCCTTGTCAAAACCCTAAAACTTGATAATATTCTAAACACATGAAACCTTAAGTAATAACCTACAATTATAACCATCCGTTATAAACCCTAGTAACCTTCAAGATTTAATAACCTAACCTAACCCCTAATTTCTTAAAATGATATTCTTTTTGCCACTTCAAATAACCACTCTATAATAATTCCTTCAACTCTTAACAACCCAATACATGTACTTTCATCATAGTCACCAGATGGCAATTAACCTCAATCTTAGTTTGCTTTATACTCTACTTTTATATTTTGTATGTTAAAACTTAAACTCCTTATAAATACATTTGCTTATGAAGTTAAAATTAAAGACAAACCAACTCTTAAAGAAATCACCTAAGTTTAATTCACTTCCAATATTGGGGGTTCATTTAGGAGTTTTATAAAATGCATAGCATTACTTATGCATAATAGCATATGCTTCTTTAAACATTAGTCCTTACCAAACCAATGATGTTAATTTCAGATATTGGATCTTCTATTGTCTCGAAGACTGTCATTACATAATCTTGTGATCACAAAGGCAAGTTCGCACTTTCTCATGTCCTTCGCTTATTTTGTATAAAATATTTTGCAAATCCAGTGTTGTCATCACCTTCATTTCAAAAAGGTCAGAAAACACTATTTTCATAATAATATGGTTATGGGTTATTTACCAAGAGGTAATAACCTACTACGAAAGTTCCAGTGGTAAAGGAACATATTATCTAGGACTTAACAACCAATGTTGCCAGTGATTCTTGCGCCGTATATCACGCGTTAACCATGATATTTGGAATGTGACGGAGATGTCAACTGGATCTTCTTCCTTTAACATGAACAGATAACCTTGTCATGAAGTTGTAGATTCCCTGCGAGGACTCAAAATGGGCGGGAATCCTTATGTCCCCACAATATTGGTGTCTAGATTATTCGTGAGGGGCTATCGAAGGTAGATCTTCCACTTTGGTGGGGGTTGCTAGGGACATGATCTGCTCACTAGAGTCTCCAAGGGGTTGCCAGAGATATTATAGAGGTTCGGAGCATGCAAAACAAAAATGTTCTATCGCATGAACACACACAAGCAAATATCTAATCTACTAGAACAGTGCAACAATTTGATAGAGTACTAAGCCTCGAAGATCCAAAGCGTTTAACAAGATTGGATTCTCGTGGTTGATGTAGTCATTCACTTGTCGATCTTAAGATCGAGAAGAAGATCCTTCCGACGCCTCATTCCGGCAGGAGCCCGCAGTCGGTCACACATTTGGTACTCGATGAAGACCTTCCTCTCCCTTGTTCTAGTAGACATCGGAGGTTGTAGATCTCCTCTCAATTCCAGCAGCACAATGGCATCGTGGTGAAACGGAGGAGAAGATCCCACAGGGCTTCGCCTAAGCCGGAGCGAGTATGGTGGATTTATAAAGGCCATGGCAACTAGGGTTTATAGGCCAAGGGGTGGAGGTGGCCGACGGCTAGGGTAGGGCTAGGCAATGGCGGTTTAGAGGAGCTCTAGGGCGGCGGCGGTTTAGAGGGGCAACCGGTCTATGGTTTGGGTGTAGGGCAAGGGGGCACCCCTACCCCTCCTTTTATTGGAGGGATGTAACAGCCCATGTTTGTAATATATGTACTCAGTACTTAAGCATGGCATGCATCTATTTAAATCATCCAAGTAATGCATGTGATCAAGTGTGCTGAATTAAATGCAAACCCTAAACCCTAGATTCTCCCCCTCTCTTTGAAACACATTCAAATGGTTTGAATTTTTAAAATGACAAAATATTTGGAGCCCAATTGGACTAAAGGGCCCTCACAGTATTTTGAATGTTGCCAAAACCCCTCTGGTATTTTTTAAATCATTCAAAACAGATTTGAAATGAAAACTTAAGATAGAAATCAAAAACAGAAAAAGGAAAGTTGTTTTGATAAAAAAAATAGAGCCAGAGCCCTACCAGGCCGCAACCCAGGTTGGCCCAGCCTCTCTTCTCCCTCTCTGTCGCGCTATGCAGCCTGCCCGGGTCCCAGGAACCAGCCCCGTACCGCTTCGCAGAGCGTCGTCTTCGACGACGATGAAGCTTTGCTTCGCTGTCGCCGGCGATGCCGTCTGCCGCCGCCGCTTGATCCTCGCCGCTCGTCACTCTGGAGTGTGGATAAGACCGCGCCGACGCCTCTCCTTTGCCCTCATCCCCTTAGTCTCTCCTGGTCGACCTCCCTCTCTCCCAGGTTACCCCAACCCGTAACCCTAGCCTCGCCACTCCCGGCCACCCCAACCCCCACCGTGAGGCTTGGGAGCTCTGCGTTGCTTGACTGGTTTGTTTGCCCTCAACCACGTGAGTCTGCGTGCCTCCAGGAGTCCAAATCGAGCTTGTCTCTCCGAGGTCCGGCCGCCACCGTCGTCTTCAATCGCTGCCGTTCAGGAGCTCCTCTGGCCTCGACAACGCCACCAACGCCTTCGGAGGTGAGCATGCAGTGCTCCAGCACCACTCTGCGTTTTTCCTCTTCCTCTAGATCGCTCTGGCGTCTCCGGCGACCTCCCGCTAGCTGCGCCGCAATTTTATTCCTCTCCGTGTCACCGCCCCGAGCTGCCGTCCGCCGCTTTTCTCCCAAGCAAGGTCCGCGTGGCGCCACAGTGGCTTGCTTGCACGGCCCAGGCCCACCGGTCAGCCTCTCTGGCTAGCTGCAGCCCCGGTGAGAAGCGACCTGAACCCCCCCCCCCCACTTTGCGCGTGTGGCTGCTGATGTGGCTCCGGCCCCACCAGTCAGTCACTGTGGGTAGGTTCAGATGTGATAACAAAAGCCCTGGGTTGTATTATGACGTCAGTATGATGCAATAAAAGGTTTAAATATTTCATAAAATGATTTAAATATTGTAAAATCCATATCTTATTATTTATAAGTCAGAAAAATATGAATAATATATCAAAATGTTTAGAAAAATGAAAACTACCTCTTTAAGCTATAATAATGCATTGTTAAGGAATTTACATTACAAGTTTAAATAGAAGAACATAGTAACCCCTCTTAGGTGATTCCGGAGTTTTCCGAGTTAGGGTTTTCAACCCTCGGAACCCCGTCTAAATTGCTGAGCATGTTTTAGGGTTTCATTTCAATGCAATTCAACTTGTCATATCATCATCTTTGTTTGAGCATTGCATCGATGACATGCCTTGATTGCCGCCTTTGTTTCCGGTATTGGTTCTTCGCGATAGGATCCGAACCTGAAGCTGAAGTCAACAACACTGAAGATCCATACCTGTCTACTGACGGACAAGGCAAGCGTAGCCTCTCATTCTGAACCTATGTTTTACAAAGTATATTATTTTCTCGCTATGATGCACATGATTCTAATGTGGTCTTTTGTCAATAGCTAGTGTTACCTATTTGCTGCATTGTTTCCCTTTTTGCAGCCTTATACTCCTGATCCACTGCTCCAAGCATACCTAGGTTTGGCATGTGAGCGTTGTAGATCTTTTGTTACCGACAGCTTAGCCAAGCATAGAAACAATGTCTGATCTGTTAAATGATGAATCATACGTGCCAAGGAAGGTAGTGAGGTAGGAGATGGTGACATCATCGGAGGAGTTAACTAATCATGCTAAGGCTTGTATGGGAGGCCACGTTGGGTGTGGTTTTTGTAGTCCCATGCTCGCCACCACTAGGAACTGAGTTCTTGCCATTGGAACCGAGATGAGTGTACAACCATACGGGGCTTGGGAACCCCTCGACTGACTAACTTGCCTAGTAGATTCCATGAGTCACATAGTTCGGTCTTTCCATTTGGCATACGCATTGAAAATGTTTTCGAAAGAGGAGGTGGTGGAGGTGCATCATAACAGGTAGGGAAGCGTGGACCGGGTTGCTTGGGGTGGATGGAGCCCCTGGTGAACCAACCTCGCCTAACATATTTAAGGACCGGCTTCGGGATTTGACCCGTTACGGCGGAATCATACTTATTGCGTGACTCATGGTCTCGATGAACGCAAGGTAAAGGTCGTGGTCAACCACCCTCTGCTGGCCCTCCAAGGAAGAGGGCTAATAATATTTGGCATTAAGAGTCGGTTGATACGCGTTGGTAAAGTTGTACACCCCTGCAGGGTAAATATATTTTCGAAAAGTCGTTTTCACGGTTATGAACGCTTGGTGACTAGATTCTAAGATCATAGATAACTTTAACCATTATAAAATTGGTTGATCCACGTGTGCTTAAGGATGCTTCCTCTGGGTCGAGGGGGTGATCCTAGATAGAAGGTTCCGATGAAGATGGTGGTTATCGAGATGTGATGAACAAGATGAAGAAGTCGCTATCTCATCCCTTTTAAAAGATTTTGAGTAGACGAGCCTCTTCTCTCTCTTGTTTACAAATAAATATTTCTTTCCGCAAAAGAAAATCCAGAGAAAGCCTTTCTAGCCAAAGCATGTAGATACTAGATTATCTAAGTCTTGCAGAGTACATTCTCGTACTCAGCCTTGCGCCATTGTTGTTTTTTTACAGAGGATCTGGTTGCAACTAAAGGTGGCTTCTACGTTGACATCGATTTAGTAGTTGGGGTCCTGTGTAGCAGCCTGAGGACTATGGGATGTACGTCGCTTTTGTTTATGGCCTCTTAGGCCTTTTGCTAAGTTGTTGTGTAGAACAACATAATTTGCTTTCGCTGTGTGGTGTAATGTTGGGTCTATGACCTCTAGTTTGTAATAACTCTAATATCTTACTCTGTTAAGAGTTTAAACTTATGCTGTTGGATCCCTGTGTTCTATAATGTTACTGAATCATACTGTAATGTTCCGTGTTTGGGAGTTGAACTTATATTAGATGGTGATATGAGGTTAGCTTAACCCTAACCCCGGGGGGTGCTACCGGTTTTGGTATCAGAGAAGGACTGCCTGTAGGAAACCCTTTTATTGGTCGATGTTGAGTCTAGAAGTTGACAAAACTATTTGAAAGTTAAAACTATTTGCAGAAACTCTGACTAGGATTCCTTTTACTCCTTCTCTGGTGTGTTTCTGTTGCTAGAGGTTCTCTTACCTTATTTGGTTTGAAAAGGTTTTCATTCCTTACCTTATATCTCAAAACTTTTAGGATCGTGGTTTTGGGGTTGTTTTTCTAAAGTACTCCGTACTTGGTTGCTATTCTCAGAGTTCCAAGATATCTCAGTTTTGCTTGGTGTGTAACATCTTAGCATTCCACTGTCATGGTTTGTAAGTTAGCTGGTTAGTGTATACATTAGTATGCTTTGATACTACCATGCTTGATAAGATGATACTTTTAAATCAAGTACCCTTTGTTCATCTTTCCGTATTGCTCCTTTGAATCCTTTGTCTGATCTCTTTTTGTTCTTTCAGGATGGGTGATACCTCTCGTGCCCGTACCCGTGCTCATGCTCGGGGTGCCGCAAATGAGGGTGAATCTTCCAACCTTCCTCCACCGCCATCCATGGTTCAACTCATGGCCATGTAAGAAACCAACCGTGCTAACAACATGAGGCTCCTTGAAAGGATTGAGCGCAACACTGCTCAACGCCAGAACAATCAAGTTGGTATCAAGGACTTCACACGTCTCACTCCGCCAGTTTTCAGCTATTCCACTGAGCCACTTGATGCGGACTACTGGCTTCGCACCATAGAGCGCAAACTTCAGGTTGGTCATGTTGCTCAAGCTGATTGGGTGACTTTTGCTGCTTATCATCTGGAGGTAGCAGCCAATTCCTGGTGGAAAAATTTATTGGCTATGCAAGAAGCTCACCATGTTGTTACATGGCAAGAGTTCACTGAAGCCTTCCGAGCTTATCATATTCCGGAGGGTCTGATGGATCAGAAGAGAGAGGAGTTCCTCAAGCTTAAGCAGGGCACTGGTTCCGTGTGTGACTACCAGCGCAATTTCAATCGTCTTGCCTGCTATGCTACTGAAGAGGTCTCCATTGATGCTAAGAAGCAAGCTCTATTCCGCAAGGGACTGGATCCTGAGGTTCGCCGTGATATCCACCTCATGGACTTTGGTAACTTCCAAGGTCTTTTCAATAAGTCTATGAAGGTCGAGAGTGGAAAAGTGGAGTACGAAGAAACTCGTAAGCGTCCTCAGGAGGGGTACAACAAGGCTGGTTCTGGTAATAAGAAGCATCGTGTCTTCGTCCCTTACAGTGTTGTGCCACGTGCTCCTTATACTCCAAGGACTTCTGGATATGCTCCTCGTCCGAATGCTACCTCAAACAATGTTAGTGGATTAAACTATCCTTCTGCTGGCAGTGCATCAAGTTTTATATGCTTCAATTGTCGCCAACCCAGCCAATATGCAAAGGAGTGTCCTCAAAAGAGTGTTGCTGCGAATGCACATCCACCAAAGAAGAATGATAAGTATCTAGGTGCTGGAAAAGGACGCCTGAACCATATCTCTGCCGAGGAGGCTCAGGAAGATCCAAGCGTCATTATGGGTATGCTTCGTATCAATCAAATTCCAGCTAAAGTTTTGTTCGATTCTAGAGCATCGCATTCATTTCTATCACAAGCATTTGCTCAAATGCATGGGATAAGTTTTGAGGGGTTATCTGTTCCTCTGCTAGTTTAGTCTCCTGGTTCTTGGTGGTGTTCCACCATGGTTAGTCATGGGAATCTAATCGAAGTTGCATTTTAACTTTTTCCCACTTCTTTTATCGCCCTCAAGTCAACTGATATTGACATCATTTTGGGCATGGAATGTTTGAACTGTTATCAAGCTATCCTCGATTGTACAACCAAGTCTGTGACTCTGACTAGTCCTACTGGCATAACAGTCAAGTACTGGACCGTAGAGTCACTATCTCCTTCAGCTGTTTCTATTCCTGAAGCAGAGTTGTATGCTCTTGAAGTTTTACCTCCATTAGAAATCCAAGATGTTTCTGTGGTCTGTGAGTTTCCAGATGTCTTTCCTGAGGAGTTGTCTGGCATGCCACCTGATCGAAGTGTGGAGTTTGTCATAGAGTTAGTTCCTGGAACTGCTCCTGTTTATAAAAGACCCTATCGTATGCCTCCTCATGAGCTTGTGGAGTTGAAGAAGAAATTAGAGGAGTTAGAAGGAAAAGAATATATTCAGCCTAGCACATCTTCTTCAGGATGTCCTACCATCTTTTTCAAGAAGCGGGATACCAATATACCGTGTCTGGTTGTCGATTATCGCCCACTCAATGCTGTGACTATCAAGAACAAGTATCCTCTCCCTAGGATCAACGATCTATTTGATCAGTTAAGTGGAGCCACTTTGTTTTCCAAATGTATTTAAGGTCAGGGTATCACCAGATAAAGATCCGTAAGGAATATATTCCAAAGACTGCTTTCACCACTCGTTATGGTCTTTACGAGTATACGGTCATGTCCTTTGGTCTTACCAATGCTCCAGCCACTTTCATGTGTCTTATGAACTCTGTCTTCATGGAGTATCTTGACAAGTTCGTCGTGGTATACATCGATGATATTCTGGTCTATTCCAAGACTAAAGAAGAGCATGATGAACATCTTCGGTTGGTGCTGACAAAACTTTGAGAACATCGTCTTTATGCCAAGTTTACTAAATGTGAGTTCTGGTTATAAGAGCTCGTATTCCTTGGTCATGTTGTTTCCGCCAAAGGGGTTGTTGTTATCCTCGATTAGGTTCAAACTATCCTCGACTGGGAGTCTCCTAAATCTGTCAAGGATGTCAGAAGCTTTCTCGGGATGGCTGGTTATTACCGTCGATTCATTGAGAACCTCTCCAGGATTGCAAAGCCGATGACTGATCTTCTTAAGAAGTATAAGAACTTTGAATGGTGTGATAAGGCTGAGGAAAGCTTCCAGTTGTTGAAAACCAAGTTAACCACTACACCCGTGTTGGTTCTCCCCAACACTAGCAAAGACTTCGTAGTCTTCTATGATGCTTCTCACCAAGGTCTCGGATGTGTGTTGATGCAAGATGGACATGTGGTGGCTTATGCCTCCCGTCATCTAAAACCACATGAGAATAACTACCCAACTCATGATCTTGAGCTTGCAGCTATTGTTCATGCTCTCAAGCAATGGCGACATTACCTTCTCGGTAGTCGTTGCGAGTTATACTCGGATCATCAGAGTCTGAAGTATCTTTTCACACAACCTGATATGAATCTCAGGAAAAGAAGATGGTTGGAACTCATCAAGGACTATGATTTGGGTCTCAACTATCAACCTGGCAAAGCCAATATTGTTGCTGATGCGCTAAGCCATAAATCTTATTGCAACACCCTGATGGTAAAACAAGCTCAACCTTCTCTTCATAAGGAATTTGCTCGATTGAATCTTGAAGTAGTTCCTCGTGGATTTATCTCTACTCTTGAAGTGAAGTCTTCTCTAGAGGATCAAATCAAAGCTCCTCAAAGGCAAGATCATGAGATGGATACAATTAAAGAGAAAATTGCTAGCGGAGTTGCTAAATGTTTCTCTGTTAACGAGGAAGGTGTCCTATATTTAGGTACATGTTTGGTAGTACCAAATGGAAAGTACTTGAAGAAGATAATTCTTACTGAAGCTCATGAATCACTTCTTTCTATCCACCCTGGAGGTACCAAGATGTATGGGGATCTTCGTCAAAGATTCTGGTGGTCTGGTATGAAGAAGGATATCACTCGTTTTGTTGTTGAATGTGACGTTTGTCGTCGCGTCAAGGCTGAGCATCAAAGACCTGCTGGTCTCCTGCAACCACATAAAATCCTGGAGTGGAAATGGGATGAAGTTGGTATGGATTTAATTACTGTTCTTCCTAAGACTCAAAAGGGAAATCATGCCATCTGGTTAATTGTTGACTACTTGTCCAAGGTTTCTCACTTTCTGCCTGTTCGCGAGAGCATTACTGCTAATTGATTGGCTGATCTATATATCTCACGAATAGTTGTCCTTCATGGGGTACCAAAGAAAATCGCCTCTAGTCGAGGGAGTTTGTTCACTTCAAGGTTCTGGCCAAGTTTCCAACAAGCTATGGGAACTCGTCTGTCTTTCAGTACAGCTTATGATCCTAGCACCGATGGCCAGACCGAAAGAGTGAATCAAATCCTGGAAGACATGCTAAGAGCTTGTGTCATATCTTTTGGCAAGAATTGGGAGAAATGCCTTCCTTTTGCTGAATTCTCCTACAACAACAGTTTTCAAGCCAGTATTAGTATGGAACCTTTCCAATTCTTATATGGAAGAACCTGTCGCACTCCTTTGAACTGGTCAGAAACCGGTGAAAGAAAGTTCTTTGGTCCGGATATGATTCAGGAAGCAGAAGATCAAGTTTGTATCATTCGAGATCATTTGAAAACTACTCAATCTTGCCAAAAAAAGCTATCATGATCGTCACCATCAACATGTGGAATATGAAGTTGGTGATCAAGCTTATGTCCGGGTCACTCCTTTGAAGGGTGTTCATCGTTTCGGTATCAAAGGCAAACTGGCTCCTCGCTATGTTGGTCCTTTTCGTGTTCTTTCCAAGAAAGGTAACATCGCCTATAAATTGGAGCTGCCTGCAAACTTCCCTGAGGTGCATGACGTCTTTCATGTGTCTCAACTCAAGCGTTGCTTCAAAGATCCTGTCCGTGGTGTTGATCACCAAACTCTTGATCTCCAAAAGGATCTGACTTATCGTGAGTATCATGTTCGTATCCTTAATAAACCGAGCTTAAAACTCGTCGTCAAACCATCAAGTTCCTAAAAGTTCACTGGTCTCATCACACTGAGGATGAAGCAACCTGGGAACAAGAAGATCGTCTTAGATCTGAGTACCCTGCCTTTTTTTCGAAAACTTAGGAATCTCGGGTAGAGATTCTTGTAAGGGGGGTAGAGTTGTAACAACCCATGTTTGTAATATATGTACTCAGTACTTAAGCATGGCATGCATCTATTTAAATCATCCAAGTAATGCATGTGATCAAGTGTGTTGAATTAAATGCAAAACCTAAACCCTAGATTCTTCCCCTCTCTTTGAAACACATTCAAATGGTTTGAATTTTTAAAATGACAAAATATTTGGAGCCCAATTGGACTAAAGGGCCCTCACAGTATTTTGAATGTTGACAAAACCCCTCTGGTATTTTTCAAATCATTCAAAACAGATTTGAAATGAAAACTTAAGACAGAAATCAAAAATAGAAAAAGGAAAACTTAAGACGCAGCCCAGGTTGGCCAAGCCTCTCTTCTCCCTCTCTGCCGCGCTAGGCAGCCCAGCCTGGTCCACCCGGGGCCCAGGAGCCGACCCCGTACCGCTTCGCAGAGCGTCGTCTTCGACAACGACGAAGCTTTGCTTCGCTGTCGCCGGTGATGCCGTCCGCCGCCGCCGCTTGATCCTCGCCGCTCGTCGCTCTTAAGTGTGGATAAGATCGCGCTGACGCCTCTCCTTCGCCCTCATCCCCTCAGTCTCTCCCGGTCGACCTCCCTCTCTCCCAGGTTACCCCAACCCGTAACCCTAGCCTCGCAGCTCGCCGACACCTCGCCGCTCCCGGCCACCCCAACCCCCCCCCCGTGAGGCTTGGGAGCTCCGCGTTGCTGGACTGGTTTGTTTGCCCTCAACCACGTGAGCTGGCGTGCCTCCAGGCGTCCAAATCGAGCTCGTCTCTCAGAGGTCTGACCCCAGCGTCGTCTTCAATCGCCGCCGTTCAGGAGCTCCTCCGGCCTCGACAACACCACCAACGCCTTCGGGGTGAGCATGCGGTGCTCTAGCACCACTCCGCGTTCTTCCTCTCCCTCTAGATCACTCTGCCGCCGAGCACCTGCAAGCTCTGCCGTCGCTGCCACTCGCCGCCGCATCTCTGGCGACCTCCCGCTAGCGGCGCCGCCATTTTATTGCTCTCCGTGTCACCCCGCTTCGAGCCGTAGCAGTCCCGCAGCCCCGCATCGCCTCTGTCGCCGTCCCGAGCTGCCGTCTAGCCGTTCTCTCCGGCGAGGTCCGCGTGGCGCCACGGTGGCTTGCTTGCATGGCATAGGCCCACCGGTCAGCCTCTCTGGCTAGTTGCAGCCCCGGTGAGAAACTCCCTGACCCCCCCCCCCACTTTGCGCGTGTGGCTGCTGATGTGGCTCCGGCCCCACCAGTCAGTCACTGTGGGTAGGTTCAGATGTGGTAACAAAAGCCCTGGGTTGTATTATGACGTCAGTCTGATAAAATAAAAGGTTTAAATATTTCAGAAAATGATTTACATATTGTAAAATTCATATCTTATTATTTATAAGTCAGAAAAATATGAATAATATATCAAAATGTTTAGAAAAATGAAACCTACCTCTTTAAGATATAATCATGCATTGTTAAGCAATTTACATTACAAGTTTAATTAGAAAAACATAGTAACCCCTCTCAGGTGATTCCGGAGTTTTCCGAGTTAGGGTTTTCAACCCTTGGAACCCTGTCTAAATTGTCGAGCATGTTTTAGGGTTTCATTTCAATGCAATTCAACTTGTCATATCATCATATTTGTTTGAGAATTGCATCGATGCCATGTCTTGATTGCCGCCTTTGTTTACGGTATTGGTTCTTCGCGATAGGATCTGAACCTGAAGCTGAAGTCAACAACACCGAAGATCCATACCTGTCTACTGACGGACAAGGCAAGCATAGCCTCTCATTCTGAACCTATGTTTTACAAAGTATATTACTTTCTATCTATGATGCACACGATTCCAATGTGGTCTTTTGTCAGTAGCTAGTGTTACCTATCTGCTGCGCTGTTTCCCTTTTTGTAGCCTTATACTCCTGATCCACTTAGCATACCTAGGTTTGGCATGTGAGCGTTGTAGAGCTTTTATTACCGACAGCTTAGCCAAGCATAGAAACAACGTCTGATCTATTCAATGATGAATCAGAGGTGCGAAGTAAGGTAGTGAGGTAGGAGATGGTGAAATCATCTGAGGAGTTAACTAATCATGCTAAGGCTTGTACGGGAGGCCACATTGGGTGTGGTTTTTGTAGTCCCATGCTCGCCACCACTAGGAACTGAGTTCTTGCCTTTGGAACCTAGACGAGCGTACAACCATACGGGGCTTGGGAACTCCTCGACTGACTAACTTGCCTAGTAGATTACATGAGTCACATAGTTCGGGCTTTCCATTTGGCATACGCATTGAAAATGTTTTCGAAAGAGGAGGTGATGTAGGTGCATCATAACAGGTAGGGAAGCATGGACCGGGTTGCTTGGGGTCGATGGAGACCCTGGTGAACCAACCTCGCCTCACATCTTTAAGTACCGGCTTCAGGATTTGACCCGTTACGGCGGAATCATACTTATTGCGTGACTCATGGTCTCGGCGAACGCAAGGTAAAGGTCATGGTCAACCACCCTCTGGCGGCCCTCCTAGGAAGAGGGCTAATAACATTTGGCATTAAGAGTCGGTTGATACGTGTGGGTAAAGTTGTACACCCCTCTAGGGTACTAATCTTTTTGAAAAGCCGTGTTCACGGTTATGAACGCTTGGTGACCAGATTCTAAGATCATAGATAACTTTAACCATTATAAAATTTGTTGATCCACGTGTGCTTAAGGATGCTTCCTCTGGGTCGAGGGGGTGATCCTAGATAGAAGGTTCCGATGAAGATGGTGGTTATCGAGATGTGATGAACAAGATGAAGAAGTCGCTATCTCATCCCTTTTAAAAGATTCTAAGTAGATGAGCCTCTTCTCTCTCTTGTTTACAAATAAATATTGCTTTCCGCAAAAGAAAATCCAGAGAAAGCCTTTCTAGCCAAAGCATGTAGATACTAGATTATCTAAGTCTTGCGGAGTACATTCTCGTACTCAGCATTGCACCATTGTTGTTTTTCTATAGAGGATCTGGTTGCAACTAAAGGTGGCTTCTACGTTGACATCGACGAGTAGTTGGGGGTCCTAGGTAGCAGCCTGAGGACTATGGGATGGACGTCGCTTTTGTTTATGGCCTCTTAGGCCTTTTGCTAAGTTGTTGTGTAGAACAACATAATTTGCTTTCGCTGTGTGGTGTAATGTTGGGTATATGACCTCTGGTTTGTAATAACTCTAATATCTTACTCTGTTAAGAGTTTAAACTTATGCTATTGGATCCCTGTGTTCTGTAATGTTACCGAATCATACTGTAATCTTCCATGTTTGGGAGTTGAACTTATCTTAGATGGTGATCTGAGGTTAGATTAACCCTAACCCCGAGGGGTGCTACAAGGGAGAGGCGGCAAGGGGGAGGGGATTCCTCCCCCAACACCTCTTCCTTAGTTGACAGCAAGGGAAGGAGGGCGAACCTTCCTCCACTAGGTTTCCTCCTCTCCCTCCACTTGGTTTGACTTTCAATGTTGGGATTTGACTTTTCAAACCAGAGTTTGACTATTCAAACTAGAGTTTGATTATTTCTCTTGCCATTGTCCAACTAAGTGACCTAGAACTTGATGCAACCATTCCACATTGGTATGATACATTCATGTACCCTTCCCTCTCTAGGGTGGTGAACCTTCTAGACCCTTCTAGAAGATTCCGGTGAAAACACCGAAAAAATTTCTGAACCCTCGAATTGGACTTTCCTTATATGAATCTTATTATCCGGACCATTTCAGATCTCCTCGTGATGTCCTGGATGCAAACCAAGACTCCAAACAACATTCGGTCTCCAACTCATTACCATATCTACTAAACAACATCGAATACTTAAGTGTGTCTCCCTACGGTTCGTGAATTATGCAGACATGATCGAGACCCAAATAACCAATAGAGGAATCTGTAAATTCATATGGCTCCCACATATTTATATGATTACTTCATAACAGAATGAACCATTTACATACGATACCAATTTCCCTTTGTCTCGTGATACTTTACTTATCTGAGGTTTGATCATCGATATCTCCGCACACCTAGTTCAACCTCATTACACAAGGAGGTGACATGGTTAATTTAGTGCAAAGCGGCGTGCTAGTCTATCACTCTAGCCGGCGTCCTTGATGCAGCCGCTTCCTACAGCATAAGAAAAGAAAATCCTGTTTCCTCAAAGAGCCATCTCGCCTTCCCCATCTCTGTTTCGTTTATCCCGACTCACCGTTGCCGCCTGGCCGCATTTGGGATCCTCTCCACTACGCGCTTCACATATTTTTCTTACTATCTCACCTGCGGCATCAATCCCCTTCTAGGACACCGCCCCTCTCCTCCAAAAAACCCTAACAGTTCTATATAGATCCGCCCTCGCCCACAAATACTCCCGGATGCGATGGCGCATGGTCTGTACAAATTTGGAGAGGTTCGAGGGAGAGCTGGCGGTGTAGCGGCTTTAGAAAGGTCAGTGATGACGCCGTCAACTAAATCGTTGAGCGCCTGGATGCTAAAAGTGTTGTCCGGCTGGCTGCATGCTCCAAGGAGCTACATTGCCAAGTCTCCGGCACAGAAGGTTACAACTTCCCAAACTACGGCTGCTCTACAATGGTCTCCTTCGATGCACTCTATACCCACATGATCTCCTACTTCGACAACCCATTTATCTACACGAAGCCAGGATGCAAGTGGGTCCGCCACCAAGATGAGTTGCATCTGCACCTCAATTCTTCCCACCCGGAATAATGGGAACCATCTAAGCCAATTATTGCACTTTTCTCACCGAGAATAAATGTCATCGGCATCGGGAAGGCAGGCACGTTGTTCATCGGCCAGATTTACGGGAACTACACAGAGATTTTCCTGACCGTTAGCCCTGTCAGGTCCGTGGTGTGGGAATTGGAGAAGTACGAGATGAGGGTGTTGTCATTGTGGCCTGTTTGTGGGCTCTGTAAGATCCAGTTTTATTCTCAGCCAAAAAGGGTGCCGGCCGATGCTGCGCGGGGTACGCTCCACCATTACATGTCGAAGCTGTAGACTTATTACCAAGGTCCTCAATCATTCGTCAGAGTTCCTCATGGAGTTCCAATATTGTGTGGACGACGACATCAACCCATTGTGAGATATCAGATCTTAATATTTTTGTGATGATCCTAATATGAATGTACTTTGTAACTTTTTAGTCCCTCTATTCTAATATTAATTACTTTTTTATTTTAATGGCAGATTCCCTACATAATCCAAGTGGAAGAATTTCTTGGAGGATACCCTCCATTTTACATCTATCTTGCTGAGGGTGCATAGGCGAAAGACTATTTCGAGCATCCGTGGGCGACGGTGGAACGAGAGAAGTGTTGCAAGCTAGAAAGCAAGTGCTAGTCGACCACTACTTGGACACTCTGAATCGTTGGCATATAGATCTTGTGGTGATTCTAACCTCTCTCATGCTTGTTTGGAGTATATGATGGGACATGTAGTAGTTTATTGCCGATGGCAATGATGTGGCTTCCCAATCCTATGTACTGGAAATTGTTCAGATCGAGTGCAGAATATGTCATGTACTCTTGAATATTTCAAAAGCTACTGAATCTCTCAAATGTTCTGATGTTGGTATTATTAAAATATTTTGTGGTACTAATACTGATGTACTGGTACTTATTTTGATAAATCACAATATATTGTTCTGATGTTGTACTAGTCCATACATGCCGCCAATTTTGGCCATATTTTGAAAACAATTGAAATAGAAGTAGTATGAAGAGTATGGCTCGATGAGATGCTCTCTCGAGAAGGAGCCAACCCGACTATTTTCCTTGCTGTATTTTATGGTGGTTCGTTCGAGATGTATGGACCTCGATGTACTTGTCCCTTTTTTAGGGATTTGATTTAAAATGTACTCCCACTCTCTGTGTAAAATTTGAACCTAAAACTGTGTGGTAAAATTTAAAGCTTAGTTGTCAAATCTGGCCATATTTTGAAGACACTCAAAAATGGTAGTATGACTAGTATGGCCAATTTAACTAAATTAGGCCAAGATTGAGATACAAGTAAGCGCGATAGGTTTCTCTTGAATTAAATGTCTTATCAAAAGTATATGGGTGCATCTTCTTGAAACAACATCATGGGTGTGAATTTCCAACTATCAGGAAAGGACATTATCAGTTTCCCAAGTGATGAAGAGATTGTTCTTTTCCATAAATAAAGTCCGAAGAATATGGATATAAACACCACAAGCCAAGATTCCAGACATATTAAGTAGACCAACATGTTTTTATTACGATTCACATGTTAAATTTTATGAGCTTTCAAACTTCATCCTATCTAACTCCGTCCACTTGATTTTGTGAAATTTTATGCCAATTTTTAGAAATTAGGTAAAATTTAAACCAGAAGTAAATTTTAGGTTGCTTTCATAATTTTATGAATTTTTTCAGGTAACTATCGGGGGTTCATTTAAGTAGACTTTATGCCAATTTTTAGAAATTAGGTAAAATTTAAACTAGAAGTAAATTTTAGGTTGCTTTCATAATTTTGTGAATTTTTTCAGGTAACTATCGGGGGTTCATTTAATATATCACAAACCACCACCAAGAGTTCTGACAATAGGTTCAAGTTCTTGCTAAGATTTTGGAAAGTCTGAAGAATATGGATATGAATGCCACAAGCCAAGCTTTATCACACATATATATATAGTGGACCAACATGTTGTACTTATGATTCCCATGTTTTATGATTTCTCTAACTTCGTTCTAGCTAACTCTGTCCACTTGAATGAATTTATGTCGATTTATTAAAATTAGGTCAATTTTGAACTAAAAGTAAATTGTAGGTTGCGTTGAATGTTTTACGATTTTGTTAGAGGTAACCATTGGGGGGTCATTTAATATATCACAAACCACCACCGGGAGTTTTAACAACAGGTTCAACTTCCGGCAAAGATTTTGCATCTTGACAACTTAACGAAATTAGGTCAAACTTGAGCTACAAGTAAGCGCGATAGATTGCTCTTGAATTAATTGTATTTTTAGAGGTAGATGGGTTCATATTCTTTTAGTAAACAACACCATCGGTGTGACTTTCCAATTATCACGAAAGAACATTCCTAAATTTTGAGTGATGACAAGAGTATGGATATGAATGCCACAAGTAGAGCTTTCAGGCATATATAGTGGACCGATATGTTTCACTACTTACGATTTTCAAACTTCAACCTAGCTAAATCTGTCCACAAAATTAGGTCAAATTTGAACTACGGGTAAGTTGTCGGTTGGCGTTGGCAGTTTTGGGGAATTGTTTGGAGGTAATCATCGGGGGCATTTAATATATCACAAACCACCACTGAGAGTTTTGACAATGGGTTCAAATTCTTGCTAAGATTTCGTGTCTTGACAACTTAAGGAAATTAGGTCAGAGTGAGGTACTAGTAAGCGAGATAGATTGCTCTTGAATTAATTGTTTTTTTGGAGGTAGATGGGTGCATATTATTTTAGTGAAGAATGATGTCAGTGTGATTTTGCAACTAAAAGGAAAGAACATTATCAATTTTCCACAAAGAAAGTCTAAAGAATATGGATCTGAATGCCACGAGCCATTCTTTTCAGACATATATAGTGGACCGACAAATTATGTACTACTTATGTGATTACCATTTTTCTCGAGTTTCGAAACTTTGACCTAGCTAACTCTATCCACTTAAATGGCTTTATGTCGATTAATCTTGAATGTAATTTCAGAGGTAGATGGGTGCGTCTTCTTTTATGAATCAATTTGTTAGTGTGAGTTTCAGCTTTGGTTCTTGGCGGAAAAAAATCAAACTTTTTCGGTATCAAAATTTTCACTTGCTTCCCAAACATCGGGAGGGGAGCTTATTCAAAAGATCGGCCATTCACAGTAGTACTTCTTATCTTAAATTTATCTTGTCTTATCTCTTACTATACCATACCACTATATAGTGTAAGGATAACTTTGAACTTTGACCATTGGATCAAGACTGGCAAATTAAAACATTGCTCACTCTTGGATATTCTATTCCATTCTTATCATCTATAAGATTCTGTTGATAGTCTTTAGGATGTACAATGAACGCTAGTATGCACAAACCTCGAAACACACTTCACTGCATAGTTTCAGGGACCTTGTGCTAAGTGCATGGACATGGATGTAATTCGCTTTTTTTATGAGGTCCTTGATGAAACTTGTACTTCCACTGACCGTGTTAACTGAATCACCTCACTCCCACGAGACATACCACAATTAGAAGAAAATGCAACCACCCCAATTATCACACAAAGTGGACCATGGTTTCTTATAGTTCCATTTCTCAAGCTTCCTATCTAACTTCGCACACTTCACTGACCTCTTGTAACATCCCTAAAATCATGTTTCAAAAACTCATGCATATCATCCATGCATCCTTGATCATGTAGGATTTCATTTCAAAATCATTTTAAAACAAGAGCATATGTGCTCATTATTTTATGTATGAATGCTCTAGCCTTTGTGCTACTTGCTATTGTGAAGGGTACTAATATTCACTCAGTATTGTTTAGAATCCAAACTTAAGTGATTTCAAAGGCTTGAGCCAATTTTCAAAACAAGCATGAAATAAAACCAAAGTTTATGCCTTTTATTATATCTTCCAAAGGCTTGATTTTATTTTATTTTTCAAATGACCCAAGTAGGTTTGAGTGAACAGATGTGTTTGACACATATTTGGGTACAAAGTTCACTGTAAAAAAGACCAGAGAAAGTTTGAAATCAAACTGATTTGAAATGAGGTTTGAAAATCATTTTAGAAAATCAAACAGAAAAAGAAAAGGAATAAAGAGAAAAAAAGCAAACAGCCTAATCTGGCCCAACCAGGCCCAGCTAGCCCAGCAACCCTCCCGCGAACCGTTTTTCTTTACTCGCAAACAAACCCACCGAGTGACTGACCACCTGTCTCCACCTCCCCTCTGTTTATCTCACTGACAACCGCGGCCCCCTCGACTATCGTCGTCTCCACCCTGCGACCCCTTCTTCCCCAAATTACGCCGGCTGTTTCCGGTGATTAAACCTCGCTTCAATTCGATTGATTGCGAGAGTAATTTCCTCCCCCGACCTTGCATACTTAATCTCCTGTGACCCCCTCTCCTTTTCCCCCAGTTTTCCCCCTCTCTCTGCCCCTAGGCTGCTCAGAATCGACCCCGAACCACCCACTGCTCCGACGAGTTCATCGTCGAATTCTGGTGAGCACTGCGCTCCCCTTTCTCTATGGTTCATATTGGCTTGATTTACATATCCGTGCGCATCTACTGACACTTTCCGTTTGCTCGTGCATGACCTGTAGCCTCGGCAACGTCAACGACTGAGCTCCGCTGCTTCTGCTCGAACTCCGGCGACCTTTTCCCCGTAAGTTCTAGCCTCCCCTCGCCCTCTGTTTGATACGCGTAAGATCCCCAGCGTCCTGCGCATCTAACGGTACCCTCCCCTTGTCTTAGCGCGGCCCAGAACGTCGCCAACATCGACGAACAGAAGCCACAACCGCCAGAGACTACTCCGACGAGCAATCCGCGACGACTCCGAGCGCCCCTTCGCCAACAAAGGACACGTCGAGCTTCTCCTCGTCACTGCGGTTCTGGTGAGCATCCTCCCACCTCGCCAGGCGACCTAGTTCACCGGCACTGCCACTGTCAGAGCGCGCCGCCGCCGGTCGCTGCCGCCAGCGCCGCCACTTGTTGGTCAAACGCTGAGTGCCGTTAGATTTAGATCTAATGGTCACGATAGATCGTAGGAGAAGCGGTAAGTTTCAATCAGAGCCGCGCGATTAAGTTAGATCCAACAGCTCAGAAGCGTGATCAAGCGCGAAGCGGTACCAGCCAGTAAGATAGCGCCGCGTGGCACAGGTTTCGTTTTAAAATTTGATATTAGATCTATTAGTTGTTTGATTTTGATTTAATCATAACTTTTGAATCCCACGTCCAAATTTGACAAATTTTATATCAATGGAATCAGGAGAGAAAGCCCTTTCCATATATGCAATGTGTTTAATGTTTTGTTTCTGCTAAAATGGTTATTTTTACAAAAACATGTGTAGGCCTATTTTGTGTATAATAATTATTTGAGAAATGTATTAGTGTACAAATAAAGATGGTTTGGAAAGTTTTGAACTTGTTTATAAATCAATACTGTGCACTTGTCTTGTTGAGTATAGAAAACCATCTCATATCATGTTGCATGCATCCATATATTTTTGCTTATGTATATTTTGTTTGTGATTTGGTGCTATCATTTTATGTGTAGATTTTGGTGCAAATAGTGATTGTGATTGTGAGGATTGTAGCTACTCTCCAAACTACCAAGGCAAGTGGTGCTTCATGACTTTATTCCTATGTTTTTCAAATATGCATTAGAAATATTTTTGCTAGACTAGCATGGATAAATTTTTGGTCTATATATGCTATGCTTGGGAAATCCTAGTAGTTGTAGAATTGCTAGAAATTTCTAAGTTAAGATGTTTATCTATGCCATGCTTAGCCTAGCTAGTAGCAACCAAGGGTGGTGAAATATTCATGCTATGATAAAATATTTCTAAGTCTTTGGACTATGTTTTTGCTTAATAAAACAACTAAGTGAATGAATCACCTGGGTGGAATGGTTGTGAATGGTTTATGTTGAGTGGTTACACAAGGCCCATTTCTATGGTTTACCTTGTGTATCTCACTTGTGGAAAGCCACCCAAGAACAAAGGGATTTGAGAGGCCAAATGTTAAGAAGCTTCTAGTGCAGCCACTTGGCAATATGGGCTCTGCCTGGATCGCATAGGTTGCCATAACTTAGCCATTTGGACAGTTAGTGGTAGTGGAATGATAGGTTGGAACACGTCCATTTGGTCTAAGGGAAGGCTTCTGAAAGGTCCTGTCTTGGTGAAAATCAAGTCTTGTGGGAAAGTGCACAACCTCTGCAGATGGAAGAATCTAAGCACTTAGCCATGTCCCTGGAAAAGGACAACTTGAGCATCAAGACATGGAAGCTATCAAGAATCTCCTCATCCCAATTTCTAAGTAAAACTTGTGGTTGAACAAGGGTGAAGGACCCCAATGTCTATTGGTGGTTCCTTGGGATAAGTTTTGACAAAGAAAAACTTAGTGTTTAGGAGTATCACTTGCCAATACTATTCAAAAATGCATATAGTATTTAGTCCACCAATATTATACTAAGGTATCACTTGCCAATACTATTCCAATGTATTGACCCACTGTGGCTGTAACTTGTGATGTTGTAGGTTATTCTGATGATGATTAGGAGTCATGAGTCTACACTCAACATGCTTGCCTGTGGCACATGAAGATGAAGACTTATTTATCTTATTACTTATTTAAACTCTTGTACTAGGCAGGTGGCCATGGAGTTGTAAAAGACTATGTTTGTCTCTGGAATGACTGTAATAATGACCTTTGTTTCTGTGTACTTCATCTTAAACTGTGGATGCTAGCATTGATCCAGGGACTAGCATTGCAATCACAGGGATCCTTTTCCTTTATAAAGGAGGGATCTTACAGATTGTATCAGAGCACTATGTTGCCTATAGGATTATGACCCTAGGATTGGAAACCACTAAAGAAATTTTTTCAACAACTTCCACACTTGACTTTTCTTCTTGTAAACTTTTCTAATCTTCTTTCTCATCTCTATTTATAGATGAACTCCATCAACGAAGCCGTGAAGAAGGGACCACTCATGACTATGACTTTGGAATGTGAGACAGAGTTCCCCAAGGCTCTCAAGGACCTCATGGTTACCATGGGAATACATGGTGCAGCTGTGTACAAAGGTTTTCCTGTGATGGATGAAGGAGTTGAGTACTGGTGGGTGCAACTTCACTTGTATAAAAACAAGGAATACAACCACAAGGACTCAGGATTCTGCATGGTCACCAACACAATGATGCACACCACATTCTTTGATTCGGCAAGGGATGCAGCTTGGAGGGCCATCAAAGAACTTGGTGATAGAATCAAGTGCAGAATGCTTAACACACAGAATGACCTTAGGGAAGAAAAGAAGCATACCCAGGATCTAGAGGCTACCAATCAAAGTTTAAGGAAAGACATCATAGACTTAGCAATTGAGTCATGTGATCAAGATAAACAGATTACCTCTAGGGATGCCTTGTTAGCCAACTTGGCAAGTGAGATGGGATTGTAAGCGTACTTCGTTAGTTGGACCACCACACTTATCATTTTATTTTCCAAAATGCTGCCTAAATAAGTTGAACCTTGGATTCTTGTAATGGATTTTATGTATGCTATGACTTGTGTGTTTGCCAATGTTATGCTTGTGATGCTCTGTCTTGAAATTTATTTATTGTGTTGACTCTAACTTTCTCTATCTTATAAATAGATGCCTAATGTTACCATCAGCACTGTTGAAGAGTTCCAGGGAACTCGTTTTGGCCCTCGTATTATTGAGCTCACTAGTTTGCTCAATATCCCTCTTCCTACCATCATGGTGCTTCCCCTCACCAAGTTTGAGAGGAAAGACCTTTGGGGCTTCAAGGTTAATCAGCCCGGACGCCAGACTGATCCTACCACGGAGGCAATCATCTTCAAGCTCATGCACGATGACAAGGAGAGAGGCCTAGAGGTAGTCATGCAGTACTTGATTGGACGTCTGTTAGGGAGACACTCTCGACAGGTTAGAGGTACTCACTTCCACACCTTCAGTAGACGTGATGAGGATGGTGAGGCCATTGACTTCGAGGACACTTCGAGGGAGATAGCAGAGCCGATTCGTCTATACCTCCAGGACTTAGAGGTTCTTCTTAGGCACATGGACCCTGATAGGACCAACGTCATGCTCAGCAATGATGAACTCCAGGTGCAGCTTCGTGAGAAGGACAAGCTCTTCGCGGAGCAAGATGAGATAGTCAAGGAGATGGTGGCCAAGTTCGAGAGTCAGGAGAGAAAGTTCAAGAGTCAAGAGAAGCAAGTCCAAGATAGGAACAAGAGGATTCGAGACATGACTGTATAACTGGAGGCCAAGGACTTCGAGCTCGAGCATCAGCAGACTGTGATTGAGAGGCTTCGTTCTCAGAAGAGGGCTCTCAAAGCCAAAGTAGATACCTTGACCACCAATGTCGAGGAATACAAGACCGCTATGGAGAATGCAGGTCTTACATTTGTTGAGGAGGAGGTTGATGCCGAGGAGTAGTGATGACTACTCGTTTATCATTTATTTATCATGCTTTTTATTGAGTCGCAATGACCATCCAACATGTGGATTGCTTGCTATTGGTGTGTTTACTTTGCAAACTTGTCGTTTATGTTGTTGAACTATTATTATTATGATGCATGTTTGGTGATTGTTTTTGTGATGTATTATGCATGTTAGCATCTATGGGTATCTCATTCTTATCTCTATTGAACAAACCCCAGATGCCTCCCTGACGTGCCAATCCCATCCCCAACAACAACAACATCACCCCCTGAGATGCAGCAAATGATGATAGCTCAGACTCAGCTGATGCAAATGATGACTACGTTCATCCAGAACCAGAACAACAACAACAACAATAACAACAACAACAATCAGAACAACCCACTAGGTTTTGACATGCTTACCAGGTTCTTGAGACTGAGGCCAGCAAAGTTCTCAGGAACAACTGATCCTATGGTGGCCAATGATTGGCTACGCTCTGTGAACAAGGACTTGCAATAGCATTTGGATGAATAGAAAGTCAGATTTGCAGCACACTTGTTGGAAGGACCAGCAGCCACTTGGTGGGATAACTTCCAAATCACCACTCCCATTGAGGATGTGACATGGGCTATCTTTGAAGATGGTTTCCGTACTGCTCACATCTCATCCGGAGTGATGAGTTTGAAGAAGAAACAGTTCCACAACCTGAAGAAACGCCCGTGCAGCGTGGCTGAATATATTGAGGAGTTCAACAATCTGGCGCGATATGCACCGGATGAAGTTGACACTGATGCTAAGAGGAAGGAAAAGTTCCTTGAAGGGTTGAATGATGAACTGAACCTGCAGTTAGCTGTGGCATATGTTCCCACATACCAGTCTCTTTGTGACAAGGCTGCTATTTTGGAGAGCAAAATGAAACAAGTGGAAAGCAGGAAGAGAAAGCACTCTGACAAGCACAGCTCGGGATCGTCTCACAAGCGTTCCCATTATGATGATAATGGGAATTCAGGATCCCACAAGCATGGGAAATTCAACAAGAACCACAACCACAACCGTCATCATGACAACAAGAGTCACCGTAGTCATGACAATGACAAGTACAAAAATCACAAGGGTGGATATAAGAACCACCACAGTGGAAGTGGCAGCGGAAGCCATCCTGTCAAGAAGGATATTAGTCAGGTTGAGTGTTTCAAGTGCAAGAAGTTGGGGCATTATGCAAATGAATGTCCAGAAAAGAAAGTTGAAGGACCCAACAAGCCCAACCCTTTTCAAAAGTGACAAGTGAACCACATCAATGTGGATGAAATCTATGAAGAGCCGGATGCTGTTGCTGGTAAGTTCAAACTCAATTCTGTTCCAGCATTTGTTCACTTTGATACTGGTGCATCTCATTCATTCATATCAAGAGCATTTGTTGAAAGAAATGAACTACCGGTAGAAACTATTGGGTGTCCTATAAAAGAAAGTTCTCCTAGAGGAATAATGATAGTAAATTCAGGATGTCATGATCTGGTCATAGAGTTTGGGAAGTATAAGTTTCCCGTTAACTTGATAATCCTAAACTCCCAAGGATTGGATGTTATTTTGGGAATGAACTGGATGACTAAGCACAAGGGAGTGATAGATTGTGCAAACCATACTGTCTCACTCACAACTCTAGAAAACAAAAGGATCAGATTCAAGACCAACTTTGAAGCAAAAAGGAGTAAGCTAAACTCTCTTAAGGGGGTTAGCATAGACAGTGTGCCAATTGTGAGTGAATATCCGAATGTGTTTCCGGAAGAATTTCCGGGAATGCCACCAGATAGAGATGTGGAGTTTCTTATTGACTTGCTATCAGGATCTGGAACAATAGCAAAGAGACCGTACAAGATGTCAGTTGATGAGTTGAAAGAACTCAAGAAGCAACTTGGAGAACAGTTGCAAAAAGGTTTTATCCAACCAAGTTCTTCATCTTGAGGAGCACCTGTTTTGTTTGTGGAAAAGAAAGATAGAAGTCAAAGTTTATGCATAGACTATCGTTCACTCAATGAGGTGACTATCAAGAACAAATACCCTTTACCTAGAATCAATGACTTGTTTGATCAGTTAGAAGGAGCTTGTGTGTTCTCAAAGATTGATCTCCGGTCAGGTTATTTCCAGCTTAAGATAAGGGAACAAGACATACCCAAGACAGCTTTCACCACAAGGTATGGATTGTATGAGTATACCGTGATGCCATTTGGTTTGACCAATGCACCAGCATACTTCATGAATATGATGAACAAGGTGTTCATGGAATTTCTTGATAAGTTTGTTGTCGTATTCAACGACGACATTCTAATCTACTCCAAGAGCAAAGAGGAGCATGAATGACATTTGCGTTTGATACTTGAGAAGATTAGAGAGCATAAGCTGTATGCCAAATTCAGCAAGTGTGAATTTTGGTTAAATGAAGTTGGATTTCTTGGACACATTGTGTCAGGAGATGGTGTAGCAGTTGATCCCGCTAAAGTTTCATATGTAACTGAATGGGAATCTCCTAAGTCAGTAAAAGAGGTTCGTAGTTTCCTTGGCTTGGCAGGATACTACAGAAGGTTCATTGAAAATTTCTCCAAAATAGCTAAGCCTATGACAGAATTGCTAAAGAAAGACAAGAAATTTGTATGGTCTGAAGGTTGTGAACTCAGCTTTCAAGAATTGAAGAAGAGACTAGTGACAGCACCAGTCTTATGTCTGCCAGATTTGGAGAAGGATTTCCAAGTGTATTTTGATGCATCCCATCATGGATTGGGTGCAGTACTTATGCGAGAAGGAAAAGTTGTGGCTTATGCCTCGAGACAACTCAAAATTCATGAAGTAAACTACCCTACTCATGATTTAGAGTTAGCCTCTGTTGTCCATGCACTCAAAACATGGAGACACTATCTTTTGGGAAAGCGATGTGAAGTGTTCACAGATCACAAAAGTTTGAAGTATATCTTCACCCAGAAAGAAATTAATATGAGACAAAGAAGATGGCTAGAACTCATCAAGGACTATGACTTGAGTTTGTAATACCATCCTGGTAAAGCAAAGTTTTTAGAGGATGCTCTAAGACGTAAGGTTTTTGTGAATGGCCTTACTAAGGGAGAATTGCCAGATGATCTGTGTGCCCAATTTAGAGATCTCAGATTGGAGATTGTGCCTGAAGGACATCTCATGTCTTTGGATGTTCAACCCACTTTGTTGGACAAGATCAAAGAAGCCCAGAAGACTGATAAGGAAATTGAAGAGATTAAGGAAAATATTGGCAAGGGAAAAGCCAAAGGATTCCATGAAGACGAACAGGGTACTTTATGGCATGGAAAACGTATCTGTGTTCCACAAGATCCGAAGCTTCGGAAACTGATTTTACAAGAAGCAGACAACTCACCGTATTCCATTCATTCGGGTAACACCAAAATGTACATGGATATGAAGGAAAGATTTTGGTGGAATAATCTCAAGAAGGACATCACCGGACATATTGCTCTGTGTGATGTGTGTAGTAGAGTGAAAGCGGAACATCAAAAACCAGCAGGATTGTTACAACCACTACCTATTCCTGATTGGAAGTGGTACAAGATTGGTATGGATTTCATTACCGGATTACCAAGGACCAGGTCAGGATATGATTCTATTTGGGTAGTAGTGGATCGCCTAACTAAAGTGGCTCATTTCATACCCGTGAAGACAACCTACACAAGTGCTAAGTTAGCCAAGATTTATATGAGTAGAATTGTGTGTCTACATGGTGTACCCAAGAGTATTGTGTCTGATAGGGGAACACAATTCACTTCTCATTTTTGGAGACAATTACATGAGTCATTGGGAATGAGGTTGGAATTCAGCACCGCATTTCATCCTCAAAATGATGGACAAACAGAAAGGACAAATCAGATTCTTGAAGATATGTTGAGGGCATGTGCCCTAGACTATGGAGCCAGTTGGGATGGAAGTCTGCCTTACGCAGAATTTTCTTACAATAACAGCTATCAAGCCAGTATTGAGATGGCACCGTTTGAGTTTCTATATGGGAGAAAGTGTACCACCCCATTGCTATGGAATGGTGTGGGAGAAAGAAGTTTGTTCGGACCATAACTAATCAAAGAAGCTGAGGAGAAAGTCAAGCTGGTTAAGAACAGATTGAAGATAGCACAGTCCCGACAGAAGAGCTACGCGGATCCTAAGCGTAGAGAAGTCACCTATGAAGTAGGTGATATAGCTTATCTTAGAGTGTCACCACTCCGTGGAGTGAAGAGATTTGGTGTCAAAGGTAAATTGGCCCCAAGATATGTTGGACCATTCAAGATTCTGAGTCGTAAAGGAGAAGTTGCTTATTAGATTGAATTGCCAGAGTCTTTATCAGCTGTTCATAATGTGTTTCATGTGAGTCAGCCTAAGAAATGTCATCCGGAAATGGAAGAGACTTCTTTGAAGGATACTATACCTTTGGAAGAGGTCCAATTGGAAAGTGATCTTACCTATGAGGAGAAACCAATCAAGATTCTTGAGACTGCAGAAAGGGTTACACGGACTAAGACTATCAAATTCTGCAAGGTTCAATGGAACCACCATTCTGAAGAAGAAGAAGAAGAAGCAACATGGGAAAGAGAAGATGATCTTCGGAAAGACCACCCTCACCTATTTGCTAGCCAATCCAAATCTCGAGGGCGAGATTCACCTTAAGGGGGTTAGATTTGTAACATCCCTAAAATCATGTTTCAAAAACTCATGCATATCATCCATGCATCCTTGATCATGTAGGATTTCATTTCAAAATCATTTTAAAACAGGAGCATATGTGCTCATTATTTTATGTATGAATGCTCTAGCCTTTGTGCTACTTTCTATTGAGAAGGGTACTAACATTCACTCAGTATTGTTTAGAATCCTAACTTAAGTGATTTCAAAGGCTTGAGCCAAGTGTCAAAACAAGCATGAAATAAAACCAAAGTTTATGCCTTTTATTATATCTTCCAAAGGCTTGATTTTATTTTATTTTTCAAATGACCCAAGTAGGTTTGAGTGAACAGATGTGTTTGACACATATTTGGGTACAAAGTTCACTATACAAAATACCAGAGAAAGTTTGAAATCAAACTGATTTGAAATGAGGTTTGAAAATCATTTTAGAAAATCAAACAGAAAAAGAAAAGGAATAAAGAGAAAAAAAGAAAACAGCCTAATCTGGCCCAACCAGGCCCAGCTAGCCCAGCAACCCTCCCGCAAACCGTTTTTCTTTACTCGCAAACGAACCCAACGAGTGACTGACTGCCTGTCCCCACCTCCCCTCTGTTTCTCTCACTGACAACCGCGGCCCACTCGACTGTCGTCGTCTCCACCCTGCGACCCCTTCTTCCCCAAATTACGGCGGCTGTTTCCGGTGATTAAACCTTGCTTCAATTCGATTGATTGCGCGAGTAATTTCCTCCCCGACCTTTCATACTTAATCGCCTGTGACCCCCTCTCCTTTTCCCCAGTTTTCGCCCTCTCTCTGCCCCTAGGCTGCTCAGAATCGACCCCGAACCACCCACTGCTCCGACGAGTTCATCGTCGAATTCCGGTGAGCACTATGTGCCCCTTTGTCTATGGTTCATACTGGCTTGCTTTACATCTCAGTGCGCATCTATTGACACTTTCCGTTTGCTCGCGCATGACCTGTAGCCTCGGCAATGTCAACGACTGAGCTCCGCCGCTTCTGCTCGAACTCCGGCGAACTTTTCCCCGTAAGTTCCAGCCTCCCCTCGCCCTCTGTTTGATACGCGTAAGATCCCCAGCGTCCTGCGCATCTAACGGTACCCTCCCCTTGTCTTAGCGCGGCCCAGAACGTCGCCAACATCGACGAACAGAAGCCACAGCCGCCAGAGACTACTCCGACGAGCAATCCGCGACGACTCCGAGCGCCCCTTCGTGAACCAAGGACACGTCGAGCTTCTCCTCGTCACTGCGGTTCTGGTGAGCATCCTCCCACCTCGCCGGGCGACCTAGTTCACTGCCATCGCCATGTCGAGGCCTGGCCGCCGCCGCAAAGACCGCCACTTGTTGGTCAAACGCTGAGCGCCGTTAGATTTAGATCTAGTGGTCACGATAGATCATAGGAGAAGCGGTAAGTTTTAACCAGAGCCGCGCGATTAAGTTAGATCCAACGGCTCAGAAGCGTGATCCAGCGTGAAGCGGTACCAGCCAGTAAGATAGCGCCGCATGGCACATGTTTCGTTTTAAAATTTGGTATTAGATCTATTAGTTGTTTGATTTTGTTTTAATCATAACTTTTGAATCCCACGTGCAAATTTGACAAATTTTGTATCAATGGAATCAGGAGAGAAAGCCCTTTCCATATATGCAATGTGTTTAATGTTTTGTTTCTGTTAAAATGGTTATTTTGACAGAAACATGTGTAGGCATATTTTGTGTATATTAATTATTTGAGAAATGTATTAGTGTTCAAATAAAGATGGTTTGGAAAGTTTTGAACTTTTTTATGAATCAGTACTGTGCACTTGTCTTGTTGAGTATAGAAAATCATCTCATATCATGTTGCATGCATCCATATATTTTTGCTTGTGCATATTTTGTTTGTGATTTGGTGCTATCATTTTATGTGTAGATTTTGGTGCAAATAGTGATTGTGATTGTGAGGATTGTAGCTACTCTCAAAACTACCAAGGCAAGTGGTGCTTCATGATTTTATTCCTATGTTTTTCAAATATGCATTAGAAATATTTTAGCTAGACTTGGATGGATAAATTTTTGTTCTATATATGCTATGATTGGGAAATCCTAGTAGTTGTATAATTGCTAGAAATTTCTAAGTTAAGATGTTTATCTATGGCATGCTTAGCCTATCTAGTAGCAACCACGGGTGGTGAAATATTCATGCTATGATAAAATATTTCTAAGTCTTTGGACTATGTTTTTGCTTAATAAAACAACTAAGTGAATGAATCACCTGGGTGGAATGGTTGTGAATGGTTTATGTTGAGTGGTTACACAAGGCCCATTTCTATGGTTTACCTTGTGTATCTCACTTGTGGAAAGCCACCCAGGAACAAAGGGATTTGAGAGGCCAAATGTTAAGAAGCTTCTAGTGCAGCCACTTGGCAATATGGGCTCTGCCTAGATCACATAGGTTGCAATAACTTAGCCACTTGGACAGTTGGTGGTAGTGGGATGATAGGTTGGAACGCGTCCATTTGGTCTAAGGGAAGGCTTATGAAAGGTCCTGTCTTGGTGAAAGTCAAGTCTTGTGGGGAAAGTGCACAACCTCTGCAGATGGAAGAATCTAAGTACTTAGCCATGTCTGGAAAAGGACAACTTGAGCATCAAGACATGGAAGCTATCAAGAATCTCTTCATCCCAATTTCTAAGTAAAACTTGTGGTTGAACAAGGGTGAAGGACCCCAATGTCTATTGGTGGTTCCTTGGGAAAAGTTTTGACAAAGAAAAACTTAGTGTTTTCAACTAATAGGCAAAACCTATTTTGAGCAAAGCAAGCCTAAGCTACACTTAGCCAAAATGCATATAGTATTTAGTCCACCAATATTATACTAAGGTATCACTTGCCAATACTATTCCAATGTATTGTCCCACTATGGCTGTAACTTGTGATGTTGCAGGTTATTCTGATGATGATTAGGAGTCATGAGTCTACACTCAACATGCTTGCCTGTGGCACGTGAAGATGAAGACTTATTTATCTTATTACTTATTTAAACTCTTGTACTAGGCCTATGGCTATGGAGTTGTAAAAGACTATGTTTGTCTCTGGAATGACTGTAATAATGACCTTTGTTTCTGTGTACTTCATCTTAAACTGTGGATGCTAGCATTGATCCAGGGACTAGCATTGCAATCACAGGGATCCTTTTCCTTTATAAAGGAGGGATCTTACACCTCTTGCCGATTTAACAAAATTAGGTCAAACTTGAGCTACAAGTAAGAGCACTAGATTGCACATGAATTAAATGTCTTTTTTGAGGTAGATGGGTGCATATTCTTGTAGTAAACAATGATGTCGGTGTGATTTTCCAATTATCTAGAAAATAACATTCTCAATTTCCTGAGTGATGACGAGATTGTTCTTTTCCGTAAAGAATGTCCAAAGAATATGGATCTGAATGCTACAAGCCGAGCTTCCTGTCATATAATAAGTGGACCAACTTGTTTACTTATGATTCCCATGTTTAATGTTATGAGTTTTCATAATTTGTCCTAACAAACTCTACCCACTTGAATGAATTTATGTTGATTTATCGAAGTTAGGTCAAATTTGAACTAAAAGTAAATTGTAGGTTGCTTTGAAAGTTTTGTGAATTTTTTTGGAGGTAACCATCGGGGGGCATTTAATATATCACAAACCACCACCAAAAATTTTAACAACAGGTTCAGCTTCTTGTTAAGATTATTCATCTTGACAACATAAAAAAATTAGGTCAAACTTGGGCAACAAGTAAGCATGATAGATTGCTCTTGAATTAATGGTCTTCTTGAAGGTAGATGCGTGCATCTTATTCTAGTAAACAATGTCCTCGGTGTGAGTTTCCAACTATTAGGAAATAACATTCTCAATTTCCTGAGTGATGACAATATTATTCCTTGCTAAAAAGAAAGTCTGCAGAATATGGATTTGAATGCCGCAAGCCAAGATTTCTCACATATATATAGTGGACCGAAATGTTGTACTTATGATTCACATATTTTATTAGTTTTAAAACTTCGACCTAGCTAACTCTATCCACATGAATGATATTATGTCGATTTATCGAAATTAGGTCAAATTTGAACTACGAGTAAGTTGTAAGTTGCATTGATAGTTTGTATATTTTTTTGGAGGTAACCCTTGGGGGTCATTTAATATATAACAAACCACCACCGAGAGTTTTGACAATAGGTTCATCTTCTT
Source organism: Avena insularis (assembly GCA_023614405.1). Classification (NCBI taxonomy): domain Eukaryota; kingdom Viridiplantae; phylum Streptophyta; class Magnoliopsida; order Poales; family Poaceae; genus Avena; species Avena insularis. The sequence continues at coordinate 272,406,134 of CM042697.1, forward strand.
GCTAAGATTTTTCATCTTGACATTAACGAAATTAGGTCAAACTAAGGTACCAGTAAGCGAGATATATTGCTCTTGAATTAATTGTATTTTTGGAGGTAGATGGGTGCATCTTGTTTTAGTAAACAATTTCATCTGTGTGAGTTTCCAACTATCAGAAAAGAACATTATCAATTTTCCAAGTGATGACGAGATTGTTCTTTTTGTAAAGGAAGTCCGAACAATATGGATCTGAATGCCACAAGACAAGCTTTTCAGTCATATATAGCGGACCAACATGTTGGGTACTACTTATATGATTCCCATATTTCACGAGTTTTCAAACTTCAACCTAGCTAACTTTGCCACTTGAATGGCTTTATGTCGATTTATCAAAATTTGGTCACATTTGAACTATGAGTAAGTTGTAGGTTGCGTTGATAGTTTTACCATTTTTCTGGAGTTACCATTAGGGGGTCATTTAATGGCCCCCTTCTTTTCAGCTTATGATTCTAGAGAAGCTCGATTTTAGAAGATTGTTGGAAAAATCTGTGGTGGGTAGAAGATCACACAATTTACATTTTTCTATTCTTTTTAGCTTATGGAATTTGGGATTCCAAACATCTTGAACTGTGAAATATCTACAATGCCCTGGGGAGCTCAAGGTCGCCCGATGGAGGGAGGGGGAAGAGATCGCATGGGGCGGCGGCCATCGGTGAGCGGCGGAGGCGGCGGTCCTTGGCCGTCGGTGGTGAGGCGGGCCGCTGGGAAGGCAGAGTCGTGGTATAAGGTGGGCAGCGGAATGGAGCGCTAGTCGGAGGCGGGCCGTGGCGGCGGCATGGCATGGGTGAAGTGAACCTGGTTTATGTCGATGCGGGGCAGATGGTGATTCTTTGTTTTCCTTCGGTGGCAATCCCATGTAAATATTACAAACACAAGGGGTAGTTGGGGAAACCTTTGGGCCGTGGGTGGAGAATCGCGGGAATCCTTCAGAATCGGGTCGCCGGTTGATTATGGGTTCACGTACATTTTCTGATTTTCGGTGGAAATAAGCGTTTCAGGAGCTGGACCCTTCTTTTGGGATTTTCCAGATTTTGGGCTAGAATCTGTTCAAGAAGATGAAAAGAAGGGCGCCAATATATCACAAACCACCATCGAGAGTTTTGACAATAGGTTCAACTTCTTGCTAAGATTTTGCATCTTGACAACTTAACTAAATTAGGTCAAACTTGAGCTACAAGTAAGTGCGATAGACTGCTCTTGAATTAATTGTATTTTGGAAGGTAGATGGGTGCATCTTATTTTAGTAAACGATGACGTCAGTTTGAGTTTCCAACTATTAGGAAAGAACACTCTCAATTTCCTGAGTGATGACGAGTTTGTCCTTTCCGTAAAGAAACTTTGGAGAATATCGATCTTAATGCCACAAGTCAAGCTTTTGAGACATATATAGTGGATCAACATGTTTTGTACTACTTATATGGTGCCCATGTTTCACGAGTTTTAAACTTTGACCTAGCTAACTCTGCCCACTTGAATGGCCTTATGTAGATTTATCGAAATTAGGTCAGAATGAAGTACGTGTAAATTGTAGGTTGCGTTAAAAGTTTTGAGACTTTTTTGAGGTAACCATGGGGGGGTCATTTAATATATTACAGACAACCATCAAGTGTTTTGACAACAGGTTCAACTTCTTTCTAAGATTACTCATCTTGACAACTTAACGAAACTAGATCAAACTTGGCAACAAGTAAGCGTGATAGATTGCTCTTGAATTAATTGTATTTTGAAGGTAGATGGGTGCATATTCTTTTAGTAAACAATGCCGTCGGTGTGAGTTTACAACTATCAGGAAAGAACATTCTCAATTTTCCTGGTGATGTCGAGAGTTTTCCTTTCCGTAAAGAAAGTCTCTAGAATATGCATCTGAATGCCACAAGCTGAGCTTTCAAATATATATAGTGGGCAGACATGTTGTACTCCTACTTATGATTCACATGTCTTATGAGTTTTCAAACTTCCTAGCTAACTCTGCCCACTTGAATGCCTTTATGTCAATTTTTCAAAATTACGTCAAATTTGAACTACAAGTAAATCATATCTTTCTTTGAAACTTTTACGAAAAATCTTTTGGAGGTACCCATCCGGGGTCAATTAATATACTTGGAACCACCGAGAATTTCGATAACAGGTTTAACTTCTTAAGATTATGCATCTTGTCAATTAAACGAAATTTGGTAAAACTTGAGCTACATGAGTACTATAAAGAGAACAAAAGGGAGGCAGCGTGAGCCTTAAAAAAGGGTCAGCGCGAGAGCAGTGAAGAGAGACGAGGAGTTGACGGCGGTGCAATGTCAGAGCAATGATGGGCAGCTGACACAAGGTACAAGGTACACTCCACTAGTAGTAAATATATGGACCTATAGTACTGAAGTGTATGCATGCAAAAAAAATTGTGTTTTCTCTCTCCTTTGCTGCCTCTTATCTCTCCACCCCTCTACCCTTGCACACCGGCCCAGCTGATATCTCCCTCGTCCACAGCATGGCGTTGCACACGTGTGCGTTGGTACGACAACTCTATTTTTTTGAGGGCAGCTTTGATTCTCTGGTGTGTTCGGCAGCCGCGTTGGTGTGGAGTAGGAGTAGGATGAGTACATTCAAAGGGCTTTGGTCCTAGGCGGCCACAAAAAAATTCACTCATCCCAAACATCAGGAGGGAAAGGCTAGTCAAAAGACCGACCATTCGTAGTTGTACTTCTTATCTTATCTTTATCTTGTCTTATCTCATACAACACCATACCAATATATAGTGTAAGGATAACTTTGAACATTAACCGTTGGATCAAGACTGGGAAATCCAAAACATTGTTAACCGTTGGATCTTCTTTTCTATTCTTAGCATCTAGAAGATTCTATTGAAAATATTTAGCACAATGAACGCCAGTATGCACAAACCTCAAAACTCACTTCACTGCATATTGTAGGGACTTTGTGCTAAGTGCATGGACTTGGATGTAATTTTCATATTTTATGAGGTCCTTGATGTAACTTGTACTTGCATCGACCGTGTTAACTGAAGAACCTCACTCCTATGGGACCTATCATAATTACAAGAAAATGCAACCGCACCCCAATTATCACTCAAAGTGGATCACAGCTTCTTATAGTTCCATTTTTCAAGCTTCCTACCTAACTTCACACACCTCACTGACTTGTCAATTTAAAGAAATTAGGTCAAACTTGAGCTACAAGTAAGAGCGGTACATTGCTCTTGAACTAAGTGTGATGGGTGCATATTCTTGTAGTAAACAATGTCGTCGGTGTGAGTGTCCAGCTATCTTTAAAGAACATTCTCAATTTCCCGAGTGATTGACGAGATTGTTCTTTTCCATAAAGAAAGTCCGAAGAATATGGATATCAATGCCACAAGCCAAGCTTACAGACATATAAAGTGGACCAACATGCTTTACTTACTATTCCCATGTTTAATGTTAGGAGTTTTCAAACTTCGTCCTAGCTAACTATGCCCACTTGAATGACTTTATGCCGATTTATAAAAATTAGGTCAGATTTGAACTACAATTAAATTGTTGGTTGCTTTGACAGTTTTGTAATTATTTTTTGAGGTAACCATTGGGGGATCATCTAATATATCACAAACCACCACCGAGAGTTTTGACAACAAGTTCAACGTCTTGCTAAGATTTTGCATCTTTACAATTTAATGACATTAGGTCAAACTTGAGCTACAAGTAAGCGCGATAGATTGCTCTCGAATTAAATGTCATTTCATGGGTAGATGAGTGCATCATCTCACAGAAAACAACACCGTTGGTGTAAGTTTCCAACTAGAAGGAAATAACTTCTATATTTTTAGAGTGATGACCATATTGTTCCTTTCTGAAAAGAAATTCTGAAGAATATGGAAATGAATGCCACAAGCCAAGCTTTCAAACATATATAGTGGACCTACATGTTGTACTTACGATTCCCATTTTTCTGAGTTTTCAAACTTTGTCCTACATAACTATCTCCACTTTAATGGGTTTACGTAGATTTATCAAAATTAGGTCAAATTTTAAGGGGAATTCAACTTGCGGGGTCCGACTTCTCGTGTGAGTGCAACACGGGGTCCAATTCCCATGTAATCGCTTGGTTTTGCAAACTTGGGCTTCCAATCACTCACAAGGCCCATTTCGAGCCGAATTCGTCCCACCCCTGCCAAATACAAACTTTCCGTCTACTACCCCATGAAGGAGACATTCGGGTCCTCCATGTCACTACTCTTACTATGACACGAGCGCCACGCCGGCAACCACGTAGGAAAAACGAGGAACTAGACCCCATTCCTTAGAGTGTTGAAAAAATTCACAAAATCACTCACTCCTTCGCACGAACCCTAGCACCGCCGCTGGCGAAATCCACCCTCCACCTAGAACGATCCCTTGGGACATTTGCCTTCCGGCACCAAGTTGCTACACCGTCTCGCTGATCCTGATCTCTAATGTCACATGTTGTGCCCACCGATCCGAGGATCTATCCCGCCTCCGCCGGACGAGCTGAGCAGCATGGAGGATGGCATATCATTGTACCCTAAAAGAATTTTTGGATACATGTGGGGGAGGTACTCTTCTCTTTGCTTTTCGCACTAACTATAACTACAATCTGTCTATTGACCTGAAATAGATATATCGAACCTAGAATTGTTTGTTGGCCGAACTCTGATAGACAAGTTCTTATTTTTTGTCCCCAAATTTCTCTCAACTAGCCCCCAGAGGCCCCTTACATTGTTTTTGTACGCGTCAATGGTTACCAACCGCAAATACCAAATGTGAAGGCCAAGTGGAATTATGGTACTTATGTCGCGATTAAAGAAGCACCAACGCAGATTTCATTATCCCTGGTATGGTTGCTGCTCTGCGTAAACATATTTAAATGTGGCCAACGCAGACTTCACGGTTTAGCTTCATGGATGAACAACGTAGAAAGATTAATATAGAGTGTGACAGTCAGATGTCCGGGTTGCTGAAACGGTGTCCGCTGGCTCGAATGTTTCTCCTAGAAGGTAGAATAGTGGATATGGAAGCTGCATCCACTCCTAGTGGCCCTTCTATTCAAGCTCAGGGTGGTCTGACTCGAAGCCCCGCTGATGTTAAGAAAAATGTGGTTCCTTGTCACCATGCTTCTGCAGTGCAACCTCCTCGAAGGAGTGCCTGTTTTGCCGTGGTGCAAGACCCTGTTGTGGATGCAGGTCGTGCTTCCGTTGCCAGAACTGCTACTGTCAACACCCGGATTTTTAAGTGATCAAGTGTGTCAAATTTTATGTATTTTGCAAGAGTTTTTTAGGAACATGAATTTTTATGAAAGAATCAAGGTGATAAGAATGGGAATAAGTTTTTGTAAATATTTGCTTCCTTTGGTTTTGAAACTAAGTTTTTGATTCAAATGTCCACTCTAACTAGGGTCTCCTATGGTCAGGATGGCTCTGATACCAACTTGTCAACACCCGGATTTTTAATCCCAGATGCCTGTTATGCCATACATCGCAATCCCAGGATTACCATTTTTGCGACACATAACAGAATTGGATACCACAGTACATCATCCATTACAAACCATACATAAGGTCTAACACAAATAAGGATCTCATGATCCAGTTCTTAATACAACTCAAGCAGCGGAATAACGTAATAATAAAGGTAGCGTAGGCGAAGCTCCATCTTCGGGGTCACAGGCAATGCTGACAATGCGAGATGATCCTAGTTGTCGTAACCTTCCTGGGGTCCTTCGTCCTAGTACTCCTCTTCATAGTCCGGCCACGGGAATAGCCAGGGACAAAGCCATGAGTACTCTTTAAGTACTCGCAAACTAATACTAACAAGTGAAGGAGATTTTTGTAGTAGGACACTAAGATCTAGGGTTGTTTTGCAGAAAGCCAGATTTACCTCTACTAAGTTCAGAGGCAAGAAAAGCTATTTGAAATTTTATAACACCTAAGTGGGAAGTTGTATTTCATATCACAGCTCTATTGTGGTCAAGTCAAAATCTCAATTCATTTCACAAGTCATTTTGAAAACATCTGACGGGGGAACACTATGGCCACTCCAACTGTCCATAACCGCGGACGCGGCTATTCGAATAGTTTGACACTCTGCAGAGATTGTACACTTTCACCACAACATTCGATACATCCGTCAGGAACAAATCCTAAATTCACCATACTCAGTATGCGGATAGTCAATCCTAACCTTTCAATTACATGCCCTAGTATAAGCACCTCTCCTGTGAGTTTGGCCTCCCAAGCATGACCAACTGTCATCTTGGGTATTGCACAGGTGGACAATCTTCACAAGGTAGCCTCAGCTCGGACCTTGGCCGTGAGGGAACCCATACTAAGGTATATAAGTTTCCAATCAAGCCCTACCCAATTCTCGAGTATTGTGGTTGTATGGTAAAATTGGAATGGTATCGCATTCAGACAACCATCAGTTTTATAAAGGGCTAAGGCTCATGCCTCAACATTTTCATCACCAAAATCATCTGGTGTTCGGAAACACATGTCAAAACATCTCAATAGAATGATCCATCATTCCAAGGTTTTCATAACCATTTTCACCAAGTATTCCCATCTAAAGTCGATCAAGTTTTATGCTTAGCACTAGCATCTACAAGTGGGACTGAGTACTAATGAGGGGTGGCAAACTAGTGGAGTTTAACTACGTACAATCTCATGCCTTAGGATGACATCAAGATTATCTATCTTAGGCCAAATTTAATGATCTTTATGCAACCTTCAATTATCTTTCTAGTAAGAGCTTTGATAAAGAAATAAAGTAGAAAGCTTTCAAGTAAAACTAGGATTGGGTATCATCAAATGTGTCTAACCAAGCATGCTTAGTGAATTGCATAGGTTATTTAACTTTCATAATTGCAAGTGTTAGCTTGCAAGTATTGGCTTGCCTTGAGCAGAGCAATGGTTGAAGTTCTCCTCGGCTTCTTCTTCGTAGTATCCTCCTTCCTCCTCGTATCCTTGGTCGGTACTAGCGTCTAAATAAATACGAGGTACACAATCACCAAACAATACTTAAATATTTTCAATCATCACACACAAGGGTTCTATAGATGATCTTCCATCATCACTAATATTACAAGATTAAAGCTTTGTCTTATTTCTTTTATTTTTAGAAAAGTAATTTCTACTCATTGAAAAACTACATAAGATTTAATATTCTCCAAACAAAACATGGGATCATGTTGACACATGTCATCACCACATATTTTAGTACATGGGAATGTGATTTGGTGTCACAATTTAATAAGATTTAACCTTTTATTTTAAATAATTAAAGTGACTAGAAATGCCTATGTGGCATTCTTTTATTACTTGAACATTATTTCTGTAAGTAAACCCATATGTTTTTATATATTCTGAAAGGTATGATCAAATGTGATTTTTGAGAGTTGGAATCAACTCAAAATCTATTATGGTTGAAATTTGAAAAATGTTTGAATGCAGAAAAGCTTCGTCCTTGTTATTTTTACCAAGGTTGATCTATAGATTCAAATGATTTGAATCCAGCGGGCTTGGATTAAGAATTTCAATATATTTATAACAAAATTGGTTTCATTCAATTTGGTTCACTGAATCGAGATGGGTTGATTTTTGAAACTAGGTACATAACTGAGTTTGAATATAAATAGAAAAAGCTAAATTCAAACGAGTGGGCTGCGCGGGAAGGGGTAATGGGCCGGCCCAGTGTCACTCCATGGCAGTGGCAATGACAGGGTCTCTTGGTCGTTGGCTCTTTAAACGCTTGCGGTATGGGGTGATGTAGTGTGTTGGATTAGAATGAAGATCGACGGCTGAGGGTCGTTGTTGATGATGAACAAGTCACCGGCGAGCTCAAACCCTAGCGGCTCAGTGAGGGTGCATAGGGGGCATACCGGGGCTCCAGTGACAACGGCGAGGTGGGAAAACGATGAAGTCGACTACGGCGGACTCAGGGGTGGTCGCGGCAGCTCCTAGGGTGGTCGAAATCAATGGCTCCTCTTCTCCTCTGCAGCGGCGAGCTCCGGCCAAATTCCGGCGATACGCTGCTCACCTTGCTCCGGCTAAGGGGTGGAACGATCAGTGAGGTAAGCGGAGTGAAATGGTGTGAAGAAATCGAGCTAGGATCATATCCTTTTATAGGCTCGACGGCGAGACCGAGAGGGATGGGCAGGCGACGGTGGCGACACGGCTACGGGCAGCTAGAGGCATGGCCGAGGTTGGTGATCGATCGGTGGTCTCCTAGCGATGCTCTAAGGTTTAAATGCGCATGTAGGGGCGGTGGCAAACGGTCGGGAACACGCGGTGCTCTGCGCGGCAGAGGCGGCGTCTTCGACGGCGAGCGATGGCTGTGAGGCATGGGGCGGCGAACGGGCGTGTCTGCGAGCTTGCTGGGACGGTGGTGATCACGCTTGCACGCGGCGAGGGCGGTGCGCGGTCTGTTGGCGTGTGTCGAGGGTGGCGCTCTGGCGCGCTCTCGACATGCTTGTAGAGTGGCTTGACATGGCTTGGGCGTGTGGTCCAGTGGCTGGAAGGGTTCGAGCGCTGGAGAGGGGGTGGCGGTGGATGGTGGCCTGTGTCCTAGACATGGTGTTTAGACTTGGTGCTTGCTCTGGCTAGCTGGCTATGGTCGGCTAGCAAGGGTTCCTTCGGGTTGGCATCGCATTGTGCAAGGGGTAGGGGCTAGGGGTGGTCAAGGCACTGGTTGGAAGTGGGGGAGACAAGGGTGATCAATGGTGAACATTGCTTAGCCAAATTACTGCTCAAAACAGTGAAGTTTGGCCAGTTTGATTTGTTGTCTCCAAGTGTTTGATGAAATGGCCGCAAGAACTTGAGTTTTGAATTTTGAAAAGATTTTTGGTGGGTGTGCTAGGCAGGTGTTCAGGATACTTTGGATGCTTGGGTTTTGAAAATTGAGCTTGTTTGACTGGTTTTTGAAATAGTGGGATCTTCCCATATGAAATAGATTCATTTTTAAACTGTCATTTAAACCATGCATTCTAATGTTTTTGGATGATCACAAAGTGGGCCTTGGTACCTTGTTATGAGTACTATCAAGGGGTGCAAAGATCCATACATGTTTCTGTTAATTTCTGAAAGTTAGAGATACCTAAAGTAGGCATGGGAGTTAAATTGGCCAAAGTGACCATTCACTTAATTTGTTTGTTTTGATTTGTTTGTCTTTGGGAAAAGTTTGGGGATTGTTTAGATGATGTTTATTTCACCTAAGAATCATTTTACAAGCAAAGAAACACAGAATCATGGAAATTCAAAATAATCCAAATTTTAATACATACACATATGAATGTTTTCATATTTTAATTGGAAAAGTTTTTGTTAACCCTAAATTTGGTGATTAGAGTTTGATGATTCTAGTTTAATATTTTTGGGATGTTACAAACCTCCCGCCCTTAAACAAAATCTCATCCCGAGATTTGAAAAAGGACGAAAAAGATTACCTAGGATTTGAAGAGATCGGGAAACTCTGTCCTGATGTGATCTTCGCGCTCCCAGGTAGCTTCCTCTTCTGTGTGGTTGCTCCACTGAATCTTGAGAAAATTGATGCTTCGGGTTCTGGTGGTTCTGAAAGCTTCTTCCAAAATACGGATGGGTACTTCAGGATAGGTCAGGTCATCGTTGATCTCTATGGTCTGGTGAACAATATTCTTGAACACTTCGGTCTTCTCTGGAACATCGAGGCACTTGCGAAGTAATGAGATATGGAACACATTGTGCACGGCTGACATCTCTTCGGGTAGTTCCAATTGATACGACACTTCTCCTCAACGGTTCAGAATCTTGAAGGGTCCGATATATCTGGGTTCTAACTTTCCTTTCAGTTGGAAACGCTGCATTCCTTTCAATGGAGACTTTCAGATACACAAAATCTCCTATGTTGAAGGCGAGGTCTCGACGTCTCTTGTCGGCTTAACTCTTCTGTCTAGACTGGGCTGTCTTGAGGTGCTCATGAATCTTGTGAACCTTCTCTTCTGCTTCTCGTAGGATATCGGGTCTGAAAATCTGACTCTCTCCTACTTCCGACTAGTTCAAAGGGGTGCGCCACTTCCTTCCATACATGAATTCAAATGGGGCCATTTGCAAACTAGCTTGATAACTGTTGTTGTATGAAAATTCTGCAAACGGCAGACAGTCTTCCCACTTAGATCCATATTCTAACACACAGGCTCTTAGCATATCCTCGAGTATTTGATTTAATCGCTTCGTTTGTCCATCGGTCTGAGGGTGATACGCGGTGCTGAAATCTAGGCGGGTTCCTAAACCTTCTTGGACTTTCTTCTAGAATCTCGAGGTAAACTGAGTTCCTCGATTCGATATGATGTTCTTGGGAACTCCGCTAGCTTCGAACTCTGATATGTGGTCTTGACGGGTAATAAATGGGCGAATTTGGACAATCTGTCCACTATGACCCAGATAGAGTCATTCTCCCTACTAGAAGTAGGCAATCCGGTGATAAAGTCTTCTCCAACGGAATCCCATTTCCATTTCGGAATCTGCAATGGTTGCAACAATCCTGCGGGTCTTTGATGTCCCGCCTTGACTCTCTGACATATATCACACTTGACGATATAGCTTCATATTTCTCTCTTCATCTTATGCCACCAAAATTGTTCTTTCAAATCTTGATACATCTTCGTTCCTCCGGGGTGGATAGAATAAAGAGTATCATGAGCTTCTTTCAGAATCACTTCTTTCAACTCAGAATCTGCTGGTACACAAAGGCGTCCTTTGTACCACAGAACTCCTTCTTCTTCTTCGGTGAATCCGGGTACTTTGCCTGTACCGATACGACGCTTGATCCCGTCGATACTAGCATTTCCTTTCTGCGCCTCTTTGATCTAGCTGATCAAAGTGGGTTGAAGTTCTATTCTAGCAAGAAATCCTTCACTTACTAATTCCATTCGGAAATCTTCCATCTCTTTGTGCAACATTGGTTGCTCCATCAAAATCATGGAGTTCAAGTGGCACGGCAATCTGCTAAGGGCATCTGCTACCACGTTGGATTTTCCAGGGTGATAGTGAATGTCCATATTGTAATCCTTGATTAACTCAATCCATCTTCTCTGTCTCATATTCAGCTCCTTCTGAGTGAATATATACTTCAGGATATTGTGATCCGAATAAATTTCACAACGGTTTCCCATCAGGTAATGCCTCCATGTCTTCACGGCTAGAACTACGACTGCGAGTTTGAGGTCATGGGTTGGGTAATTTTGCTCATGTTGTTTCAGTTGTCGAGATAGATAAGATATAACTTTGCCTTCTTGCATTATCACACATCCGAGGCCGATCTTGGATGCGTCACAATACATGTCGAAGGGCTTCGTGATATCTGGCATGATTAAGATTGGGGCTGAAATCAATCTCCTCTTGAGTTCTTGAAAACTCGCTTCACATTTGTCGGTCCATTCAAACATCTTGTCCTTCTTTAGCAATTGGGTCATGGGTCTGGCGATACTCGAGAATCCTTCTATGAACTTGCGGTAGTATCCCGCCAATCCGAGAAATGCACGAACTTGGGTTTGAGTGGTTGGGGCTTGCCAATCTTCGACATCTTTCACCTTTGCAGGGTCAACGAAATTTCCTCCGGCTGGTACAATGTGGCCCAGGAATCCTACCTCCTGTAACCAGAATTCACATTTGCTAAACTTGGCATACAACTGATGCTCTCTAAGGGTTCCAAGAATGGTACTTAGGTGTAGCTCATGTTCTTCTTATGATTTGGAATATATCTGAATGTCATCAATGAAAACCACGAAAAACTTATCCAGGAAGTCCGTAAAAATCTTATTCATGAGATTCATGAAATAAGCGGGGGCATTGGTTAATCCAAAAGACATGACAGTATACTCGTATAATCCATATCTGGTGGTAAAGGAAGTCTTGGGAATATCCTCTACACGAATCTTGAGTTGATGATAGCCTGTTCTAAGATCAATCTTAGAAAACACTTTGGCACCGGTAAACTGATCAAACAAATCTTCTATCTTGGGCAATGGGTATTTGTTCTTGATGGTGACATCATTCAACTTCCGATAATCCGTACACAAACGGTTACCTCCAACCTTCTTTTCCACAAATAAGACAGGTGATCTCCATGGTGACGCAATTGGTTGAATCAATTCAATTTCCAACATGGAATCCAGTTGCTTCTTCAGTTCTGCTAGTTCAGACGGGTTCATACTATATGGTCTCTGGGCTATGGGTCCTGTTCCGGGGATTAGTTCGATGATAAACTCGATATCACGATCTGGGGGCATACCGAGCAAAACATCTGGAAATACATAGGGGTATTCACAGACTATCTAGACTTGGTCAATGGTAGGTTGGGCTATACTCTTGTTGGACTTGAATTGACGAGGTAAGGTTTCAGATACATGCTCGACTGATATACCGGTTGTACTGGTCATGGTTATGGCTTTCTTGGCACAGTCAATCAATCCTTTATGTTTAGACATCCAATCCATTCCTAGTACTACTTCCAAACCTTTAGTTCCGAGTACTATCAGATTAGCATAAACATCTATGCCATGGATTCGGATAGGGACGGCTTTGCAAAGAGCTTTGGTGGTTGAACCAGGGATTTGAACAGTCATAACATCCTTCAGTTTGGTTGGTTGAATCTTACTAGTGCATGCAAATTCTTCGGTGACAAATGAGTGTGATGCACCAGAATCAAACAACACTCGAGCAAGTACTGAATTAACAGAAAACATACCCAGCACGACGTCTGGTGCTTCTTGGGCTTCTTCAGCATGCATGAAAAAAGACGGCCATTGCGGTTGAGTGAATTCCCTGGGGCAAACCTTCTTCCGGGCTGAACACGACGCTGCTGCTAAGCTGGGGCATTTGCATTAGGGGCTGCGGCATTCTTCTTTAGGCACTCATTGGAGTAGTGACCCTTATTTCCACAGTCATAACAAGTCACTTGCGACTTGTCCTTTGCTGCAACAGGCACAACATTGCTTCCAGTCCTCGGGGCAGTGTTGGTGTTGGCGGCAGCATTGTTGTTGTTGAACTTGGGTGGTGCACGGTTGAAATTGCTAGAGTTGCCGGGGTTGTTGTGATTTCCTCCGGGCCTCGGGTTTCCACGGTTGGGATAGGTCGAACGGTTCATCGGGGGTCTGTTGGTTCTTGGGGCAAATCCTGGAGATGGGTTAGGGCGATACTTTGGGATCTGATGGGTTCCTGGCTGATGCATCATGCGACGCTTGCGGTTCTCATTGGCTTGGTTGATCTTTCCTTCCATCTGGATGACAGAGTCGACAAGGGGATATTGACCAACACAGTCTGCATCTCATCGTGCAGACCATTCAAGAATCTCTCTTTCTTCTTGGCTTCGGTGTCGATCTCATCCGGGGCATACCTAGCTAATGACAAGAATTTGTCACGGTATTCCACTACGGTCATCCTTCCTTGCTTCATTTCTCTGAACTCATCTCTCATTCTCTTGATCAAACCCGGTGGCACATGGGTTCTGCCGAACTTGACCTTGAATTCCTCCTAGGTCATCATCTGTCCTCCGGTCATTGCACAAACGCTGTTCCACCATGCTCTTGCATCTCCAGCTAGATAGTGGGTGGCGAACATAACTTTCTTGTTAGCTTCCACTCCGGCGACTTATAGGTTATTTTCCATGGTTTGCAGCCAATCATCTACGTCTAAAGGCTCTTCTAACTTAGTGAAAACTGGTGGGTTGGTGTTCTGGAAATTCTTGAGCTTAGATCCATGGTTGTCCTGATTTCCTTGGCCTTGATTGTTGTGGGCCAGCTGAGCTATCTGCTGAAGGGTAGCTAGGTTGGCTTGACGTTCGGCTCTTTCAGCTTCGCGGTCAGAAACCAACATTTGCAGGATCTACAACATCGGGTCCGGGGATGAACCACTTCCTCCGCGTGGCATCTGAAGATTGAGATAGATCATGATAAAAGAGGGTAATTTCTAAGGTTCCGGGACTTTGAAAAGTTTTCAATGTTTGACTCATATTTTCTAGCAACTTGCTTTTCATTCATTCATTCACAGCACACAATACAAACACACACCGCAACAAAGGTAAACAGATGGTTTTAAGAACCATTCTAGAAACTACGATTAAGTGGGACCGAATACAACTCACTACGCTAGTGCTCAAGTGCTACTACTCCTCGGAGTCGGTGTAGTCATCATACTCATCATCATTGTCATCATTGATGAAGGCGAAGTCATCCTCATCGGTGAAGAAATCCATAGCCTGATCCTCCAGGAAGTCATCATCATCGCCAATATAGGAGTAGGGGTCTCCACGAAGGTCTTCTCCGGCATTCTCCCTTTCCTCCAACTGCATGTCTCTCTCATGGATGGTCTCCTCCAAATCCGAGATACGGTGGCAAAGATGGTCAATGATGCACTCCTTCTTGTCGAGTCGACAAGGGCTTCAATATCAGCATGGCCATGGTCTGATCCTTCGTCTTGATGATTGCGGACTTGTGGTTGGAGTAGTCACGACAATTGTCCAATTCCTGCTGATGATCGTACATCATGAAGCTAAGGTGGTCCAACTGAGTCTTCAACTCATGGTGGTATGGGGCTTCTAGTGGCTGTCCCATAGCATCACGCCTTGGACAAAACTCAAAGCGGGTACCCTTGATTTGGTTGATACTCTGCCCACACAGACGGGCAAGAGCTTCCTGCATGGCCCTGGCAAGTCCATCGAGCCAGTTGTTCTCTCTTAAGGTAAATTGAATTCCCTCAGCAGTGGGAGGTTCAATCTTTCCTCGGAGACTTGCAACAATTAGCCACTGCAGATCTTCTCCTGCTTGATCATTGAGCTGAGCTCCGAAGAACTTGGGTTGCGAACGCTCCAGAAGTTCCGAAAGCTGGTCCAAATCCCGCTCAAAGATAAGGTCTCCTCCATTCCACAACTGATAAAACTTGTTGTACTTCACGTCCATCTATAAGAATATAGGATGAGTAAGTTAGTAGAGTGATCAAGTGTGTCAAATTTTATGTATTTTGCAAGTGTTTTTGAGGAACATGAATTTTTATGAAAGAATCAAGGTGATAAGAATGTGAATAAGTTTTTGTAAATATTTGCTTCCTTTGGTTTTGAAACTAAGTTTTTGATTCAAACGTCTAGTCTAACTAGGGTCTCCTATGGTCAGGATGGCTCTGATACCAACTTGTCAACACCCGAATTTTTAATCCCAGATGCCTGTTATGCCATACATCGCAATCCCAGGATTACCATTTTTGCGAGACATAATAGAATTGGATACCACAGTACATCATCCATTACAAACCATACATAAGGTCTTAAGAAAATAAAGGATCTCATGATCCAGCTCTTAATACAACTCAAGCAACGGAATAACGTAATAATAAAGGCAGCGTATGCAAAGCTCCATCTTCGGGGTCACAGGCAATGCTTACGATGGGAGATGATCCTAGTTGTCGTAACCTTCCTGGAGTCCTTCGTTCTGGTACTCCTCTTCATAGTATGGCCACGGGAATAGCCAGGGAAAATGACATGAGTACTCTTTAAGTACTCGCAAAATAATACTAACAAGTGAAGGGGATTTTTGTAGTAGGACACTAAGCTCTAGGATTGTTTTGCAAAAAGCCAGATTTAACTCTACTAAGTTCAGAAGCAAGAAAAGCTAGTTGAAATTTTATAACACCTAAGTGGGAACTTGTATTTCATATCACAACTCTGTTGTGGTCAAGTCAAAATCTCAATTCATTTCACAAGTCATTTTGAAAACATCTGACGGGGGAACAGTATGGCCACTCCAACTGTCCATAATCATGGACGCTATTCAATAGTTTGACACTCTGCAGAGATTGTACACTTTCACCACAACATTCGATACATCTGTCAGGAACAAATCCTGAATTCACCATACTCAGTATGCGGATAATCAATCCTAACCTTTCAATTACACGCCCTAGTATAAGCACCTCTCCTGTGATTTTGGCCTCCCAACCATGACCAACTGTCATCTTGGGTACTGCACAGGTGGACAATCTTCACAAGGTAGCCTCAGCTCAGACCTTGGCCGTGAGGGAACCCATACTAAGGTATATAAGTTTCCAGTCAAGACCTACCCAATTCTCGGGTATTGTGGTTGTACGGTAAAATTGGAATGGTATCGCATTCAGACAACCATCAATTTTATGAAGGGCTAAGGCTCATGCCTCGACATTTTCATCACCAAAATCATCTGGTGTTCGGAAACACATGTCAAAACATCTCAATAGAATGATCCATCATTCCAAGGTTTTCATAACCATTTTCACCAAGTATTCCCATCTAAAGTTGATGAAGTTTTATGCTTAGCACTAGCATATACAAGTGGGAGTGAGTACTAATGAGGGGTGGTAAACTAGTGGTGTTTAACTACGTACAATCTCATGCCTTAGGATGACATCAAGATTATCTAGCTTAGGCCAAATTTAAGGCTCTTTATGCAACCTTCAATTATCTTTCTATTATCTACAATTTACTCAAGTAAACTATAAGTAAGAGCTTTGATAAAGAAATAAAGTAGAAAGCTTGCAAGTAAAACTAGGATTGGGTATCATCAAATGTGTCTAACCAAGCATGCTTAGTGCATTGCATAGGTTATTTAACTTTCATAATTGCAAGTATTAGATTGCAAGTATTGGCTTGCCTTGAGTAGAGTAGTGGTTGAAGTTCTCCTCGGCTTCTTCTTCGTAGTATCCTCCTTCCTCCTCGTATCCTTGGTCGGTACTAGCGTCTAAATAAATATGAGGTACACAATCATCACACACAAGGGTTCTATAGATGATCTAGCATCATCACTAATATTACAAGATTAAAGCTTTGTCTTATTTCTTTTATTTTTAGAAAAGTAATTTCTACTCATTGAAAAACTACTTAAGATTTAATATTCTCCAAACCAAACATGGGGTCATGTTGACACATGTCATCACCACATTGTCAACACCCGGATTTTTAATCCCAGATGCCTGTTATGCCATACATCGCAATCCTAGGATTACCATTTTTGCGAGACATAACAGAATTGGATACCATAGTACATCATCCATTACAAACCGTACATAAGTTCTTACACAAATAGGGATCTCATGATCCAGTTCTTAATACAACTTCAAGCATCGGAATACGTAATAATAACGGTAGCGTAGGCGAAGCTCCATCTTCGGGGTCACAGGCAATGCTGACGATGGGAGATGATCCTAGTTGTCGTAACCTTCCTGGGGTCCATCCTCCAGGTACTCCTCTTCATAGTATGGCCGTGGGAATAGCCAGGGAAAAATCCATGAGTACTCTTTAAGTACTCGCAAACTAATTCTAACAAGTGAAGGGGTTTTTGATAATAGGATACTAGGCTCTAGGGTTGTTTTGCAAGAAGCCAGATTTATCTCTACTAAGTTCAGAAGCAAGAGAAACTAGTCACACTTTTATAATTCCTAAGTGGGAACTTGTATTTCATGTCACAACTCTGTGGTGGTCAAGTCAAAGTATCAATTCATTTCACAAGTCTTTTTGAAAAGTCTGACGGGGGAACAGTATGGCCACTCCAACTGTCCATAACCGCGGGCGCCGCTATTCGAATAGTTTGACACTCTGCAGAGATTGTACACTTTCACCATAACATTCGATACATCCGTCAGGAACAGATCCTGAATTCACCATACTCAGTATGCGAATAATCATTCCTAACCTTTCAATTACACGCCCTAGTATAAGCACCTCTCCTGTGAGTTTGGCCTCCCAACCATGACCAACTGTCATCTTGGGTACTACACAGGTGGATAATCTTCACAAGGTAGCCTCAGCTCATACCTTGGTCGTGAGGGAACTAATACTAAGGTATATAAGTTTCAGGTCAAGCCCTACCCAATCTTCCAGTATTGTGGTTGTACGATAAAATTGGAATGGTATCGCATCCAGACATCCATCAGTTTTATAAAGGGATAAGGCTCATGCCTCAATATTTTCATCACCATAAATCATCTGGTGTTCGGAAACACATGTCCAAAACATTTCAATAGAATGATCCATCATTCCAAGGTTTTCATAATCATTTTTCCACCAAGTATTCCCATCTAAAGTTGATCAAGTTTTATGCTTAGCACTAGCATCTACAAGTGGGGGTAAGTAATAATTAGGGGTGGTAAACTAGTATAGTTTCAACTAAGTTCAACCTTATGCCTTGGGATGATATCAAGATTATCTAGCTTAGGCCAAATTTTATGCTCTTTATGCAACCTTCAAATATCTTTCTAGTATCTACAATTCACTTAAGTAAACTCTAAGTAATAGCTTTGATAAAGAAATAAAATAGAAAGCTTGTAAATAAAACTAGGATTGGGTATCATCAAATATGTCTAACCAAGCATGCTTAAGGCATTGCATAGGTGATCTAACTTTCATAATTGCAAGTGTTAGATTGCAAGGTTAATAGCTTGCAAGTATTGGCTTGCACAGTATCAGTATAAGCTTGCTAAATTGCAAGTGTTAGCTTGCCTTGTGTAGAGCAGTGGTTTAAGTTCTCCTCGGATTCTTCTTCGTAGTATCCTCCTTCTTCCTCGTATCCTTGGTCGGTACTAGCATCTATAAATAAATACGATGTACACAATCACCAAATAATTCTTAACTACTTGCAATCATCACACAAAAGGGTCCTATAGATGATCTAGCATCATCACTAACATTACAAGATTAAAGCTTGGTTTAATTCCTTTTATTTTTAGAAAAGTAATTTCTACTCATTGAAAAACTACTTAAGATTTAATATTCTCCAAACCAAACATGGGATCATGTTGACACATGTCATCACCATATATTTTAGTCCATGGGAATGTGATTTAAAGTGGTGTCACAATTTAATAATGTTGTACCCTTTTATTTTAATTAATTAAAGTGGCTAGAAATGCTTATGTGGCATTCTTTGATTACTTGAACATTATTTCTGTGAGTAAACCCATATATTTTAATATATTCTGAAAGGTATGGTTAAATGTGATTTTTGAGAGTTGGAATCAACTCAAAATCTATTACAGTTTTAATTTGAAAAATGTTTGAATGAAGAAAAGCTTCTGCCTTGTTATGTTTACCAAGGATGATCTACAGATCCAAATGATTTGAATCCAACGGGCTTGGATTCAGCATTCCCAAACCTTTCTAACAAAATTGGTTTCATCCAATTTGGTTCACTGAATCGACCTGGGTTGATTTTTGAAACTAGATACAGAAGTGTGTTTGAAATAAAATGAAAAAGGTTAAATTCAAACAACTGGGCTACGCGGGAAATGTTACTGGGCCGGCCTGCTAAGCACAGCGCATACGCGGGCTGGCTAAGTGGCAGTCCCCACGCGTCAGTGAGATAGGGGGTGAGAAGCGGTATGTGGCGATGTGGTGCGTTCGATCTGGTTCTAATCCAACGGCTGAGAGTCATCGTCGATGTTGGGCAACGCCGGCGAGACAGAAACCTAGCGCGGCCAGTGGGGGTCGTTGGGGGATCACCGAGGTTCAGGCGAGGGTCGGCGAGGCGGGCGAACGACGAAGTCGACGACGGCGAACCTCCTGGTACTGGCAGCTTCTCCTAGGGCGGCTCCAATCGCTCGCTTCCTTCTTCTTCAGAGGCCGCGGGCTCAGGTGAAATTTCGGCAAAGTGCTGCTCGCCTTGCTCCGGCAACGGGGTGGGACGATCAGTGAAGAGAGGGAGTGAGATGGTGTGCTCAATTAGGCTGGGGGTGGCCTCTATTTATAGTGGCGAGAGGGGACCGACGGGGCGCAAGGTGAGCTCGTCGTGGTCGACGGTACAGACGGCTATCGGCATGGGCGACGGTAGGGGCGGTGCGGTGCTCCCTGGCGATGCTCAACGACATGGTGGCGAGGTGTGGGGCGATGCAGCTTGGCTGCTGGCGCGAACGAGCGTGTCTGCGGGGTTGCTGGGACGGTGGTGATCACGTATGCATGCGGCGAGGGCGGCGCGCGGTCTGTGGGTGTCGGTCGAGCGTGGCGCACGGGGCACGCTCTCGGCATGGTTGCTGGTGAGCTTGGCATGGTTCGTGCGTGTGGTCCAGTGGCTGGAAGGGTTCGAGCTGGGAGTGAGTGGCGGGTGTTGGCTTGCTCCTAGACATGTTGTTTAGGCTTGGTGCTTGCTCTGGCTAGCTAGCCATTGTCGGCTGGCAAGGGGATGCTCGGGTTGGCATGGCATGGGGCAAAGGGTAGGGGCTAGGGTTGGTCCAAGCACTGGTTGGCACTGGGGAGACAAGGGTGATCAATGGTGAACATTGCTTAGCCAAATTACTGCTCAAAACAGTGAAGTTAGGCCAGTTTGATTTGTTTCTGCCAAGTGTTTGATGAAATGGCCGCAAGAATTCAAGTTTTGAATTTTGAAAAGATTTTTGGTGGGTGTTCTAGGTTGGTGCTGGTGAGGCTGCAGATGCTTGGGTTTTGAAAGTTGAGCTTGTTTGAGTGGTTTTTGAAAAAGTGGGATCTTCCCATATGATAAAGATTCAATTTTGAATTGTCATTTAAACCATGCATTTGAATATTTCTAGATGATCACAAAGTGGGCCTTGATACTTTGTTATGAGTACAATCAAGGGGTGAAAAGATCCAGAAAAGTTTCTATTAGGTTCTGAAAGTTTGAGACAGCCAAAGTAGGCATGGGAGTTAAATTGGTCAAAATGACCATTCCCTTATTTTATTTGTTTTGATTTACTTGTCTTTGAGAAAAGTTTGGGATTTGTTTAGATGATGTTTATTTTACCTAAGCATCCATTTACATGCAAAGAAACACACAAACAAGGTGGTTCAAAAGAATTCAAAATGAAATGCATACTCTCATGCATGCTTTCATACTTTTATTTAGAAAAGTTTTTGTTAACCCTAATTTTGATGATTAGAGTTTGAAGATCCAAGATTAGTATTTTTGGGATGTTTACATGGGAATGTGATTTAAAGTGGTGTCACAATTTAATAAGATTTAACCTTTTTATTTTAAATAATTAAAGTGACTAGAAATGCCTATGTGGCATTCTTTTATTACTTGAACATTATTTTTGTAAGTAAACCCATATGTTTTTGTATATACTGAAAGGTATGATCAAATGTGATTTTTGAGAGTTGGAATCAACTCAAAAGCTATTATGGTTGAAATTTGAAAAAAGTTTGAATGCAGAAAAGCTCCTGCCTTGTTATTTTTACCAAAGTTGATCTATAGATTCAAATGATTTGAAACCAACGGGCTTGGATTAAGCATTTCAATATTTCTAAAAAAATTGGTTTCATTCAATTTGGTTCACTGAATCGAGCTGGGTTGATTATTGAAACGAGGTACAGAACTGAGTTTGAATATAAATAGAAAAAGATGAATTCAAACGAGTGGGCTGCGCGGGAAGGGGTAATGGGCCGGCCCAGTGTCACTCAAGATGGACAGGGGGTCTCTTGGTCGGTGGCTCTTTAATCGCTGCTGCACGGGCGATGTGGTGCGTTGGATTAGAATGAAGATCGACGGCTGAGGGTCATCGTCGACGATGAACAAGTCACCGGCAAGCTCAAACCCTAGCGGCTCAGTGGGCGTGCATAGGGGGCATACCGGGACTCAGGGGTGGTCGCGGCAGCTCGTAGGGTGGTCGAAATCAATGGCTCCTCTTCTTCTATGTAGCAGCGAGCTCCGGCCAAATTCTGACGATGCGCTGCTCGCCTTGCTCCGGCTAAGGGGTAGAACAATCAGTGAGGTGAGGGGATTGAAATGGTGTGAAGAAATCAAGCTGGGATCATCTCCTTTTATAGGCTCGACGGCGAGATCGAGAGGGATGGGCAGGCGACAGTGGTGACACGGCTACGGGCGTCTAGAGGCATGGCCGAGGTTGGCGATCGATCAGTGGTCTCCTGGCGATGCTCTATGGTTTAAATGCGCGTGTAGGGGCGGTGGCAAACGGTCGGGAACGCGCGGTGATCTGCGCGACAGAGGCGGCGTCTTCGATGGCGAGCGGTGGCTGTGAGGCATGGGGCAGCGAACGGGGGTGTCTGCGAGGTTGATGGGACGGTGGTGATCATGCGTGCACGCGGCGAGGGCGGCGCGCGGTCTGTGGGCGTGTGGCGAGGGTGGCGCTCTGGCGCGCTCTCGGCACGCTTGCAAAGTGGCTTGGCATGGCTTGGGCGTGTGGTCCAGTGGCTGGCAGGGTTCAAGCGCTGGACAGGCCGTGGCGGTGGACGGTGGCATGTGTCCTAGACATGGTGTTTAGGCTTGGTGCTTGCTCTGGCTAGCTAGCCATGGTCGGCTGGCAAGGGTTCCTTCGGGTTGGCATGGCATGGTGCAAGGGATAGGGGCTAGGGGTGGTCAAGGCACTGGTTGGCACTGGGGGAGACAAGGATGATCAATGGTGAACATTTCTTAGCCAAATTACTGCTCAAAACAGTGAAGTTTGGCCAGTTTGATTTGTTGTCTCCAAGTGTTTGATGAAATGGCCGCAAGAACTTGAGTTTTGAATTTTGAAAATATTTTTGGTGGGTGTGCTAGGTAGGTGTTGAGGATACTGTGGATGCTTGGGTTTTGAAAATTGAGCTTGTTTGAGTGGTTTTTGAAATAGTGGGATCTTCCCATATGAAATAGATTCAATTTTAAACTGTCATTTAAACCATGCATTCTAATGTTTTTGGATGATCACAAAGTTGGAATTGGTACCCTGTTATGAGTACTATCAAGGGGTGCAAAGATCCATACATATTTTTTGTTAAGTTCTGAAAGTTAGAGATAGCCAAAGTAGGCATGGGAGTTAAATTGGCCAAAGTGACCATTCACTTAATTTGTTTGTTTTGATTTGTTTGTCTTTGGGAAAAGTTTGGGGATTGTTTAGATGATGTTTATTTCACCTAAGAATCAATTTACAAGCAAAGAAACACAGAATCATGGCAATTCAAAAGAATCCAACTTTTAATACATACACATATGAATGATTTCATATTTTAATTGGAAAAGTTTTTGTTAACACTAAATTTGGTGATTAGAGTTTGATGATTCTAGTTTAATATTTTTGGGATGTTACAGCTAGTGTTGTTGCTCAGCCTGCTACTGATTCAATTCCTGCTGCTGTTGTGCAAACAAATGCTTCGGGATGCTGCCCCGCTGTTGTGAAATCTGGTGGTTTTGTTCCCCAGCCTGCTACTGACACAATCCCTAATGCTGTTGCGGAAACAAAGGCTTCGGGAGGCCGCCCGCTATTGCCAGAACTGTTGGTGTTGTTTCTCACCCTGCTACTGACCCAATCTCTTCTGCAATTGTGCAAACTAAGCTTTGGGAGTCCGCCCCGCTGTTGTGGAATCTGCTGGTGTTGTTGCTCAGCCTGCTACTGACCCAATCCCTGTTGCCGTTGCGCAAACTAAGGCTTCAGGGAGGCCTCCCCATTATTTCCAGAACTGCTGGTGTTGTTGCTCAGCCTTTTACCCACCCAATCTCTGTTGCTGTTGCGCAAACTAAGGCTTCAGAAGGCCGTCCCGTTATTGTGGAATCTTCTAGTGTTGTTGCTCATCCTACTACTGAAATAATCCTTGCTGCTGTTGCGCAAACTAAGGCTTCGGGAGGCCGCCCCGCTGTTGCCAGAACTGCTGGTGTTGTTGCGCATCCTGCTACTGACCCAATACCTGCTATTGTTGCGCTAACTAAGGCTTCGCGAGGCCTCCGTGCTGTTGTGGAATCTGCTGGTGTTGTTGCTCATCTTGCTACTGACCCAATCCATGTTGCCATTGCGCAGACTAAGGCTTCGGGAGGCCGCCCCGCTGTTTCCAGAACTACTGGTGTTGTTTCTCAGTCTGCTACTAACCAAATCCCTCCTGCTGTTGCAAAAACTAAGGCTTTGGGAGGCTGCCCCGCTGTTGCCAGAACTGCTGGTGTTGTTCCTCAGCCTGCTACTAACCTAATCCCTACTGCTGTTGTGCAATAAGGCTTCGGGAGGCCGCCCCGATGTTGCTAGAACTGTTGGTGTTATTTCTCAGCCTGCTACTGACCCAATACTTGTTGTTGTTGCGCTAACAAAGGATTCACGAGGCCTCCACGATGTTGTTGTTGCCATAACTGCTGTCTTGGGCGCTGTTCCTCATTGAACCCGTGGTGAAGTTTAGCGTGCTGCTGCTGCCGTCGAGGCTAATCGAAGACCAGTTGTTGAGGAGCAAGCCCAAGGTCTGGACTCTGATACTATCATCAAACCTCTTGGTGGTCTCGGTCCTGAGGAAACTAGTGATGTATTCGTTGGCACATACAATCCTAAAGTGGTACAAATATCTAAACTGATAGCAGCATTAGATGAGAAGGTGGAGTGGGGGTCCTCCAAAAAGAACATTTGGCATTTTTTGCTCACAACAACAAAAAAGGCTATAGAAGTGAAAGTTGATAGTGATTTAGCCATACCGATAAGTAGGATGAGTCAAACTAGACGGGAAGTGTACCTGTTCGCATGCCTGCTAACGGTTGGATAGGAATTTGAGGTCGGAAATGATAAAGACGAACTTGTAGAAAACATGATTGGCCTAATGGAGGACCTCGCTCGACATGGGTCGAGTGATAGTAGCTTCAACAGAGGAGAGACTTACAGGGGAGCAACATAAAGAGGAGCAGAAAGAGCATCCCCAGAAAGAGCACCCCGAAGAAGGTCATCACCATGCAGACCACCCAGAGAAGAGGACACCCAAGAGTTGCATGAAAAAATGCGCCACGCCGTAGATTACACCCCTGAGATCCGGTCATAATGCAACACCAAACAGTAGCAGCAAAAAAGATAAGAGGGCCAGACCAGTGGTGAACACACCCAGGAACAGCAGCAAAAAGGCTAAGGTGTCTCACATGGAGGATACCACACCCAATAGTAGCGGAAAAGATGCTAGCTTGAAGAGGAACACACCGCAGAGGTCCGACAATAATGCCGCCGCAAAGGAGAACACACCCAATAGTGGTGGCAAAAATGCTAGCTTGATGTGGAACACCCCGCAAAGCACCGGGAATAATGCCGGTGGGAAGGAGAACACACCCAATAGTGGCAGCAAGAGGGCTAATTCAAAGGGGAACACGACGTAGAGGTCAAGCAATGATGCTGGCACACAGGAGCAAATAGATGTGAGGGGAAACAGGAAGGAGATCACACCAAGGAGTAGTAGCAAAAATATTAGTTCGGTGAGGAACGCAACACAGAGGTCAAGCCCTAATGGGGCTACCATCACGAACGATACCATCAGGAAGGATTCCATCAGGGAGGAGGATATACACAAGAAGAGCAAGAGGGTTCTGTACAGTCGAGATGAAATAGAATTTGATTACGGTTTGTCTGCTGACAAACATGTGATACATGACAGTGTAAGACCACCCCTTGTGGTTGTAGCAGCACTAACAGAGCGTCTGGGAGAAAACAGAGTTGCCGCGGAGGTAGATTGGGCCAATGTTCTGGTGCATGTAGGTGCTAATAATGGTGCAGCCCCACCCCTAGGAGTAAAACGATGTTTGCAGTGCTAGGCATTGGTGTGGATGGTGAAGATTTTGAATCAGATATAGAAGATGGCACTTTGGAGCATCAAGAATCAATGATGATGAGATCGACGAGAAACTTATGGATGGGGCTGGCATTACAGTTGATGACTTGGGTCTCGACGTAGACGAGGTGATACATGACCACGAGGATCCTATAATTTCAGTTGGCACCGAGTTCAGCAGCATGCATGAGTTCCGGATGCCGTTCCAGCATTTTTGTATCTAGGGGGAGTTCGATGTTCATAGACTAAAGAACACTTCCTAGAGGTATGATGTAGTTTCTAGGTTAAAGTGGAAGAATGGACAGGTGGTGATACCTTGTCCGTGGAGGATCTCAGCCAGAGCCCTACCTGCATCAAAGGCAATTAGGGAATCCTGGCAATGAATGGAGAAAACCATTTCAACTTTATAATTTTTCACTCTATAATATATGTAAAGTTGATGTGCAAGATCTATCTGGCAACTCTGCTTATTCTATAAATTAATCTGTGTTGTAGGTGAACAAATTGGGCCCTCCCCACATGTGTGCGACGGGGAGCATGCTGAAATCCTCGATGGCTGATATGGAGTGGGTGGCTTTACAAGCTATGTCCATACTAAAGCATAACCCTAGGGAGACCGTGATGAATATTCAGAATAAACTCGTTGCTCAGTACAACATTGTCCTACCGTATTACACAGTTTGGAAAGGTAAAGACAAAGCTATGAAAATCTTGCATGGGGATTGGACTAATAGCTTCAGGATGCTGTACAACTTCAAGGATGAGATACAGGCTAGGTGCCCAGGGAGTGTTGTGGAGATCGACACTAAATCGGAAGGTGGTAAAATTTATTTCAACAGATTTTTCATGGCGCTTAAACCTTGCATTCAGGGATTAAAGGACGGATGTAGGCCATATGTGAGCGTAGACAGTACAGTCTTAACTAGCAAATGGAAAGGCTGCCTGGCATCTGCGATAGCATTGGATGGTCACAATTGGATGTTCCTAGTGGCATTCGGGCTGTTCGATACAGAGATAGAGGAAAACTGGGTTCGGTTTATGAGGCAGCTTAGGAGATCAATAGGACAAATGAATCCATTGGCTATATCCATAGATGCATGCAAAGGGTTGACGAATGCAGTGAAGCAGTTGTTCCCGCGAGATGAGGGTAGAGAATGCCATGCCCACCTGATGCTCAACCTGTAGAGGCACTATGCAGGCAGCGTATTTGGTTACATGTTTACTGCTGCTAGATCTTACAGAGATGGGCGCTACGAATATTTCATGAGCAAGATTTTTGCGGAAGCCCCAGATCTTCCCCATTACTTGGACTTACATCATTCACAGCTATGGAAGAGGAGTTAGTTCAACCCTAACATAAAATTTGATTACACAAACAGCAACCTAGCTGAATGCCCGAATAACTGGGTGAAGGAAATAAAAGTCCATCCTTTTCATATGTTGATGGATGGCATACGGGGTATGATCATGAAGCTGTTAAATATAAGGAGAGAGATTGGTCGAAAACTTAGAGTCCATATGCTACTACCTGTTGTACAGAAACTGCATAAGAGAAGCCAAGGGCTTGGTAATCTTAGGGTTCTCCCGTAAAATAGCAGCAACTATGAGGTGGTTGATATGTCCAAAAACGGCCACAGGGAAGTTGTGAACATCGAGTAGCGGGAATGCTCATTCTTAGAGTGGCAGCATACTGGGAAACCATGCGACCACGCATTGGTCTTCTTGGTCAAGAAAAGAACTCTACCACGTTTGGATCAATATTTGTCTGACTACTTCTCTCTAGAAAAGTTCAGAGCTGTGTACGCTAGTTCCATCGAGCCCTGTAGAGACCCATCTCAGTGGCCTCAAGTACAACTGAGTTGTGACCTATGCCAGCCAGTAACAAAAGTGGGCCGAGGTAGACCACAGGTGAAGAGGTTTAAGAATTTTCTGGAGAGGGCGGTTCCAGCTTTTAATGGTAGCAAGAAGGGCCAAAACCAATGCAAGACCTGCCGTCTTATAGGCCATAGAGTAGCGAGGTGTCCTCTTAATGTACCCAAACCTAGGTATGAGATGGTACCTATACAAAAAAATTATGTCATACTCTATGGATATTAGGTTCTTAACCATGTCCTGTTTTTTGACAGGAATCACACGGAAAGAAACATGACTATGGACTCAGTGATTTTGATGTGGGAAGAAAATCAAAACGAGTGGAGTGATGATGCTGGACAAGATTCTGATGCTGATTGGCCTGAGTTCCCTAGACCGGGAGATACTAAGTATGTGAAGGTAAGAAAGCTGGTACCCAGGAAGAGGAGGAAGGCGGGCAATGAAGAAGACAGAGGACACTGAGGCAAAGAAGTGTCACCCGGGAAGGGTAAGAAGGATGGATAAGAAGAAGCATAGTAATTTGTTGATCTCGAACGTGTCTATGTATTCGGTAAAATTCTTGAGCTATGTTCGTGTGAATTGTCAGGTGAACCAAGCATGTAGTGGTGTCTAAGACAATATGAGTTATTTCACGTTCTCGTACTTCTCCTCTCATTGACTATGTCGTCCCACTCTCGTAGCGACTTGAGATTTGGTAATGGCTGAAGACACTTGATAAAGCCGAAATTGTGAATGTGCCACTACTATCTATACAATCGCAGCACCAGAGCCGAGTGGGATTTCTTCTCCAGTTATATGGATGGTAGTGGCACATACATAATTTACATAAGTGCTTACTGGTTGCGCCAGTCGGATTAAATCCCTGTTTTTAGCATTACACTTTTTAAAAGGTTCTGAGCTGAAAAACAAGTTCTAAGATGCTACAATCCCATGAAGCAGCAATTTATTTCAGCTGCTGGAAAATGCCATGGCAACATAAACAGCAAAGGTAACAGATAATGCCCAGATAATGAGGAAATTATTTCCACTTTTTGGCCTAATATTTAACTCATCTATCTCACCAGTCTTCTGCAATTTAGCCTCCACGCCTCCTCCCTGCTCCTGCCTTCCCTTCATCTGGCGAAGATCCCGGATCTTTCGCTCCAGCACACGAATCTCCTCTTTCTTGTCCCACACATAAGCACGGAGATCTTGAACAAGCTCCTTATGAAAAACTATAAGGGGCTTTTCGATCCACACAAATTGTCACATCCCGGTACCCTCCCTTCCTGCGAACAATCGAAGAAAACAAACACAAAATTACATAACGCTTCCCGGATCGGGGTTACCAACTGCGCATAGCATACGAGGTTACCGGTCTAATACCGTAGTTGCTGAATTTTACTACAGTATTTTCGTCGGTCCAAGAAATCCATCTCGGCATCTTCTCACCGCACAAACATACTTTAGTAGTCATAGGGCGTCTTCCAATACCTAATGGGAGCACCCGCCTCATGCTCTCCTACATATCGCTGGGAGGCCAGTCTGGGTAGCTGTCACACGCCTGGTCCCATAGTTTTCCACCCACCCCGTACACCCTGTATCAGGAAAAATCTGCCTTCATGGCTCGCGGTGGCAAATCCATCCACTCCAGCGCTCGTGGTCGGGTTCGCCGCGATGGATCCACCCCTAGATCCTACTGATATGTCACAAACATATCTATAATTTTTTATGGTCTATGCTTCTTTTGTATCGACTTTCTTATGTTTTGTCTACACTTTGAGGTATTTTTATACTCTCTTCGGAACGAACCTATTAACAAGATGCCGTAGTGCCACTTGCCTGTTTTCTGCTGTTTTTGGTTTTAGAAAATCTAGTAAGGAAATATTCTCAGAATTGGACGAGACAAAAGCCAAAGTCAATATTTTACCAGAAGGAACACGGACTCCGAAGGGCAGCCGAAGTGGTGCCACAAGGCGGCCACACCTGGTGGCGGCATGGCCAGGGGGGTGCTAGCCCTAGGTGTGGGGCCCTCGGGTGCCCACCGACCTTGCCCCTTCGCCTATAAAAGCACCCGATGCAGAAACCCCAAGTACCCGATTAGATCTCCACAAAACAATCCATAGCCACCTCCATCTCTATCTCTAGATCGAGGGGATCTGAAGCTCTTCCCGGCACCCTACCGGAAGAGAGGGATCATCCCTGAGGCCTTCTTCATCACCATGCCAGCCTCCGGATTGATGCGTGAGTAGTTCAACCTTAGACTATGGATCCTTCCAGTAGCTAGATCGTTGGTTCTCCTCCTTTGTGCTATCATGTTTAGATCTTGTGAGCTCCGTTCATGATCAAGATCATCTATTTGTAATCATACATGTTGTGTTTGCGGGGATCTGACGGATATTGAGTACTATGTTCAGATTGATAATTGATTCTATCATGTATATATTATTTGTGATCTTGCATGCTCTCCATTGTTAGTACCTATCTTGGCCAAGTAGATGCTTGCAACTCCAAGCGGGAGTATTTATGCTCGATAGTAAGTTCATGCCTCCAGTAATCTGGGGAAGTGACAAAAATCTCTAAGATTGTAGATGTGCTGTTGCTACTAGGGAAAAAACAACAACCCTTTGTCCATGGGGAAGTTGTATTGGTTACTTTACACACATTGCTTAATGGAATTATTTGTTGCTTGCAACTTAATACTGGAAGGGGTTCGGATGATAACATGTAGGTGGATTATTAGTCATAGATGCAGTTGGATTATGATCTATGTATTATGTTGTAATGCCCAATCAAATCTCTTAGGAGTAAAGATGTCTAGTATATGAATTGTTATGCTTTCTAAATCTGTCAATTTCCCCGCTATAATTTGTTCACCCAACATGATATCTATCTTAAGGAGAACACCTGTAGTGAACTGTCGACCCCGTTCCATTCCTTAATCATTGATACATCATCTAATGTTTATTTGTTACTTTCTACAGGCAAATCACTATCTTCCACACTATATGTTTAATCCTTTGTTTTCAGCAAACAAGTGAGCTTGACAACCTCACTTTAAGTTGGGGCAAAGTTCTGTGGTTGTGTTGTGCAGATTCCAAGCTGCTAGCAACACCTTGGAGTTGTTTTCTTACTCCTACTGGTTCGATAACCTTGGTTTCATAACTGAGGGAAAACTTGCTGATGTGCTCATCACACCTTGCTCTTGCAGTCTCCCAACAGGCTCTATGTCAACCGAGCCACATCAAGATTTTCTTGCGTCGTTGCTGTGGAGTTAAGCACAGCTTCAATCTGTTCCTCCTCGTCGGTCACCTTTCAGGGAGAAAGAAGATTCTCGAAAGGGGAGTCTCTCACAACCAATATCTTTACTTTGTTTTTGTTTTGCTTAGTTTCTTTTTTTGTTTTGCTTGTTTATTTTTATCACAAATACAAAAAAAATTGTTTTGTTTGGTTTGATTTTTCTTATAGAAAAACACAAAAAAATTAGTTTCTACTTCAAGTTGCTTTCATGTCCGGTGTTGAGCCAATCACTATGTCACCTATGGAAATGATCTTCACTTTCAAGCAAGGAAGTGAAGAGAATTTCAAAGAAGCTTGGTCTATAATTTCTGATTCACATGAAAAGACTGATCCTAAAATGACTCTAGGCTTGTTTCTTAGCAGTTTCGACTATGGTCTTTCTCTTTGTTACCGATATGATTTGGATGATGTAGTAGGAGGAGAATTTTTCTAGTGTAATGAGCATGAAGCTTTTAATGCTATAAAAAATTGATTGCAACATATAATTTGCCTAGCAAATCTGATTCTTCCTTTATAAACAATTATGCTAGATTAAACACTCTTGAGACCAATACAGTTAGTTTAAAAGACTACTATAATATGCTTAGAGAGCATCATGACTATGATCTGATAAATTCTGAATCTTCGAAATGGCTTCCTACAGTAAAAGTTATTATAAATAATGAAAATTTTGATGCTCGTTGTGATATCATGTCTGAATTTTCTCTTATGCCTAATGATATATATGAATCTTTGAATCTTTGCAGACTTTTTGAAGGAGGAGAAGAAATACCTCTTACCAATAATACCACTATATTACCCATTGGAATAGCTGAAGGAGTGTTTACAAAGATCTTAGGGAAAGTGGTGTCTACTGATTATCTTGTTATTGAATGTGTAGGGAAAGGACAAACTACACTTGGAAGATCCCTACTGAAACTCCTTGGAGCAACAATAGATGTGGGAAAAGGCATCATGCATTTTGCTTCTCCACCAAGCAATCATATGTTCCCTAAAGATAAGAGTAAATGTAAGAAATGTAGGGGCAAGAAACTTGATGTTAATGCTTCC
The DNA here is from genome assembly GCA_023614405.1 of Avena insularis. Classification (NCBI taxonomy): domain Eukaryota; kingdom Viridiplantae; phylum Streptophyta; class Magnoliopsida; order Poales; family Poaceae; genus Avena; species Avena insularis. The sequence continues at coordinate 272,437,873 of CM042697.1, forward strand.
TCATTCGAAAATACTTGATTCTTGCTTCCTGTGCCTAACTTAAAGGCGTTAAAGAAAAGTTTATTGGGAGATAACCCAAATTTATTTTTTTATTTCAATAAGGTTTTCTTTTGTTGAGTCTTGGAAGTTATTGCCTCTGTAATAACCTCTCCTTATCCTTTTTGTGTGATATTTGTGCCAAGACTAACCTCTAATTAGAGAGAAGTAATATTTGGGGAAGTTGATGTCCCGAAATAGATTTCTGTGCTTCACTATAAAAATTCGTAAAAATCCCAATACGTCAGATTGAGCTGTAATTTTCTGAGAATATGGACTATGTTATTATCTATCTTTCGTTAGTTCAACACTTTTCGATTTGAGCAATAGAAGGTCTTCGAAAAAATCGCTTTTTACCTACTAGTCTATTTTGACAGATTTCTGCTATTATTTGCATTTGCCTCTTATCGGTTTCTTTTTGAGTTCTCTTTGATCACTTGAGATTTTTAAAGGAATTGCTATAATAGCTTGTGTTTTAATGAAATTTTTACTTGTGTTGAAACTAAACCTAAAAGGTTTATTATCTTTAATACACTAATGTTTCTAATGAAGATTGTGTGAGGTTTTGTATGCAGGAAAATTTTCAAGTGTAGGGGAAGAGTGATGTGATGAGATGAAGAATGGACAAAAGCTCAAGATTGGGCATGCCACCCATGTCACCCCAAGAAATATTCAAGAGGTACAAGCGTTAAAGCTTGGGGATGCCCAAGGCATCCCCTTCTTCATCAATAAAAATCTCAGGTCTCTTTCTAGAGACTTCATTTTTATTGCATCATGCACTTTTGTGTTGTTCTTGGAGCGTCTTTGTTTTTATTTTTAGTTTTATTTTGTTTTGTTTGGATGAATAAATTAGTTGGACCCCCGCATACATATTTTGTTTCAAATAAGTCGATTGGTGTTGGAAAAGAGTAGAAAGCTTCATGCTTAAGTGGTACAAAAGGGAGCTTGTTTTGACTGTGGCTTAGACTTCATCATATCATGGTAGAGGTTGATTTGACCTTATGATTATTGATTATTGTTGTAGCATGACTTGTTTCAAACAATTGATATTACTTAATGTGCCTTGAAATAATCATGCATTGTTTTAGTATACAAAAGCATAATATGTGGTGTTCTCCTTTGATGCTTTATTTGGGTTGACTTGGCACATGCTTACACCATGTTAAGACTATGAACCGGTCACATTAGAATATATGATCATTAAGTTTTTGACTTGTGATATCACTTTATGCTTTAGTTAATAATGTTTTGTCGCTCTGCATGATTATGGCCATTATTGCTCTCTTAGTTGGTCGCTCCCAGTCTCTTGCTAGCCTCCACTTGTACTGAGTATGATCTCTACTCGTGCATCCAACTCCCAAGAAACCAAGTTATTCCAAAGAGTCCACTATAAATTCCTATGCATGGTGTGTTACATCATTCCAAGTATATTCATGTTTTTATCTATCTTCCAAATTAAACTTGTTATGTGAAAATTAGTGATTAAAGCTCTCACAAACTTGATGGCACACTTTATTTCTTGCACCTAATAAACTTGAACCATTGTGTCATCTATGCTGTTTATATTCTTGCACTTTTAAGTTTTGAATTAGTAGAACCATGCTATCATGGGGAAAGCTTTCAACACTTGTAAATATTATCCAGTTGATATCATGGTCTTTTGTTTATGGATGCCGGCGGTGTGAAATAAAAGGGGAACTTATAAGTTCATGGAGTATTATATATGTGTTAGTGAAATGCCTGGGTGGCTAGCCTAATCCATGCCTAATCATGGTGGAAACTTGTAGCATCACCATAGTGAGCAATCTATGAAGTATCTTCAGAAAAAAATTATTGAAAAAAAGAGAAGAGAAAAAAGAGAAAAAGAAAAAAAGCACCATACTCATGATAAATAAGAAGATTGCTGAGATGCTCATTGTATGTTGCCTTGTTATTTTCATATGGGATAGCTCCTGTGTCATGGGGCAAGGCGTACCCCATTGGCAGTTCTCTATGATACACATATAGTTACAATGATAAGAACTTGCTTGTGACTAAAGTTGAGCAGCATTAGGAACATCCCTCGTACTCAAGGGACATGAGATTGCCAACTTATGATTTGTCAAGCATATAGTTCATATTTGTTTAACTTTAACCTTAATCACTTCAAGATGCTTATGATAGGGGAAATGAGAGCTGAAAGCTAATAAGTACCATAATTTTTGGAAGCTCTTTATGAAACTTGAAATCCCTGCTTCCATTTGTGAAGGGCCTTTCTCTTTATTTTATGTTGAGTATACACCTTCAATCTTTATGCACAAATTAAGATAGCATAGTTGTCATTCTTAGTTAAATGTGCATTGTCCCAAAACTTATTGGTTGATTCATAGTGTTCATATTGCCTGTTCTTAAATTATTTGTATCTAGTCACCCTTATGAACTTTGAAGGTGTCTTATGCATTTATGTTTTGCTATACCATGAAGGACAAGCTGAATACCACTCTTGTTATGTTTTCTATATGTGAAACAAACGAACGTCTTTCATTGCATTGTTATTCATGATTTTTTGTTTGTACCTTTTCATGTTACAACATAGTTGCTATGTCTTATTGTTAGAACTACATCTTTCATGCTTATGTTTAGAGTACTTTAATCCCATCTATCAATGTTTTACAATAGTTTGATCAAGACATTGAGGGTGCACGTCACCTCAAAAATTATTCTTTTTATAACTTACCTACTCGAGGACGAGCAGGAGTTAATCTTGGGGATGCTTGATACGTCGTAAACATATCTAAAATTTTTGATGCTCCATGCTTGTTTTGTATCGACTTTCTTATGTTTTGTCTACACTTTGAGGTATTTTTATACACTTTCCGGAACTAACCTATTAACAAGATGTCATAGTGGGAGTTGCCTGTTTTCTGCTATTTTTGGTTTCAGAAAAGCTAGTAAGGAAATATTCTCGGAATTGGACGGGACAAAAGCCAAAGTCAATATTTTACCAGAAGGAACACAGAGTTCGAAGGGCAGCCGAAGTGGGGCCAAGAGGCGGCCACACCTGGTGGCAGCACGGATAGGGGGCACGCCAGCCCTAGGTGTGGGCCCCTCCAGCACCCACCGACCTTTCCCCTTCTCCTATAAAAGCACTCGTTGTAGAAACCATAAGTGCCATCTCGATCCCTAGATCGGCGGGGATTCGAAGCTCTTCCCGGCACCCTGCCGGAGGGGAGAGATCATCCCGGAGGCCTTCTTCATCACCATGCCAGCGTCCGGAGTGGTCCGTGAGTAGTTCACCCTTGGACTATGGATCCATACAGTAGCTACATGGTTGGTTCTCCTCCTTTGTGCTATCATGTTTAGATCTTGTGAACTCCGTTCATGATCAAGATCATCTATTTGTAATGATACATGTTTTGTTTGCGGGGATCCGATGGATATTGAGTACTATGTTCAGATTGATTATTGATTCTATCATGTCTATGTTATTTGTGATCTTGCATGCTCTCCGTTTTTAGTAGCTATCTTGACCAAGTAGATGCTTGCAACTCCAAGAGGGAATATTTATTCTCGATAGTAGGTTCATGCCTCTAGTAATCTGGGGAAGTGAAAGAAATCTCTAAGGTTGTAGATGTGTTGTTGCTACTAGGGAGAAAACAACAATCCCTTGTCCATGGGGCAACTGTATTGTTTACTTTACACACATTGCTTAATGCAATTATCTGTTAATTGCAACTTAATACTGGAAGGGGTCCGGTTGATAACCTGAAGGAGGATTATTAGTCATAGATGCAGTTGGATTACGATCTATGTATTATGTTGTAATGCCCAATCAAATCTCGTAGGAGTCAAGATGTCTAGTATATGCATTGTTATGCTTTCTCAATCTGTCAACTGCCCCGCTGTAATTTGTTAACCCAACATGCTATCTATCTTAAGGAGAATACCTCTAGTCAACTACGGACCCTGGTCCATTCCTTTATCATTGATACATCATCTATTGTTTACTGTTTACTTTCTACAAGCAAATCACTATCTTCCACACTGTATGTTTAATCCTCTGTTTTCAGCAAACCGGTGAGCTTGACAACCTCAGTGTAAGTTGGGGCAAAGTTCTGTGGTTGTGTTGTGCAGATTCCAAGTTACTAGCAATAGCTCGGAGTTGTTTCCTTACTCCTACTAGTTCGATAACCTTAGTTTCATAACTGAGGGAAAACTTGCTTCTGTGCTCATCACACCTTGCTCTTGGGGTCTCCCAACAGGCTCTACGTCGATCGAGCCACATCACCTACCGTCACAGTATAAAATGTCCATGGTTTCTTGAGCCGAACGGCTGCGCTGGGTATCCGAGGAGGAGCAGACGCACTACTGCAGCGTCGAGCTTGAGCAGGAGCCACCAGGCGCAAAGGGGCTCGATCGTTGCCACCCTCGTACCCTTCATCATAGTTATTCCAACAAGGATGAGGACAACAATGAAGCAATGCAGAACGCCATTGAAGCCTCCTTTGCGAAGGGCAAGCCACGGGCGGGAGTGGATGTCGCTGGGAAGGGTGTGGAGGGGTCACCAATCAAGGTGGACTCCGACTATAGTGGCGTGATCTGGGTCTAGATGTTGTTTAGGTTGGATACAATTTTGGTTCTGATTAATGCGAGTACAATTATTGTAATCGGTTTGGCGAGCTGCAATGGGAATTATGGATAGCTATGTTCTGTGCAATAACAGGTGCTCGTGCTTGTGCCATTTGCATGCGGAAGAATCCACGTAGATTCCGCTTAAACAAACCAGCAAAGTAATCTTACCACCATCAGACAAAATGAAGAAAGAAAGGCATAAGATAGACGAACAGACGCCCAATTTGTTCCGAGCAGACCCTACTAGTTCAGACTTCAGACCACTTGGTCAAGAAATACTACTACATTTTGTTCTGAGCATTCCCACACACAACTGAAAATCCATGGACATGCTTCATCTTGGGCTCCTACTAGTTCAGACTTCAGACCACTTGATCGACAAATACTATTACAATTAACAGTAGGGAGCTTAATCTGAACAAACCTAGTTTTCACACACATACATTATCTTCCTAACGTTAGCCCGGTGCCCTTCATTGTGCCACTCCAGGTTTTGAATCGCCAGCGCCATCTTTTTGGCAGCCTCCTTGCACTTGGTCAGTTCTTTCTCTGCCTTGATCCTCAGCAACCTTTGCAAATTGTGACATCGTAGACTTTCTTCTCGTGTAGTTCAATCCTTGATGCGGTCAGGTTTTTCTATGTTTTAGACTTCTGGGCCATCGCCATGTCCCTCTGATTCCCGAATTTGTTAACCTTGGCTTCCAACCTACGGATTTCATGGAGAAGGATTGGTGCATCATCTAGGGCCATTAACTTCATCTCAGCACTCTCAAGAAGTGAGCTGGCTAAGGCTTCTTTCATCTCAGCATTCTTCTCCCATAGTTTTTCTACCAATTTCTACATAGACAGTGGCCACTCTGGATCTACCCATTTGACAATGCTGCAAATTTTGGTTGGCCACGCTTCACCCTGCCCACACCCTAAAAATCTCCTGCATATGTTGCGCCCCTCGAATGCTACAAATTTGGCGGCCACAAGCTCATGTTTTTTTACAAAGGGGAGGACTCTCTCCCTCTGTTAAACCATGATAATTGGAGTCATACAAATTCGTGACGGCTTAGCACACTAGACATACATGAGTAATCAGAGTAGATCTAGCTAAAAATAAATAAATCCCCATAAAATGCAAGGTATGAGACGACTCATGTCGCTTTCACCATCTCTATGATCTTCACGCATTTCCTGGATGTCTCCCCGCGAAGCCATGACGACAAGGAGGTGGAGGAGCGCGGTGGCAACGAGAGAGGTCGTTGGTGGGGTGGCGTGCCGCCTGCTAGCGGCTAAGGGATTATAGTGGAGTGGAGTGAGGACAGTGGCTTCAAGGGGAAGGAAGAGAATTAAAGAACCCCAACCCTACCAACAAAATCCAACGACTGTTATAATACGAACACATCTAACGTCTTCTGTATGCGGCACACGGAAAGCGTGACACTGGCAGGTGGAGCACGCATGGTTATTAAGGAATACTCCCTTCGTCCAAAAATAAGTGTACTTCTAGCTTTTTCTTAAGTCAAACTTTATCAAAATTGACCAAATTTATAAATAAATATAACAACATATATTACACCAAGGACTATTACAGAACTGCAACTAACATACATTCATCCGACAAGTATGCTCTGCATACCATACTAGTATTGATTACGACTTACATTTAAGCACAACATAAGTTCAACAACTCCCTGTCGGTCTTCTTGATGCAAATGTAGAAATTGATCTGCCTGGCCGGTAAAGCATCGACAAGGTACTTGGAAGGCACACAAAGGACCGACCTTAGGAACGTAAACTCCACTTCGCCCAGCGTCGGGTAGCTCGGCTACACGGCTCTCACATGCACTACATTGGAAGACGGCGATTGGGCGTGCGACCACATACTCACAGTGTACATCGGCCATGTGCACGAGACTGACTTAACGCATACCGCAAACACTAAGGTCGGCCCAGGGACGGTTCCTGGAATGCCATCGGTGATGGTGGGCCCAACGATATTTCTCGGAATGCCAGCGGTGATGGTCAAGATAAAAACAGAGCCGTCCCCCCTACAAACAAGCACTCGATCCACGTTCTATGAAGTGAGGGGGAGTTCTAGGGTTGAAATCCATGTTAACTCCTACTCGATAGCCATCTGAGGGGTACGTCATTTGCCAAAAGTCCATGTTTTCTTGTTTATGATTTTATGTTGGTGACACGAAAGGGCTACTCGAGCTGGTTTCATATTTTTTGATTTTTGATGAATTTCCTATTGCCGGGGTTCGGGGGTGGGAAAAATCGGCAAACCCGCTGGCGCACGCAGGCACGCGAGGTCCATTTCAGCCTTAAGCCTAGGAACGTGCCCAGCCTAGGGACCCCATGAGGCACCCCAAAAAAAGTTTCCCCAAAAATTGAGGGCCATTTCTAGGGTACATACAATTAGAAACCGCAATTACCGGGGCGTAACTCATGAAAAATATAGTATATGCTTGCACCAACAAATAAGTACCAACCTCCCGGGGATGGCGGTCCGCCACGACGTAGCATGCATGTAAATTGCCTCGGGTCCTAGAGCGCACTCAATTCTCGCACCACCTTTGCAAAATCGCCGGTTTTTCGGAGGCGGTAAATGGGAACTCTAGATTTCTTCATGGAACCCTGGAATCACTAGTTGGCGAAGTTTCTTAGAATGACGAGAGGGAGGTAGGTGCTGGGTTTGGGCTCAATCCGCGAGGTGGATCCACATTCTAGGCAGTGACGATGAGGTCTAGGGTTGAAAGCCATGTTAACTCCTACTCAATAGCCATCCGGGGGTGCGCCGTGTGCCAAAAGTCCCGGTTTGTCTTGTTTATGATTTTATGTTGGTAGTGGGTGACACACAAGGGCTACTCGAGGTGGTTTCATAATTTTTTGATTTTTGATGAATTTCCTATTGCCGGGGTTCGGGGGTGGGCAAAATCGGCAAACCTGTCAGTGCGCTCAGGCACGCGAGGTCCATTTCAACCTAGAACCTAGGAAAGTTCCTAGCTTAGGTACCCCATGGGTCACCCCAAAACATTCTTTCCCAAAAATTGAGGGCCATTTCTAGGGTACCTACAGTTAGAAACCGTAATTACCGAGACGTAACTCAGAAAAAATACAGTATATGCTTGCACCACGAAGTAGCATGCATGTAAAATTCCTCGGGGCTAGGGCGCGCTCAATTCTCGCACTTCCTTTGCAAAATCGCCGGTTTTTCAGAGTCGGTAAATGGAAACTCTAGATTTCTTCATGGAACCCTAGAATATCTAGTTGGAGAACTTGCTTAGAATGCCGAGTGGGAGAAAGGTTCCGGGTTTGGGCTCAATCCGTGAAGTGGATCCATGTTCTGGGCATTGAGGGGGAGGTCTAGGGTTGAAATCCATGTTAACTCCTACTCGATAGCCATCTGGGGGTGCGCTGTGTTCCAAAAGTCCTGGTTTCTCTTGTTTATGATTTATGTTGGTAGTGGGTGTCACACAAGGGTACTCGAGCTAGTTTCATATTTTTTGATTTTTGATGAATTTCCTATTGCCGAGGTTCGGGGGTGGGCAAAATCGGCAAACCCGCCGACGCGCGCAGGCACGCGAGGTCCATTGCAACCTTGAACCTAGGCACGTGCCCAGCCTAGGTACCCCATGAGGCACCCCAAAACATTTTATCTCGAAAATTGAGGGCCATTTCTAGGGTACCTACAGTCAGAAACCGCAATTACCGGGGAGTAACTCAGGAAAAATACAGTATATGCTTGCACCACGAGATAAGTACCAACCTCCCGGGGATGGCGGTCCACCACTATGAATCATGCGTGTAAATTTCTTCGGGGCCTAGGGTGTGCTCATTTCTCGCACCTCCTTTTCAAAATCGTCGTTTTTTAGAGTCGGTAAATGGAAACTCTGGATTTTGTTCATGGAACCCTGGAATCTCTAGTTGGATCACTTGCTTAGAATGTCGAGAGGGAGCTAGGTGCCGGGTTTGGGCTCAATCCGCGCAGTGGATCCATGTTATGGGCAGTGAGGGGGAGGTCTAGGGTTGAAAGCCATGTTTACTCCTACTCGATAGCCATCCCGGGGGTGCGCCGTGTGCCAAAAGTCTCGATGTTTCTTGTTTATAATTTTATGTTGGTAGTGGGTGACACACAAGGGTTACTCGCGATGGTTTCAATTTTTTTTGATTTTTGATGAATTTCCTATTGCCGGGGTTCGGGGGTGGGCAAAATCGGCAAACCCGCCGGCGCGTGCAGGAACTCGAGGTCCATTGCAACATTGAACATAGGCACTTTCCCAGCCTAGGTACCCCATGGGGCACCCCAAAACATTTTTTCCCGAAAATTGAGGGCCATTTCTAGGGTACCTGTGTTGGAGATATGCCCTAGAAGCAGTAATAAAAGTAGTTATTATTATATCTTTGTGTTTATGATAAATGTTTATATACGTGCTATAATTGTATTAACCGGAAACATTAATACTTGTGTGATTTGTAAATTAATTAGAGTACCTAGTAAAGCCTCTTTATGATACTAGCTTGTTGGTTAATAAATGATTGTGGTTTCCAGATGATGAACATTGACATGTTGTTAACAACAAGATCATATCGTTAGGAGAATGGTATGATGGACATACTCCTATAGATAAGCGTAGCATAAATATCAAGTCATTTTATTAGTTCATTTGCGATAAGATTGCTGATACATAGTAACCTAATTCCTTCGACCATGAGATCATGCTAATCACCATCACCGTATGGATACTTTGATGACATCAAACACCACACCGTAACTGGGTATCTATAAAGGTGGCATTGAATGTTCGGAAAGTATGTGTTGAGGCACATGGATCAAGAGTGGGATTTATCCATCCATATCACGAATAGATATACTCTGGCCCACTCGATGGAATGTCATCCAATTATCTTGCAAGCATGTGACTATGTCAAAAGGGATCACATATCACAGGAACGAGTAAATAGTACTTATTGGTAACGAGGTTGAACTAGGTATGCAGAGATACCGACGATCAAACCTTGGATAAGTGAAATATTGTGAGACAAAGGGAAATTGGTTTTGTATGTAAATGGTTCATTCGATCGCAAAGTAATCGTAGAAATATGTGGGAGCCATATGAATTTCCAGATACCTCTATTGGTTATTGATCAGAGAAGAGTCTCGGTCATGTATGCATAATTCACAAACTTTAGGGAGACACACTTAACAATTCGATATTGTTTAGTAGATATGGAATATAAGTAGGAAAAACGAATGTTGTTAGTAGTATTGGATGGGATCCGGTATATCACGAGGAGATCCGGAATGGTCTGGAGAATAAGAATCATATAAGGAATGTCCAATTCTGGAGTTCGGGAATGATTCCGGTGTTTTCACCAGAATGATCTAAAAGGGTCTAGAAGGTTCACCGGACCGGAAGGGGAAGGGTACATGAATGTTTCATGACTAATTATAATGATTGCATCATGTCCTAGGTCACTTGGCTGGGCATTTGAAAGAAAGAAATTAAACTCCAAAATTGAATGTCAAAAGGAAAGTTTGAAAAGTCAAACCGGGACAATGTTTCCTGGTGGAGGAAGGAGAAAATCCTTATCTCCCTCCACCACGCTCCTAGAAGGAGTGGGAGTTGGGTTAGGATTCAAACTTCCCTCTCCCTAGCTTCCCCTCCCTTATAAATAGAGGGGAGTGGGTGCCCCCCAAAGACCACCACAAGCCCAACCCAACCTAGCTGCCCCGCCTACCGCCTATGCATCGCCATCGGCTCCACCTCCTCCTCTACGGCTCCTAAACCCTAGACACCGGGAACCCTACTACTCCACCATAACCCACTCCGGCTTAAGGCTAAGCCCTGCTGGATTTCCCCTCTAACTCTGACACCATGCCATCGTGCTGCTGGAATCGCGAGGAGATAACTACAACTTTCGCTGCCTGCTAGAACAAGGGAGAGGAAGGTCTTCACCGAGTACCAAACGTGTGACCGACTGTGAGAGAGCGGCAGGGACACATCGCCGGAAGGATCGTCTACACGATCTTGAGATCGGCAATTGTACGACTACATCACCCACAAGAATCTGCTCTCGTTAATCACATTGGAATCTTCGAGGGTGAGTAATCTAACCGACTCGTTGCTACAATCCAGTTGATAGATGTTGGATTGTGTGTGTTCATGCAGTAGAATTTTTTTGTTTTCCATGCTATGAACCCCTACAGTGGTATCCGAGTTGTGTGTATATGTAGATATGTTTCATGAGTAGAACACAATGGTCATTGTGGGAGGTGGTTCTTTTATTATCAATTGCCTTTTGTGTACTTTGCATCTTGCGGTATGGTGGGATGAAGCTCCCGGCCTAACCTTACATGATGTTCATGATACTTTCTCCATGCTCAACATGCAACTTGTATTACATAAGTGGCTTTGCGGGTGTCTATCTCTCCCATCATAGTAAAGATTCAATTTACAACGAGCACTTGATAGTTCAAGCATCAACTTTGTGGTTCTTGTTCGTAAGTTAGAATAGTACTTATTGAAAGCCCCAAACCACGTAAAATATGGAAAGAAAATTAGAGGCGTCTAACTTTGTTTTGCAGGGTGTGCTGTGATGTGATATGCCCATGACTATGATTATATATGATGTATGCAATGTTCCTTATTGTAAGTCACCAACCTGTAGGAGACTTATGGTTGTTTTTTAATTTCGTTAAGACATGCGTGTCTATTATTCAAAGTAGTTGTAATATTTGATGCTGGTGGACGACAACCATGGAGCGGTGCCATTTACCTTGACGCCACGCCGGTGATGATGGAGATCATGTTCATGCTTGAAGATGGAGATCCGAAGCACAAGAAGAAATGCCATATCATATCCCATGTTAATCCTTTTATGCATCTTGTATTGCTTATATTGCGACGGTAGCATTATAAGATGATCCCTCTCACAAAATATCAAGTTATTAAGTGTTCATCCTTAGTAGGCACTGTTTCCAAGACTCGTTGTTTAGAAGCACCACGTGATGATCGGGTGTGTTAGATTCTGCAAGTGTATACAACGGGAGCAAGCCAAATTTGCTCATGCGGAAACTAAGGTTTGATCTTGATGAGCCTAGCATGTACAGACATGGTCTCGGAACACAGATCATAGAAAGGTAAAGCATGAGTCATATAGTAGATATGATGAACATGTTGATTGTTCCCCTTTGAATCTACATCATCTCTCGTGATGATCGGTTTCGATGTAGTGGATTTGGTTCGTGTGATGACTAAAACAATGTGAGGGATGTTGTTTTGAGTGGGAGTTCACCTAGATTAATTTAACTATTAATTAGAACTCAATTTGTCATAAACTTAGTCTAAACTATTGCAAATATGTTTTAGATCATGGCGGCCCCTACCATCAATTAGAATGCATTCCTAGAGAAAGAAAAATTGAAAAACAATGGAAGCAACTTTGTAGATTGGTTCCGCAATTTGAGGATTGTTCTCAATGCTGGTCAGTTGAACTATGTGCTGGATGCACCGCTAGGTGACCCACCTGCAGAAGATGCTACCGATGATGAGAAAAATGTTTTCCGTACTCGGAAGAATCAGTACTCCACGGTTTGGAATCAGATCTTCAAAAGAGGATTGAGAAATTTGACCCACATGATATTGTCCGTGAACTCAAAATGATATTTTAGGCTCACGCCGCAGTTGAGAGTTATGAAGCTTCTGAAAAGTTCTTTAACCGCAAGATGGAGGAGGGCAGCTCCGTCAGTGAGCATGTGCTTAAGATGTTTGGGCACGCTAATAAGCTCCAGAGCTTGGGCATAATAATTCCTAATTCATTGGGGATTCATCGTGTCCTCCAATCACTACCACCAAGTTACAAGAACTTTGTGATGAACTACAACATGCTCCGCATGGATAAGACATTGCCAGAACTCTTCTCTATGTTGAAGTCTGCAGAAGTGGAGATCAAGAAAGAGAACCAAGTGTTGATGGTCAATAATACCACCAATTTCAAGAAGCAAGGCAAGCCTAAGAAAAAGGGAAACTTCAATAAGGGCAGTAAGAAAGCTACCGCGCCGGCGAAGAAGACCAAGGCTGGGCCTAAGCCTGATACAGAGTGCTTTTACTGCAAGGCAGAAGGTCACTGGAAGCGGAATTGCCCTAAGTACTTGGTGTTTCTGAAGAACGACAACATCAAGAAGAAAGGTATGTCCGATATACATGTTATTGATGTGTATCTTACGAGTAGTCATAGTAGTGCCTGGGTATTTGATACTGGTTCAGTTGCACATATTTGTAACTCGAAACAGGTGCTGCAGAATAGATGGAAACTAGCGAAGAACAAGGTGATGATGCGCGTTGGAAATGGATCAGAGGGTGATGTGATCGCGTTCGGCACGCTACCTCTTCATCTACCATCGGGATTAGTTTTATACTTAAATAATTATTATTTGGTGCCTGTATTGAGCATGAACATTATATATGTATCATGTTTATTGCGAGATGGTTACTTGTTTTAGTCTGAGAATAATAGTTGTTCGATTTATATGAGTAATATGTTTTATGCACATGCACCTTTCATAGATGGTCTATTCTTGTTGAATCTCGGTTGTAGTAATACACATGTTAATAATATTGACGCTAAATGTTTGAAATTAAACGATAACTCAACATATATGTGGCACTGTCGTATTGGTCATATTGGAGTGAAGCGTATGAAGAAACTCCATTCTAATGGACTTCTTGAATCACTTGATTTCGAATCACTTGAAAGATGCGAAGCATGTTTGATGGGTAAAATGACTAAGACTCCATTTTCTGGTATGATGGAGCGAGATACAGACTTATTGGAAATCATACATACCGATGTGTGTGGCCCGTTGAGTGTAGCATCGCTCGGTGGTTATCGTTATGTTCTTAATTTTACAGATGACTTGAGTAGGTATGGGTATATTGAAGGGAATATCCCCTGAGAGGCAATAATAAAGTGTTTATTATGTGTATTCCAAGTATAAGATAGATGTTTATTTTGCATGCTATAATTGTATTAATACAGAAATATTAATACATGTGTGTTTAATAAACAAATAGAAAGTTCCTAGTTATGCCTCTCTCATAAACTAGCTTGTTGATTAATAAGATGATCAAGGTTTCCTGATCATAGACATTGGATGTTGTTAATAATGGGATCACAACATTAGTGTAATGGTGTGATGAACATTCATCCGAAGTATAGCATTACGATCAAAGTCATTGATTTTACATTGCTATAAAAACTTACGAAGTGATCCTAATCCTTAGACCATGAGATCATGTCAATCACTAACACCGGAAGAGTTTCTTGATAACATAAAATGTCACACCATAACAGGGTGATTATAAAGATGGGTCCAGGACTAATAAAGTGTTATGTTGAGGCCCATGGATAGAGAGTGGAATTTGTTCACCCAGATGACGGATAGATATACTCTGGTCCCTCTCGGTGATATCACATTGGTTAGCTTGCAAGCAAGTGATTTGATCACTAGAATGTTATATCACGGGAACAAGAAAAGAGTGCATGTCAGTAACGAGATCAAACTAGGTATGGAGATAACGATGATCGAATCTCGGACATGTAATATATCACGAAACGAAGGGATTAAGATACTAGCGTAAAAGGTTCTGACGATCACAAGAAAGTCATCGTTGAATGTGTGGGTGTTAGTATGGGTCTCCAGATCCCGCTTCTGATTATTGCTCCGAGAGGGGTCTCGATCAGGTCCGCATTATTCACGAACCGTAGGGTGACACACTTAAGAGACACCGACATCCAATTGGAGCAAAAGTTTCATGCCGGAAAGAATAACAAGCGCAAGAATTTGTTTCACTAGATACCGAAACAGGTTATCGGGTCAAATTGCATAAGGTGGTTATGCATGTGAAATAGAATTCTAGCAAGGGGTTATATGTGAATGTTTTTCATTAAAGTAATTGACAAAATTCTGAATAAATAAAAAGAGTTTTATTTAATGATATTTTGCATTAAATTTGGTGGAAATTTAATGGGAATTTGAGTGGGTTTTTTAGTGGAGAAAATTGAAGGGCCATTTTGTGTGGAGTGTCCACCCACATGAATGAGGGAGAGGTGGGGGCACCCTCCATGGCCGGCGGCCATGCCCCCTTGGGATGCCCCCCTCCCCTATATAAGGAGCCCCTCCTCTCACTTCTCACTCACACCTCTTCGTGAAGGATCTCTCCCCCCCTCTAGAATTTATTCCCCATGGTCTCGGACTAGCGAGATACATGTTCCCGGTGGCTATTCGGCAAGAAAGAGTTATGCTTCCGCTGCATCATTGGAGCGAGGAGGCAGAGGTTGCTCGGTGCCTCGGACGTGTGTGCGAGCACGGATGCGCCGCTGATTTGCGGCGCTAGGACTTCCTCTCGATCTTGAGATCGGCAAGAGATCTTCTACATCAACCACGAGTCGAACTCGTTAAGCTTTGTCGGTCTCCAAGGTTATGTTCTCTACGGATATACATCCACCCGTTGTTTGTATCTAGTAGATAGATCTTGGTACATAGTTCCCATCGTAGGAAAAATTTTGTTTTCTATGCTGCGAACCCTACATATATCTATTTAATGGAAAATAAGTCTGAAACTTTCGAGAAGTTGAAGGAATTTCAAAGTGAAGTAGAGAATCAATGTAATAAGAAGATTAAACTTCTACAATCTAATCGTGGAGGTGAATATCTAAGTTACGAGTTTGGCGAGCATTTGAAGAAATGCGGAATACTTTCACAATTGACACCGCCCGGAACACCACAACGTAATGGTGTGTCCGAACGTCGTAATCGAACTCTCTTAGATATGGTTCGTTCTATGATGTCACATACAGATTTACCTTTTTCATTTTGGGGTTATGCATTATAAATAGCCGCATTCACTTTAAATAGGGCACCATCTAAATCTGTTGAAATGACACCATATGAATTATGGTTTGGGAAGAAACCTAAATTGTCGTTCCTTAAAGTTTGGAGATGCTAAGCTTATGTAAAGATGTTACAGCCCGAAAAGCTTGAACCCGAAGGGGAAAAATGCGTCTTCATAGGATACCCGAAGGAAACTATTGGGCATACCTTATCTCATAGATATGAGGGAAAAAATCTTTGTTGCCAAGAATGGATCCGTTCTAGAGAAGGAGCTTCTCTCGAAAGAAGTGACTGGAAGGAAAGTAGAACTCGACGAGGTTGTCGAACCTTCTCTCAGATTTGAGAGTAGCGCATCACCGGAAGAAGTTCCTGTGGCACTTACACCAATAGGAGAGGAAGCTAATGATAAAGATCATGAAACTTCGGTCAAAGTTACTACGGAACTTTGCAGGTCAATGAGGACTCGTACCACTCCTGATTGGTATGATCCCGTTATGACTATCATGTTGGTGGACAACAGCGACGACCCTGCGACACATGAGGAATCGATGATGGGCCTAGATTCCAGTAAATGGCAAGAAGCCATGAAATCCGAGATTGGATCCATGTACGAAAACCAATTATGGACTTTGGTGGACTTACTGGATGGCCGGAAGGCTGTCGAGAACAAATGGATTTTCAAGAAGAAAACAGATGCTGATGGTAATGTGACCATCTATTAAGCTCAACTTGTCGCAAAAGGGTTTCGAAAAATTCAAGGAGTTGACTATGATGAGACTTTCTCACCGGTAGTGAATCTAAAGTATGTGAGGATTTTGTTAGCAATCGCTGCATATTATGATTATGAGATATGATAGATGGATGTCAAAACGACGTTCCTCAATGGAGACATTGATGAAGAGTTGTATATGGTACAAACCAAAGGTTTTGTCGATCCTAAAGATGCTAACAAGGTATGCAAACTTCAACTATCCATTTATGAATTGAAGTGAGCATCACGAAGTTGGAATTAACATTTTGATAAGGTTATAAAAAGTTTTGGTTTTATACAAAATTATGGAGAAGCTTATATTAGAAGAAAGTGAGTGGGATCTCTGTAGCATTCCTAGTACTATATGTGGACGACATATTGTTGATTGGGAATGATATAGACCTTCTACATTGTGTCAAGGATTATTTGAATAATAGTTTTTCAATGAAGGATCTTGGCGAATCTGCTTACATATTAGGCATAAAGATTTATAGAGATAGATCGAGACGCCTAATATCATTGTCATAGAGTACATATTTGGACAAAGTTCTAAAAAGGTTTGGAATGGAAGATAGCAAGAAAGGGTTCTTGACCATGTTGCCCAATACGACCTTGATTAAAACTCAAAGTCATGCTACGGCAGAAGATAGAGAGAGAATGAGTAAGACTCCCTATGCCTCAGCCATATGATCTATCATGTATGGCATGCTATGTACTAGATCCAACATTGCATATGTTGTTAGTTTAACTAGCAGATATCAATGTGATGCAGGGGTGGATCATTAGATAGCGGTCAAAAATATCCTTAAGTACTTAGGAAGAACTAAGGATATGGTTCTTTCTTATGGAGGTGATGAACAACTCGTTGTTAATGGTTACACCGATGCTAGTTGGAACACCGATCCGGATGATTCTAAATCTCAATCTGGATAAGTATTTACTTTGAATGGTGCAGCAGTGAGCTGGAGGAGTGCAAAGCAAAGCGTTGTGGCGAGATCTTCTATAGAATCAGAATACATAGTTGCTTCGAAGGCTTCACAAGAGGCGATATGGATGAAGGAGTTCATTACAGAGCTCGGTGTGGTTCCCAGTGCGCTGGACCTAATGTCTATCTACTGTGATAACATGGGTGCCATCGCCAATGCGCAAGAACCAAGGTCACACAAGAAGCTGAAGCATATCAAGCTGCATTTTCACGCTATTCGAGAGCATGTCCAAGATGGTGACATAAAGATTTGCAAAGTACACACAGATCTGAATGTGGCGGATCCATTGACTAAACCTCTCCCGAGGGCAAAACAGGACCAGCACCAAACCGCCATGGGTGTTCAGTATACTACCATGTAATCTAGATTAGTTGACTCTAGTGCGAGTGGGAGACTATTGGAGATATGCCCTAGAGACAATAATAAAAGTAGTTATTGTTATATCTTTGTGTTTATGATAAATGTTTACATTCATGATAGGATTATATTAACAGGAAACATTAATACTTGTGTGATTTGTAAACTAATTAGAGTCCCTAGTAAAGCCTGTTTATGATACTAGCTTGTTGGTTAATAGATGATCGTGGTTTCCAGATCATGAACATTGAGATGTTGTTAACAAAAATATCATATCATTAGGAGAATGGTATGATGGACATACTCCTATTGATAAGCGTAGCATAAAGATCAAGTCATTTTATTAGTTTGTTTTCTATAAGCTTTCTGATACATAGTAACCTAATTCCTTCTACCATGAGATCATGCTAATCACCATCACCAGATGGATACTTTGATGAGATAAAACACCACACCATAACTGGGTGGCTAAAAGTATGTGTTGAGGCACATGGATCAACAGTGGGATTTATCCATCCATATGAAGAATAGATATACTCTGGTACCTCTTGGTGGAATATCATCCAATTAGCTTGCAAGCATGTGACTGGCTCACAAGGGATCAAATATCATAACAACGGGTAAAGAGTACTCATCGGTAAAAAGCTTGGACTAGGTATGCAGAGATACCGACGATCAAACCTCGGATGATAAAATATCGTGAGATAAAGGGAAATTAGTTTCGTATGTAAATGGTTCATTCGATCGCAAAGTAATCGTAGAAATATGTGGGAGCCATATGAATTTCCATATTCCTCTATTGGTTATTGATTGGAGAAGATTCTCGATCATGTCTGCATAATTCACAAACCGTAGGGAGACACACTTAAGGATTCGATGTTGTTTAGTAGATATGGAATGTAAGTAGGAAAACGGAATATTGTTTAGAGTCTTGGATGGGATCCGGGATATCACGAGGATATTCGGAATGGTCCGGAGAATAAGATTCATATAAGGAAAGTCCAATTCCGGAGTTCGGGAATGATTCCGGTGTTTTCACCGGAATGATCTAGAAGGGTATAGAAAGTTCATCGGCCCGAAAAGGGAAGGGTAGATGAATATGTCATGAATAAGTGGAATGATTTCATCATGTCCCAGGTCACCTGGCTGGGCATTTAAAAATAAATAAATTAAACTCCAAAATTGAAAGTCAAAGGAAAGTTTGAGAAGTCAAACTGGGACAATGTTTCCTGGTGGAGGAAGGAGAGAATCCTTCTCCCCCTCCACCACGCCCCTAGAAGGAGAGGGAGTTGGGGTAGGATTCAAACTCCCCTCTCCCTAGCTACCCCTCCCTCTCATAAATAGAGGGGAGGGGGTGCCCCCAAATACCACCACAAGCCCCACCTACCCGCCGCCGCACTAGTCGCCGCCGGTTCCACCTCCTCCTCTATAACTTCTAAACCCTAGACGCCGGGAACCCTACTACTCCACCATATCCCTCTCCATCCTAAAGCGAAGCCCTGCAGGATTTCCCCTCTAACTCCGACACCACGCCATCATGCTGTCGAAATCGCAAGGAGAGAACTACAACCTCCACTGCCTGCTAGAACAAGCGAGAGGAAGGTCTTCCACAAGTACCGGACGTGTTATCGACTGCGGGAGCGCTTCCGGAACACAACACTGGAAGGATCGTCTATGCGATCTTGAGATCAGCAAGTGTACGACTACAACACCCACGAGAATTTTCTCTCGTTAACCTCTTTGGAATCATCAAGGGTGAGTAATCTAATCGACTCGTTGCTACAATCTAGTAGATAGATCTTGTCTTGTGTGCGTTCATGCGGTAGAATTTTTTTGTTTTCCATGCTACGAAACCCTACAACCTAAAGTTAGAAACCGCAATTACCGGGGCGTAACTCAGGAAAAATACAGTATATGCTTGCACCAAGAGATATGTACCAACCTCCCGGGGATGGCGGTCCGCCACGATGTAGCATGCGTGTAAATTTTCTCGGGGCCTATGGCACGCTCAATTCTCGGACCTCCATTGCAAAATCACTGTTTTTTGTAGTTGGTAAAGGGAAACTCTGGATTTCTTCATGGAACCCTGGAATCTCTAGTTGGAGAAGTTTCTTAGAATGCCGAGAGGGAGCTACGTGTCTGGTTTGGGCTCAATCAGCGTAGTGGATCCATGTTCTGGGCAGTCAGGGGGAGGTCTAGGGTTGAAAGCCATGTTAACTCCTACTCGATATCCACCTGAGGGGTGCGCTGTGTTCCAAAAGTCCCTATTTGTCTTGTTTATGATTTTATGTTGGTAGTGGGTGACACACAAGGGATACTCGAGCTGGTTTCATATTTTTTTTATTTTTGATGAACTTCCTATTGCCGGGGTTCTGGGTGGGCAAAATCGGCAAACCGGCCGGCACGCGCAGGCACGCGAGGTCCATTACAACCTTGAACATAGGCACGTACCCATCCTAGGTACCCCATGGGGCACCCCAAAATATTTTTTCTCGAAAATTGAGGGCCATTTCTGAGGTACCTACAGTTAGAAACCGCAATTACCATGACGTAACTCAGGAAAAATACAGTATATGCTTGCACCACGAGGTAAGTACCAACCTACCGGGGATGGCGGTCCGCCATAACATAGTATGCTTGTAAATTTCCTGGGGGCCTAGGGCGCGCTCAATTCTCGCACCTCCTTTGCAAAATCGCCGGTTTTTCGGAGTTGGTAAATGAAAACTCTGGATTTCTTCATGGAACCCTGGAATCTCTAGTTGGAGAAGTTGCTTAGAATGCCGAGAGGGAGCTAGGTTCTGGGTTTGGGCTCAATCCGCGCAGTGGATCCACATTATGGGTAGTAAGGGGGAGGTCTAGGGTTGAAAGCCATGTTAACTCCTACTCGATAGCCATCCGGGGGTGCTCCTTGTGCCAAAAGTCCCGGTTTGTCTTGTTTATGATTTTATGTCGGTAGTGGGTGACACACAAGGGCTAATCAAGCTGGTTTCATATATTTTTTATTTTTGATGATTTTCCTATTGCCGGGGTTCGGGGGGTGGGAAAAATCGGCAAACCCTCCAGCGCGCGCAGGCATGCGAGGTCCATTGCAACCTTGAACATAGGCACGTGCCCATCCTAGGTACCCCATGGGGCACCCCAAAACATTTTCCCCAAAATTTAGGGCCATTTCTAGTGTACCTATAGTTAGAAACCACAATTACCGAGAAGTAACTCAGGAAAAATACAGTATATGCTTGCACCACGAGATAAGTACCAACCTCCCGGGTATGGCAGTCCGACACGACATAACATGCATGTAAATTGCCTCGGGGCCTAGGATGCTCTCAATTCTCGCACCTCCTTTGCAAAATCGCCGTTTTTTGGAGTCGGTAAATGGAAACTCTGGATTTCTTCATGAAACCATGGAATCTCTAGTTGGACAAATTGCTTAGAATGCCGAGAGGGAGCTAGGTGCCGGGTTTGGGCTTAATCTGCATAGTGGATCCATGTTCTAGGCAGTGAGAGGGAGGTCGTGTGTGTGTCTGTGTGTTGTGTCTAGCGTTGATATGAAAATGGTAGTACTCGGTTTTACCCCTCTCACTATAACTGGTCCTCACTTTGGTTGGTACACCATGATTGGTCGAGACGGTTGTCACATGGATCGTGCTCACTCGACGTTGATCCTTTGTGATCTAACTGGCAAGATAGCTCTCTCTCTCTCTCTCTCTCTGGAGACGGACCTCTCTATCCACACGAAATAATGAGTTTTCCACCGATACTTTATTTCCATAATAAAATAGAAGGAAAGTGTAGAAAGGTGTATAATTTTCGTATATGCATGTCTATGCATTTCGTTTGATTCTCTGAAAATTATAAACTATTTGGATTTATATACATGAGGGTAGATAAAAATATAAAAAATGTTTATGTTTTCTAGTGCTGCGAGGGGAAACGCGGCGGCACGCTCGTCTAACCGGTTGCAACGAGTGAACCATGGCACAAGTACGATGCATTATAAAGTTGTGTCAGCGGGGATCAAATGATGCATCCTCTACACATGTCGTACCCTTCACATTAGAGCATGACAAGCACGCGTCTAGCTAGCCATGCTTTAATCGTAGTGTTTTTAGGCATCTCTTGTTTTGACCCTTCTACGAGAAGTAATCAATCGAGACGTAGATTAAAGAATCCGTCTAGTGGTCATGTCACACCTATGAAAATCCTACTATTGCTCCAGCTGCAAACAGGAATGGGCCTCATAGTACCATGCATGCAATCTCACTTCTAGCTGCGGCCCATGGCACGAACCGTCCAGGCGTCAGCCATAAGCCGAACAGCTAGCTAACACGGCACCAATTGAGCCTCGCGGCGGAGGTCCCCAGGAGGAGACTTAACAATGCCCCGTCTTTAAAACATATTCATCTGCATCGTCTCCCTCCCACATATTGACCCATTCTCCCCGATCTAGCAAAACCCACAAACCTCACCGTACAGCTCGAGGCCGAAAAACCACCTTCTCCCTTCCGACACCATGAAGCGAGTGCTTGTAGGTGATTCTTCAGGTGTTGCCGCCGGGCTTCCTGTGCCTACCACGGTCGATGCGGCGCCTCCTGCCACAGATCTGGAGGATATGCATGCAACCCAGGGTGAGGAGGACGTCCAGTTCGACTCTTATGAGGACTATGTTCTCGCGGGTGTAGAAGACTTTGGAGCCCTCGATGAGGGCGAGGAGTTCGACGAGCACGTTCCGTTCGTTTACCCGGAGGTAGTTTTATTTCTCCATATTTGTAGTTTACTATTCATACTTTCTAGTCGGGCTGTAGATGTACTACTACTGAATATGTTCAAGTACTCCTTATTCTACTGATCGTGATAAAAAGCGCCATACAACCCGCTGCATGCAGAGATTTAGTCCGTTCTGAATTACTCCACATTCTAGATTTAGGAGCGAGCTGTGGAGATAGCCATAATAAACCTGTAAAATTATGTGGTGGTTTTCAAAGTAACTTGAAATGGTTGTTCGAATATCTATGCATGACCGGTAAATGCACTACTAGTTTGTGCGATTTTTTTTGGAACAAGTATAATAAGTAAATTTATTTTGCTCGTTTCTTTTGCATTTTTTGCACATTACAGATTGATTCATGTGAGGTGGACTCTGACAAGGAGTACAGGGACGATAAGAGCCGCCACGTCTTGAAGAGTATCAAGAGCGAGAAGGTCCCTTTCTGCACTCTAAGTGGGGAGCTTAGGTTCTCCTTCTATAGCAAAAGAGTCAACCTGAGGATTGAGAGCATGATTCCGCATGCGGTTGGCATCGGTAAAAGCCCCATGGCTAAGCACGCAGCATATGGAAAATTCCTGAAGGAGTACGTTAGGACTAACCTTGTATACCCATCCTTCGGGATCGGATCTGCTGCTCCAAGACGGCCAAGAAGTGATCTTGCTGCCTCCTATGGCACCTAATAATTTGAAGTTGTTTATGTCGTTCTGGAACATGAGACTATATGTGGTGGGTTGGACCGGACGCAATGTCTTCATGTGTGTCCGTGTGTGTGTTGCATCCTTGTTTGATCATGATTGCATAACGATCGCGAATAAATTCCATGGAGCATATTGATTATGACAAATTAATTGACCTCTATGTTATGTGAAGTCACACTTACATCGCTTCAGCACTGTGCACCCGCTGCATAGCAGAAACAGATTGGGTGGACACCGTGGCGCATTCTCACGGTATCCGTGTCGCTGCCCTCTCGATCCCCACGCCATCGCCAATTCGCATGCACACCCTTCCTGCCCGACATGACCACGCAATCGTAGACCTGCGATGTCAAAACCGACAGTGCTCGACCGGTCAAACTTGCTTCAGGGTAGGTCAAGACCATAGTGATGGTAAATACGATTTACCCTCCCCGGCCCTCCTCCCCCCCTTTTAATGAAGGGCCTCCCGGCCCCGCAGCCTTGCACTGTGCAAATTCTGTCTATGCCCTTTGCATGCGGTAGCATCCAGAACTGCCATGCATCGCCTAGGTTTACTTTCCGTGGCTTGACTTTTCTTGTGTCTTGACCTTTCAAAAAAATATAGGCCTTAAGCCTTGGGATGGAGGGAGTATTACTAAATATAGCCACCTGAGCTTGTGGTAGGATCCACAAGATCAGATGCCATTGTCCAAAAACGGGCACAATCTAAGGACACATTCATAATATAAGATGCTAGCAAACTTGGCATATCGTGCTTGTCTATAGTGGCATAGACATAATTGTTGTTATAATGAAGGTTATAGCCATAAACACACCTAGATTATAGTTCGAAAAGGTAATACACAACAGTTCGGAAGTGCTCACACATAGCTATCACACATTGTACTTGTGAAAGAACATATTTTCGTAGACATAACAAGCCTCATAAAAACACAACAATCATGCACTATGACTAGACATCCCAGCCTGTTGGAATGATTGGCGGAGAAGCGACCGATCCCAGGATGTCTTTGGGTGCTTACCCCAGTTGTTAGATTCCTCTCCATCCTGGTATCTACGGTAAACCACTTGCCTTGGTGGTGGTTCAAGGGTGCGTTTCATGGAACGAAATACTTTGATCTGGCAGTACAGCTCATGGTTGACATACCCGTCAATAGCAACGTACTTCAGGTTAGGTTCAGAAGGCGGCTTATCCTCCCAGTAATCACGCCCTAAAGGCCTCCACTAAAATCTCGGGAATTTGTTCTTCATGTCAGCATACCACGGGTCGATGAGATCGGTGGCAAGATCGGCCATCCCAGTCCGGCTGCACTCGTCCCTGGGATCCAGTAAATATCCTGGATGTCCACTCTGTACTCCTTTGGGATGAAACTTCCGACAGTTGGGCTGCCAGTGTCAAACCTGGTGCAACACTAGTAAATGATATCTGGTGGTTCACGAGAAAGTCACCAAAGAGCGACCTAATTCTTTCGCCCCACCAGCATGAAAATGAATTCAGACAAATAATGTAGCAAGAATTTTTGCAAACAAACGGTTCCGGAACAAATTGACAACAACATTTACCTCTTCCCATCATCCCTTCTCACAAAAAGGATAGTAAATAAGGACGTGGTCCTTCATGGAGAGTTGCAGCATGGCAATCCTGCAGTGATCTCGGGTGTACTCGAGGTCGAGACCCACGAACGTGAACCCGCTTTCTTCCGACGGCAACCAATTCTTGTACTAGGCAATAGTGCGCTTCACCGTCTCAGGTTCGGTGGTGTAGAAGACACCGAGCTTCTTCCCGTTGTGGACTTCTATGTTGAAGTACGCAATCCCTATCATATTTTCGTTTCGGACATCCCGCCGTTCCATGAATACATGAAAGAGGGAAAGGAAACGAAGGAAGAGAGTGATGCCGTGGCGGAGGAAATGGATGGGGTTGTGGAGGAGGAAGATGATGAGGCCGTGGAGTAGGAAAGGAGATGGACAAGAGTGAAACTACTTATTGCAAGATCGCAACCGCCCTTCCTAGTATGTGGAATGATGCACGACCGTTCGTAGTGGGGTGGAGGTGGAGAAAAGCGGCGGTTCTACATGGCGACACTAGCGCTGTCTGAAATTGGTTTCGTGCTACTTGCATGAAGTGGAATCAAGGTCTGCCATGCACGATCTAAGTCAAACATTGTCGTGTTCCGACCTTCACTCTCTGACATGTGGGACTCTACATTTGGCAGTCGCATTCTAGCATAGATTTAAAAATTGGAGCAGTCAGTGAACCGGTGAGGCGAATGGTTCACTTGTTTTCTGGTTGGACCACTGGTTCAATTCTGTTTGATGGTGACAAAAAAGTTCTTTTTCATAAAATCTAAGAAAAATTTAGAACAAAATGGCCATAAAAGGTATATATAATGTATATTTCAGTATGTATCAAAAACGCATGGCGTGTCCAAGTAGTATTGTACTTTACATGTTGCTATTTATGCCAAGCAAAAGGTTCACAAGTTCAACTATGCATTCCAGTGGCTTGCTGGAGATTCCTGACCATGGTTTCACACATGGAGTCCCTAGAGTCATTTTCATATGTAGGGGTTCGTAGCATGGAAAACAAAAAATTTATACCGTATGAACACAAACAAGCCAAGATCTATCTACTAGATTGTAGCAATGAGTCGATTAGAGTACTCACCCTCAAAGATTCCAAATCGGTTAATAAGCGCAGATTCTCGTGGGTGATTTAGTCGTACACTTGCCGATCTCAGGATCGCGTAGACGATCCTTCCGGCGTTGTGTTCTGGTAGCTCTTCCGTAGTCGGTCACACGTTCGGTACTCGATGAAGACCTTCCTCTCCCTTGTTCTAGCAGGCCGCGGAGGTTGTATTTCTCCCCTCGCGATTCCGGCAGCACGATGGCGTGGTGTTGGAAGTAGAGGGAAGATCCTGCAGGTCTTCGCCTAAGCCGGAGCAGGTTATGGTGGGAATTAGGGTTTCCGGTGATCTAGGGTTTAGAGGGCCGGAGAGGAGGAGGTGGAGTCTGCGCCGGCGGCGCTGTGGCGACGGAGCTGGGCGGTAGCGGCGGTGTGGGGAGGGGCTGGTGTTGTGTCTCTTGGGGCACCCCCTCCCATCTATTTATGAGAGTGAGGGCAGCTTGTGAGAGGGGAGTTTGAATCCTTCCCCAACTCCCTCTCCTAGTTGGCTTGTGGTTGAGGGAAAGAAGGATTCTTTCCTTTCTCCACCAGGATACATTGTCCTAGTTTGACTTTTCAAGCTTGCCTTTTGACTTTCAATTTGGAGCTTTAGTTTCTTTATTACAAATGCCCAACCAAGTGACCTATGATTCAATCATTGCATTCATTCATGACACATTCATGTAACCTTCCCCTTCTGGTCCGGTGGAGCTTCTAGACCTATCTAGATCATTCCGATGAAAACACCAGAATCATTCCCGAACTCCGGAATTGGATTTTCCTTATATGAATCTTATTCTCTGGATCATTCTGGATCTCCTCGTGATATCACGGATCTCATCCGAGACGCCGGACAACATTCGGTCTCCCTAGTTTCATTCCATATCTTTTAAACAACATCGAATTCTTAAGTGTGTCTCCCTATGGTTCGTGAATTATGCAGACATGACCGAGACTCTTCTCCGATAAATAACCAATAGAGGAATCTGAAAATTCATAGGGCTCCCACATATTTCTATGATTACTTTGTGATTGAATGAACAACTTACATATGATACCAATTTCCATTTGTCTCGCGATAGTTTACTTATCCGAGGTTTGATCTTCGCTATCTGTGCATACCTAGTTCAACCTCGTTACCAATAAGTACTCTTTTCTCGTTCTCGTGATATGTGATCCATTCACATGCTTGCAAGCTAATTGGATGACATTCCATCGAGAGGGCCCATAGTATATCTATCCGTCATATGGATGGACAATTCCCACTCTTGATTCATGTGCCTCAACACATACTTTTCGAACACTCAATGCCTAGCCACCCAGTTACGGTGTGGTTTTTATATCATCAAAGCATCCTTCCAATGATGGTGATTAGCATGATATCATGGTCGAAGGAATTAGGTTACTATGTATCACAAAGCTTATAGGAAACAAACTATTGAAATGACTTGATCTTTATGCTACACTTATCTATAGGAGTATGTCCATCACACCATTCTCCTAATGATATGATCTTGTTATTAACAACATCTCTATGTTAATGATCCAGAAACCATGATCATCTATTAACCAACAAGCTAGTATTATCAAGAGGCTTTACTAGGGACTCTAATTAAGTTTACAAATCACACAAGTATTAATGTGTCAACACCCAGATTTTTAATCCCAGATGCCTGTTATGCCATACATCGAAATCCCAGGATTACCATTTTTGCGAGACATAACAGATTTGGATATCACAGTACATCATCCATTACAAACCATACATAAGGTCTTACACAAATAAGGATCTCATGATCCAGTTATTAATACAACTCTAGCAGTGGAATAACGTAATAATAAAAGTAGCATAGGCGAAGCTCCATCTTTGGGGTCACAGACAATGCTGACGATGGGAGATGATCCTAGTTGTCGTACCCTTCCTGGGGTCCTTCGTCCTGATACTCCTCTTCATAGTCTGGCCACGGGAATAGCCAGGGACAAAGCTATCAGTACTCTTTAAGTACTCGCAAACTAATACTAACAAGTGAAGGGGGATTTTTGTAGTAGAACACTAAGCTCTAGGGTTGTTTTGCAAAAAGCCAGATTTACCTCTACTAAGTTCAGAAGCAAGAAAATCTAGTTGAATTTTATAACACCTAAGTGGGAACTTGTATTTCATATCACAACTCCGCTGTGGTCAAGTCAAATTCTCAATCCATTTCACAAGTCATTTTGAAAACATCTAATGGGGGAACAGTATGGCCACTCCAACTGTCCATAACCACAGACGCGGCTATTTGAATAGTTTGACACTCTGCAGAGATTGTACACTTTCACCACAACATTCGATACATCCGTCAGGAACAAATCCTGAATTCACCATACTCAGTATGCGGATAATCAATCATAACCTTTCAATTACACGCCCTAGTATAGGCACCTCTCCAATGAGTTTGGCCTCCCAACCATGACCAACTGTCATCTTGGGTACTACACAGGTGGACAATCTTCTCAAGGTAGCCTCAGCTCAGACCATGGCCGTGAGGGAACCCATACTAAAGTATATAAGTTTCCAGTCAAGCCCTACCCAATTTTTGGGTATTGTGGTTGTATGGTAAAATTGGAATGGTATCGCATCCAGACAACCATCAGTTTTATAAAGGGCTAAGGCTCATGCCTTAACATTTTCATCATCCAAATCATCTGGTGTTCGGAAACACATGTCAAAACATCTCAGTAGAATGACTCATCATTCTAAGGTTTTCATAACTATTTTCCACCAAGTATTCCCATCTAAAGTTGATCAAGTTTTATGCTTAGCACTAGCATCTACAAGTGGGGGTAAGTACTAATGAGGGGTGGTAAACAAGTGGAGTTTAACTAAGTACAATCTCATGCCTTAGGATGACATCAAGATTATCTAGCTTAGGCCAAATTTAATGCTCTTTATGCAACCTTCAATTATCTTCCTAGAATCTACAAATCACTTAAGTAAGCTCTAAGTAGTAGCTTTGATAAAGAAATAAAGTAGAAAGCTTGTAAGTAAACCTAGGATTGGGTATCATAAAATATGTCTAACAAAGCATGCTTAGTGCATTGCATAGGCTATCTAACTTTCATAATTGCAAGTGTTAGCTTGCTATGTTAATATCTTGCCTTGAGCAGAGCAGTGGTTGAAGTTCTCCTCAGCTTCTTCTTCGTAGTATCCTCCTTCCTCCTCGTATCCTTGGTCGGTACTAGCGTCTATGAATAAATATGAGGTACACAATCACCAAACAATACTTAACTATTTTCAATCATCACACAAAGGTTTTCTATAGATGATCTAGCATCATCACTAACCTTACAAGAATAAAGCATTTGCATTATTTATTTATTTTTAGAAAAGTAATTTCTACTCATTGAAAAACTACTTAAGATTTAATATTCTCCAAACCAAACATGGGATCATGTTAACCCATGTCATCACCACATATTTCAGTACATGAGAATGTGATTTAAAGTGGTGTCACAATTTAATAAGGTTTAACCTTTTTATTTAAATAAGTAAATAATTAAAGTGACTAGAAATGCCTATGTGGCATTCTTTTATTACTTGAACATTATTTTTGTAAGTAATCCCATATGTTTTTATATATTCTAAATGGTATGGTCAAATGTGATTTTTGAGAGTTGGAATCAACTCAAAAGCTATTATGGTTGAAATTTTAAAAATGTTTGAATGCAGAAAAGCTTCTGCCTTGTTATTTTTACCAAGGTTGATCTGCAGATCCAAATGATTTGAATCCAACGGGCTTGGATTAAGCATTTCAATACCTTTATAAAAAAATTGGTTTCACGAAATTTGGTTCACTGAATTGAGCTGGGTTAATTTTTGAAACTAGATACAGAACTGAGTTTGAATAAAAATAGAAAAAGCTAAATTCAAACGTGTGGCCTACGCGGGAAGGGTTATTGGGCCGGCCCAGTGCCACGCCGCAGCATGGGGCTCAACTGACAGGGGGTCTACTTGGCAGTGGCTCATAAAGCGTGAAGTGGTATGGGGCGATGTGGTGCATTGGATTAGAAGTGAGATCAACGGCTGAGGGTCGTCCTCGATGATGAACATGTCACCGGCGAGCTCGAACCCTAGCGGCTCGGTGGGGGTGCATAGGGGGCATACCGGGGCTCTAGTGACGACGGCGAGGCGGGCAAACGACAAAGTCGACGACGGCGAACTCAGGGGTGGTCACGGCAGCTCCGTGGGTGGTGAAAATAAACGACTCCCTTCTTCTCCAAATGCGGCCTGCTCCGGCGCAATTCCGGCGAGTTGCTGCTCCTCGTGCTCTGGCTAAGGGATGAAATGATCAGTGAGGTGAGGGGAATGAAATGGTGTGAAGAAATCGAGCGGGGGTCGTCTCCTTTTATAGGCTCGTGGCGAGCGAGGATGGATGGGCAGCGCGAGTGGCATCTGACTACGGGCAGCTAGGGGCATGGCTGCGGTTGTCGAGTGACGGGTGGTCTCCTGGCGATGCTCTAGAGCTTAAATGCGCGTGTAGGGCGGTGGCAAATGGTCGGCAACGCTCGGTGCTCTGCGAGCCATAGGCGGCGAACTCCGCGGCGAGCGGTGGCTACGGGGTACGGGCGGTGAAACGAACATGTCTGGTGGTCTCCTGGGATGGTGGGGTGCATGCTGGCGGGCGGCAAGGGCTCGAGGTGGTCGGGTTGCGTGGGAACGGCGCGTGCTCTGCGGTGCGCATCGGCATGGTGGACAGCAGCGCGGGCGCGGCGTTACTGGCGGTTCTGGTCGCTATCTTCGAGCTAGGCCTGGTCGAGAGGGGACGGTGAGGCATGGGCTGCATGCTAGACAAGGTTGGCATGGCTAGTTCTTCTCCTAGCTTGCTTTCCACACCGGGGTGACAAGTGTGCTCTTGGCCTACTCACCATTGATGATCTACTAAGGCTAGTTGTAACCAAAGAGGGAACAAGGTTGGCCCAAAACACTGCTCAACGTAGTGTTTTTGATTTGGTTGATTTGAATCTGCAACCTATTTGATGAAATGGCCGCACGAACTAAAGTTTTGAATTTTGAAAAGATTTTTGGTGGGTGTGCTAGGCACGTGTTGAGGATTCTGTGGATGCTTGGGTTTTGAAAATTGAGCTTGTTTGAGTGGTTTTTTAAATATTGGGATCTTTCCATATGAAATAGATTCAATTTTAAACTGTCATTTAAACTAAGCATTTAAATGTTTTTGGATGATCACAAAGTGGGCCTTGGTACCTTGTTATGAGTACTATCAAGGGGTGTAAAGATCTATACATTTTTCTGTTATGTTCTGGAAGTTAAGGATAGCCAAAGTAGACATGGGAGTTAATTTGGCCAAACTGATCATTCACTTAATTTGTTTGTTTTGACTTGTTTTTCTTTGGGAAAAGTTTGGGGATTGTTTAGATGATGTTTATTTCACCTAAGAATCATTTTACAAGCAAAGAAACATAGAACCATGGCAATTCAAAAGAATCCAAATTTTAATACACACACATATGAATGCTTTCATATTTTTAATTGGAAATGTTTTGTTAACCCTAATTTTGATGATTCACTACTAGAGAAAAGGCTATAGGAGACATGCTTATGCGAGGCACATTTAGCATATGCGCCTCCTATAAAAATAGGCGAGGCGCACTTTACGATATGCGCCTCTAGTATAAAAATAGGCGAGGCGCATATGATAAGAATGCGCCTCCTATAATCCCTGTACGGACAGAATCTAGCAGCCCCATATTATGCGAGGCGCATTCTAGTCATATGCGCCTCCTATATATCAGATAGGCGAGGCGCATATGGAAAGAATGCGCCTCGCATATTTTGTGTGGGCCCGCGTGATGGTAGGTGCACGAATATGCGAGGCGCATATGGCTATATGCGCCTCCTATATTTCATAATATGCGAGGCGCATATGACCAGAATGCGCCTCGCATATTCTGTGTGGGCCCGCGTGTTGGTAGGTGCACGAATATGCGAGGCGCATATGGCTATATGCGCCTCCTATATTTGACAATATGCGAGGCACATATGGCCATATGCGCCTCAAGTAACTCATGCGGGCCGGGCTGGTAGGTGGTCAGATATGCAGGCGCATATTGCTATATGCGTCTCCTATAGTTTGAATTATAGGAGGCGCATATTGTGCAATATGCGCCTCGCATAAGCTGGCACCACTTTTTCCCAGCTTTTTGCACATGGAGGCAACTACCACCCCACTCACTTGTGTCACTTCTTCCTCCTCCACCAAAACAAATCTGGTCGCCCCCCTCCTCCTCCCCACCTCATTTCCCCCATTGATTCACCTTCGAAGCTTGCTCAACATCCATTGGTTGACACCCATATGTAAGTGAAGTCTCTTGCTCCTCTAGATCTACAACATGTCCATTTACTTCTCCTCCGGCTCTCTTGCGCAAGTCGTTGTTGGAGGAAGCGTGAAGGCGTTGCTTGCATGTATGCGCGTTGTCGGAGACACCGACTATATGATTGTGTTGTGGTGCTACTTTTTGTGCAGGGATTTCATTTGAGATGCCAATGTTTTGCCGGAATATCGATTTATTTCTTTTCCGGCGAATTTCTGGCACTCGCGGATGTCCTCTTTTAGGGGAGGCATGCCGAATTTTTCCGGCGATCCACGTCCATATATGCTCTAATTATTCTCTTGCTCTTTGTACCACGCAGGCGGCCATGGTCCGACCACTGATCAACAAAGCCCGCGTGGATAGGTGGATGACATGCGCGAGGGCCGACATGGAACGTGCAAACAAGACAGAGATAAGATGTCCATGTCGGGACTACAAGCTGATGTATCTGATAAGGCATGATTCCGGAATGCTGGAGTCGCACCTGCTTCGACGTAGTTTCATGGATGGCTACACTCGATGGATACGTGATGATCACGAAGATCAAGATGCCAGTGATGATCACAAAGATCAAGACGCCAGTCACGATCACGAAGATCAGGGTGGTGGCACTGGACATGGACACGAAGATGATCAAGGTGGCGTAGGGCATGGACACGAAGATGATCAAGGTGGTGCCGACCATGATTCGAGCTGGTTGCGAGACCCTCATGTCCAAGATCTGCTTCTCAAGGAGACGAGTAACGCCAGAGCCGTAGAGAGAAGGCTAAACCGGAGCAAATGGAGAAAGACGCGTCACTCCATTGTTTGACGGATGCAACGACGGGGATACCCGTCTAAATGTAACGCTTAGGGCTCTGGAGATGAAGGCGAAACACAAAATGACCGACGAATGTTTCGACGACAACATTGTATTCTGGCACGATATTCTTCCCAAGAAGGGGAACACATGTCCGACTAGTACCGCTGAGGCGAAGAAAGTCGTGTGCCCTCTCAATCTACCGCACGTGAAATACCACGTCTGCATAAATGATTGCATCATCTACCAGGGCGAGGACACGGAGAAGACCACGTGTCCGGTGTGCAAGACCTCTCGATACAAGAGAGGGACCAAGAAAGCTCCTAGGAAGGTGGTGTGGTACTTTCCTCTAACTCCTCGTTTGCAGCGGTATTTCGCAGACCCTAAGGAAGCACAGCTCATGCGCTGGCACGCGGAAAGAAAGAGGGCGGAAGACGATGATCCGGAGAAGGAGGAAATGTTGAGGCACCCTTCGGATGCTTGCAAGTGGAAGGCGTTGGACCTAAAATATTACCAACATTTTGGGAAAGAGTCAAGGAACCTCAGGCTGGGCGTGAGCACTGACGGACTCAATCCGTTTGGAAGCGAGCAGACACACAGACACGGCCCGTGTTTGTATGGATCTACAACCTCCCTCCCTGGTTGTGCATGAAGAAGAAGTACGTAACCATGAGTATGCTCGTTCAAGGGCCAAAACAACCTGGTACAGACATCAATCTGTATCTCACGTTGTTGAAAGAGGAGTTGGCCACGTTATGGGAAGAAGGAGCCCGTACATGGGACGCCTCGAGACAAGAGTACTTTGACATGAGAGCGGCGGTGATCACGAGGGTGCAAGACTATCCTGGTTACGGATACTTCTCGGGGCAGGTGGTCCAAGGATTCTATGGGTGCGGTAGGTGCAAGGATAATACAACGTACCGCCAGCTACAGAAAGATCCCGGGTCCGGGAAAACCGTGTTCCTTGGGGATCGGAGGTGGCTTCCCAAGAATCACGCCTAGAGAAAGCTAGAACATCTGTTCTATGGGATGATCGAGCTCCGAGGAATCTCACACCAGAAGAGTGGCGCGGAAATCTACAAGCTGTTGAATAACTGGAAGGAGTGCCCTGCGCCAGGAAAGACCCAGAAGAAGCCAGAGCCGTTGCTGAAGGTATGGAAGGCGAGGTCTGTTTTCTGGGACTTCCCATACTGGAAGATCCTCCGCGTGCCTCATAGCCTTGATCTCATGCATATCACGAAGAACGTGGGCGAGAGTCTGCTTGCCACCCTCCTTAACACCGACAAGACCAAAGATGGGCCGAAGGCAAGGAACGACTTGAAGCATATGGGCATCAGGGATGAACTTCAACCACCACCTAGCGATGATGAGGAGGAGGACGAAGTGGAGGAGACAGAAACACAGAATAGCCGTCGTTGCAAGGGTAAAAAGGTTAAGAAGGGAGAGGTCAAGCTCAAGGCCTCGTGCTTCACTCTGAGTAAGAAGGAGGCCATACAGTTTATGAAGTGCCTCCTCGGAGTCAAATTTTCGAACGGCTACGCGGGGAAGATAAGAAGATGGCTAGACGAGGCGAAGCAGCGCTTCAGCGGGATGAAGTCTCACGACGTCGCCGTGCTAATGACGTAGGTACTCCCGGTCGTGATCCGAGGTATAATGGACAAGCACATCCGTGAAACACTGTTTGGCCTCTGCAACTTTTTTGACGTCATCTCTCGGAAGTCGATAGGCATTAAGCAGCTCATGAGGCTATAGGACGAGATCGTGGTGATAATGTGCGAGCTCGAGATCTATTTCCCCCCCCCCCCCCGCTTTCTTCGACATCATGCTTCATCTGCTTCTCCATGTCGTGGAGGATATCGTCCAGCTCGGTCCTGCGTTTCTGCGAAGCATGATGCCGTTCGAAAGGCTCAATGGACACATCAAGGGATACGTTAAGAACAAGTCCTGTCCAGATGGAAGCATAGCAAACGGCTTCCTGGCCTAAGAGTGCATCTCTTTCTGCTTGAACTTTCTACAAACCGAACCCCTCTTGGTATGCCATTCAACAAGCACCTCGGGAGGCTCGCTGGATGGGGTCACCGCGAGGGTCGACGTGCAAAGCATGTCGACATGGAGGGCCGAACCAAGGACTTTGAAAGAGCAAACCTGGTCGCGCTGCAACACCTGCAGGTGTTTGATCCATACATACATGAGCACAAAGAGTTTATCAAGAAGAATTACGCTGATCAGGGGCGCCAGGTCCCGAGGGAGGAAGATGTTATCAAGGAGCACAACTCCGGTTTCACGCGGTGGTTTAGGGAGAAGGTCATAGCTAATCCACCGCAGGGCGAGTACTCGGAGGAAGATAAACTCATATTCTCATTGTCACAGGGCGCCTCGCACAACCTCATGACCTATCAGGCTTACGATATCAACGGATACACGTTCTACATAGAGGAAAAAGACAATAACTGCGATTACCAGAACTCAGGGGTAACAGGGATATTCTACACCGGCGACATCCCGGAAAGATACTACGGAAGGATCGAGGAGATTTGGGAGCTCGACTATGTTACGGAGAAGGTGCCGATGTTCCGTGTCAGGTGGGCCAAGAGCGTCGAGAAAGAAGACCGTATTTCACCACGATGGTTATACCGTCAAAGACCACCAGCGCGAACGCACCCACAAGAAATGAGCCTTGGGTTTTGTCTAGCAAAGTCGACCAATGCTGGTACATCAAAGACCCGTCAAAGCCTAGCCGGGTTGTCGTCAGGAGAGGCAAAAGGAACATTATCGGAATGGACGGAGTCGCCAACGAGCAAGACTTTGACCAGAACGGCGACCCGAAGATAGAAGACGGGTATGGCAACCAAACACCGTACACCACAACCCTACCTAAGAAAGGACTTCCGTTCAAGAGAAGTAGTGAAGACGTCCCGGACCTAACCTATGCAACCGCGACAAAGAAGGGCAAGAAGACGACCATTGTCAAGAAACGCTAGCGCGCTCCGACCATTGTCAAGAACCGTCGTGTGTGTGGCCTACTATTATGTATCAAAACATTCTTAATTTTCATTATGTGTGTGTTATAGTAATATTGCATTGAGAATATTATGTATCGACAAGACACATTCATTGAGAATACTCACTTTTTTTGTTTTAGCAATATTTGAATATTTAAAATATTTGTAGTATATTTTATAGTTCATATTTGTATGCTTTTACATGAAAATTGGCCTTTAAAAAAAATTTCCAAAAAATTGGCCCCCTTAGGATTCGAACTTGGGAGGCCAGCAGTGAAGGACAAGGCATGTTACCACTAGGATGCTGTGTGATAGTTGATAGAAACATGCGCACTGCCCTATTTGTCTAGGAGTGCATATTATGCGAGGCGCATTTAGCCCAGATGCTCCTCGCGTAATATTATACGAGGCGCACTTTGCGATATGCGCCTCGCATAACCGGCACCCATCGACCAAGTCGCACACTAGCAGCTAGTACAGACACGAGACTTCACATATCGATCGAAGGAGCCCGACGCCGTGGATCGGAGGAGCCCGAGGCATCGATCGAAGTCGTCGCCGCCGAGGAGGAGCCCGACGCCGCCGTCCCCGTGAACGAGGAGGAGCCCGACGCCGTCGTCCCCGTGAAGGAGGAGGAGCCCGACGCCGCCGCCGCCACCCACGCCTCTTCCCCTCTCTCCGGTGAGTCCCCGCCCCCCACCCACCCACGCCTCTTCCCCTCTCCTCCCCTTCTGAAATCATTTCCTCCTCTTCCGGCGCCGGCATGATTCTCTGATTCTCTGAACCGGCGCCGGCATGTGGAGCGGCGGCGGGAGGGGGAATGGTGGCGGATCCCTAGCCCTCCCCTAGCCAGCTTGTCCCTATCCCTCCTCTTCCCCTCCTCTTCTGCCAGAAAGATGGGCATGATGCTGAGCTGAATTTGTCTATAGACTGTCTCAATGTTTGTGACTTGACAGACTTGGGTTGGGTTCTTTTGGTCCCAAATATGCATGTCTACAGGCATGAATGATCAAGTAGAGATTTCACACACAACTCATTGATGATTGCGCAGTGCAAAATGTGATTAGCACTTTGTCTGACCACTATGCTGTCCTGTTGGAACTGAACAAACCAGTTAAGATAGATTGTTATCCAGAGCTCGTCAAGAAGGAGAAGCTAAGTTATCTGTCTCTTGAGGTGTTGTACTCTACCCTGATGGACCTGATAAACCTGTGTAGCACTGGTGTCCACCGCTGAGATAGATTGTATGATGCTAGAATTATGTAATATTCACTGAACAAATCCCGTGATTGTATTAATCTGTTTTTTCCACCACTGAGATAAATTGTACACTGTTGACTGGTTGTCCACCATCAGATATGTAGATATAAAGGTAAAAGATGGAAGTGCGGAATACATCATCAGTTTCTGAAGTTGGATAAATATTTGCAGATATTTTCTGGTGAAGGATGGCCATTATTCATCAGTTTTTACATCCCTGTTGAAAATAGCACGAGTATAGTTAGAGAAATTACCATTGGTTAATTATCCATGAAGCAACCAGAATTGTATAAAATGCCACAATGCCATGAATTGTCCGTCCTCTTCTGTAAACTTTTAGAATATCTATGTGTTGTCTTGGGAGCTATTTTATTCTATAGTTGCTCAACAAGAAACCAACTCCTGCATGGGTAATAATAAAATCATTATAAATGTACATCACACTACTCTAAATTCCAAGGATATTACAATGTAGAATTGACAAATAGCCAGTAAATGAGCAGCTAAAGCCTGACTTACTTGTGTATGATCATGTACAGCAAATGTGACAAGCTTATGGTCCAACTGTTCCTAGGAGATGCAACTGATACAGGTGTACTTGGCTAGCTACTTGTAACAGCTACTCTTTATGCAAAGAAAAAACTTGCCTGTGTATGCATGATCCTATCTTCGGATATTTGGCTTTTGGTACAATTTCTTGGCAATTAACACCCAGTAAAGTGACTCTTCCTGTCTACCAATAATACAGTTCAAGAGCTTGACCTCAATATATAGGTTTCCTGGAACTGAAACTGAATTTAGCTAAAGGTTTGGAAAATTCATTTTCATGAGGACATATTTTCATGAGTACTTTTCCAGCATGCTTTTGGAAAATTCATTTTCATGAGGACATATTTTCATGAGGACATAATTTAGCTAAAGTTGCCTTTTGGTCCTTATGAACCTGACAGTATTGCAGGAACCTGAAGATCAGGACACCATCTATTGCAGGAACCTGAAGATCAGGACACCATCTATTGCAGGATCATTTATTCCTTTAGTTCCTGGTAACTGTACTATTCATGCTCAGGTTGTTGACAAGCAAACAGATGATACATGGTGCCTCTGTGTATGTATGGCCTGGAGCATGATATATATACATGGTGTTTGTGTATGTATGCTAGCAAAATGGCTGTGATGATGGCTGTGTTTTGATCCTTTTTGTGCAGGTTTTTCTTTTTGAGTTGCCAATGTTTCGCCGGAATGTTGATTCATTTCCGTTCCGGCGAATTTCTGGCACTCCTAGACATAGAAAATTAGCAAAGTTCATGCCAAAATTTTCTATGAATTTTTGTGCTTATTAGTTTCATTTATTTGTGTGTTTAGAAATGTCGGATCCGGGCCCTTCTAGCCAGAAGCCCTTTTGGGAGCAGCAGGCGGAGATGGAATCCCTAGAGGCCCAGGAATTTGTTCCGCGGGACGACGAGATGGAGGAGGACGAGGATACCTCATCAGGCAATGAGGAGATGGGGGACGCCGATGGCGACGCCACTACCACTGATGGCGGCGGTGAAGCTACTACAGATGGTGGTAGCGCATCGAAGAAGTCTCGGAAGGATCGGACCCCGATCGTGGTCGACCTCAAAAGGTCCATCATCACAAGCGTGAGCCCTAAAGGTGCGCCTTTTGAGCCAAAAGAATTTGTTGGGGGTTACTCTAACCAGCTCGCGGCAATCCTCCGGAACACCGTCACGATCAACATGGAGAACCTAAAGGCCGAAGAGAACAAGGGTTTCCTCATCCAGCTTTTCCGGAAGCTGCACGCAAGATACGCTGCTCCGGGTGATGAGGAAAACAAGTATAATAATGACAATCTCAAAGGGAATCCGGTGAACAAGTATGCCCTCGGGAGGATGACCAAGGCCTTGTCAAATTGGAAGGCTCGGGTGAAGAATCTGATTTTCAAGGAGAAGCTAAGTTATCCAGAGCTCGTCAAGAAGGAGCCTCTGGTCAAGGAAGAAGACTACAATGTTTTCAAGGCCAGATGTAACTCCGCCTTGGGCAAGGCCTGAGAAGGGCAAGAATATGAGATCCCAAACATTGGTACCCACCATCTCGGCTCGGCGGTTATAGAGCCGCGAGGCCCAAATGGGATAAGGAGGACGCCGACGCCAGGTAAAGGTTGACACGTCCCTTTGACGACATAAAGGAGGAGCAGGCAAAGAACTTCGTCAGGGCCCGGTTTGCCCCGCCGAAGAAAGGGGGTTCTGATTATTCTTCGGAGCCCGCCGGCCCCTTTGCTCCGAGGGTGACGGACTTCATGCAAAAATATGTAAGTAGTTTGCATGCAAGTCGATTAATTGCATTCATGATTAATCAATGAAGTCCGGTTTTCTGATCAAATGCTTCGCGTTCCTTGTGCGCAGGACGAGGAGTGTAGGAGCTCCTCATCCCAGGGGTCAGCGCCACCGCCTGTCGCCAAGTGGGACACCACTTTTAATAGGGCGCTGAACCGGACCAAGAGTGTCGATCCCCTGGCGGCCCCGTCGGCTGGTCGTGTGGTCGGCTTTGGCGGCATATCATGGTCCGAGTACTATGGCACCCCGGAGCGGAAGGGCAAGAAGGCCAAAAGCGCCGAGGTAAAACTCCTAAGGGAACAGGTGGAAGCCTTTCCAAATATAGTCCAAGATGCCGTGAACAAGGCTGTGTCGGCTGCCGAGACAAAGTTCCAAGAACAAGTCCAGTCACAAGTCCAGTCACAAGTCCATTCACAAGTGAACGAGAAGCTCAACACCATCCTTCCCGTCTACATGGAAAAGTACAACAAGTGGCAGAAGGGTGGTAAACGGGGGCCGCCACCGGTTCCCAACCTCAACAGCGCCCGATCGGACAATGTGGCATGGCCGGAGGCGTTGGTGACTCCTCCAGCAGGGCCGGTGGTGGTGGAGACTCCTCTAGCTCCGGAGCTTAACTTGCCCACTGCGGCGAAGGCGCCGGCCCGCACCACCGTGTCATCAGGCAGCCACTCCGCCACTTGCGTGGTCAAGCCTGTCGGCGTCGGTGCCTCGACATTGGCCGAGTTTGACGCCCTCAAGGTAACTAACTAATTAAAGCGAGAGTTGGGAGGCTCAACCACACCGATGACTTGATCTATGTTTTTCTAACGCTCAGCCTACATGTCGATCTTTCGCAGGGAGACACTCCTTGCACTCTAATGCATTGGGTGGGCGGCCAGTTGATGGATGTTGCCAAGGGTACTATTGTTCAACCAGAGAACCGCAAAATGTACAATGTCACAATGCCACCTGACATGATGAGGGTCAAATACAGTATGGTGCTTCAGGCTACGAGCAAGTGGAACCTCCTCTCAACCTCAAGGATGGGATGATGAGGACACGGCAGCGTCCTCAATACCGCTTCGCTACTTGTACCTATGGCCGAAGAGCCAGATCCGTTTGGGGACAGAGGACCAGCTCAACATCACCCTAGAGGCAGCACAACCAGCACATGATGAAGACTTCGAGATGGGAGACTTGGACAACATGGCACAGAATCCCGATGATGATGAAGAAATTGACCCGAACTACGGTGACCAGTTTGTTAACACAAGGTTTTCTGATTTGTATGAGCCGGGACCATCAGGCACACATCAAGTTGCCGAGACCCAACCAGCACCAGCGAAACCCCCTTGCAAGGTGCGTCTCTTCCCAACTAGTCAGGAGACGCTGCCACCTGTCCCCTTCACCGAGCCTCCAAGGCCAGTAGTTCCTTTGATCAGCCCTGACACCCTCCATAAGACGGTCGGTGAGGTGAACGCAGTGGCCGAAGCCGTAAAGAGCAAGAAGGGTCGCAAAAGGAAGCCTAAGGTTGATCGGGGCCAGGATCTAAATCCTCTTTTCCGGGACGGCGCTGTGGGGCAAGCCAGGAATCAGCAGCACGTGGCAGGTGTACCGATGATGTGTAAATCGATGCTCGAGGTCGCAGGCTCGCATATGCGTAGTATTCATTATGGATGTCTCACAATTGAGCAGTGCCGCATTCGCGACAACGATCAGTCGTACCTTGTTTTCAAGGCTAAGGTGCCTTCTCATATGCCGTGCTTCGTCACTGTACCCCCCGGGGATATCTTCTACGTGCGGCATACCGACCTGTTTGACATGTTGAACGGGTTTCGACTGCACAATACCCTGGTCCGGCTGTTCTCCCTCAATATGGCCATGGAGATCACCAGAGACAAGATCCCGGGCATCCAGATACTAGATCCCTACTTCATGCGTGACGCCGTCCTGAAAGATGCTGAGGCCATAGATCTGGCGACCGACTACCTCTCAAACTTCCTGCAAACATACTCGGACAAGGATGTGATTCTCCTTCCCTACCATCCCATCACGGAGGATGATCGGACAGGCTGTGTGCTCATAAGCTTGAATTTGAAACACTCAACAGCCTTGTACCTCGACTCAAACAGTGCGATCCAAAAAAACTACACCAATATCAAGAAAATTCTTGATGGCGCTCTCACCGGCTACGTCGCAGCGGGAGGCGTCAAACCGGCAAGGCCACATGTAAAGTTCGGCGCGCACGTGTTTCGCCACACGACGAAGTTTGCTCGCAAGCACCGCTTTGGCAATGGGAAGGATGCCTTCTACGCCATTTACCACATGAAGGCGTTCTTCAATGACATGGAGACCAAAACGCTGCCATCTGACCTCGTGAAGTGGGCTGAAAAGCTTGCATGCATACAGGCTCGCAACCTCAGGCAACACTTCTTCAACATCCAGGAGGAGATCGCGACAATCGTGTACCAGGGAGTCATAAAAGCCGGAGGCACCTTCCACGGCGGCTATACACCGTCCAACAGGGAGATAGACGAACGCTTAGCGCAGCAGGGTGACGGCAGGATGTTCATGCAAATGGCGAAAACTCGGTCGGGCTTCATCAATGCCCCCCCAAAGCCGACTCAAGAGCCGAAGAAGACTTCATGATTGCATTGCCGCACGAGATCAAACAAAGAAGACTTCATGATTGCATTGCCGATGATTAGAACGTGTTGTGGTGTCACGTGTATGATTATGCCGCTGTTTGATCTTGTGTGCCAAGTAGACTAGTAATTTGGGCATATACTCTACTTGCCGCATGAGATCAAACAGCGAGCATTGTTATTTCCGTGCCCAATCTAAGTATGAGACACTAATCCAAGTCATTCTTGGTTTGCTTTTTTTTGGTCTTTCTTCGAAATGACGATGATTAGAACGTGATTTCTTACATTTTGTTGCACCCATATATATATATATGCATGATTCTATCTTTGTGAACTGCTAGCTATTGCTTTCCACTGACATAAGTAATATCATCTTTATTATGTGTAGGAGATGCCGAGGTGTTATGTCGTGTACGTCGGTCGGGTTCCAGGTGTGTACGAGGAGTGGAAAGACTGCCAGAAGCAAGTGAACAACTTCTCGGGCAATAGCTACCAAGGCTATGAGAGTAGAGAGGTGGCGGAAGAGAAGTGGAGGAGGCATGGAAGGAAGAAGTGGAGGAACTTCCTCGTGATCACCACCTTGTTGCTCTTCATTGTAGGTTGTGTTCTACTTCATCTAGGTAGAGCTACGTCGTTGGAGTTGTAATGTGAATTTTGAACTTGTACTCGCAGGTGTAATGTGATTGTGAACTTGTACTCGGAGGTGTGAACTTGTGGCACAAACACTTGATGTATGAACTTGTATGTCATGATTGATGTGTAATGTATTGTATTCATGTTGGTTCTATTATGCTTTGGCAAAATGCAAGTTTCTGAAAAATTCTGTGGACTATATTGTATATTTGAATATCTGTATATTATTATTTATAGTGGTCTGTAAAACTTGAATTTCGAAAATATTACCGGAGGCGCATATAGGATACTATAGGAGGCGCATATACTATAAATATCCGAGGCGCATTCTGAAACATATGCGAGGCGCATATACTATAAATATCCGAGGCGCATTCTGAAACATATGCGAGGCGCATATGATATGCGCCTCCTATACTTCACATATGCGAGGCGCATATCGATATGCGCCTCGCATATGTGAAGTATAGGAGGCGCATATCAGATGCGCCTCGCATAAGAAATACCCGAGGCTTGAAGCTAGAGGCACATGTGATATGCGCCTCGGATAGGCTTTTTGGTGCGCCTCGGATAGGCTTTTCTCTAGTAGTGATTAGTTTGATGATTCAAGTTTAATATTTTTGGGATGTTACATAA
Organism: Avena insularis; assembly: GCA_023614405.1. Classification (NCBI taxonomy): domain Eukaryota; kingdom Viridiplantae; phylum Streptophyta; class Magnoliopsida; order Poales; family Poaceae; genus Avena; species Avena insularis. The sequence continues at coordinate 272,481,292 of CM042697.1, forward strand.
TGTTTCCAGTTAATACTGTTATAGCATGAATGTAAACATTTATCATAAACACAAAGATATAATAATAACCAATTTTATTATTCCCTCTAGGGCATATCTCTAACAGTCTCCCACTTGCACTAGAGTAAACTAATCTAGATTACATGGTAATATACCGAACACCCATGGCGGTTTGGTGCTGGTCATGTTTTGCCCTCGGGATAGATTTAGTCAACATATCCGTCACATTCAGATCTATGTGTACTTTTCAAATCTCTCTGTCACCATCTTGGACATGCTCTCGAATAGCATGAAAATGCAGCTTGATATGCTTCAGCTTCTTGTGTGCCCTTGGTTCTTGCGCATTGGCTATGGTTCCCATTTTATCACAGTAGATAGACATTGGGTCCAGCGCACTTGGAACCACACTGAGCTCTATAATGAACTCCTTCATCCATATCGCCTTTTGTAAAGCCTCCTAAGCAGCTATGAATTCCGATTCGGTTGAAGATATCGCCACAATGCTTTGCTTTGCACTCCTCCAGCTTACTCCTACACCATTCAAAGTAAATACGTATCCATATTGAGATTTAGAATCATCCGGATCAGTGTTCCAACTAGCATCGGTGTAACCATTAACAAATAGTTGTTCATCACCTCCATAAGAAAGAACAATATCCTTAGTTCTTCTCAAGTACTTAAGGATGTTTTTGACCGCTGTCCAGTGATCCACTCCTAGATCACTTTCATATCTGCTAGTTAAACTAACAGCATATGCAATGTCCGGTCTAGTACATAGAGTGGCATACATGATAGATCCTATGGTTGAGGCATAGGGAGTCCTACTCATCCTTTCTCTATCGTCTGTCGTAGCAGGACTTTGAGTTTTACTCAAGGTCGTATTGGGCAACATGGGTGTAGAGGTCCCAACCTTTAATAAGGTAGAGATCCCTGTGTTTACAATGCTAGTCCCTGGATCAATAGCTAGCATCCACAATTAAGATGTAATATCAAGAAACAAAGGTCATAGTACAACTTTATAAACATGAATAAAATATTTCATTACATCTTACATAGCTCATTTGTTTATCTCATTACAATGCAGCAGAAATAACTATAGCATGGAGCCCTTCATGTTCAAAGTGCCACAGGAAATCATGTTGGTTGTAGACTTGTAATCCTAATCAACACACTTCACTAACATCAAACAAACCTGCAACATAATAAGTTACAACCACAAGGGTCAATACATTTGAATTGTATTGGCAAGTGATACTATGGTAGTATAGTGGTAACTATCATCTATATGCATTTGGCTAAGTGGAGCTTAGGCTTGCTTTGCTCAAGAAAGTTTTTGTTTGTCAAAAACACCCAAGGAACCACCAATAGAAATTGGTGAACCTTCACCCTTGTTCAACCACAAGTTTTAACTTAGAAAATTGGGATGAGGAGATTCTTGATAGCTTCCATGTCTTGATGCTCAAATTGTCCATTACCGAGGACACGGCTAAGTACTTAGATTTTTCAATCTGCAGAGGTGGTGCACTTTCCCCACAAGACTCGGCATGCATCGAGACAAGATCTTTTAGAAGCCTTCCCTTAGACCAGAATGGACGCGTTTCAACCTATCATCCCCTACCACCAACTGTCCATTTGGCTAAGTTATTGTAACCTATATGATCCAGGCAGAGCCCATAATGCCAAGTGGCTGCACTTGAAGCTTCTCAACATTTGACATCTCAAATCTCTTTGTTCCTGGGTGGCATTCCACAAGTGAGATACCAAGTTTTCCCCAGTATACTGGACTTGGTGATGCCCAAGTTTTCCCCAGTATACTGGACTTGTATAACCACTCAACACAAACCTTTCTTTCCATTCCACCCAGGTGATTCATTCACTTAGTTGTTTTATTAAACAAAACACAAGTCCTTGACTTAGAAATATTCCATAGCATGAATATAATCCACCCTTGTTTTCTACTAGCTAGGCTAAGCATGATAGTAGTAGTAATCTTGACTTAGGAAAATTCTACTAAGGTTTCATCTACTAGGATTTTCCATGGCACAGTTTATACTCCCTCCGTTTCAAAATATAAGATGTTTTAGCTTTATGAAGAGAACATGTCTAGACATTTTTAGTATGTAGATTCACTCTAAACATGAGTGAATCTATATACTAAAAGTAGTCTAGATACATTTGCTTGACAAAGCTAAAACATTTTATTTTTTTAAACGGAGGGAGTACTTAGAAATATCACTAATACATAGTGAAAATAATGGGACAAAAGTATGAAGCACCACTTGCCTTTTTGGTAGAGAATATAAGTTCACTCCTTGATCTTGAAATAGTCAGACTCTTGAAATTTCACTACAATTCAATCAAGCAAGCAAATATTCAATATACCATTCAAGCAATCATCACAAAGAATAATAAAACAAAGAATGCATGCAAGCATGCCAAAGATTGTTTTATTTGGAAAAGTGGTTTCTAATAGGTTATAAACATTATAAAACATCTATTGGTCATTTATAAAAGTAGTAAAACCATTTGATATTAAGTTAGTGAAAATGGCCACTTTAAGTCATTTTTGTTTTGCTAGAAGTGGTTCAAACCAAAGTAATATTTTCTAGTGTTTGACAAATACATTTTTAAACACAAGTGTTAGTGTTTTATGGTCAAGTGTTTAATACTAAAACCATTTGCAGAAGGTTTCACCTATAAACCATTTTTATACCAAAACATTATTTTATGTTGTTGGAAATGCCTTTTAGCAAAGTAATAATTTTATAGGGTTCATCAAATATATTTTCAAATCTCAAAAATTGGTGTTTAGGGTCAGGGAGTTTAATTCAAATCATTTCCCAAAGTTTTTACTCAAAAAGCATTTTTAACACATAAACAATATTTTTATTTGACTAGAAATGTTCTAATTAAAGATTTATTCTTTAACTTCACAAAATACACTTTTAATTCCACAAGTTGGTTTATATGGTCAGTAGGTTCAAATCATGCCATTTACCAAAGATTTTACCTTAAAAATATTACTAGAATAATTTTTATATTCAAATTATGCCTACATATGTTTCTGCAAAAACAACTATTTTACCAGAAGCAATTCATTAAACAAAGTGCATGGTTGGAAAGTAGTTGCTTTGCTGATTCCATTGATATAAAATTACAAAATTTGGATGTGTGGATCAATAGTTATGCAATTTACAAATTTGAAAATCTAATAGAACAAATTCTGGTTTTAAAACAAACTTTGGGCCACGCGTCGTGTTTTCATTGATCCATACCGATTCACACGGATCAATCGATACTGGCCATAGGATCTAAAGGGCAATGTATGGATCAGATCGCTCATACCCTTTCGTTTAAGTCATCTATTCCTCACCCTACGATCTAGATCTAACGGCCCTAACCGGGATGACCAAGATTCAGCGGCGCTGGCGACGGTGCGCGGCGGCGGCGCGGCGGGTGGTGGTGTTCCGGTGAATCCAGGAAGCAAGAAAGGGGAAGGGAGGAGTTACCAGAGTCGTCGTGGCGAGGAGATACTCAAGGTGGTCTTTGTGGGCGTAGGGGCGCACGAGGTCGTCGGCAATCATTCGCTGGAGTTCGCGACGGCATCGGGTGTGCTCAGCCGTTGCTGGGGGCCAGCTTACAAGCCATGCGAAGGTGAACAGCGAGGGTCAGAAGAGTCACAAGGCATAGGGAAGCACGATAGCAAGAATTCGAGGGCGCGGGGTGCATTGAGTATACCGGAATCCCTCAACGGAGTCGCGGCCGTCGTCGGTGGTTCTCAGCTGGAGACGGAGGCGAGTCTCTGGGGCGTGCGCGAGCTAACAGAGCACGACAGTAGGTGCGCAAGGTGTTGGCGAGAAACTTTGTGGGAGCCAGGGGTAGGGGGAGGGTTGATCTCGCCGGAATTGGCGCTGCCGGTCGTCGATGACTGCGGCGAGGCAAGAAAAATTTAGCGCAGGCTGGTGGCTCCCTTGCAACGGTGTCTGAGGGGAATGGGAGGGGAGAAGGAGGTGGTTAAATGAGCGTGATCGTGGGGGAAATTAATTCGCCCAATAACTTGTATTGATTCGAATTAAAATGCGGAAGAAACAGTTAGAGGGTAGGCGAGTTCATCGTGGGGTGAAGACGACGATGACCTGGCTGTGGGGCCCAGCGTCAGCGAGAGAGAGATGTTTCAGGTGGGGTACAACGGTCAGTGAGGGTGCGGGTGAGTTCACTGGTGCAAAGCGTTTTCTCGCGGGGAGAGAGGGAGCGGGCTGGTTGCTAGGCCTGTTGGCTTAGCTGGGCTAGGCCGCTTTGTTTTATTTTTTCTTCTTCTGTTTATTTTTATTTTTAAGTTTATTTTATTCTGTTTTGATTTTTATCCAAATGTTTTCAAACCTTGTTTGAATTCAAACCCTTTTCAAATGTTCAGTTTATTTCTATACTATTTTTAAATAGTTATTTTAAGTCCATTTTAAAATATTTCTTTTATTCTTTTATGGTTTATAATTTATTTAAATTAGGCACTTACCTTTATTCAAATAAGATTTTAAATATAATTTTAGCTCTTATTTAAATTCAAATTTTTATCAAAAACCTTTGCCAAACTTTGAGTATATTTTCATATTGTTTATTAACATAATCTAAAGTCCAATTTAGAAGATTTCTTTAATTCTTTTAGGGTCTATTATTTATTTAAAAATAGACATTTGTCTTTATTTCAAAAAGGATTTAAATATGTTTTAAAACTCTATTTGAATTCTAAATTTTACCAAACCTTTTTCAGTAGGTTTTATTTATACAAAATAATTTCACTTTGAATTATTATTTAAAATACTTTAATATGTTTTAATGTTCATTTTAAATTGGGAAAATGTCTTTACCTAAATGAATTTGGATATTAATAAATCCTTATGATTTTTATTTAAATAATCCTTTACTCTTTTTATTAAACAAAAATCTTTCATTTCATTTGTTTGGTCAAGATTTAATTTAGCTTTTTAAAATAGTCCTTATTTATTTATTTATTTCTTCCTTTGCATATAAAATCCATATCTTTTTATTTAAGGATCCAAAAATGGTTATTCCAACTTTTATAATTTTATTTAATATTTGTTTATCTTTTTAAATCCCTTTAGGATTCTATTTATTCAAAATAGGTTTTGTTGTTTCCATTTGGAATCAAAAAGTTTCTTTTCACCCTAAATTTCAACAATTATTTATTTTGTTTATTTATTTTTCACATTTCAAAATTTGGAAAATTTTGTGATGTGACAGGCTACCACCCTTAAAAGAAATCTCGTCCCGAGATTTGGGGAGGCTAGAGGTTACAAGTTGGCTTCAAAGCAACTAGGGTACTACCACCCTTAAAAAATTTCCAACTAGATTACATCTTTTCTTGCTTGAGGTCTTGATGAATCTTCTCTGGGCAGACATCTGCATAGTGTCCTTTGTTTCCACACTTGAAACATGTGATTAGGCTGAGATCCTTCATAGGCTTGTTTGTCTTGTACTTCATCTTTTCTGGACAATTGCTTGCATAATGTCCCTGGTTACCACAATTGTAACATGTGACAAGATTGAGTTCTTCACGTATCTTCTGTGGACAAGTTGATACATAATGGCCTAGCTCTTTGCAGTTGTTGCACCACACTTGGCTAATTTCCTTATACTTCTTCTTCTTCTCTGGACATTCATTGGCATAATGTCCCATCTCTTTGCAATTGCAACATTGCACTTGGCTTTTGTCCCTCTTCTTCTTGGGTTTCTCCAAAGCTAGGAGTTCTTCTAGTTCATGCTCTTCATATCTCACCTCAAAGGTGGGAAAGTCTCCTGGTTTCCTTAATCGTTTCCTTGGATAATACATATGTTTCCTCTTTTGTCCATCAAGGTCAGTCATATTGCATGGAGGTGCAAGCTGAGATTTGCCTTTGTCTTCATCCTTCTTGATAGAAGTTGTCTCCTCATGGGGGTTTACAAACTGTTGATGCACTCAACCTTGTTTCCTTTGTTGAACTATAGAATAGATGGGGCATTAGATAGGGACATGATTATTTCCTTCACACAGGAAACATGTAGCTTGAGATGTGGGGCATTGATTAGTTGGATGTTTCTCTTCACAGTTAGGGCATTGATCTTCATGCTCTTTGGAAGTGTGATCCATGTCTCCACAAATATTGCAAGCTTGAGTTCCTTCTATAATATCATCCTTCACATCCTTGTTGTCACAAGCTCCTTGGGAAAGGTTGTCTCCCATGTTTATCATTTGATTTGTCATCCTTTGCAATAATTGGGTTTGGGTTTCCATAAACCTTTGCATGGTTGGGTCTAACTCATTGTTGTTGGCTAAAAATTGAGTTGTCACTTGGTTCAACTGGGTTTGGGTTACTATGAGTTCTCTCATGTGCATCTCTTGGTTTTTGTTGTCACCATTCTTGATGTTGGAGTTTCTTGGGGAAGTCATCTGTTTGGGTTGGATTGTGATTAGAATAGATAAAAGATTTCTATAGGAAGAGTTCTAATCACACTCATCACAATTCACACAAGCAATGTGCAAGCAATCACAAACAAACATTCCTCTCAAACAACAAGGTTCAAGCACATTATTAGGCAACAAAATATTTTTGCTACACCACATAAGTTGGTGTGTTTAATTTAATCTACATGTGGTGGTCCAACTATATGGTTCACTTGAGATCTTTCCATCCTTCTTAGTTGATTCTTGAGATCATGGCTCACTTGGAAAAAATTTATTGTACCTTGGTCACAAAACTTCAAGGGTGATGATGGTTCCTTCTAAGTTGTGTTTCCTTAGTCTTCAAGTCTTGAGTAACATTTCTTGTCTCACTTGTAGTCTTTAGTGATATCCAAGTTGAAGTCCTTGGTGAAAATAAAGTTGAGGTCTTTGATAATGTTGAAGTTGAAGTCATTTGAGTTGGTGAAGTCCTTTGCTCATGGTGAGGTCTTTGCTCTTGTTGATGTCTTTGCTCATGTTGAGGCTTTGTCCATCAAGTTTGAAAAGGAGGAGATGTAGAATCAAAACCAAAAATGGTTGAGGAAAGAGTTTACAAGGTTTTTTGTAAATAAGTTTTTGGAACAAACACAACACCTATTTTTTCTAAGGGGTTTTTGTCCAATCCTAGGGTTACAATCCTACAGGCAACCTGGCTCTGATACCATCTATAGAGGTCCCAACCTTTAATAAGGTAGAGATCCCTGTGTTTACAATGCTAGTCCCTGGATCAATAGCTAGCATCCACAGTTAAGATGTAATATCAAGAAACAAAGGTAATAATACAACTTTATAACCAGAAATAAAATAATTCATTACATCTTACATAGCTCATTTGGCTATCTCATTACAATGCAGCAGAAATAACTATAGCATGGAGTCCTTCATCTTCAAAGTGCCACAGGCAATCATGTTGGTTGTAGACTTGTAATCCTAATCAACACACTTCACTAACATCAAAAAAACCTGCAAAATAATAAGTTACAGCCACAAGGGTCAATACATTTGAATTGTATTGGCAAGTGAAACTATGGTAGTATAGTGGTAACTATCATCTATATGCATTTGGCTAAGTGGAGCTTAGGCTTGCTTTGCTCAAAATAGATTTTCCCTATCATTTGAAAACACTAAGTTTTTGTTTGTCAAAAACACCCAAGGAACCACCAATAGAAATTGGTGAACCTTCACCCTTGTTCAACCACAAGTTTTAACTCAGAAAATTGGGATGAGGAGATTCTTGATAGCTTCCATGTCTTGATTCTCAAATTGTCCATTACCGGGGACACTGCTAAGTACTTAGATTTTTCAATCTGCAGAGGTGGTGCACTTTACCCACAAGACTCGACATGCATCGATACAAGATCTTTCAGAAGCCTACCCTTAGACCAGAATGGACGCATTCCAACCTATCATCCCCTACCACCAACTGTCCATTTGGATAAGTTATTGCAACCTATATGATCCAGGCAGAGGCCATAATGCCAAGTGGCTGCACTTGAAGCTTCTCAACATTTGACATCTCAAATCTCTTTGTTCCTGGGTGGCATTCCACAAGTGAGATACCAAGTTTTCCCCAGTATACTGGACTTGGTGATGCCCAAGTTTTCCCCAGTATACTGGACTTGTGTAACCACTCAACACAAACCTTTATTTCCATTCCACCTAGGTGATTCATTCACTTAGTTGTTTTATTAAACAAAACACAAGTCCTTCACTTAGAAATATTCCATTGAATGAATATAATCCACCCTTGTTTTCTACTAGCTAGGCTAAGCATGAATGTAATAGGAATCTTGACTTAGCAAAATTCTACTAAGGTTTCATCTACTAGGATTTCCCATGGCATAGTTTATACTTAGCAAAAATTCCATGCAAGTCCTACTTAGAAATATCACTAATGCATAGTGAAAATAATGGGACAAAAGTATGAAGCACCACTTGCCTTTTTGGTAGAGAATATAAGTTCACTCCTTGATCTTGCAATAGTCACACTCTTCAAATTTCACTACAATTCAATCAAGCAAGCAAATATTCAATCTACCATTCAAGCAATCATCACAAAGAATAATAAAACAAAGCAATGCATGCAAGCATGCCAAAGATTGTTTTATTTCGAAAAGTGGTTTGTAATAGGTTATAAACATTATAAAACATCAATTGGTCATTTATAGAAGTAGTAAAACCATTTGATATTAAGTTAGTGAAAATGGCCACTTTAAGTCATTTTTCTTTTGCTAGAAGTGGTTCAAACCAAAGTAATATTTTCTAGTGTTTGACAAATACATTTTTAAACACAAATGTTAGTGTTTTATGGTCAAGTGTTTAATACTAAAACCATTTGAAAAAGGTTTCACCTATAAACCATTTTTATACCAAAACAATATTTTATGTTGTTGGAAATGCTTTTTAGCAAAGTAATAATTTTATAGGGTTCACCAAATATATTTTTAAATCTCAAAAATTGGTGTTTAGGGTCAGGGAGTTTAATTCAAATCATTTCCCAAAGGTTTTACTCAAAAATCATTTTTAACACATAAACAATATTTTTATTTGACTAGAAATGTTCTAATTCAAATATTTATTCTTTAACTTCACAAAATACACTTTTAATTCCAAAAGTTTGTTTATATGGTCAATAGGTTCAAAACATTCCATTTACCGAAGATTTTACCTTAAAAATATTTCTAGAATAATTTTTATATTCAAATTATGCCTACATATGTTTCTGCAAAAACAACTATTTTACTAGAATAAATTCATTAAAAAAATTGCATGGTTGGAAAGTACTTGCTTTGATGATTCCATTGATATAAAATTTACAAAATTTGGACGTGTGGATCAAAAGTTATGCAATTTACAAATTTGAACATCTAATAGAACAAATTCTCGTTTTAAAACAAACTCTAGGCCACGCGTCGTGTTTTCATTAGTCCATACCGATTCGCACGGATCAAGCGATAGTGGCCGTAGGATCTAAAGGGAAATGTACGGATCAGATCGCTCATACCCTTTCGTTCAAGTCATCTGTTCCTCACCCTACGATCTAGATCTAACGGCCCTAAGCGGGATGACCAAGATCCAGCGGAGCTGGCGACGGTGCGCAGCGGCGGCACGTCGGGTGGTGGTGTTCCGGTGAATCCAGGAAGCAAGGAAGGGGAAGGAAGGAGTTACCAGAGTCGTCTTGGCGAGGAGATGCTCAAGGCGGTCTTCGTGGGCGTAGGGGCGCATGAGGTCATCGACAATCACTCGCTGGAGTTCGCGACGGCGTCGGGTGTGCTCCGTCATTGCTGGGGGTGAGCCTACAAGCCATGCGAAGGTGAACAACGAGGGTCAGAAGAGTCACAAGGCACAGGCGAGCACGATAGCAAGAATTAGAGGGCACGAGGTGCATTGAGTATACCGGAATCGCTCGACGGAGTTGCGGCCATCGTCGGTGGTTCTCAGCTAGAGACGGAGGTGAGTCTCTGGGGCATGCACGAGCTAACAGAGCATGGCAGTAGGTGCGCAAGGTGTTCGCGAGCAACTTTGTGGGAGCCAGGGGGTAGGGGGAGGGTTGATGTTGCCGAAATTACGCTTGCTCGTGATAATGCAAGGGCCAAAGAAAATTTAGCGCAGCCTGGTGGCTCCCTTGCTGCGGTGTCTGAGGGGAAAGGGAGGAGAGAGGGAGGTGGTTAAACAAGCATGATCGCGGGGGAAATTAATTCGCCAAATAACTCGTATTGATTCGAATTAAAATGCGGAAGAAACAATCAGAGGGTAGGCGAGTTCATCTGTGGGGTCGGCGTCAGCGAGAGATATATGTTTTAGGTGGAGTACAATGGTCAGTGAGGGTGGGGGTGAGTTCACTGGTGCAAAGCGTTTTCTCGCGGGGAGAGAGGGAGAGGGCTGGTTGCTGGGCCTGCTGGCTTAGCTGGGCTAGGCTGCTTTGTTTTATTTTTTCTTCTTCTTTTTATTTTTCTTTCTCAGTTTATTTTATTCTGTTTTGATTTTATCCAAATGTTTTCAAACCTTGTTTGAATTCAAACCCTTTTCAAATGTTCAGTTTATTTCTATACTATTTTTAAATAGTTATTTTAAGTCCATTTTAGAATAATTCTTTTATGGTTTATATTTTATTTAAATTAGGCACTTTCCTTTTTTCAAATAAGATTTTAAATATAATTTCAACTCTTATTTAAATTCAAATTTTTATCAAAAACCTTTGCCAAACTTTGAGTATATTTTAATACTGTTTATTAACATATTCTAAAGTCCAATTTAGAAGATTTCTTTTATTCTGTTAGGGTCTATTATTTATTTAAAAATAGACATTTGTCTTTATTTCAAAAAGGATTTAAATATGTTTTAAAACTCTATTTGAATTCTAAATTTTACCAAACCTTTTTCAGTAGGTTTTATTTATACAAAATAATTTCACTTTGAATTATTATTTAAAATACTTTAATATGTTTTATTGTTCATTTTAAATTGGGAAAATGTCTTTACCTAAATGTAATTGGATATTAATAAATCCTTATGATTTTTATTTGAATAATCCTTCACTCTTTTTATTAAACAAAATTCTTTCATTTCATTTGTTTGGTCAAGATTTAATTTGGCTGTTTAAAATAGTTCTTATTTATTTATTTATTTATTTATTTATTTCTTCCTTTGCTTATAAAATCCATATCTTTTTATTTAAGGATCCAAATATGGTGATTCCAACTTTTATAATTTTATTTAATATTTGTTTATCTTTTTAAATCCCTTGAGGATTCTATTTGTTCAAAATAGGTTTTTTTGTTTCCATTTGGAATCAAAAAGTTTCTTTTCACCCTAAATTTCAACAATTATTGATTTTGTTTATTTATTTTTCACATTTCAAAATTTGGAAAATTTTGGGATGTGACGATGGGCAAGAACCCATTCTTGCTATCTCCCATTCCAAACCTCTTTAGAACTTTGTCCAAATATGTACTCTGTGACAATGATATTAGGCGTCTCGATCTATCACTATAAATCTTTATGACTAATATGTAAGCTGCTTCGCCAAGATCTTTCATTTGAAAAACTATTATTCAATTAATCCTTGACACTATTAAGAAAGTCTGGATCATTCCCAATCAACAATATGTCATCCACATATAGTACTAGGAATGCTATAGAGCTCCCACTCACTTTCTTGTAAATACAAGCTTCTCCATAAGTTTGTATAAAACTAAAAAATTTGATTACCTTATCAAAACGTTGATTCTAACTTCGGGATGCTTGCTTCAATCCATAAATGGACCGTTGAAGTTTGCATACCTTGTTAGCATCTTTAGGATCGACAAAACATTTGGGTTGTACCATATACAACTCTTCATCAATGTCTCCATTGAGGAATGTTGTTTTGACATCTATCTACCATATCTCATAATCATAATATGCAGCGATTGCTAACAAAATCCTCATAGACTTTAGCTTCGCTACCGGTGATAAAGTCGCATCGTGGTCAACTCCTTGAATTTGTCAAAACCCTTTTGCGAAAAGTCGAGCTTTAGAGACAGTAACATTACCATCAGTATCTGTTTTCTTCTTGAAAATCCATTTGTTCTTGACAGTCTTCCAGCCATCCGGTAAGTCCACCAAAGCTCATACTTGGGTTTCGTACATGGATCCAATCTCGTATTTCATGGCTTCTTTCCATTTATTGGAATCTGGGCTCATCATAGCTTCCTCATATGTCATAGGGTCATTGGTGTTTTCCACCAACATGACACTCATAACGGGATCATACCAATCGGGAGTGGTATGAGTTCTCGTTGACATGTGAGGTTCCGTAGTAACTTCAACCGAATTTTCATGATCGACATCATTAGCTTCCTCTCTTATTGGTGTAGACGCCACAGGAACTACTTCCGGTGCTGCACTACTCTCTAATTCGAGAGAAGGTTCGACAACCTCGTTGAGTTCTACTTTCCTTCCAGTCACTTCTTTCGAGAGAAACTCCTTCTCTAGAAAGGATCCATTCTTAGCAACAAAGATTTTGCCCTCGGATCTATGATAGAAGGTATACCCAATAGTTTCCTTTGGGTATCCTATGAAGACGCATTTTTCCGCTTTGGGTTCAAGCTTGTTGGGTTGTAACTTCTTTACATAATCTTCGCAACCCCAAACTTTAAGGAACGACAATTTAGGTTTCTTCCCAAACCACAATTCATATGGTGTCGTTTCAACGGATTTATATGGTGCCCTATTTAAATTGAATGCGTATAATGATAGCGGTAAATCTGTAAGTGACATCATAGAACAAACCATATCTAAGAGAGTTCAATTACACCGTTCGGACACACCATTACGTTGTGGTGTTCCCGGCGGTGTCAATTTTGAAAGTATTCCGCATTTCTTCAAATGCTCGCCAAACTCGTAACTCAGATATTCACCTCCATGATTAGACCGTAGAAACTTAATCCTCTTGTTACGTTGATTATCTACTTCACTTTGAAATTCTTTAAACTTTTCGAAAGTTTTGGACTTATGTTTCATGAAATAGATATACCCATATCTACTCAAGTCATCCGTGAAAGTAAGAACATAACGATAACCACCGCGCGATGCTACACTCATTGGGCCACACACATCGGTATGTATGATTTCCAATAAGTCCGTATCTCGCTCCATCATACCAGAAAATGGAGTCCTAGTCATTTTACCCATCAGACATGCTTCGCATCTTTCAAGTGATTCGAAATCAACTAATATAAGATTTCCATCAGAATGGAGTTTCTTCATACGCTTCACTCCAATGTGACCAAGATGATAGTGCCACATATAGGTCGAGTTATTGCTCAATTTCAAATGTTTAGCTTCCATGTTATTAATATGTGTATTACTACAATCGAGATTCAACAAGAATAGACCATCTATCAAAGGTGCATGTGCATAAAACATATTACTCATATAAATCGAACAACCATTATTCTCGGACTTAAACAAGTAACCGTCTCGCAATAAACATGATCCGGATATAATGTTCATACTCAACACAGGCACCAAATAACAATTATTTAAGTGTAAAAATAATCCCGATGGTAGATGAATAGGTAGCGTGCCGACCGTGATTACATCAACCTTTGATCCATTTCCAACGCGCATCGTCACCTTGTTCTTCGCTAGTTTCCGTCTATTCTGCAGCACCTGTTTCGAGTTACACATATGAGCAACCGAACCAGTATCAAATACCCAGGCACTACTACGACTACTAGTGAGATACATATCAATAACATATATATCGGATATACCTTTCTTCTTTATGTTGCCGTTCTTCAAATATGCCAAGTACTTAGGGCAATTCCTTTTCCAGTGACCTTCTCCCTTGCAGTAAAAGCACTCAGTATCAGGCTTAGGCCCAGCCTTGTTCTTCTTCGCCGGTGCGATAACTTTATTACCGCCCTTAATAAAGTTTCCCTTCTTCTTAGACTTCCTTGCTTCTTGAATTTGGTGGTCTTATTGACCATCAACACTTGGTCCTCTTTCTTGATCTCCACTTCCGCAGACTTTAACATGGAGAAGAGTTCGGGCAACGACTTGTCCATGTTTTGCATATTGTAGTTCATCATAAAATTCTTGTAACTTGGTGGTAGTGATTGGAGGACACGGTGAATCCCCTAAGCATTAGGAATCACTATACCCAAGCTTTGGAGCTTACTTGTGTGCCCAGACATATTAAGCACATGCTCACTAACGGAGCTGCCCTCTTCCATATTGCAGTTAAAGAACTTTTCAGAAGCCTAATAACTCGCAACTACCGCGTGAGCCTCAAATATCATTTTGAGTTCATGGAAAATATCATGTGGGTCATGGTTCTCAAACCTTTTCTGAAGCTCCGATTCCAAACCATACAAGATATCACACTGAATTATGGAGTACTAATTCTTCCGAGCGAGGAAAACATTCTTCACCTCGTTGGTAGCATCAGCTGCAGGTGGGTTAGCCAGCGGTGCATATAGCACATAGGTAAAATTACCAGCATTGAGGACAATCCTCAAGTTGCGGAACCAATCCGCGAAGTTGCTTCCATTGTTTTTTCAACTTTTCTTTCTCTAGGAACGTATTAAAATTGATGCTAGAGGCCGCCATTGATCTACAACATATTTGCAATAGTTTAGACTAAGTTTATGATAAATTGGGTTCTAATTAATAGTTAAATTAATCTAGGTGAACTCCCACTCAAAAAAACATCCCTCGCATTTTTTAGTGATCACATGAACCAAATCCACCACATCAAAACCGATCATCACGAGAGATGATGTAGCTTCAATGCGAACAATCAACATGTTCATAATATCTACTACATGACTCATGCTTTACCTTTCCGTGATCCGTGTTTCGAGACCATGTCTGTACATGATAGGCTCATCAAGATTAAACCTTAGTTTCCGCATGAGAAAATCTGGCTTGCTCCTATTGTATACACTCCCAGAATCTAACACACCCGATCATCACGTGGTGCTTCGAAACAACGATCTTTGGCAACGGTTCCTACTAAGTATGAACACTTTATAATTTGATATTTTGTGAGAGGGGTCATCTTATAATGCTACCGTCAAGAACTAAGCAATACAAGATGCATAAAAGGATTAAACTCACATGCAATTCATAATATGTGATATGATATGGCCTTTCTTTTTGTGCTTCCGATATCCATCTTCAAGAACAAACATGATCTCCATCATCACCGGCTTGGCATCAAGGTCAATGGCACCGCTTCATGGTTGTCGTCCACTAGCATCAACTATTACAACTACTTTGAATAATACACATGCAGGTCTTAACGTAATTAAAAGACAACCATAAGGCTCCTGTCGGTTGCCGACTTACAATAAGGAACATTGCATACATCATATATAATCACAATCATGGCCATATCACATCACAGCACACCCCTGCAAAACAAAGTTAGACGCCTCTAATTTTCTTTGCAGGTTTTACATGGTTTGGGGCTTTAAATAAGTGTCGTTATAACTTACGAACAAGAACCACAATGTTGATACTAGTATTGTCAATCACCCGTTGTAAAGTGAATCTTCACTACGTTGGGAGAAACAGGCACCCGCAAAGCCACTTATGCAATAAAAGTTGCATGTCAAGCGTGGAGCAAGTCTCATGAACTATGTCATGTAAGGTTAGCCCGGGCCGCTTCATCCCACCATCCCACAAGATGCAAAGTACACAAGAAGCAATCAACAAAGAAAGGATCAGCGCACACAATGACCATTATGTTCTACTCGGGCAACAGATCTATATATAGACAAGGCACTGATACCACTATAGGGGTTCGTAGCATGGAAAACAAAAAATTTCTACCGCATGAAGACAAACAAGCGAAGATCTATCTACTAGATTGTAGCAACGAGTCGATTAGAGTACTCACCCTCAAAGATTCCAAAGCGGTTAACAAGATAAGATTCTCGTGGGTGATGTAGTCATACACTTGCCGATCTCAAGATCGCATAGACGATCCTTTCGGCACCGCGCTCCGGCAGCTCTTCCGTAGTCGGTCACACGTTCGGTACTCGATGAAGACCTGCCTCTCCCTTTTTCCAGCAGGCAGCAGAGGTTGTAGTTCTCTGTAGAGGTCCCAACCTGATAAGTTGGAGATCCATGTGTTTACACTGCTAGTCCCTGGATCGAATAGCTAGCACCCACAGTTTAAGATGTAATATCAAGAAACAAATGTCATATTACAACTTATAAGTAGGAATAAAATAATTCATCGCAACTTACATAGCTCATATGGATATATCTTATTACAAAGGAGCATATTAATCTATATAGCATGGAGTCCTTCATCTTCATATGCCACAGGCAATCATGTTGGTTGTAGACTTGTAATCCCTACTCAACAAACTTCACTAACATCAAACAAACCTGCAACATAATAAGTTACAGCCACAAGGGTCAATACATTTGAATTGTATTGGAAAGTGATTTTATATTGATATGGAGAATCTAACATCTACATGACTATTTGGCTAAGTGGATCTTTCCTTGCATAAAATATGTTTTCCCTGTCCTTTGAAAAATAGTCTTTTTTAACAAAACATTTCATCACACGATGGCACACTGGATACACACCAGTTGCTTCCCTTGTTCGCCCAATAAGTTTTAACTTAGAGAAATTGGTATGAGGATATCCTAAATAGCTTTAATGTCTTTGATGCTCAAATTGTCCATTGCCGGGGACACGGCTAAGTACTTAGGTTTTACCCTCTCAAGAGGTGGTGCACTTTTCCCACAATACTCGACATGTATCGAGATGAGACTTTTCAGAAACAATCCCTCAGATCAACACAGACGTGTTCCACCTATCATCACTACCACAAACTGTCTGTCTGTTTGAGTTCTTACAACCTATGTAGTCAAGGCAGATCCCATATGCCATGTGGCTGCACTGAAAGCTTCTCACCACAAAACATCTCAAATCTCTTTGTTCCTGGGTGGCCATACACAAGTGAGATACACAAGGTAAACCACAGAAATGGGCCTTGTGTAAGCACTCAACACAAATCCATCCAAGCAATTACCATTCCACCTAGGTGTTTCATTAACTTAGTTGTTTTATTAATCAAAAACTTAGTCATATACTTTGCATAATCTCATAGCAGGAATATTCCACCCTTGTATTCTAATAGCTAGGCTAAGCATACTAGCATAGCTTGTCTCTTATCTTAGGAAGATTCCTACCAAGATATTTTCCATAGGATCTACTATAGCATAGCAAAATATAAAATAGTCCTATCATGCATACTACAAAAATATCACTAATGCAATATTGAAAAGATAGGACTTTTGATGACCAAAGTATCACTTGCCTTTTTAGTAGAGAAACTAGGTACACTCCTTTATCTTGCAATTGTCACACTCCTCAAAGGTCACTACAATTCAATCAAGCAAACACACATTCAAAACTAGCATTCAAACAATTCACCACATAAAATGATAAGACAAGGAAATGCATGCAAGCATGCAAAAGGTTGTTTTATTGAAAAGGTTTCTAACAAGGTTCTAATATTTCAAAACACCTACTGGTCATTTATAAAATGTGGAATATCATTTGAAAACAAGTTAGTGAAAATGGCCCTTTTAAATCATTTTTGTTTTGCTAGAAATGCTTTTATTCAAAGTAATAATTCCTAGTGTTATCAAAATATATTTTTAGACTCAAATGTTTGTGTTTATGGTAAAAGGGTTCAAAACAAATACATTTGCAAAAGGTTTCACTCAAAAATCATTTTTAGAATAATTTTTATACTCAAAATAGTCCTAATAATGTTTCTACAAAAACACCTAATTTTTCAGAGGAAAATTACCAAACCAGGGCCATAGTTGCAAAGTTTACATTTTTGTGAATCCATTGATATAAAATTTGTAAATTTTGGACTTACAGAACAAAAGTTATGAATTTACAAAATCAAACAACCTAATAGATCAAATTCAAACAACCTAATAGATCAACAGTCAGGCTACGTGTCATGTTCTTATTGGCCAGTACCGTTTCAGGTGGATCGTGCAACATGGGCTACAGGATCTAAATTGCATCGCACAGATCAGATCGATTCATACCGCTTCGATTAAGTTATCTATCTCAACCATTGGATCTGCATCCAACGGTCTATAGCGGCTGACCACTAACTGGCAGCGCTCGCTGATGGATGCGCAGCAGCGCTCTGTCAGCGGTGGTCCGGCGGTTCCAGGAAGCAAAGGAGAGGGTACCGAGCATTACCGGAGTCGCTGTGGCGTGTGGATGCTCGACGTGGTCTCCGTTGGCCAAGGGGCGCACAAGGTTGCTGGGGATTTCTCGCCGGAGATGCTACTAGCGTCGGGAAAGCACGGTCGTCGTAGAAGGTGACGCTACAAAGCATGCCAAGGAAAAATAAAAGTCGTGTTAGATGGTTGTTGCCGAGCCTCTAGGGCGCGCGCGAGCAAGCGAAGTACGGTAGTAGGTGCGCAAGGTGTTGGCGAGCAAGCTCGTGGGAACCAGGGGGTAGGGGTGGTCTAGGCTGGCCGAAAGTGGCGCCAGCAGCGGTGACGCTAGGTGAAATTGGGGCAGCCTAGGGGCTCTCCGGTGGCGCTGGTTGAGGAAAAGAGATAGGAAAGGGAGGCGGTAAAACAAGCATGATTGTGGGGAGGGTTAACCCCGGCATTAACACGAATTTAAGCGGATTAAATCAAGCAGTAACGGCGGAGGAGGAATTGGGGGCGGGGTCAGCGCGGGTGAGAATGATGATGTCGACGTGGACGTGGGCCCGGGGAGTTAGTGAGGGTGTGGGTTGATACACGGGTGAGAAAGAGAATCGCGCGGCAGAGAGGGGAGATCCGGTTGGGCTGGTTTCTGGGCCTAGGTTGGGCTAGCATGGCCTGGTTCGGTGGGGTTTTTTTTTCTTCTCTGATTTTTTTCCCATTTCTATTTTCTGTTTTCATTTGAAACATTTGATTTAAATCTCCCTTTGATTTCATATCTTTCCAAAACCTTTTCAGTAGGTTTATACTATTTAATAGTGTGTTTAAATAGTCCACTTTGAATTATTTCAAATATTCTCTTATGATTTAATATTTATTTAAATGAGGCTTTTGTCTTTATTCAAATAAAAATTATTATGGTTCAAACCCATATAATTTTATTCAAATAATCCTTTATTCTTTTATTTTATTTGAATTAGTTTTATTCCATTTTCTTATGAATTTGGCCAAGACTTAATTTTTCTTTTAAATATTTCTTATTTATTTATTTATCTTATAAAATTTATATCTTTTTAATTTTAGTTCCAAAAATAGTGATTCCAATTTGTATAATTTTATTTAATATTTATTTATCTTTTTAAATCCTTTTAGGATTACTTTGCTCACAAATTAGTGTTGATTTTTGTTAGGAGTTTTATTAGCCTTGGAATTTACTTTCTTTTATCTTATTAAAATCATAAGTTTTTATCCATGGTTCCAAATTGAGTGAAATCAATTTGGTTTTGTAATATTTTTGTTTACCATTTTTGAGCATTTATAAATGTTTGTTCCTGAATTTTTATATGGATCAATGCCATAGTCTTGGAGTGATCTTGGAAATGATTTCTTTCATTAGGGTTTAGAGTTTTGGTTTACTTTTTCCAAGTGCTTTAAATTCAAGATTATTTCCTTGCAGGGATGCATTTGATTCTTTGAAAATTTGTTTAATTCCTTTTCTTTCAAATTTTGTTCATGTAGGGTTTTGATGTTTCCATTTAGAAGAAAAAAGTTTCTTTTCACCCTAAATTTGAACATTTGATTCTTTTGTTTGTTTATTTTTCACATTTCAAAATTATGAGAATTTTGGGATGTGACATTCTCCCCTCGCGATTCCGGCAGCACAACGGTGTGGTGTCAGAAGTAGAGGGACGATCCTGTAGGGCTTCACCTAAGCCGGAGCAGGTTATGGTGAGAATTAGTGTTTCTGGTGATCTAGGGTTTAGATGGTCAGAGAGGAGGAGGTGGAGTCCGCGGCGGCTAGGGTGGTGGCGACGAACCGCCGGCGGCGGTGGCGTTGGTGTTGTGTCTCTTGGGGCACCCCTCCCCTCTATTTATGAGAGGGAGGGCATCTTGGGAGAGGGGAGTTTGAATCCTTCCCCAACTCCCTCTCCTAGTTGGCTTGTGGTGGAGGGAAAGAAGGATTCTTTCCTTCCTCCACCAGGATACATTGTCCTAGTTTGACTTTTCAAACTTGCCTTTTGACTTTCAATTTGGAGCTTTAGTTTCTTTCTTACAAATGCCCAACGAAGTGACCTAGGACATGATTCAATCATTACATTCATTCATGACACATTCATGTACCCTTCCCCTTCTGGTCCGGTGAACCTTCTATACCCTTCTATATCATTCCAATGAAAACACCAGAATCATTCCCGAACTCCAACATTGGACTTCTCATGATATCCTATTTTCCGAACCATTTTGGATCTTCTCATGATATCCTAGATCCCATCTGAGACTCCGAACAACATTCGGTTTCCCTACTTTCATTCCATATCTACTAAACAACATCGAAACCTTAAGTGTGTCTCCCTACGGTTCGTTCATTATGCAGACATGACCGAGACTCTTCTCCGATCAATAACCAATAGATGAAACTGGAAATTTATATGGATCCCACATATTTCTATGATTACTTTGCGATCGACTGAACCACTTACATACGATACCAATTTCCGTTTGTCTCGCGATAGTTTACTTATCCGAGGTTTAATCGTCGATATCTCTGCAGACCTAGTTCAACCTCGTTACCGATAAGTACTCTTTTCTCATTCCCGTGATATGTGATCCCTTGTGAGCCAGTTACATGCTTGCAAGCTAATTGGATGACATTCCACTGAGAGGTCCGAAAGTATATCTATCCGTCATATGGATGGAAAAATCCCACTCTTGATTCATGTGACTCAACACATACTTTCCGAACACTCAATGCCACTTTTATAGCCACCCAGTTACAATGTGTTGTTTGATGTCATCAAAGCATCTTTCCGATGATGGTGATTAGCATGATCTCATGGTCGAAGGAATTAGGTTACTATGTATCATAAAGCTGATAGCAAACAAACTATTGAAATTACTTGATCTTTATGATACACTTATCTATTGGAGTATGTCCATCACACCATTCTCCTAATGATATGATCTTGTTGTTAACAACATCTCTATATTCATGATCCAGAAACCATGATGATCTATTAACCAACAAGCTAGTATTATAAAGAGACTTTACTAGGGACTCTAATTAAGTTTACAAATCACACAAGTATTAATGTTTCCGGTTAATACTATTATAGCATGAATGTAAACATTTATCATAAACACAAAGATATAATAGTAACTAATTTTATTATTGCGTCTAGGGCATATCTCCAACAACATATCCATGCGACCACACACACTACAATGGATGTGGTGATGCAACTTCTGTCAAACCGGTGCATCATTCCATGCGGCAGCTACATTGCAGTGGCCTTCTGGGGATTTCTGGCCATGGTTTGACACATGGAGTCCATAGAGTCATTACATTTGTTCTTTTCCAAACCACCTTGATCCACATGACCACACACACTCAAGTGGATGTGGTTATTAAACTTCTGTCACACCGGTGCATCACTCCATGTGGCAGTGGCAATGTAGGGGCTTTCTAGTGATTCTTGACCATGGTTTGACTCACGGAGTACATATAGTCATTGTATGTGTTATTTTCTAAACCAACTTGATGCACACGACCAGACACACTCCAATGGTGATGAAACTTCTTTACACTAGTGCATCACTCCATGTGGTAGTTGCATTCTAGGGGCTTTCTGCAGATTTATGAGCATGGTTTGTGTAACACCCCCGGTCACTCCGGACCGACGGCTATCACTTCTGGCAGCTCAATATGATATCTAGACGAACCCCACATACCAACACTAGTCTTTTATGCGCACTTTTTCCTCACTCGTGCGCACCCGGTACCCACTTCCCGGTCGGTCAACCATCCTAGAATTCCTCTAGGCCAAGCACGCTTAACCTTAGAGTACTTTTCGAATGAGCGTTCGGAAAAAAGTTGCAACTTGTTGGTATGGGTTTCCTATCAATCCTATTGAGCCATGCTCCAGGGTCTCACAGTTTGACACATGGAGTCCCTAGATTCATTTGCATATGTTATTTTCCAAACCACAATGATCCACGCCACCACACACACTTCAATAGATGTGGTGATGCAACTTCAGTCACACTGGTGCATCATTCCATGCGGCAGCTGCATTGTAGTGGCTTTATGGGGATTTCTGGCCATGGTTTGACACATGGAGTCCATAGAGTCATTGTATGTGTTTTCCAAACCACCTTGATCCACATGACCACACACACTCAAGTGGATGTGGGGATGCAACTCGTGTCACACCGATGCATCACTTCATGTGGCAGTGGCAATGCAAGTCCTTTCTGGGGATTCCTGGTAGTGGTTTGACACATGGAGTACATATAGTCATTGTATGTGTTCTTTTCCGAACCACCTTTATGAACACGACCACACACACTCCAATAGTGATGCAACTTCTTCACACTGGTGCATCAATCCATGTGGCAGTTGCATTCTATGGGCTTTCTAGGGATTTATGAGCATGGTTTGACACAAGGATTCCCCAGTGTAATTTGCAAATGTTCTTTTCAAAACCACAATGATCCACGTGACCACACACATTACAATGGATGTGGTGATGCAACTTCTGTCACACTGGTGCATCATTCCATGCGGCATCTGCATTGCAGTGGCTTTGTGGGGATTTCTGACCATGGTTTGACACATGGAGTAAATAGAGTAATTGCATGTGTTCTTTTCCAAAATACCTTGATCCACATTAACACACACACTCAAGTGGATGTCGGGATGCAACTTATGTCAGACCGGTGCATCACTCCATGTGGCAGTGGTAATGCGGTGCTTTCTGGGAATTCGTGACCATGGTTTGACACATGGAGTACATATAGTCATTGTATGTGTTCTTTTCCAAACCACCTTGATGCTACCAACCACACACACTCCAATGGTGATGCAACTTCTTCACACTGGTGCATCACTCCATGTGGAAGTTGCATTCTAGGGGCTTTCTGGGATTTATAGCATGGTTTGACATATCGAGTCCCTAGAGTCATTTTCATATGTATTTTTTCAAAACCACAATGATCCATGTGACCACACAAACTACAAGTGATGTGGTGATGCAACTTCTATCACACCGGTGCATCATTCCGTGTGGCAACTGCATTGCAGTTGATTTTTGGGGATTTCTGGCCATGGTTTGACACCTAGTGTCCCTAGAGTCGCATCATGTGTTCTTTTCCAAAGCACCTTAATCCACATGACCACACACATTCAAATGGATGTAGGGATACAACTTCTGTCATACCGGTGCATCACTCCATGTGGCAGTGGCAATATAGGGGCTTTCTGTGAATTCCTGACCATGGTTTGACACATGGAGTACATATAGTCATTGTATATGTTCTTTTCCAAACCACCTTCATGCACACAACCACACACCCTCCAATGGTGATGCAACTTCTTCGCACTGGTGCATCACTCGATGTGGCAGTTGCATTCTAGGGCCTTTCTAGGGATTTATGACCATGGTTTGACACATAGAGTCCCTAGAGTCATTTGCATATGTTTTTTTCAAAACCAAAATGATCCATGTGACCACACAAACTACAATGGATGTGGTGATGCAACTTCTGTCACAACGGTGCATCATTCCATGTGGCAGCTGCATTGCAGTGGCTTTCTAGGGATTTCTAGCCATGGTTTGACAGCTGGTGTCCCTAGAGTCGTATCATGTGTTCTTTACCAAACCAACTTGATCCACATGACCACACACACTCAAATGGATGTGGGGATGCAACTTCTATCACATTGGTGCATCAGTACATGTGGTAGTGGCAATGCAGGGGCTTTCTAGGAATTCCTGACCATGGTTTGACACATGGAGTACATATAGTCATTGTATGTGTTCTTTTCCAAACCACCTTGATGCACACGACCAGACACTCTCCAATGGTGATGCAACTTCGTCACACTAGTGCATAACTCCATGTGGCAGTTGCATTCTAGGGGCTTTATGGGGATTTATGACGATGGTTTGACACATGGAGTCCCCAGAGTCATTTGCATATGTTCTTTTCAAAACCACAATGATGTTAGCATTGTATCTAGCCATTTTGGTTTGAAAACTTCAAAAATTTCACCCTCAAACTCAAAATGGGCTTTCATTTGGGAAGCAAGTACCAAAACTACAAATTGAAACCTTCTAGTTGCATGCTTGTGTGGTTTTACATCACATTGGGATCACAAAACATCAACTATACGTTTCAGATGCTTTTACCAAACCACAATGATACACATGATCACACACACACACTCAAGTGGATGTGTTGATGCAACTTATGTCCCACTAGTGCATCATTTCATGGAGTCCCAGTGCAGCTGCATCCCAGTGCCTTTCTGGGGATTTATGATCATGGTTTGGCACATGGAGTCCCTAGAGTTATTTGCATATGTTCTTTTCAAGACCACAATGATTCACACAACCACACACACACTACAACGGATGTGGTGATGCAACTTCTGTCACACTGGTGCATCATTCCATGCGGCATTCGAGTGGCTTTCTGGGGATTTATGACCATGGTTTGACACATGGAGTCCATAGATTCATTGCATGTGTTTTTACCAAATCACAATGATCCACATGACCACACACACTCAAGTGGATGTGGTGATGCAACTCCTATCATACTGGTGCATCATTCCATGGACTTTTTGGGGATTCTGTCCATGATTTGATACATGGTGTCCCTAGAGTCGTATCATGTGTTCTTTACCGAACCACAATGATACACATGACCACACACACTCAATTTGATGTGGGGATGCAACTTATGTCACACCGATGCATCATTCCATGTGGCGTTTGCATTCCAGGGAGCTTTCTAGTGATTCATGTACATGATTTCACACATGGAGTCCCCTGAGTCATTTCATGTGTTATTTACCAAACCACAATTATCCACACGACCACATGTACACTTCAATATACGTGGTGATGTATCTTCTGTCACACTGGTGCATCATTTCATATTTCCATGTGGCAGTTGCATTGCTAGTGATGCTCTTTACATGGCAACCCTAGCGCTGGATAAAATTGGTTTTGTGCCACTTGCATGCAGTGGAATCTAGGTCCGCCATGCACTATCCAAGTCAAACATACTCATGTTTGCGCGTGCCAAACTTCCCTCGCCGATAGGTGGGACCATACATTTTCCCTCACGATTAATTTTTGCACCCCCTTTAGACGGTCCCCGTGCCCAGCCGCACTAATTACGCCCCTCCCCCTCCATGTATTCCACGGGGACAAGACCGACAGCAGCGATTACTCACTCCCTATTCGAACAACTGCTTCCCTTGCTTATTCCATACCCTCATAGATCCATCCGCCTCCGGATCACACACCTCCATTAATCTACCTGATTACGTCCTCCATTTGCCGCCATGGGTAAACATTGGGGTAGGGCTAGCAGCAGGCTGAAGCGTAAGGCAGAGGATGATGATGACATGGCTGGCCATGGCGACCGCCACCGCGAGTATTGGGGATGGCCGAACCTTAGTGCTGCGAGCGTGTACAGGGTCACCAAGGAGTTGGACATCATCTCCGCCAGTCGCTGCATTCCTGGCTTCCTCCCGCCGATCCGGGAAATGGAAGAACAACCGTTCGGCACGCCAGGCCTTCATTACCCCGATACCAGCATGTGGCCAAACGACCGTGACAACCACGTAAGTTCCAGTATCTTGCTTATTGATTCATTCATATCGTTGATTCATATGTGCTGAACTTTCGTTGGAATCCTATGTTCCTTCCATCGAGCATGTTGTGTGTACACGAAGTTTGAAAAATTGAACCATTTAAGACTATTCTATATAGAGGAAGCTCTCATACTTGATATTCTGGTAGTGATACAGTCTTAATTTAGGTGATAGCTGAGGTGTCAATTTGGATTTGCAATGGAATGCCTGCTAGGTGATATTCTGTTTTCTAAGAAAATAAACAAACTAGACGATTCATGGCTATTATGTCCCTAGTTGTTTATGATCACCGTCAGGAGTTTGTTCGGGGGAAGCTCTGCTCCTACTTGATACATTGGATATTTTCGTAGTGACACATGCACAATTTAGGAGAGAGCTGAGGAGACAGTTGTATATAATTCTTTAATCTAAGTGCCTAGGTGTCAAATTGTATTTGCAATGGAATCCATGCTTGGCGATTTACCAACTGACAATAAACTTTGCAGAATGTTCATGCAAAACTGATGCTGCTGGATAAGTGGTCGCAATCAGTAGTGGTGAATATCAAGGAGACAGAGGAGACGGAAATGGATGATGAGCAAAACTGGGTGGGCGGCAACAGCGAGTGGCTGGTCCTTTTATCCCAAGACATGAGTACTTGGACTCTCAAAAATGTCTACAGATCGTTGAGACTTACACCACCATCTTTAGTGAGTGTCGTTATTACTTCATTCAACCACGGGTGGTCGCTGCCAAAATCTGAATTCGCTTACAGGTTCAACATGGCAGAACTTGAGCTCCTCTTGGTACATCTCGCACATAATCCTCTCCTGGTGTGGAAGACTTGGCACTACAACCTCTTAGAGGTGCTCGACAAGGAAATCACATTCATTAGATGCCCACATGACAATGAATGGATAGTATTGCGCGACGACCATCTACGGCCGGAGAAGTATGTCGACACCGTCTTCACCTCCAGCTGGTATGACGACACATCGCAACACATTTACGCGGTCACTGAACCTAGCGGCGACGCACGTGTTTGGGAGCCGTTCACCTGTGGTGAGTCATGGTGTCATATAGCATTTAAATTCCCATTCAAAATTCTTCTTAATGACTGAAGGTAACATGCAGGTACACACGCAACCCATCGCATCATTCTAGCTCCAGTGATCGAAGATGTAGTAGTAGATGCTGATCTTGTATCACAACGTTGGTTCCTTTCACCTTTTTGAGGCGATGTCAACCGGGATGATGAACTCATGTGGATTGATATCAGGGGAGCACTAAACAGCGTTGGTGATACAATAGAACATATGGGGACACAACTTTCTTCATACCCATCGCTATGGTGTCACGTTTTCTCAAGGTCCGCGTGTCCATCAAAAGACCTAGTAGAACAGGTCTGGAGCAGAGTCGATGATCTGAAGGGACAATCTCTGTTTCTTGGGATCAACTACCCTTTCTTTGTCAGAGCCCCTGAAGCTGTTGAACCTGTAATTGCTTAGGCGGCCCTGACTCCTGATGATGATGCTGCTGCTGGTGGTGGAGCTGACAAATAACTTGCTAATGCTGATCCTAGTGAAGCTGAAGAAATACTTGCTGATGCTGCTGCTGGTGAAGCTGACGAAATACTTGCTAAGGCTGCTACTGAAGTCCAGGGAGATCATGCTGGTATTGTTGCTTAGGTGCCAGCACTTCCAATGTTGATAGCAGACTATGTGTTTGCTCGTACTCACACGTCTATTATGTTGACACTCTAGATCCGACCTGGAGGCGAGTCCATGTCGGGGGGAGGGGGCCTGCCATTGGCACATCAGTGGGGTCGTACAATTTGATAGAGAATGGGAGACGTCCAAATGCAGCATTCTGGTTCGTTCCAACGATGCCACCATCTCTAGAGACCTAGTGCTTGCTGGGGATATACTTTCCGGGCATACCCACAGGACTCGCTGACCAGGGTGGCCCACTAACGGGTTAGATCTTCGCTTCACGGGCGGCCCAGTCAGAGAAATAGGAGGAGACAGTTCCGGCTACGACGAGGCCCATAAGAGTTACCGACTTAGGCCTGTAGTATTACTTGTAGTCCAAGTTGTACGTAGTTACCGACTCTATAACATAGTCGGATATGTCTCTCCCTGTAACCCTAGGCCCCGGTGACTATATAAACCGGCCCTATGGGAGCCTTTAGGGCATAACTCAATAGACAACGACAACCAACTCGCACAGGCGGATCTCTCTTGTAATCCGCTGTAACATCCGGCTTACGCTGATATATTACTAGGTTGCTAGCAGGAGTAGGATCTGATAACCGCAGTCGGATCTGAACCTCGGTAAACTTGTCCTCACTGCTCCTGGAACATCCGACGTCTCACACCCTTTCTTTCCAACGCCACTAGGACCCCCTATGGCGTACTTGTCGACAATCCGACGACAGTTAGCGCCCACCATGGGGTTGGTGACCTTTGGAGCATCGATCCAGGCAGAATCTGCGCGTGCAGGAATCGACAAAACAATCGCCATGGTTCGCATGGTCTACCCTAGTGATGTCCCTCTCATCCTCCTAGATGAGACTTGTATTCCGGCTTCCAGGCCCATTACGACCTACATAATCATGTCAATCGGCGAGATCAATATTTATCTCGGTTTCGCTGAACCCGCCCAACCCAGCCTTGAGGTGATGACCATGGCGGAAGAAAAATCCGGATCTACTTTGTCCGCAGAGGCGGAAGATTTCAAGGTCCCGGAGAAAATTGAACCCACCCAGTCCACTATTGTAGTGGAAGAAGAGGTGGAAGTATAATCCAGATCCGATCTCTCATATGAGATTGGATACACAGATGAACAATATATTCGCTACGGCTCCGCCATACCAGACGTCGTAGCAGAAAAACTACCCTTGAAGCACAGGATGAAGGAGACGATGAAGCGCCCCTACATCGATTACGAAGCAATCACCGACATCATGGAGAACTTTGAGATGGAGGAGGCGGAAACCCAGCTGTGCCACTACTTCAAGAACATGAACAAGAAGAAGCACTATTTCGTGTACCACATAAGCATTGGATCCAACTCTGTCGATGCTGGAGCTGGTAGCGACTCGGTCCTAGACGCAATCGAAGAAAACGCCGACTTACCTGGCTCCCCAATAGAGTCAATCACGTCGCAGGAACTTCGAGACTTTGACAAGGAGATACAGGAGTACGAGCAACAGCACGTCTCTAGACAAATGTCAGGTGAGCCGGAAACTCCTCCTAGTCCATGTGATAGCATGGATGAAAGCTACACCTCGCAGGATGACATGGACACCGAAGATTCCTCCGAGGTCTACAAGCCAACCATGACGGAAAGTACCGACGGAAGTTTATACCCTGGTACCGGACCAAAAGTCGTCTTTGCCAATGGTACGCACGTTAAGGCTACCGGGCGGTCAAAGAAGAATAACAAGAACAAGAATCTGACTCCAGCAGAGCCGGACGTCGAGGAAACCAACTAAGAAAAAGTTGATGAAGAGATCGAGATGGAGAATCAGGTCAGAGATCCGGTTAATCCCACCCCAATCGATCCTCTTGTGGATGGACACGTTGTCACCAAGAGTGCACGCGAAATCTACAGAGATGCTCTCACAATTCCAATCCCAACATCTTCAGATCTTACGCCGGAGGCGCTGGAGGAAGGGCTGAGGACCTGGAAAAGCACCGCTTGTTTCTACTTGAATAGGTCGCGCGCCTCGTCGAGATGAGACAGCAGTTAGATAGTGATCCTGCCAGATATCAGTCAGATTTCAAGCGACATCCAAACAAAACAAGGGGAGGTCCATTTCTTGCAAACAAGAATCCGGATATCCACAAAGATCTATTCGATGGAAAAGATGGAGAGAAGATCCGAGTCTACAGCACGCCGCTGGAAAACGCTGCTGCAGCTCGAGCCATCCTCACCAACAATCTGTCTCCACAACAAGTCCAGCAGTGCATTGCGTTGCTGGACCAAGGATTAAAGCAGCAGAAGACGGACGCGTCATTCAGTGGCAAGCTGGCCTCAAAATCCGAGTTTTGCCACACTGGCGCTGACCAAAGCACTGACGTAAGGCTCCGCAGGGATATGGCTCAGTGCTACCGTCCCCGTGGAGAATAAGACAATTCCAGGACCGGCTCCAATAGCCACTCTCGCCGGCCGGCGCGTGATAGGGAAAGAGTTATTCTGGCTACGGCGAAAGACGCCATCAGGGCAATGGTTCCTCATCAGGACCATCGTCGGCATTATAATCTCTATAGAGAAGACCCGGAAACAAGTCCCCAGCGAGAGGAGTAAGATCGGCTAAGGATGCCACCACCAAGCCATCCGTCTGGCAACGCCGGACGAAGAGATGATCCGGATTATCCTGAATCTAGTAGGGATGGTGCCCGAAGAAACAGGCATCAAAGTCAGCATAATGAGGCTCCACCGCCACCACCAAGGAACCCAACCGGAAATAATCCACCAGGGCCACCATCGCCTCCTAGCAGCGACCATGAAGGATCACTTCGTAGCCACCGAAGTCGCAGGGGCAAAGGCGGCAATGGTGAGAGAAGAAGCAGAAATCCGAGTCCACCGCGCAAAAGCCACGAGCCTCCAAGGCGCAGATCACTCTCGCCAAACGACGCTCACCATCACATTGAATCAAACATAGAAGCGTGACGTTACGAGGAAGAAGATGTGTATGTGGGACCCAAGTGCTTTGGTCCACGTATACATCAGACAAAATTCCCGGTTGACTTTGGCATCGCCAAGCACATTCAACCCTATGACGGCGCAGCTCGGCCAGATACTTGGCTCCAAGATTTTTTCCAGGCTTGTTGCATCGCCAAAGGAGGAAACAGCCTAGTTGCAGTCCAATATCTCCCAATGATGTTGAGGAAGACGGCTCGATCATGGCTCAATGAACTGCCAGAGAATTCAATTCATAACTGGTATGATATGCAAAGTGCGTTCTTTTCAAACTTTGAGGGAACATACAGGAGGCCTTGCATAGTCGGAGACTTGCAGCGTTGCACCCAAAGACCCGTAGAAACTTGCCGGGATTACCTTGGACGATGGATCGATACGAAGAACTCCTGCGAAGGAGTAAATGAGCAAACTACGATAGAAGCTTTTATTGCCGGAATTCCATTCGTACTTTTACATCATAGGCGGAAGCGTGACCACGTCACAGATTTGGGAGAAATGATAGAGACGGCAAGCAAGTATGCTGACGTCGATGATGATTCATAAGGGTTGCTAAATATTCTGTCCAATCCCAATGTGGCCAAACATCCAAAGCAAACTCAGATGCGCAAGAACACCTTGGATGAAAAGCCGGCTCCGGACAATGCAGCTGTCAACACATTGTTCAGATCTGGAGGACGAGGAGGGCGCGAAGGTGGCCGTGGTAGAGGCCGAGGAACTTCCTGAATCCAGGACAGAGGAGACCCTCAACCCAGAAGAACCTATACCTGGGCTAATATTGCCAATAATCCCTGTGTCCACCACTTGGATAGTAACGGAGGATCTACCCATACAAATGCCGATTGTCATTTCAATGACGACATGAAGAAAGACGAGTCCGCTGGCTACAGAGCCAAGCGACAAAAAGAAAAGAGAAATGAAAGGATCCCAAGGAAGATTTTAACATGGAAGAGGCAGAAGCTGCCGCAGAGCCCAAGTTGGATGGAAAGAAGACTTTTCTGACTAAAAAAGATGCTCACATCTGCTTCCATGGATCCCAACCAGCTAAGGACAAAAAGGCGGTTACTCATGAGCTCAATGCCACGGTTCCGGCTGTCCCCCAATTCCTGGACTGGTCAGAGGTGACTATCACCTTTGATCGTTCAGATCACCCAAGGAAAACACATAGTCGGGGTAAGTACGCTCTGGTCGTCAGTCCTCTTATTGATGGCTATGAGTTCTCAAAAACACTCATGGACGGTGGGAGCAGTATCAATATCCTCTACATCAAAACACTCCACCGCATGAAGCTACATGAGAACTAGTTGAGTTACAACAGTGTAACTTTCCATGGCATTGTACTAGGGAGACAGACAAATTCTCTAGGTGAGATTACTCTGGACGTGACATTCGGAACCCAAGATAATTACCGGACCTAGACACTCTCCTTCGAGGTGGTACCATTCAAAAGTGCTTACCACGCCATCTTCGGCCGTCCGGCTTATTGGGCGTTCATGGCCCGTCACTGTTATATCTACAATATGATTAAACTTCCAGGTCCAAAGGGCGTAATCACCGTACGAGGAAATCTGAGGAAGGCGCGAGAGTGCGACGAAGGATCTACAACCTTCGCCGAAGCCGTGCTGCATGCTCAGGAGTACCAGGAAATCAAGAAGACCATTAATCCGTCCGAGAGGCCCGCTACGAAGAACGAGGTGCTGAAGCCAAGTTTGCAGTTCAAGGAGTCAGAAGAGACGAAGAAGACGTCGCTAAAGGAAGACGATCCCACCAAGACGACGAGCATAGGGGTAGGCTTAGGCCACGCATAGGAAAGCGTGCTCGTCGAGTTCCTCAAAGCTAATAGTGATAACTTTGCATGGCAGCCATCTGACATGACCGGAGTACCTAGGGAACTTGCCGAGCACTCTCTTAATGTGTACCCAGACGCTAAACCCGTCAAACAGTCCTTACGATGGTTTGGTGATGAAAAGCGCAAAGCAATAGCCAAGGAATTAGCCTTCTTAGAGCTAGCGGATTTCATAACAGAGGTCATCCATACAGATTGGATGTCAAATCATGTACTGGTACCTAAAGAGGACACCATTGATTTAAGGATATGTGTTGATTATACCGCTTTGAACAGGGAATGCCTGAAAGATCCGTTTCCTTTGCCATGAATCGATCAAGTTATCGACTCAACGGCAGGGTCGGAATTACTCTGTTTTCTCGACGCATATCCCGAATATCAACAAAGACCAATGAAAAAGTCGGATCAAATTAAGACATATTTCGTCACTCATTTCAAAACCTTCTGCTAGAAAACTATGCCTTTTGGCTTAAAGAACGCAGGAGCAACATATCAACGTACCATGCAACGTTGTCTCAACGACCAAATCGGACGCAGCGTCCATGTATACATAGACGACATAGCAGTTATGTCCAAAAAGAAGGAAACTTTTAATTTCCGACTTGGATGAAACGTTTGCTAGTCTACGAAAATTCAACATGATGCTAAATCCGAAGAAGTGTTTCTTTGGAATTCCAGCCGGAAAATTGCTAGGTTTCATTGTCTCTGAGCGAGGCATCGAGGTGAACCGAGACAAAATGAAGGCTATCTTAAACATTACCAGGCCGACTCCCCTGAAGGACGTACAACACCTCACTGGTTGCATTGCAGCAGTGAGTTGGTTCGTCAACCGGCTTGGTGAAAGAGTCGCACCTTTATATAAACTCTTGAAGAAAACTGACAAATTTGTCTGGACCCCAAAAGCTAAAACTGCACTGCAAAGTTTGAAAGGTTTGCTTTCAAATCCACCAGTTCTCGCAGCGCCAAACCCTCAGGAACCTATGTTTCTCTACATTACAGCAACCAACAAGGTCATAAGCGTGGTAACAGTAGTTGAGCGCGAGGAAGAAGGCCACGAGCATTAGGTGTAGTGGCCATATTATTATCTAAGTGAGGTCCTGACAGAATCAAAACAACGGTATCCACATCATCAAAAGCTAGTTGATGGAGTATTCTTTGCATCCAGAAAGCTACAACACTATTTTCAAGAGCACAAGATCACAGTAGTGAGCACAGCTCCTCTGCGAGATATAATCAATAACTGCGACGCAACAGGACGTGTCGCAAAGTGGGGAATAGAGCTTGCAGCTTTCGACATTGAGTACAAACCACGTACAGTGATCAAGTCCCAAATTCTGGCCGACTTTGTTGTTGATTGGACAGAAACGGCAGAAAACACAGGCCCTCCGGACTCGGAATTTTGAACCCTTCACTTTGACGGATAAAAAGCACGAGGAGGCTCGGGGGCTGGCGTGGTGCTCAAGTCACCCCAAGGAGATAAGTTGTTCTATGTTTTGCAAATACACTTCACGGCATCCAATAATATTGTCGAGTACGAACACTGCTACATGGAATACACATGGCCAAAAACATTGCCATATCAATACTCATGTGTTACGGAGATTCAGATTTAGTTGCTCAGCAAGTATCCGACATTTGTAACGCAAACAAACACATGGCAACATACAAAACTGTTGTTGATGAATTATCCAAATCGTTTGAGGGTTTTGAGGTTCAACACATCCCTCGAGCAAAAAATGAGGAAGCAGATGCCCTATCAAGGATAGGATCTGCACGGAAAAAAGTACCAGATCCAGCTTTTTTAGAGCATTTAAGGGTCCCATCCATAGTCGGAGTTGATGAGGACTATCCGATGAAATCTGACTCACCTTTAATAGCAGTTTTGGCTGTAATTCCTAGCTAGATAAAACCCTATCTGGATTTCCTAATAGATGGAAAATTACCCGAAGACGAAGTCTTGAGCCGGCAGATTGTTCGACGAGCAAAATCATACA
This sequence comes from Avena insularis, assembly GCA_023614405.1. Taxonomy (NCBI): domain Eukaryota; kingdom Viridiplantae; phylum Streptophyta; class Magnoliopsida; order Poales; family Poaceae; genus Avena; species Avena insularis. The sequence continues at coordinate 272,515,677 of CM042697.1, forward strand.
CTATAATAAATGGTGATCTCTATAAGCAGAGTGTTCCTGGCGTGTTTCAGAGATGTATTTCTTCGGAAGAAGGAGTGGAAATCTTAAGAGAAATCCACGAAGGCGAGTGTGGTCACCATGCTGCAGCCAGATCCTTAGTGGCAAAAGCTCTTCGACACGGATTCTTTTGGCTTACAGCTAAGGCAGACACCAATAAACCGATCAAAACATGCAAGGGCTACCAAAAGTACGCTCATCAGGCAGACTTCCGGCTGAACAGCTATGAACAATACCTATTACATGGCCGTTCGTGGTCTTGGGGCTTGATATGGTAGGGCCGTTTCGCACGACAAAATGTGAATTCACTCACCTACTATTGATCGTGGATAAATTCACAAAATGGATTGAGGTTAAACCCGTATCAAGTTGCGATGAAGCCACAGCCAGATGATTTGTCGAGGATGTAATCATCAGATTCGGATATCCGCACATTATAATTAGTGACAACGGGAGCAACTTTTCCATGGGGGAACTTGCCTTTAAGTGGCCCTCTTGCGCGGAAATCAAAACTGATTCGGTTCGGAGTTAGACACGGACTCGGAAATCGGTCCGGAATTTTGGACAGTTTTCCGGCGATTCACTAAAACGGCGACAACTTCTCCGTACGAGCTCCGATTCGAGCGATTCTTGCTCCTACGGTTTTGTGAAGTCGAGGGGAACAATCTAGGGTCAAGGTTTGAGCGAAACCACTAATCTACAAGGGTGGTCAATGCTAGTCCTACTAAAGCTTCCCGCAGGAACCTCGTAGCAAAATAAAATAGGGTTTTGCAAATAGCGTTTCGCCGAACCCTTTTCACTCGACGGTTTTGCATGGAAAAGTATGATGCAATGATATGAATGATATGCAAGACCAAATCTAAAATTTGGGATGTGACAATGAATTCATAGTTCCACAACCTAATCACATATTCAATGATACACATCAGATGTTTATACAAGGAATACTTTATATCTTTATGAATAAAATGGGAAATATCATCATACATGATTGCCTCTAGGGCATATTCCCAACAGTCTCCCACTTGCACTAGAGTCAATCTTCCGACATCACATGTCTAAGCATCTAATGACCATGGCTCTCAGGTGTGCCTCATGCTTTGGCTATGGTAACGGCTTTGTCAACGGATCCGCAACATTTGCATCCGTGTGTACCTTGCATAACTTGATATCACCCTGATCCACGAACTGGCGAATCAGGTGGTACCGCATGAGTATGTGCTTGTTCTTCTGGTGTTGTCTAGGTTCCTTGGCTTGTGCAATAGCACCATTATTGTCACAATACACGTCTAACGGATTGGACGAGCCCTGAACCACACCAAGATCCATCATCCAAACAACTTCCTTTGCTGCCTCCGAGGCGGCAATATACTCAGCCTCTGTTGTAGATGCAGACACAGTCTCTTGCTTGGAACTCTTCCAGCTCAGAGCACCTTCATTTATAATAAACACGTATCCGGATTGCGAACGAGAATCATCAGAGTCGGTAAGATAACTCGCATTTGTGTAACAGTTTACACTGAGTTCATCTTCACCACCATAAACCAAGAACATATCCTTACTCCTTCTCAAGTACTTCAGGACATTTTTAGCCGTTGTCTAGTGGATTTCTCCAGGATCAGCCTGGTATCTGCTCACAACACTGAGCATAGGAAACATCCAGACTAGTACAAATCATGGCATACATGATGGATCCGACTGCAGAAGCATACATAATCGCACTCATCCGACTTCGCTCATCAGTTGTCGAAGGACACTGAGTCTTGCTAAGTTTTACACCATGGGACATCGAGAAGAACCCCGTCTTAGACGATTCCATGTTGAACTTCTTCAACACTTTGTCCAAATAAGTACTCTGACTCAATCCAATGAGCCTCCTTGATCTATCTCTATAGATCCGGATTTCGAGGATGTATGTTGCCTCACCCAAGTCTTTCATTGAGAAACTCCTTTCCAATGATTCATTGGTTTCTTGCAACATTTGGACATCATTTCCAATCAGTAATATGTCATCCACATATAAGATTAGAAAGTTTACTTTGCTCCCACTAAACTTCTTGTATAAACAAGAATCATGATCACTCTTGATGAAGCCAAACTATTTGACAACCTCATCAAAGCAAATATTCCAACTCCGAGATGCTTGCTTCAACCCATAAATGGATTTATGAAGTTTACATACCTTATAAGAATTAGCCGGATCGACAAAACCCTCGGGCTGTATCATATACACTTCCTCGGTTAAATTTCCATTAAGGAAAGCCGTTTTGACATCCATCTGCCATATCTCAGAGTCAAAATAGGATGCTATAGCTAACATGATCCGAACTGATTTAAGCATCGCTACAGACGAGAAAGTCTCGTCGTAATCAACTCCTTGAACTTGTTGGAACCCCTTCGTGACAAGACGTGCTTTATAGACGGAAACATTTCCATCCATATCAGTTTTGTTCTTAAAGACCCATTTGCACTCGACGGGTCTTGCACCGTTTGGCAGATCAACCAAGTTCCAAACATGATTTTCATCCATGGACTTTAACTCGGATCTCATGGCTCCAAGCCATGACTCGGAATCAGATCCCACCATCGCTTCCGAATAATTTGCCGGCTCATCACTGTCTAACAGTAATACATCACGAACACTTCGTAATCTAGCCGATCTTCATAGTACAGGTGCTGCTGCCGGCTCAGCTGCCACGACCAGCTCAACCTCCAAGGTTTTTGCCGACTCGCTACTAGACGGTTCCTTTCGAATTTCTTTGAGCTGCACCGTGCTCCCACTTACTCCCTGACTGAGAAACTCTTTCTCAAGGAAGACACCATTCCGAGCGACAAACACTTTGCCCTCTTCTCGGTTGTAGAAGTAGTAACCCAAGGTTTCCCTCGGATACCCCACGAAGATACACTTATCCGACTTGGCCGTAAGCTTGTCCGACTGAAGTCGCTTGACAAATTCTTGACAGCCCCAAACCTTAAGAAAATACAAATTTGGCTTTTTGCCTGTCCACATCTCATGCGGTGTCTTCTCTACCGATTTTTATGGTACTCTGTTTACTGTGAACGCCGCTGTTTCTAGACAATAACCCCAAAATGATAAAGGCAGATCTGTCTGACTCATCATTGATCGTACCATGTCCAACAAGGTCCGATTCCGCCTTTACGAAACACCGTTCCTTTGCGGCGTTCCTGGTGGAGTAAGTTGAGGAACTAATCCACAACTTTTCAGATGGTCATCAAACTCATGGCTCATGTACTCGCCTCCTCGGTCCGATCGAAGAAACTTTATTTTCTTGCCAAGTTGATACTATGGTTCATTCTGGAATTCTTTGAACTTTTCAAAGGCTTCCGACTTATGTTTCATCAAGTAGATATATCCATACCTACTAAAATCATCAGTAAGGTAATGAAGTACTCATAACCACCTCTGGTTGTCGTGCTCATTAGTCCACATACATCACTATGTACTAGTCCCAACAAGTCGGACGCCCCTTCGCAATGCTTTGCAAAAGGTGTCTTGGTCATTTTTCCGAGTAGGCAAGATTCGTATGTCTCGAACGACTCCAAGTCGAACGAAGTTATGATTCCATCATCATGAAGCTTCTTCATGCGTTTCCAACTTATATGACCAAGCCAACAGTGCCAAAAGTAAGTCATATTCAGATCATTTGGTTTCAACCTTTTAACATTTATGTTATAAACCGACTCACCGTCAAGATTCAAAATAAATAACCCATCCTGGACGGGTGCAAAGCCGTGAAACATATCATTCAAATACAAAGAACAACCATTATTCTTGATATTCGACTCATATCCTTTCCTCATCAAACATGAAGTATAAATAATGTTTCGACTAAGCAGTGGAACATAATAACAATTATTCAGTTCCATAATGAGTCCGGAAGGTAAATGAAACTGCATCGTGCCGACTTCCAACGCAGCAACTCTTGCTTTGTTGCCGACCTGAATATCAACCTCGCCTCTTGCTACGCTCCTAGTTCTTACCAGTCCCTGCAATGAGTTGCAGATGTGAATAACTGATCCGGTATCATATACCCAAGAACTATTAGGTGCATCAGCAAGATATATGTCTATAACATTGCAAACAAGTTTACCTGAGTTGGAAGTCATACCTCCACTCTTGGCTTTGTCGGCCAAATACTTGCTGCAGTTCCTCTTCCAGTGGCCATCCGCCTTGCAATAGAAGCAAGTGGATCCAGATGAAGTATATGGCTTAGTCCCTGAGGAAGCGCTTGGGACCGGGATCTGAGCCTGCTTTCCTCTTGACTTAGCCTTCTTCTTAGACCAAGAACTCTTCTTGAACTTAGCCTTATTCTGCACCATCAACACTTGACTGGCGCCCTTCTTGAGATCCGCCTCTGCCTGCTTGAGCATCCCATGCAATTCAGTGAGCTTCTTATCCATACCATGCATGTGGTAGTTCGAAATGAACTGCCCATATGCACTAGGAAGAGAGTTCAGAATTATATCTACAGCAAACTCTTCGCTAATGGGGTAGCCAAGCCTTTCCAAAGACTGCACATAACCAACCATTTTGATCACATGCGGACTTAGTGGATCACCATCCTTAAGCTTGCAACTCCGCAAAGCCTGAGAGACTTGATACCTCTCAGTCTTCGCCTGAGCCTGGAGGCTTTCGATCATATCATAGGCCTCAACATTCTCGAACTGCTTTTGCAAGTCCGGTTCCATGTGAGCAAGCATAAGACAACTAATATCCGTGGACTCATCCTTAGCCTGACGGCAGGCATTGGTGGCAGTGACAGTCGCATTCTCATTCGACTCATCTAGAAGTGGGTTATCTAGGACATGGTCCTTCTTTTCTTGTTTGAGAACAATTCTCAGATTTCGATACCAGATGGTAAAATTAGTGTCGTTCAGTTTATCTTTCTCAAGAATGGTTCTCAACGCAAAACCAGATATCTGAGAGTGACTGCTACTTGGTGCCATGATTTACAACAGAAAATATGCAAAACACTTAAGACATGTATTCATAAAAGAGCAAGCATATTAAACATTTTAATATTTTATGCTCCCACTAGAACCAACACCCCTCTGATGGTTGCTTAGTGATTCAGGACCCTAAATAAGCAAGTCGGCTAGTGAGCTTTAGTATCACCGCTAGCCACCAAGTGATCTAGGTAGAAAACTCCTTGTCAATCGTATCTCATATGACTCCTGTTGGACGGGTGGCATCACATGCCCCGGCTCCCATCTGACTTTTCCCCGAGCCCCACAACCGTTGTGATAGACCCGTCTAACTTATTGAGTGTTTCCGCAGTAAGAATCCGACTCGAACCCACCTAGTCGGAAAGAATTGGCAGCACCTCAATTTTATGAGCCCACTACCAAAAATGTCTGACTTGTGATGGTGCAAACACTGGCGGGGAAAACCGACTATACCTTCTTTGAGGGATTAAATTTTACCGACTATCTAATAGAGGTAAAACAGAGACATAACAATAACACAAAATAAAGCATTTATAATGTGAAGTGGTATGGCTCCCTTCATGGCGATCTCCATCTCCACAAAGCCTGTAATCCAACTCGTCCCAACTCTTGTCACTTGTCGTCTTACTCCATGTTGCCGACATGTACATCGCCTTGCTTGCCATCGGGGCTCTCCAAACAGCTACACTAGCTTAGTAAAGTAAATTACAAGGAGAATTCGACACGCATGTTGTTATACAATAAAATGACAGCACCTAGGCTCCAGCCGGCTGACACAAACCGTGATTCGCAGATCACGTATGGATTACACACATACATCACATGCACATAAACCATACCATTCATAACTTCCTACAAAAACAAGTTACGCATAGATACAATATCTACAGGCATTGTGAAACTCGCAACGACATCTAAGGCGCTATGACAGGCTGAAGCCGGCGGTCCCCGATGGTGGAGGCCGACCACTAGGGGTATGTCGTTCCACGACCTCAGCAGTATGATCACGGAAATCAGATCTACCATTCCCCAAGTACAGTTGATCAAATCAACCTCATACGAAACCGATCTATCTCATAGATCGACCACCAAAATAGCATATAGATCTCATCTACAGCCTACCGCATATCACATATGAGAGATCTCGAGCCTAAAACCAGAAGCTATCACTCTAATACCACTGTTGGGCCACGCAGAGATAAAACAAAACTTTTTCCTCTAACGTGGTGATCCCAAGATCTAGCCAAGGTAGAAGGCCACGAGGTTTACCACTAGACGCGTAGTTGCGGATTACTGATGAAGAGCGTCAGTTGATGCAGTACGGTCCTTTGCGATACGATCGTCCTGGTGCCGATCGTACAACACCTCTGCTGGCATCCACACGTGCAAGGAGGAGCACCGGCGGTGAACTGCTAGGTTCGTATCGATGGTAGGACTCCTGTGGAGCTAGGGTTTCCAACACATGGAAGGCCTAATCGAACAACGATTAACCTTTCTGGGTTACGGTTCTCCACTATATATAGGGAGTAAACGTGGGCTCTGCTCGCGCGGCCCATTCACTAAAGCCTATATAATATTAGTCCCTGTGAGTCTGACTCACTGATTCAGTCCAAATCAGGCTCAGGTCCAACCCAACCAGATTTCCAGTTCAGATCCAATCCGAACTTGCTCCCGCTCTTAAGTGTGTGACCCCTCAGGCTCATGGCTACTTGGACACGATTAGAGTCCCACTCTCAATCGACCAGTCGGTAGCGGCTCCTAGCAGAACGTACCGACTCCCAAGTACCAAAGAGTCATGACGACTTGCCTTTCCAATGCGACTTGCGTCCGAGTCCCTTTTGCCTCACGATATACCTTGTCAGACTATAGGCGAATATTTTTCATCCATTAAATAGTCTGACTCTCTTCTCGATCCGAGATAAGTGATTCACCCGACTAACTCTTAGTCGATCGCCTCGGTTAACACTTAACCGAGTCGTGCATGGCCATGCTTTCCGAAACATATCTCACGAGAGGGCCTAGAGAATATCTCTCCGAGTGGAGGGGCAAAATCCCATCTTGGTTATTCAGATCACGCAGCTTGATTCTCAGTCGACCCGAACTCTGCCTTTATAACTGCCCAGTTATGGATCAACGTTTGACATAACCTAAGTCGGTGATCCTCAACTCGGACTATGCAACAACCTCAGGTCTAAGGATTATATTAATTGAGATATACAAATGACAACTTGTTTGTTGTACCTCAATATGGGTCAATCCAACTCGCTAAACTCTTTAGCCGAATCTGTGTAACTCGGAATAGCATCACCATGCCCATGAAAAGTGGAACCGAGTCATCAAGACGACTTTCACATTGGTCTAAGTTGTGTGTCCAGCACAACCTCAATGACCAAGGACATTTAGTACAAACAACATGAATTCTTAGTTCCACAACCGAATCACATATTCAATGATACACATCAGATGTTTATACAAGGACAACTTTATATCTTTATGAATACAATGGGAAATATCATCATACATGATTTCCTCTAGGGCATATTCCCAACACTAATCCCATATAAGTAGTTGTGAGAATTCCCACACTAGAGTAGCAAACATTAAGTCTAGCCCTGTCCCATTCCAGAGTAATGTGGATGCATGGGTTAATTATTCTGGCAAAAATGCAAAGAATCGGGTGCATTTTTGTAAACAGTTTTCTCCTTCTCCTTTTTACCATCATTTGCAAAACAAAATCCTTTTTCTTCCTCAATTTATCTTGGAAGGCCAAACCTCACCAAGGTTTTCTCATAAAGCGTTTTTATAAACCTTTTTCTGGGTCTTCCCACCAGTAATTTTACTTTGTCTAAAACGGGGTCTCCAAAGGGGGGTGGTGTTATACACCACATACATTACAAGGGAAGGTAGGTGTCATCAAAGGGTTGTACCTAGTGGTACTAAAGTGGCAATGTTTTGGAGGAGCCAAACTTTCCCACATATAAAAATATAGAATAATAAATCCATGAAATTTTCATAAACAATTAGGTAAAACATGCATAAGTAAAGTAGTTGGACAAGGGCTTATGAGACAGAAGGTGGCTTGCATGTGACTAGCGATATGTACCTTGAATTCTTGATAATAATAGAATACCCATAATTCCCAACTATATACAATGATAATAATTCGATGCGTCCTTCTTCTCGGCGTCACACAATCGCAACTATCGATGTTATCGAGCAAACATGCATACAAGAAATACATCAATCAATACAAGGCATTCACGCACCAAAACAATACAACAAGCAAAATATAATAACATGATATAAAACAGTACGATGCTAGATGATTGGGTTAATAAGATGGGTAACTAATTTGAAGGCATTGGAAGAAGATCCCTTATGATTTATAGTCGGGAAACTACCTAGGATAGGGGCTTTGGACCCAGACCATAGTCTGCATGATACCAATGTATAAAAAGGATAGAATCGGATTGGTTTTTATAAAATGAAACCAACAAAAGTGGTTTCACTATTTTATCAATTTCCTTTCAATTACTATGAATTTCCTAGTGATAAAAGCTCTAGTTTTAGAAAATAATTCACGATAAAATTTCTGTAGTTCCAAAAATTATGTCCTTGGATACTTAATTAAGGTTTGGTGGACTGATTCACTGAAAGTTGGAATCCCCTTGAAATATTTTATAGAATACCTTTAGGAAATTCCCAAAGGCAGTACTCGAAGGTTTTTATCTTTTTAACTAGAAATAAAATACATATGTATTTTATATTATTCCAAGGACACATGTTACATATTTGATGTACATTTCTGTAGAAATTGGAATCACCCTTTTTGGATTTACAAAACTAAGGTAGTGATTATTAGTGCATTAACTATACACAGAACTGTTTAATTCACAATAAATTAAACGGAGCATAATAAATATTGGGCTCTTGGGGGTTAAACGATATTGTTGTACATGTGTTCTAGGAGTTGGAATTAGGTCAATACCCAATTTGGTTTGTCCTAGAGTATTTCCCAAAGACTGAAAATAGATTTTTTTATTTTTACCAAGGACAAACTAGGAAAAAAATGTATGGGGCCAAGGTTGTGGGGTAGATGCATTCAGAACCTACCAAAGGAAGTTGGGTTTTATCCATTTGGACTCATGAAACTCAGTGGGGAAATTATTGGTTGATTCAAACATGTGTTTGTAACTTAATTACCAACAATTAACTAGCTTTTCTTTTGGAACAACACTTACTCTTCATGCACAGGAACATGGGAAAAATCAGATCTCAACATATTCAGTGGTTTTCCACTTTTTTCGAATTAAAGCTGGCAGATAAATTACAGATCTGGGATAAAAGATTTCAAGGAAAATGTTAACAGGGCTAGCTCTGGGCCAGAGCTGGGGCACAGCTCGGACCGGCCCAAAGACAATGCGGTCGCAGGCAGGCGAAATGGAGCAATCCGCCATGCAGCGGGGCCCGAACTTTAGTGGCCCTTGCGCCGAAGCAGTAAGGAGAGGTGTGGCCGTTCCATGTGAAGGGGATCGACACTGCACAACCTTCTTCCCTGCGGGACAGAGCTCCGTCGCGCCGGAACCCTAGCTGGGAGGTGCGGGGTTCGGGGAGCCTTATCGAAGGGCGGAGGAGAGCTAGGGTAGGTCCAGGGTGACACGGTTGACAATGGGAAGCGGATTAAGGGGTGCCATGGCTGGTTTTGGTGAAGAATAGGGTCTCGAGCATGAGTAACCATGGCATCGGCTTCAGAGCTCGTCATGGATGCTTCCTACGGCTGTCCTGGGTCAAACTAAAGCAGGGTTATATGCAGGGGGAGGGGAGTACAATAGTGTAGCATGCAGAGGGGGATAAGTATGGGAGAGGAAGCTTTCCTTGAATCTTGAGAAATGTCCGAAGCTTCTCTCTCTCGGGCAAGCCAGGGCAGGGAGGAAGAGAGGGGTCTAGGGGAGGTAAGTGAGGTGGTGAGGGAGCAAATGAGAAGAAGGGACATGGACGTGGTGGTTGTTTGCCTTATAAATCGAAGAGAGATATTTTCAATGGACTAGGTGCATGGAGGGCAATGGAGAGGGTAAAACCAGGGAGTGGTAAGCTGCGGGATGATTAGGGTTTTTTGGTAAAGTAGAGGGGAGAGGGGGCAGCTGCAGAACATAAGGAGGGCAAGACTTGATATTTCACATGTGTCTCCCCTAGTTCCAAGAAAAAGAGGACAAAGGAAGGGTTAGCTACAGGAGTGCTCCAGTGATGTCGATCAGGAGGGGGTAATGTTGCTGTGCAAGTTTGTTTGACCATCTTGGTTAAGGTTTGATGAAGTTTTGTTTAATGAATTTGCTTGGTTTGCCAGTTTGACCAAACAGGTAGTTAGGAAGGAAGTTTAGAAACTTGCATTGGACCTGCTGGGTAAATGATTCTGGTATATACATGAGGTCAAGGTACCCTTCTAGTAATTGTTTTAGATTTTTCCATGATTTAAAAGTCCACTTAAAACCATTTATTCAAAAAGTGCAGAAATGGTTTCTAGAAGCTTATTTGATATTTTTACATTGTAAAAGGTTGGTTTTTGATGTTATATGGTCCTAGATACAATATTACACATTGGAGGTTTTTCTTGGAATTTATTTAGAAGGAAAAGTATTCTTAAGCTATTATTTCTTGTTTATGCCATTTAAGAAAAAAGGCAAACAGAAATAGTCAATAATATCAAAAATAGTTATTTTTGAGATGGTTAGATAGAGTATGATGTATAGGCCTCAAATGTACCTTGATTTTCCAAGGTCGTTCGGATAAAAACAAACTTTCCTTTATAGGAGGGGTTTTTGAAGGTTTGGTCAAGGAAGGAAATAATTAGATTTAGGGCCAAACTAATTATGGAGAACATTGGATAAAATTATATTCCCAAGTAAAATGATGTAAACTTGAATTATAAATCAATATCAACCTTGGGTTTTGCATATCAAGATGGATTTTGGATGAGAGCAAGGATTAGAGGATCTAGGGCATTGATATTTTTATGCTACCTAAAGTTGGTTGGATTAGGGAGCTCAGAGCTCACCTTGGTACAAGAGATTGATGGATAGAGTCCAAGTTATATATAGGATCATGGTGCCAATAGTTGGTCTTGGTTGTATTTGAGGTGATCTAGAGATGATAGCAAACTTTGTTGAAAATAAGGCTGCCATAACAGATGCATCAAGAAGCTTCATAAACCATGTGGGTTTAAGAAGCACAAGGATCCAATGGAAACAAATGAGGGGTGGATTGATATACCATGGTTAGAATATCATAACCATTCCAATGGGAGGTAGCATATGGATGTGAGCTTCTGCCAAAGTAGGCAAGATGATAGGATTTCCAGGAAATATTATTATCTTGTCTACAAAACCTTGAAGGATGAGGGGGTCAAAGAAGATTTTAACCAAGGGAAAGAGAGGGATTGGGGAGTAGTAATGAGTTACTACAATATGGTTCAAGTGCATTCTCAAGAATGCATAGTGATTGGAGTAGGTGGAGTTCCAAAGATTGAATCCAGATAATGATTCCAAACTTGTGTGACTTAGGATAGATCTAGCTTAGGGGTCTTGGTTCAAGATTTGGTGATCTTAACCATTGATTTGACCCTAATGGATGAGATATTATATTAGCTCACTCTAGTTACTAAGCAAACAAGGGAACCAGCATATCAAGGCAATTCATCAAACAGCAGATCAAGAGAACTCATCTAGCTAAGAAATCAGATAATACTGAGGTTACTATCAAGCCTAGCTTGAGGTAAGCATGGGTGTTTTGAAGAGGTTGTGATTTGAAGTAACATAAGGATCTCTTGGTATTTCTACCAAGATTGGAATGAAAAGGTTTTAGGATATATTTGATTTTGGTAAACCTAGAGGTAAGAGTAGTTAAGAGTTCTGTCTTGAAAACATAAAGAGATTATATATAGATCTCTATAGTTTTGTTACTATAAACTAGTAAAACATTTTGTTGTGTCAAAGTTGTAACACCGCGGTTCTGAAAAGACCGTGGCTTCTATGTGACATGCCAACCCCTGGATCGGTTCATTGGCCCACAATAGAATAAGATGAATAACATAGCAAAATATCCATGTATCATGAATAATGAAGATCCAGAGTAGCATTATTACAATAAAAGCTTAGCCCAAAGCTAGCTCAAATTATTCAGGTAGCAGCATAAACAAAGTAAATTCTCCATTCTTCAAATTGCCCACAAGTGAACAAGTGCTGAGTGGAGTACCGTGGCCTATATTGATTACTCAGAATCGGAATAACCTGCAACATGAAACGTAGCAGCCCCGAAGGGTCAATACATGGAATGTATGGCAAGTAGAGCTAGTAAAGGAGACAATAGTGCTAACATCTACATGCATATCTGCAATTGAGTCAGGTTCCGGCTTGCATTTGCAAATACATTTGTCCTACTTTCATAAACAGTTTTTGATTTTCTTTGAAAAGATCCCAATTAAGTTAACCCAACAATATTAAAGCAATTATGAAATTAGAATGAGCGAGAAACATGTCATAGAATCAATATCAAGCAACTCAGATGTCCATAACCGGGGACATGGCTAATCGATTAGATTATACACCCTACAGGGGTTAGTACACTTTACCCATGTGACTTGGCCAGCCCAGCTCGTACCATCACTCTCATTTTGGGTGATGATAGGGAGAAGTCCAAGAAGAGACTGTTCGGGAAGTAGCTCCTCAATCCCGACGCGCACCGGTCCAACCTACCAAAATTCTACATCTCTGGATACGCGGGTTCGAGTTACCACAACCTACTAAGTCCAACCAACCGCCCATTTTATTATTGGCACATGGTTGTACACGTAAGCTACAAAATAAAGAGGCCAATCATTTTCTCTCGATACCTGGGTGCCTTTCCGCAATGAAACCACCAAAATTTATCAATCCCATCACACCCAGGAGGTTCATTGATTAAGTTGTTTTAGTTTTCACAAACCAATACTTTTAGAAACAATAACAGTGATGTAACCCAGCCCTCGTTCATCATAGCATGGCTAAGCACATCTACCAATGGTGGTTCATCTACAAGAAAAGCCCTACCACATAATGGGACATAACATAGCGATAGTATCATCCTACACATGCGTCTACAAAATACACGACACTGCATAGAAAATAGTAGGACAATATCATGAACAAAATAGCATCTACTTGCCTTGGTTGTAGCGGTCGGAAGAACAATCCACACACGAGCAAGCTGCACTCACACAATCTACACGATACAATTGCAATCATAAACAAACAATCCACAAGCATATGCAACAAAGATGATGCATGAATGCATGCATAACAAGTGGGGTGACGCTACAGCAACACCACATAATAGTATTCAGTAGAGGTACTCATTGCATGCATGGAAAATAGTTTTAGCGCAAGGAAAACTATTATGCACAATATAATGCTCAAAACTAGAGCTAGAACCCAAATAATTCACTACCGATAGTATACTGTTTGTAAAATTTTGGGAAAATTCTACTGTATAGGCATTGCTATTTAGGAACAGTACCAATTGGAATTACTCAAAAAGTAATTATAAAACTCCCTGAATAATTAAAACACTACAGAAAGCCACTAGACAGTTTCTGCAGAAGTTTTTACTGTACGCCTATCTTTTTAATTCACTTTGAGATTCCCCTCGTTCTACTGAATCCAGGGACATATTATACACAATTTTTGGAGTTACAGATCTTTTTCTACGAATTAATTACTCCAAAAAGGCCATTAACTCATTTAATTAATCTGGACAAAATCTTGCTGCAAAAGTGTGAAACAATGGTACAGCAAGATTCTACACGACTTACTGAATCTACACATATTTTATTTGTAATTTTTGGCCCAGCGGATTAATTTCTATGCAATTTACAAGTTTCTGCAATTTCTAAATTGATTTAAACCAAAAGGGAATATTCCGGAAATATTCCCTGCTGACTCAGCGCGGGTTGACTGGCTGTTGACCAGTCAACCGCGCGGTCTCCGGTCGATCTGGGCCGCAGATCTCGGATCCGACGGCCGAGAAGAGGCGGCGGCGGCACTCACCGGGGCGGCGGCGGCGGCTCGGAACGACGGCGGCGCGGTGGCGGTCCGGCGGCGGCGCGGCGAGGGGGCGTCGGCTCGGAGCGGGTCGGGGCGGCGGCGACCTCGGGCGGCGGCGGCGTCGGCTTCTGAGGAAGACGGCGGCGTCGGTAAGCGTCATGACGGCGGGCTTCAAGGCGCGGCGGCCTTGAAGAAGAATGTGGCGGCGGCGGTTACCTGGCGCGGCGGCGGCGATGTGCGGCGGCGGCGGCTGCGGGATGGCGGCGACGCGCGGTTCTCGAGGCGGCGGCGGAGGCTCCGGGACAGCGGCGGCGCGCAGTTCTCGAGGGGATAGGGCGGCAGGGCAGGGAAGAGAGGCAGGGGGTCGGCGGCTTAAGTGGGGCCCCCCACGCGGAGTTCTAGGCGGACACGGCGGCGGGACGTTGCGGAGACGGGGCCGGTCGGCGATGTCGGCGCCGACAGGTGGGGCCCACCTGTCGGTGGCCTGACGCGGGCGGCGGCGGGTATTATCCGCATGGCGATGAATACTGGCCTTGGGCTGGACGCTAGCTGGGCCGGCGCGGGCTGGACGCTAGCTGGCGCGGCGGCGCCGATTCTTTTTTTTTGATCTTTTCTTTTTCCCTTTTTCCAATCTAGTAAAACCTCCGTAACTCCTTCGTACGAATTCCGAATTGGGCGATTCTTGTTCCTAAATTTTTGTAAAAATCAAGGGGATCAACCTAGGGCCAGGGGTGGAAAACACAAGTCCTAGTAAAACCTCCCGTAGGAGCATTTTAGTAAAGTAAAATAGGATTTTGAAAATAGCGATTTGTCGAATCACTTCAATCGATGGTTTTGCATGGAAGAACATGATGCAATGACAAGAATGATATGCAGAACCAAATCTAAAATTTGGGATGTGACAAGACTAACCCCCTTAAGATGAATCTCGTCCCCGAGATTCGGCGCGGCTAGCAAATAGGTGTGGGTAGTCCTCTCGGATGTCATCCTCACGCTCCCAAGTGGCTTCCTCTTCGGTGTGGTGGCTCCACTGCACCTTGCAAAACCTGATCGTCTTGGTACGGGTAATCCTCTCCGCTGTCTCCAGAATCTTGACCGGCTTCTCCTCATAGGTCAAGTCATTCTCAAGCTGAACCTCCTCTAGTGGTACAGTGTCTCTCAATGGTGTATCCACCATCGCCGGATGGCACTTCTTCAGCTGGGATACGTGGAACACATTGTGAACAGCGGACAGAGCCTCCGCAACTCAAGCGATAAGCAACTTCCCCTTTGCGTGCTAAGACTCGATATGGTCCAATAAACCGAGGTGCCAGCTTACCCTTAATTCCAAATCTCTTGATTCCACGAAGTGGCGACACTCTGAGGTATGCTCTATCACCTATCTCATACACCACTTCCTTGCGCTTGGCGTTAGCGTAGCTCTTCTGCCTTGATTGTGCTACCTTCAGCCTGTCCCTAATCAAGGCGACCTTTTCCTCAGCATCCTTGATCAAATCAGGCCCAAACAACTGACATTCTCCTACTCCATCCCATAGCAATGGTGTTCGGCACTGTTTCCCATACAGTACATCAAACGGTGACGTCTTGATGCTGGTTTGATAGCTGTTGTTGTAGGAAAACTCAGCATACGGCAAATTCGCATCCCAACTAGAACCATGAGCCAAAGCGCAAGCCCTCAGCATGTCCTCCAAAATCTGATTCACCCTCTCGGTCTGTCCGTCAGTCTGCGGGTGAAACGCTGTGCTAAACTCCAATCTAGTACCAAGTGACTCGTGCAGCTGGCGCCAAAAGTGTGAGGTAAATTGGGTGCCTCTATCAGATACAATGCTCTTGGGAACTCCGTGTAGGCACACAATTCTGTCCATATAAATCTTGACCAACCTTGCACTCGTATAGGTCGTCTTTACCGGTATAAAGTGGGCTACCTTGGTCAAATGGTCGACCACTACCCAAATGGAGTCATATCTTGACCTGGTCCTGGGCAATCCTGTGATAAAATCCATCCACACTCTATCCCACTTCCATTCCGGCACGGGCAATGGCTGTAGCAGTCCTGCTGGCTTCTGGTGTTCCGCCTTCACCCGGCTACATACATCACATAGGGCAATATGCTCCGCGATGTCTCCCTTCATGTTGTTCCACCAGAATCTGTCCTTTAGGTCCATATACATCTCCGTATTGCCCGGATGTATGGAGTACGGCGAGTCATGAGCTTCCTGCAGAATCAACTTCCTTATCTCCGGATCGTGGGGACGCACAAACGATCTCCATACCACAAGGTTCCTTGCTCATCCTCGCGGAATTCCCTTGCTCGATCCTCCTTCATCTTTTCCTTTACTTCATCAATCTCCTTGTCTCCCACTTGAGCCTTCCTAATTCTGTCCTGTAGCGTTGGTTGGACTTCCATTGTTGCCAAGTATCCTTCTGATACTACCTCCAGTCTAAGGTCCTTGAATTGCTTGCACAAATCCTCGGGCAATTCCCCAATTGTCAATCCATTGGCATAAACCTTCCGGCTCAGAGCATCTGCCACTACATTGGCCTTTCCTGGGTGGTATTGCAGATTCATATCGTAGTCCTTGATAAGTTCCAACCATCTCCTTTGCCTCATGTTCAGTTCCTTCTGTGTAAATATGTACTTCAGGCTCTTGTGGTCGGTGTACACATCACAGTGTTTTCCCATTAAGTAATGCCTCCATACCTTGAGCGCATGAACCACTGATGCTAACTCCAAGTCGTGTGTGGGGTAATTCCGCTCATGGTGCTTGAGTTGTCGCGAGGCATATGACACTACTCTCCCATCTTGCATCAGCACACTTCCAAGTCCCTGTCGAGAGGCATCACAGTACACCTGGAAATCCTTCTGAAGGTTTGGCAAACACAGAACAGGTGCAGTCACTAATCGACGCTTCAGTTCCTGAAAACTGGTTTCACACACATCTGACCAGTCAAACTTCCTCTCCTTCTTCAGAAGTTCTGTCATCGGCTTAGCAATCTTGGAGAAGTTTTCAATGAATCTCCTGTAATATCCAGCAAGTCCCAAAAAGCTTCGTATCTCTCCCGCATTCTTGGGTGCTTCCCACTCAGTTACTGCAGTCACCTTGCTTGGATCAATAGCGACTCCTTCTCCTGACACTATGTGTCCAAGAAATCCAACAGTGTTAAGCCAGAACTCACACTTGCTGAATTTGGCATACAGCTTGTGTTCCCTCAGCTTCTCCATAATCAGTCGCAGATGCTTCTCATGCTCAGCATCATCCTTGGAATATATCAGTATGTCATCAATAAACACCACCATGAACTTGTCCAAGTACTCCATAAATACCTTGTTCATCATGGTCATAAAATATGTCGGGGCATTCGTTAGTCCAAAAGACATAACTGTATACTCATATAAACCATACCTAGTAGTGAAAGCGGTTTTTGGTATGTCCTCCTCCCGGATCTTCAATTGGAAGTAGCCCGATCGCAGATCAATCTTGCTAAACACCTTTGCTCCTTCCAGTTGATCAAACAAATCATTTATGTTCGGCAGGGGGTATTTATTCTTGATAGTCACCTCGTTTAGCGAGCGATAGTCCACCACTAATCTCTTGCTGCTGTCTTTCTTCTCCACAAACAGAACAGGTGCACCCCATGACGACGAACTAGGCTGAATGAATCCCTTGTCCAACTACTCTTTCAGCTCCTTCTTCAATTCCTTCATCTCATCCACATCCATCTTATATGGTCTCTTTGCTATAGGTCCTGTTCCCGGCATCAGGTCGATGAGAAACTCCACTTCCCTGTCAGGTGGCATTCCTGGCAGCTCCTCCGGAAACACGTCGGGGTAATCCCTAATCACAAGCACAGTATCCATGCTAACCCCCTTAAGAGAATTCAGCTTACACCTTCTCGGTCGCATAGCCGACTTGAACCTAATTCTCTTACCATCCGGGGTTTTGAGTGAAACAGCTCGCTGTGCACAATCTATGTGTCCCCCATGCATAGACATCCAATCCATACCCAGAATAACATCTAACCCTTGTGATTCCAACACTACCAGATGTGTAATGAAGTTGTGTGTCCCAATCCTCACAGTTAAACCGCGGCATCCCGCGCTAGCTATCATATCTCCTCCAGGTGATCTCACTCTAATAGACTCTTTCATAGACTCAGTAGGTAGCTTAAACTTATCCACAAATGCCCTTGATATGAATGAATGCGATGCACCAGTATCGAAAAGTATGAAAGCTGGGTGAGTGTTGATTGGGAACTTACCAATCACAAGGTCAGGCTCATCTGGGATCTCCTCCACATTCATGTGGTTCACTGTGGCCTTCTAGTTGTTGGTTGGCTTTAGTCCCTTCCTCTCCGGACAGTTGTCAGCATAGTGTCCCTTATGTCCACACTTGAAGCATGTCACCTCACTCAGATCCTTCTTCACAAAGCTGCGATCACGGTTGCGGTCATGTCCACCGTGTCCTCCAGAGTGGTGAGAGTGTCCTCCCTTGTGGCCATGGTGGCTGCTCTTGTGGTTGTCATGGCGATGCCCATCGCCCCCATGGTGGTGGCGGTCATGGCTCCCATGGTCGCTCCCTCCATGCTTGGAGTATCCATCATATGAAGTGCGAGACTTGTGGTGTGAACCAGAGTGGTGATTATTGCTCTTTCTCTTGCGGTTCTCCACCTGTTTGTTCTTCCCTTCCAAGATCCTGGCCTTGTCCATAAGCTCCTGGAAAGTGGGGCAATAAACCACCAGTAGCTGCACTGAAAGTTCATCACTGAGGCCATCCAGGAATCTCTCCCTCCTTTTTGCATCAGTGTCAACATCATTAGGTGCATAACGGGACAGGTTGTTGAACTCCTCAATGTACTCAGCCACGGTGCAGTTGGTATGGCGCAAGTTGCGAAACTCCTTCCTCTTCAGGCTCAGAACTCCTGAAGAAACGTGGTTGGTCCTGAAACCTTCCTCAAACATTGCCCAAGTCACAATATCCAGCGGGTGGGTGATCTGAAAAGTGTCCCACCAAGAAGCGGCTGGTCCTTCCAGTAGGTGAGCGGCAAACCTCACCTTCTCAGCATCAGTGCATCCAACAGTTACTAGATCCTTGTTGACTGAACGCAACCAATCGAGAGCAACCATTGGTTCCGTTGCAGTAGAAAACTTAGCTGGCCTTAGCCTCAGAAATCTGGTGAGAGCATCTCCCTGAGGCTGGTTGTTCCCATTGTTGTTGTTGTTGTTCCGAGCTTCCCTGAACTGAGTCATAACTTGGGTCAGCTGTGCATGAGCTGCCATTGTTCCCGGCATCAGGTCGATGAGAAACTCCACTTCCCTGTCAGGTGGCATTCCTGGCAGCTCCTCCGGAAACACGTCGGGGTAATCCCTAATCAAAAGCACAGTATCCATGCTAACCCCCTTAAGAGAATTCAGCTTACACATTCTCGGTCGCACAACCAACTTGAACCTAATTCTCTTACCATCCGGGATTTTGAGTGAAATAGCTCGCTGTGCACAATCTATGTGTCCCCCATGCATATACATCCAATCCATACCCATAATAACATCTAACCCTTGTGATTCCAACACTACCAGATGTGTAATGAAGTTGTGTGTCCGTATCCTCACAGTTAAACCGCGACATCCCGCGCTAGCTATCATATCTCCTCCAGGTGAGCTCACTCTAATAGACTCTTTCATAGACTCAGTAGGTAGCTTAAACTTATCCACAAATGCCCTTGATATGAATGAATGCGATGCACCAGTATCGAAAAGTATGAAAGCTGGGTGAGTGTTGATTGGGAACTTACCAATCACAAGGTCAGGCTCATCTGGGATCTCCTCCACATTCATGTGGTTCACTGTTGCCTTCTGGTTGTTGGTTGGCTTCAGTCCCTTCCTCTCCGGACAGTTGTCAGCATAGTGTCCCTTCTGTCCACACTTGAAGCATGTCACCTCACTCAGATCCTTCTTCAAAAAGCTGCGATCACGGTTGCGGTCATGTCCACCGTGTCCTCCAGAGTGGTGAGAGTGTCCTCCCTTGTGGCCGTGGTGGCTGCTCTTGTGGTTGTCATGGCGATGCCCATCGCCCCCATGGTGGTGGCGGTCATGGCTCCCATGGTCGCTCCCTCCATGCTTGGAGTATCCATCATATGAAGTGCGAGACATGTGGTGTGAACCAGAGTGGTGATTATTGCTCTTTCTTTTGCGGTTCTCCACCTGTTTGTGCTTCCCTTCCAAGATCCTGGCCTTGTCCATAAGCTCCTGAAAAGTGGGGCAATAAACCACCAGTAGCTGCACTGAAAGTTCATCACTGAGGCCATCCAGGAATCTCTCCCTCCTTTTTGCATCAGTGTCAACATCCTTAGGTGCATAACGGGACAGGTTGTTGAACTCCTCAATGTACTCAGCCACGGTGCGGTTGGTTTGGCGCAAGTTGCGGAACTCCTTCCTCTTCAGGCTTAGAACTCCTGAAGACACGTGGTTGGTCCTGAAACCTTCCTCAAACATTGCCCAAGTTACAGTATCCAGCGGGTGGGTGATCTGAAAAGTGTCCCACCAAGAAGCGGCTGGTCCTTCCAGTAGGTGAGCGGCAAACCTCACCTTCTCAGCATCAGTGCATCCAACAGTTACCAGATCCTTGTTGACTGAACGCAACCAGTCGAGAGAAACCATTGGTTCCGTTGTAGTAGAAAACTTAGCTGGCCTTAGCCTCAGAAATCTGGTGAGAGCATCTCCCTGAGGCTGGTTGTTCCCATTGTTGTTGTTGTTCTGAGCTTCCATGAACTGAGTCATAACCTGGGTCAGCTGTGCCTGAACTGCCATGAGCTGCTCCAACTCAGTGGGTTGACGGCGGGGAGGCATCTGCGGTTCAGCACAGGTAAGCTTAGAAAGAATCAACTGCGATAATAGGATTCTACCCATGCATTATGATCAAACAACAACAATCAATAGAAGACAATCTCAAGCAAGCAACACATCAACAAACAAGTGATCCAGCAACGTCCCAGGGGTTATCCTAGCAGTATATACCAACTGAAATAGTTTTACAAGAGTTGGTAATGGTTAGCTAAACAGTTGATCAACTAAGCAACAAAAACAGCAATCTGCCAGAACAGTCCAGCAGCGTTCACGAATTTATCTACCTGACTTAGACTCGTAAGAAAAATATGCTGATTTTTGCACATATAGTACAGAGAGTTTCGCACCAGCCCTATTTTTTCAGATGTTTCCCAGTTACCAGAAAAATATGAAAAATCGTACAGTACTGCTGTATCAGCAGAAAACTGTAGTGAAAATAACACAGATATTAACCAAACTTGCCATAACTCTTTCATAAAATTCCCATAAATAATTCCTGGGATATTGGAGTACACAAATAAGCAACTAAACACTCTTAAACTAACAGTAATTAAGTTTCACATCGATCGAGACTAATCCTAACGATTTTACCTAACGAGGACTAATTGGTGGACTTCTATCTACTTCTTGAAGAGGTTGCGGTAGGTCCTTGCACTCATGCGTTGGCGCTTCGGTCCACGGTTCAACCATGGAGGCGGAGTGTACACCTCTCCTGAGTCATCACTTGAAATCTCAAACTCCACCTCTTCTGGATCCTCCTCTTCTTCTTCACTCTCAGCTGCAACTGCAACAGCTTCATCTCCTCCACCATCATCGTCTCCATCATCATCATCCTCGTCCTCATCATCATCATCGTTCCCACTGTCATCATCATCATCATCATTGTTGCCACCATATCCATTGTCATCATCAGAGGGTGGATTCAGCTGTGCTTGCAGAGCGGCAATCTAGGCTATCATAGCTTCAATAGTTTGGTCCCTTTCCTGGACGGTCCCTTGCAACTGTTGTATGTTCTGGGTGTTCTCCTACACAATACCATGAAGATGAGCTATGGTTGCATCTCTGGCTATCAGGGCATTCTCCAAAACTCCTACAGCTTCATGCAAGGTGTCAATCTCCTGTCCTTGGACCACCATACCATTGCTAGCTAAATCTGCAATTTCCTTTATCATCATCACTTTCTCAGCTAGAGCTCCATTCTCCCTTTCCATGTCCTCTATGTGCCTCCGACGGGGCGGCATGTTGTTCTCATGCCTGGTAACCACAATGTGCCCATCTTCATCACGCCTCCCATAGTTACGGTAGGGTGAGTCTGCTGGCAGTAGGTGTCGGACATGATGGCACTGGCGAGACATGGCTTCATGTATGGCCAAGTTGATTCCAAGTCCCCAGTTGCAGTATGTCTTGGTGTAGATCAGATGCACAGGGTTTGGCAAGGCGGCAACCCTGAAGATGAAGGTGGTGATCTCCCACGCATCCTCACCATATCCATAGGTGTACAACCTTCTTCCCTTGAACATGGGCAGTGGCAATCCCAATGACTGCGAGAGCTGTGCTAACTGTCTTGCAAAGGGCCTTGGTGACTCCATGGTTGCATACTCAGTCCTGACTTCTCCCATCTATCAATTAAAAGAGGAAAGTGTGAGAATAGCATATGGTAAGAGTTTACGAGAGTGAAAGGCGTAAGATGAAAGACAGAGTTAATATAGGCTTTAATAAATCTATGGCTTCCTAATCCAATCCTAGGTCACGATCCTACAGTCGACACACGGGCTCTGATACCATCTTGTAACACCGCGGTTCTGAAAAGACTGTGGCTTCTATGTGACATGCCAACCCCTGGATCGGTTCATTGGCCCATAATAGAATAAGATGAATAACATAGCAAAATATCCGTGTATCATGAATAACGAAGATCCAGAGTACCATTATTACAATAAAACGTTAGCCCAAATCTAGCTCAAATTATTCAGGTAGCAGCATAAACAAAGTAAATTCTCCATTCTTCAAATTGCCCACAAGTGAACAAGTGCCGAGTGGAGTACCGTGGCCTATATCGATTACTCAGAATCGGAATAACCTGCAACATGAAACGTAGCAGCCCCGAAATGTATGGCAAGTAGAGCTAGTAAAGGAGACAATAGTGCTAACATCTACATGCATATTTGGCAATTGGAGCTGTGTCTGGCTTGCATTTGCAAATACATTTGTCCTACTTTCATAAACAGTTTTTGATTTTCTTTGAAAAGATCCCAATTAAGTTAACCCAACAATATTAAAGCAATTATGAAATTAGAATGAGCGAGAAACATGTCATGGAATCAATATCAAGAAACTCAGATGTCCATAACCGGGGACACGGCTAATCGATTAGATTATACACACTGCAGGGGTTAGTACACTTTACCCATGTGACTTGGCCTGCCCAGCTCGTACCATCACTCTCATTTTGGGTAATGATAGGGAGAAGTCCAAGAAGAGACTGTTCGGGAAGTAGCTCCTCAATCCCGACGCGCACCGGTCCAACCTACCAAAATTCTACATCTCTGGATACACGGGTTTGAGTTACCACAACCTACTAAGTCCAACCAACCGCCCATTTCATTATTGGCACATGGTTGTACACGTAAGCTACAAAATAAAGAGGCCAATCATTTTCTCTCGATACCTGGGTGCCTTTCCGCAATGAAACCACCAAAATTTATCAATCCCATCACACCCAGGAGGTTCATTGATTAAGTTGTTTTAGTTTTCACAAACCAATACTTTTAGAAACAATAACAGTGATGTAACCCAGTCCTCGTTCATCATAGGATGGCTAAGCACATCTACCAACGGTGGTTCATCTACAAGGAAAGCCCTACCACATAATGGGACATAGCATAGCGATAGTATCATCCTACACATGCGTCTACAAAATACACGACAATGCATAGAAAATAGTAGGACAATATCATAAAAAAATAGCATCTACTTGCCTTGGTTGTAGCGGTCAGAAGAACAATCCACACACGAGCAAGCGTTGCACTCGTCACAATCTATATGATACAATTGCAATCATAAACAAACAATCCACACGCATATGCAACAAAGATGATGCATGAATGCATGCATGACAAGTGGGGTGATGCTACATCAACACCACATAATAGTATTCAGTAGAGGTACTGATTGCATGCATGGAAAATAGTTTTAGCGCAAGGAAAACTATTATGCACAATATAATGCTCAAAACTAGAGCTAGAACCCAAATAATTCACTACCGGTAGTATACTATTTGTAAAATCTTGGGAAAATTCTACTGTATAGTCATTGCTATTTAGGAACAGTACCAATTGGAATTACTCAAAAAGGAATTATAAAACTCCCTGAATAATTAAAACACTGCAGAAAGCCACTAGACAGTTTCTGCAGAAGTTTTTACTGTACGCCCATCTTTTTAATTCACTTTGAGATTCCCCTCGTTTTACTGAATCCAGGGACATATTATACGCAATTTTTGGAGTTACAGATCTTTTTCTACGAATTAATTACTCCAAAAGGCCATTAACTCATTTAATTAATCTGGACAAAATCTTGCTGCAAAAGTGTGAAACAATGGTACAGCAAGATTCTACACGACTTACTGAATCTACACATATTTTATTTGCAATTTTTGGCCCAGCGGATTAATTTCTATGCAATTTACAAGTTTTTACAAGTTTCTGCAATTTCTAAATTGATTTAAACCAAAAGGGAATATTCCGGGAATATTCCATGCGGACTCAGCGCTGACTCAGCGCGGGTTGACTGGCTGTTGACCAGTCAACCGCGCGGTCTCCGGTTGATCTGGGCCGCAGATCTCAGACCCGACGGCCGAGAAGAGGCGGCGGCGGCACTCACCGGGGCGGCGGCTCAGAACGACGGCGGCGCGGCGAGGGGGCGTCGGCTCGGAGCGGGTCGGGATGGCGGCGGCGACCTCGGGCGGCGGCGGCAGCGTCGGCCTGCAGGGGAGAAGACGGCGGCGCGAAGAAGAACGCGGCGGCGGCGCGCGGTTCTCGAGGCGGCGGCGGCGGCTCCGGGACGGCGGCGGCGCGCGGTTCTCGAGGGGAGAGGGCGGCGGGGCAGGGAGAGAGGCAGGAGGGGGGTCGGCGGCTTAAGTGGGCCCCCCACGCGGAGTTCTAGGTGGACACGGCGGCGGGACGTTGCGGAGACGGGGCCGATCGGCGATGTCGGCGCCGACAGGGGCCTACTGTCGGTATTCGACGCGGCGGCGGTATTATTCGCCACAAGGCGGTGTCAGGCGCTGCTGGCGCTGGCTGGACGCTGAGGCGTGGCGCCGATTCTTTTTTTTTATCTTTTCTTTTTCCCTTTTTCCTATCTAGTAAAACCTCCGTAACTCCTTCGTACGAATTCCGAATTAGGCGATTCTTATTCCTAAATTTTTGTAAAAATCAAGGGGATCAACCTAGGGTCAGGGGTGAGTGGATTCTACTTGTCTACAAGGGTGGAAAAAACAATTCCTAGTAAAACCTCCCGCAGGAGCATTTTAGTAAAGTAAAATAGGATTTTGAAAATAGCGATTTGTCGAATCACTTCAATCGATGGTTTTGCATGGAAGAACATGATGCAATGACATGAATGATATGCAGAACCAAATCTAAAATTTGGGATGTGACAAAAGTCATCTTGGCTCAAGTTTGAATTGCCAGATCATTTGAGAATATGAAGGATGAGCAAATATATTACTTTTGTAAAATAGTTTTTGTCAAATAGGGTTGAGGAAAGGAGTATATCATCTAATACACAATTAATTGCATGAACACAAGAAAACAAGTAAGTAGGCATTGTAACACTTAACAAGAAAAAGTTTTTGTTCCCCCTGATTTTTGCCTTTTGGTCAATAAGTCACGGTTGCTAAAGCTGGGAATTTACAGACTTTACCCCCTTAAAAGAATCTCGTCCCAAGGTTCGGGAGGAGTACGGTTAGGTAAGAACATCGACTTAACAATTTCCAGCAGTGGAAGTTTAGATAAAAGGATTTGCAACAAAAGGCTTGGGAAGCTATGGGTC
Source organism: Avena insularis (assembly GCA_023614405.1). Lineage (NCBI taxonomy): Eukaryota > Viridiplantae > Streptophyta > Magnoliopsida > Poales > Poaceae > Avena > Avena insularis. Next base: position 272,541,648 of record CM042697.1, read on the forward strand.
GGAGTTGGGTTGCTACGGTTGAGTGATAAGAGTAGGCTAGTGGAAAATATGTAGTCTTTTCCCCATAGGACAATTCTATGTAGGTTCGCATAGACAGGGTCCTTATTATTATGGCGAGACGACGAAATGAGCCTACTTCAATCCTTTATTCCTGAAGTCAGCCTTTCTTTCTTCTTGGTCTTGATACGCCGGAGAGGGTGGCTTGGACGGTTGATCTTGAAGTGGGGGACTTTCCTGAAGTATCTCCTGGTTCTAGAGAAGTGCCAATTGTTATCCTTCTTGCAGGGTCCGTGAATCTTCTTTAGAGGGTGGTTATCACATGACCATGACTAGGGGTCGATTCTCTCGGTGTTATTCTAGTTTTGCAGGAAAGATGCAGTCTTTCCCCTTATAGCGAGACTACGTTTGCTTGCTTAAGTCACAGACCTTGTTTATTTGAGTCGTAGGATGATGCTGGGGGAGTGGTGCACCTTTCGTCCGGAAATGGGTATCTTCTGTCGATCTTGTACTGCTGCTTCTTGGGAGACAACGATACTACTTCTTGAGGTAGGAGTTCTATCGGGAAGGGAATTTACTAGCTATCTAGTAGTTAGTTATGAGATAGTTGGGGTCCGATAGGTTGGAGGATGTCGTTTTCTATTGAAGGTCTAGAAACGAGGTCATATAGGATGGGGTCGTTCCGGGTTGAGTCTGACGCAACGTCATGGGTAAAACACGCAAATTAAGGTCCCCAATCCAAGGGAAGGTCCTTGGATTGGGTACCTTATTGTGGTACCTTCTAGTAGGTGATCTTCTATATTTGAGTGGAGAGACGTAGTCTTTCCACCTTAGATCTTTACCTAGGGTCATCGAGTCTGTGGTAGATCCTTCATCTCAGAGCATTGGCTTGTCGCTTGAGATGGGGTCCTCGAGAAAAACTTTTTTGTGAATAACTTGCTATGGTGGTTACCTAAAGAAGCTTTAGGGGTTATCTCCTGGTAGATTAGCGATTAGCGACGCTTGTTTCTTAGTCCTTAGTTGGGGTAGAGACATTTATCTCAGGGAAATTGTCTTTGCTTGACTCTTTGTGTTGCTCCATCTCCATGAGGGAGTAGACTCGTTGTCCTCGGGCATCCTTATCTTGAGGGTTTTGGGTCATTTATTTTACGGCGAGGGCTTCTTGTTGGTTCGGCAGAGGGTTGAATAGGATCTTCGTTCCTTTGAGGGAAATTAGAATTAGGCATAGAAAGGGGTTGGCGTAGATTTCTTTGTGTGGCCATCCTGCTGAGGAGAGTTTCCAGGTTATGGGCTTACGAGAGTTCGTGTTGTGATGCACAACCGATGTGGTCATACAATAGGATCGAATGGTCTGAGGCAAGCAAGCAACACATTTCAAGCCTCTTATCAACACATAACAAGCAAGAAGAGCGAACCATAGGTACCAAGGGGTGACTACATGCCATAAGGGGAATCCTATATTCAGGATACTTATCCTAAGTACGGACATTTTGGAAGGTATTGACTTTTTTCTTGCCATCCGATGTCGTTGATGTTGCACTTGATCCATTGTGGGCGAGGAAGGATTCCGTTGGTAGGGCGATCTTGTAGTGTCTTTCATTGTTGGCGGTCCTTTGGTTTCCTTATCTTTGTTTCTTTTCACCTAGGGATTTCCATCCTCACAGTTTCCAGGCCTTACTTGTTTTTAAAACGGAATTGTTGAAGGTAGAAGAGGTATAGAGTAAGCCCTTTTCAAATAGTTTAAGTTAGAGAAGATAAGATAGGGAATTTTTCTAAAAGCTTTTAAGAAAATAGTTTCAAAAGTCGGTGTTTTTAGAAATAGTAGTTTTCATGTCTAACGCCCATGCTAAATAAGGTCTCCTACAATCAGGATGGATCAGATATCATGTTTGTGGGATCCCGGATTTACGGTCCGAGAATCCCTGTTATGCCAGTAATTCATGTTCCCATGATCAGTGAGCCGTGAGGATAACTGACAAGTATCGTTGCAACATCCATAATTTAATGAGGTAGAAGACTTGCATAATTTCCTTTATGGCGCATAAACAATAGCAGCCGGTCATCCTCGAACGTAGAGCCCATGTCATGCCTTAACCTATAGACGACTGACTGGGAAGATGGCCTAGCTCGCATAGACATCAACAATCTCCATCATTCCCCATGATTCTGAAGGTCTGCCCAAGTAAATAGCCAGAGACAATGCCTGTGAGTACTTGGAATATACTCGCAAAACACCTTAAGAGAATAATAATAATAGGATATGCAATATGGCTGTGGTAGTAGGAGAGTTCCATGAAAGGTTCTTTTCTAAAATAGTTTCTCTTGTAGAGATAGCATCTACAAGGTTTTATTGAAAACTTTTGTGAAACCTTTAGAAAGAATTTTTGAGAAGTATTATAAAACACTAGGATTGGGTCGCCCTATTTCATCCCCATAGCCCTCAAATGACCGGGTTCTCTTCTTCCTTGATCCTCCAACATCACCTCCCTTTCTCTGGTGTCCATCAGACCACCAGGTTTAGAAAACTCTTTATTTTTCAAAATCCTTTTTGATAAGAACTAGCATCACTCTACAACAACCTCCCAACCATCCATCACCGTGGACATGGATATTCAAATAGATTTACACTCTATAGAGGTTTTACACTTTATCCACACCAACCGGGTACCCTGCACTGATCGTGGGTCAAGTAACCGATCAGCACCCTCTGGATGCCACTCTAGCATAGGACGTACCCTATGAGTTGTTCCCCTCAATATCGGGACGTCTGAATCCATGGACCAACTAGAGTGCATCCGAACTCCTCTAGAGCCGGTACTTTCACTGAGGGGCTCATAGTATCGCCCGGTCACTGACATGGGTGATCCTGCTTCCTCCTAGTGACTGTCTCGCAGTTGACCCTTTTTGTAAAGGCAAGCCAGGAATTAGAGGGAGTTGATCCCTTATAAGTAGTTGTGCGAATTCCCACACCATAGTAGCAAACATTAAGTCCAGCCATGTCCCATTCTAGAGTAATGTGGTTGCACGGGTTAATTATTCTGGCAAACTGCAAAGAACCGGGTGCGTTTTTGTAAACAGTTGTCTCCTTATCCTTTTTAGCATAATTTTCAAAACAAAATACTTTTTATTTCTCAAATTCTCTTGGTAGGCCAAACCTCACCAAGGTTTTCTCAAAACGCATTTTTATAAACCTTTTTCGCGTCTTCCCATTCTATACTTTTACTTTGGCTAAAACAGGATCTCCAAAGGGGGTGTTGTTATACACCACATACATTACAAGGGAAAGTAGGTGTCATCAAAGGGTTTTACCAAGTGGAAATGCTTTGTAAGAGCCAAACTTCCCCACATATAAAAACATAGAATAATAAATCCATGCAATTTTCATAAACAATTAGGTAAAACATGCATAAGTAAAGTAGTACGACAAGGGCTTATGAGAAGGAAGGTGGGTTTCCTGTGACCAGTGAGATGTCCTTTGACTTCTTGATAATACCATAATACCTAGAATACCAAACTATATACAATGATAATAATCCGATGCGTCCTTCTTCTCGGCTCACACAATCGCAACTATCAGCGTTATCAAGCAAACATGCATACAAGCAATACATCAATCAATACAAGGAATTCAAGCACAAAAAAAATTTAGCAAGCAAAATATAATCACATCATATAAAACAGTAGGGTGCTGGATGATTGGGTTGATAAGATGGGCAACTAATCTGAAGGCATTGGAAGAAGATCCCTTATGATTTATAGTTGGGAAACTACCTAGGAGAGGGGTTTTGGACCCAGACCATAGTATGTATGATACCAATGTATAAAAAGGATACCATCAAATAGGTTTTGATAATATGAAACCACCAAAAGTGGTTTCACTATTTTATCAATTTCCTTTGAATTACTATGAATTTCGTAGTGATAAAATCTCTAGTTTTAGGAAATAATTCACCAAACAAATTTGTAGTTCCAAAATTTATTTCCTTTGATAGTAAAGTAAGGTTTGATGTAATTATTCACAGAGTTGGAATCACCTTAAAATATTTACCATAATGCCCTGGGGAAATTCCAAAAGAAGTATTGGAAGGATTTTTTCTTTTTAACTAGAAATAAAATATAGATATTTTTGATATTATTCCAAGGACATATGTTAGGTATTTGATATACCTTTCTGTATAAATTGGAATCACCCTTTTTGGGTTTACAGAACTAATGTAGTGATTTTATTAGTGAATTAACTTTGAATAGAACTATTTAACTCACAATAAATCAAACAGAGCTCAATAAATATTGGGCTCTTGGGGTTTGAAGGATATTGGTGTACATGTGTTCTGGGATTTGGAATTAGGTCAATACCTATTTTGATTTGACCTAGAGAATTTCCCAAAGACTGAAAAGAGATTCTTTTGTTATTTTTACCAAGGGCAAACTAGGAAGCACAAATGTATGGTGCCAGGATTATGGGGTAGATGCATTTATAACCTACCAAAGCAAGTTGGGGTTTCTCCATTTGGAGTCATGAAAATCACTAGGGAAATTATTGGTTGATTCATACACGTGTTTGTAACGTAATTACTAGAAAATAACTAACTTTTCATTTGGAATGACACTTTGTTTGCATGTTGGGAAAAACACACACGAACATGGGAAAAATCATATCTGGACATATTTAGTGGTTTTCCACTTTTTTGAATTAAAGCTAGCTGATAAATTATATATCTAGGATAAGAGATTTAAAGAGGAAAATGTTAAGAGGGCTGGCTCTGGGTCAGAGCTAGGCCGTAGCTCTTGCGCAATGCGGTCGCAGGAGGGTGGGGCCCATCCGTTAGTGGCCCTTGCGCCCAAGCGGTAAGGAGGAGTTGTGGTCATTCTATCTGAAGGGGATCGACGGTGCAGAGACTTCTTCCCCACGGGACAGAGCTCCGCCATGCTGAAACCCTATATGGTAGGAGCGGGGTTCAGGGAGCCTTACCAGATGTAGGAGGAGAGCCAGGGGAGGTCCAGGGCAACGCGGTCGATGATGGGAAGTAGATTGAGGGGAGGCACGACCGGTTTTGGTGAAGAAGAGGGCCTCGAGCGTGAGTCACCATGGCGCCGGCTTCGGAGCTCGTCCGGGATGCTTCCTAGGGCTTTCCTGGTTCAAACCAAAGCAGGGTTAGATGCAGGGGGAGGGGATCACGATAGTGTAGCATGTCGAGGGGGATAAGTATGGGAGAGGAAGCTTTGCTTGAATCTTGAGAAATGGCCAAAGCTTCTTTCTCTCTCTCTCGGGCAAGACAGGGTAGGGGAGGAAGAGAGGGTTCTGGGGAGGTAAGTGAGGTGTTGAGGGAGAAAATGAGTAGAAGGGGCAAGGACGTGGTGGTTGTTTGCCTTATAAACTGAAGAGATATATTTGGAATGGACTAGGTCCATGGAGGGCAATGGAGAGGGGTGAAACTAGGGAGGGGCAAGTTGTGGGATGGTCAAGGGGTTTCTGGTCAAGAAGAGGGGAGTGGGCGCAGCTGCAAGCACTTATGGAGGGTAAAACTTGATGTTTCACATGTGTCTTCATAGTTCCCAGAAAAACAGGGACAAAGGGAGGGTTTGCTACATGAGTGCTATTGTGATGTCGATCAGGAGGGAGTAATGTTGTTGTGCAAGATTTTTTGACCAGCTTGGTTAAGGTTTGATGGAGTTTTGTTTAAAGAATTTGCTTGGTTTGCCAATTTGACCAAATAGGTAGTTAGGAAGGAAGTTTAGAAACTTTCATTTGACCTACTAGGGAAAAGGTGCTGGTATATAGAAGAGGTCAAGGTAACCTTCTAGGAATTGTTTCAGATTTTTCCATGATTTAAAAGTCCACTTAAAACCATTTATTCAAAAGTGCAGAAATGGTTTTTGGAAGCTCATTTGATATTTTTACATTGGACAAGGTTGGATTTTTATGTGAGATGGTCCTAGTTACCATATTACACATTGGAGAATTTTCCTGGAATTTATTTGTAAGGAAAAGTATTCTTAAGCTATTATTTCTTGTTTCTGCCATTTAAAAAAGGGCAAAAAGAAATAGTCAAGCATATCAAAAATAATTATTTTTGAGATGCTAATATAGTATATGATGTATAGGCCTCAAATGTACCTTGATTTGGCAAGGTAGTTTGGATAAAAACAAACTTTCCTTTATAGGAGGGGTTTTTGTAGATTTGGTCAAGGAAGAAAATAATTAGTTTTAGGGCCAAACTAATTATGTAGAAAATTGGATAAAATTATATTCCCAAGTAAAATGATGTCAACTTGAAGTATAAATCATTAGAAACCTTGGTTTTTGCAAATCAAGATGGATTTTGGATGAGAGCAAGGATTAGAGGATCTAGGGCATTGATATTTTTATGCCACCTAAACTTGGTTGGATTAGGGAGTTCAGAGTTCACCTTTGGTACAATGGATTGATGGGTAGATATACAAAGTTATATAGATGATCATTGTGCCAATAGATGGGCTTGGTTGTATTTGAGGTGATCTAGAGGTGATGGAAAACTTTGTTGAAAATAAGGCTGCCATAATAGATGCATCATGACCATGTGGGTTTAAGAAGCACAATGCTCCAATGGAAAAAAGTGAGTGGTGGATTGATATACCATGGTTATAATATCATAACCATGCCAAGGGGAGGTAGCATATGGATGTGATCTTCTGCCAAAGTAGGCAAGATGATAGGATTTGCAGGAAAGATTATTATCTTGTCTATAAAACCATCAAGGATGAGGGGGTCAAAGAAGAGTTTAACCAAGGGAAAGAGTGGGATTGGGGAGTACTAATGAGTTACTACAAGGTGGTTCAAGTACATTCTCAAGAATGCACAATTATTGGAGTAGGTGGAGTTCCAAAGATTGAATCCAAGTAAGGATTCCAGACTTAGCTAGATTTGGTAGATTGGCGGATTTGGACAAGTAGGAATGAGGGAAGTCTTTGGAGAGGATTCAACAGTCAATTCTCATCATCAAGTGGTTGATATTTAATTTTAGGTTGAGTAGAGGGTATCCATTCTTGTATTGGGTTTTTATGAGCTAGATGCTAATATAAAGGATTAGCTCAGAAGTGATCTGGTTAAATAGATTAGAGTGTCACTTGAGTGACTTAGATAGATCCATCTTAGGGGGCTTTGTGCAAGATTTGGTGATCTTAACCATTGGTTTGACCCTAAGGGATGATCTACTAAATTATATCACTCTAGTTCCTAAGCAAACAAGAAAACCAGCAGATCAAGGCAATTCATCAAACATCATATCAAGGCAACTCATCTAGCTAAGAAATTAGATAATACTGAGGTTACCATCAAGCCTAGGTTGAGGTAAGCATGGGTGTTTTGAAGAAGTTGTGATTTGAATTAAGATAAGTATCTCTTTGTATTTTTACCAAGATTGGAATGAAAAGGTTTTAGGAGAGATTTTGGTAAACCTAGAGGTAAGAGTAGTTGAGAGTTATGTCTTGAAAACATAATATATTATATATAGATCTCCATAGTTTTGTTAATAGAAACTAGTAAACAATTTTTTGTGTCAAAGTCATCTTGGCTGAAGTTTGAATTCCTAGATCATTTGAGAATATTAAGGATGATCCAAGACATTTCTTTTGTAAAATAGTTTTGTCAAATAAGATTGAGGTAAGGAGTATATCATCTAATACACAATCAGTTGCATGAACACAAGTAAACAAGTAAGCAAGCATTGCAAAACTTAACAATAAAAAGTTTTTGTTCCCCTTGATTTTTGCCTTTTGGTAAATAAGTCAGGGTTGCTGAAATTGGGATGTTACACATGCGATGCTATTGTTTCCTTATCTAGTGATGGTTCATCCTAAGCAATGATATAACTATCCTCAACTGTGTAGTTCATTCTGGTTTGCTTCCTGCTCTGCAAGTTCTGGTATGATGCCATTATAATTTGTAACATTCCTAAAATCATGTTTCAAACTCATGCATCCATGATAATATGAATCTAATTTCAAACAAATCATTTCAAAACAGAAGCATTCATGCTTATTATTTCATGTAAAGTTTGCTCTAGCCTTAATGCTATCTTCCAAAGAGAGGAGTACTTGTTTTGGTTCAGTAAGGTTTGAAATTCAAACTTAGGCACCAACAAGAGTTTGAACAAAGCTTCAAAACAAAATGAGTAAATAAAACCAATATTATGCCTATTGTATATATATCATAAAGGCTTGGTTTTATTTTTATTTTCATTTGATCAAAGTGTTTTGATTAAACAGTAGTGTTTGACACACATTTGAGTGCAAGGTTTGCAGAATAAAAACCTAGAGAAGATTTGAATTCAAACTCATTTGATTTGGATTTGAAAATCATTTCAGAAAATCAAAACAGAAAAAGAAAAAGAGAAAAGAAATAGAAAAAGGCCAGCGCCACCTATCTGGCCCAACTACGAATCCAGCCCAGTTAGCCCACCCAGGTCCCCTCTCTCTTTGTCACTCGCAGACACACCCACCAGGTCACTGACCACACGACCCCACCTTCCCTCTGTTTAACTCGCTGACGAGTGGACCCTGTGACCACGTCGTCTTCGTCGTCAATCACGCGTGGCCGCGACGCTCGCTCCGCCGTTACCTCGCCGCAATCAGTACACGCTTAATTGCCATTGATACGTCGCGCGATCCTCGCCCCCTCTCTGGCTATAAGACCCCCTCTGCACCGCGGCCATTTCCCCTCACCTAGCGCCACCTCTACGCCCCTAGGCTGCCCGCAATTGCCCTTGCACCGCCGCAGACAGAGCAACTCCGGCGACGAATCTCGGTGAGTACAGACCGCCCCTCTGCCTCTAGTTCAAACCACTGTGACCAGCATGACCTTGCGCGTTTGCTAATGCCCTCCGTTTGCTTTCTCATGAACCAGAGCGACGTCTTCGTCCTCACCCGCGAGCACCTGAGCCGCCGCTCGACTCCGACATGCGATTCAGGTAAGATAAGACCGCCCCTTGCCTCCCCTTTGGTACTGTCTTGTTCGCCAGGCCCTTGCGCATCTCCTAAACCCTCTGGCTTGTGCTAGGTCGACGCAGAGCCTCGGCAACGTCTTCGACAGCAAGCAACAGACGCCGCCCGCAACTCCGACGAGCTCCAGCGACCGTGTCCGTGCGCCCCTTGCCAAGCCGTCGCCAGGTTGAGCATCAGCGCATCGTCACATTTCTGGTAAGCATCTCCGACGACCCCAGAGCCACCTGTAGCGCCGCGCCATCGTAGGCAGAGCTCGCCGCCGCCAGTAGCCATCGCCAGCGCCGCCCAGCTATGGTCGTTTGATCTAGGACCGTTGGATCTGGATCCAGCGTGTGAGATTAGATCACTTACCGAAGCATTACGAGTACATCTGGGCCGTGCAGGTTAAGTAGATCTAATAGCTCAGAAGCGTGATCCAACGCGAACCGGTACGCACCAATCAGGTTAAGACGCGTGGCAGCTGTTTAGGTTTAAAATCAGGATTTAAATCTATTAGATGTTTGAATTTGTTTTGGCTATAACTTTTGATCCCCACGTTAGAATTTGACAAATTTTATATCAATGGAATCAGGAGAACAAGCCCTTTCTAAATATCCAATGTGTTTAATGTTTTGCTTCTGTTAAAATGGTTTTATTTGCAGAAACTTGTGTAGGGCTAATTTGAGTATATGAATTGTTTAAGAAATGATTTAAGGTTTAAATAATTGTTGTTTGGCAAGTTTTGAACTTGTTTATAAACCAGTACTGTATACTTGCTTGGTTGAGTTTTAAAAATCATCACATAGCATATTGAATGCATTCATATAATTTTGTTTGTATATGTTTTGTATGTGATTTGTGGCTATGATTCTTTGTGTAGATTTTGGTGCTAGTGATTGTGATTGTGAGGAGTGTAGATACTCTCCAAACTACCAAGGTAAGTGGTGCTTCATGAATATTTTTATCCCTATGTTTTCTACTAAGCATTAGAAATATTTTGTTAGTCTTGCATGCTATATTTTACTTATATGCCATGTTGGGAAATCCTAGTAGTTGTATAATTGCTAGGAAATTTCTAAGTTAAGATGCTTATCTATGCCATGATTAGCCTAGCTAGTAGCAACCAAGGGTTGGTGAAATATACATGCTATGATGAAAATATTTCTAAGTCTTTGGACTTATGTTTTGCCTAATAAAACAACTAAGTAAATGAAATACTTAGGTGGAATGGAAGTAATGGTTTGTGTTGAGTGGTTACACAAGGCCAGGGGACTGGTGAACCTTGTGTATCTCACTTGTGGAAAGCCACCCAGGAACAAAGAGATTTTAGAGGCCAAGAGTTAAGAAGCTTCTAGTGCAGCCACTTGGCAATATGGGCTCTGCCTGGATCACATAGGTTGCTAGAACTTAGCCACTTGGACAGTTGGTGGTAGTGGGAATGATAGGTTGGAGCGCGTCCATTTGGTCTAAGGGAAGGCTTCTAAAAGGTCCTGTCTTGGTGAAAATCAAGTCTGGTGGGGAAAGTGCACAACCTCTGCAGATGGAAGAATCTAAGTACTTAGCCATGTCCCTGGAAAAGGACAACTTGAGCATCAAGACATGGAAGCTATCAAGAATCTCCTCATCCCAATTTCTAAGTAAAAAACTTGTGGGTGAACAAGGGTGAAGGACCTCAATGTCTATTGGTGGTTCCTTGGGAAAAGTTTTGACAAAGAAAAACTTAGTGATTTCAACTAATAGGCAAAATCTATTTTGAGTAAAGCAAGCCAAGCTACACTTAGCCAAATTGCATAGAGTATCTAGTCCACCTAAATTATACTAAGGTATCACTTGCCAATACTATTCCAATGTATTAACCCACTGTGGCTGTAACTTGTGATGTTGCAGGTTACTCTGATGAGGATTAGGAGTCATGAGTCTACACTCAACATGTTTGCCTGTGGCACATGAAGATGAAGACTTTAATTTATTTACTTATTCAAACTCTTGTACTAGGCCTGTGGCCTTGGAGTTGTAAAGACTATGTTTGTCTCTAGAATGACTGTAATAATGACCTTTGTTTCTGTGTACTTCATCTTAAACTGTGGATGCTAGCATTGATCTAGGGACTAGCATTGCAATCACAGGGATCCTTTTCCTTTATAAAGGTGGGATCTTAAAGATGGTATCAGAGCACTGTGTTGCATGTAGGATTATGACCCTAGGATTGGAAACCACTAAGGAAAAATTTTCAACAACTTCTACACTTGTCTATTCTTCTCGTAAACTTTTCTAATCTTATTTCTCATCTCTAATTGTGGATGAACTCCATCAACGAAGCCGTGAGGAAAGGACCACTCATGACAATGACTTTGGAGTGTGAGACAGAATTCCCCAAGGCTCTCAAGGACCTCATGGTTGCAATGGAAATACATGGTGCAGCTATGTACAAAGGCTTTCCTGTGATGGATGAAGGAGTTGAGTACTGGTGGGTGCAACTTCACTTGTATAAAAACAAGGAAGACAACCACAAGGAATCAGGATTCTGCATGTTCACCAATTCAGTGATGCACCCTACATTCTTTGATTCAGCAAGGGATGCAGCTTGGAGGACCATCAAAGAACTTGGTGATAGAGTCAAGTGTAGAATGCTCAACCTCCAAAATGACCTAAAGGAAGAGAAGAAACATACCCAAGAGTTGGAGGCTACCAACCAAACCCTAAGAGGAGACATTATAGACTTAGTGATGGAGTCATGTGAGCAAGATAGACTGATTGCTTCTAGAAACATTATGTTAGCCAACAGATCCAGTGAGATAGGATTGTAAACGTACTTCATTAGTTGGACCACCACTTATCGCCTTATTTTCCAAATGTTGCTTAAAATAAGTTGAACCTTGGTTGTTGTAATGGATCCATGTATGCCATGACTTGTGTGTTTTCATTTCCAAGGATATGTATGTGATGTTTTGCCTTGTGTTTTATCTTAAATTGTGTTGTTCTAACTTTTTCTATCTTATAAATAGATGCCTAATGTTACCATCAGCAGTGTTGAGGAGTTCCAGGGAACTCGCTTTGGTCCTCGTATTGTTGAGCTCACTACTTTGCTCAATCTCCCTCTTCCTACCATCATGGTGCTTCCCCTCACCAAGTTCGAGAGGAAAGACCTTTGGGGTTTCAAGGTCAATCAGCCTGGACGCCAGACTGAGCCTACCACGGAGGCTATCATCTTCAAGCTCATGCATGATGACAAGGAGAGAGGCCTTGAGGTAGTCATGCAGGATCTGATAGGACGTCTGCTAGGGAGACACTCCCGACAGGTTAGAGGTACTCACTTCCACGTCTTTGGTAGACGTGATCAGGATGGAGAGTCCATCGACTTCGAGGACACTTCGAGGGAGACAGCGGAGCCGATTCGCCTATACCTCCAGGACTTAGAGGCTCTCATTAGGCACGTGGACTCTGATAGGACCAACGTCATGCTCAACAATGACGAACTCCAGGTGCAACTTCGCGAGAAGGACAAGTTCTTCGCGGAGCAAGATGAGATAGTCAAGGAGATGGAGGCAAAGTTCGAGAGCCAGGACAGAAAGTTCAAGAGTCAGGAGAAGCGAGTCCAGGATAGGAACAAGAGGATTCGGGACATGACTGAAGAACTGCAGGCCAAGGACTTCGAGCTCGAGCATCAGCAAACGGTGATTGAGAGGCTTCGTTCCCAGAAGAGGGCTCTCAAAGCCAAAATAGAGACCTTGACCGCCAATGTCAAGGAATACAAGACCGCAATGGAGAATGCACGTCTTACCTTTGTTGAGGAGGAGGTTGATGCCGAGGAGTAGATTTGACTACTCATTTATCATACTTTATTTGTGTCACAATGACCATCCAACATGTGGATGGCTTGTTATTTGTGTGTTTACCTTGCGAACTTGTCATTTTTATTGTTGAACTATTATTGCTATGATGCATGTTTTGTGATTGTTTATGTGATGTATTGTGCATGAAAGCATCTATGGGTATCTCATTCTTATCTCTATTGAACAAACCACCGATGCCTCCCCGTCGTGCCAATCCCAACCCCAACAACAACAACATCACTCCAGAAATGCAGCAAATGATGACAGCTCAGACTCAGCTGATGCAAATGATGGCGACGTTCATCCATAACCAAAACAACAACAATAACAACAACAACAACAACCCACCGGGTTTTGACATGCTTACCAGGTTCTTGAGATTGAGGCCAGCAAAGTTCTCAGGAACAACTGATCCCATGGTGGCCAATGATTGGCTACGCTCTGTGAACAAGGACTTGGTAATCGTAATGTCTTGATGCGAAAAGTCAGATTTGCAGCACATTTGCTGGAAGGACCAGCCGCCACTTGGTGGGATAACTTCCAGATCACCACTCCCATCGAAGATGTGACATGGGCAATCTTTGAGGATGGTTTTCGTACTGCTCATATCTCATCTGGAGTAATGAGCTGAAGAAGAAAGAGTTTCATAACCTGAAGCAGCGCCACCGCAGCGTGGCTGAATATATTGAGGAGTTCAACAATCTGGCGCGTTATGCACCGGATGAAGTTGACACTGATGCTAAGAGGAAAGAAAAGTTCCTCGAAGGGTTGAATGATGAGCTGAACCTGCAGTTGGCTGTGGCATATGTTCCCACATACCAGTCTCTTTGTGATAAGGCTGCTATTTTGGAGAACAAAATGAAGCAAGTTGAGAGCAGGAAGAGAAAGCACTCGGACAAGCACAGCTCGGGATCGTCTAACAAACGTTCCCATTATGATGATAGTGGAAACTCAGGATCCCACAAGCATGGGAAATTCAACAAGCACCACAACCACAACCATCATGACAACAAGCATCACCGTATTCATGACAATGACAATTACAAGAACCACAAGGGTGGATATAAGAGCCACCACAGTGGTAATGGAAGTGGAAGTGGAAGCCAGCCTGTCAAGAAGGACATTAGTCAGGTTGAATGCTTCAAGTGCAAGAAGATGGGGCATTATGCAAATGAATGCCCAGAAAAGAAAGTTGAAGGACCCAACAAGCCCAACCCTTTTTAGAAGGGACAAGTGAACCACATCAATGTGGAGGAAATTTATGAGGAGCCTGATGCTGTTGCTGGTAAGTTCAGACTCAATTATATTCCAGCATTTGTTCTTTTTGATACTGGAGCATCGCATTCATTCATATCAAAAGCATTTGTTGATAGAAATGGGTTTCCAACTGAAAACATTGGGTGTCCAATAAAAGTTAGTTCTCTAGGTGGAGATATGATAGTAAGTCTTGGATGCCGGGATCTAGTAATAGAGTTTGGAAAGCATAAGTTTCCAGTGAGTCTGATAATCCTAGATTCCCAAGGACTGGATGTAATATTGGGAATGGATTAGATGGCTAAGTATGAGGGAGTACTAGATTGTGCTAATCGTACTGTTGCACTCACAACCCCGGAAAGGAAACGGATTAAATTCAAGTCTAACTTTGAATCAAAAGGGAGTAAGCTAAATTGTCTTAAGGGGGTTAGCATAGACAGTGTGCCAATTGTGAGTGAATATCCGGATGTGTTTCCGAAAGAATTGCCGGGAATGCCACCAGATAGAGATGTCGAGTTCCTTATTGATTTGCTACCAGGATCTGGACCAATAGCAAAGAGACCGTACAAGATGTCAGTTGATGAACTGAAAGAACTCAAGAAACAACTTGGAGAGCAGTTGCAGAAAGGATTTATTCAACCAAGTTCTTCATCTTGGGGAGCCCCAGTTTTGTTTGTGGAGAAGAAAGATAGAAGTCAAAGGTTATGCATAGATTACCGTTCACTCAATGAGGTGACTATCAAAAACAAATACCCTTTGCCCAGAATCAATGACTTGTTTGATCAGTTAGAAGGAGCTTGTGTGTTCTCAAAGATTGATCTTCGGTCAGGTTATTTCCAACTCAAGATAAGGGAACAAGACATACCTAAGACAGCTTTCACTACAAGGTATGGATTGTATGAGTATACCGTGATGCCATTTGGTTTGACCAATGCTCCAGCATACTTTATGAATATGATGAACAAGGTGTTCATGGAATTCCTTGATAAGTTTGTTGTCGTTTTCATCGATGACATTTTAGTCTACTCCAAGAGCAAAGAAGAGCATGAAGGACATTTGCGTTTGATACTTGACAAGCTTAGAGAGCATAAACTGTATGCCAAATTCAGCAAGTGTGAATTCTGGTTGAATGAAGTGGGATTTCTTGGACACGTTGTGTCAGGAGATGGTGTAGCAATTGATCCCGCTAAAGTTTCAGTTGTAACTGAATGGGAATCTCCCAAGTCAGTGAAAGAAGTTCGTAGTTTCCTTGGCTTAGCAGGTTACTACAGAAGGTTCATTGAGAATTTCTCCAAGGTTGCTAAGCCTATGACAGAATTGCTAAAGAAAGACAAGAAATTTGCTTGGTCTGAAGGTTGTGAACTCAGCTTTCAGGAATTGAAGAAGAGACTTGTGACAGCACCAGTCTTGTGTTTGCCAGATTTGGAAAAAGATTTCCAAGTATATTGTGATGCATCTCATCATGGTTTGGGTGCAGTACTTATGCAAGACGGGAAAGTTATGACTTATGCCTCGAGACAACTCAAAACTCATGAAGTGAACTATCCTACTCATGATTTGGAGTTAGCCTCTGTTGTCCATGCACTCAAAACATGGAGACACTATCTTTTGGGGAAGCGTTGTGAAGTGTTCATAGATCACAAGAGTTTGAAGTATATCTTCACCCAGAAGGAAATTAATATGAGACAAAGAAGATGGCTAGAACTCATCAAGGACTATGACTTAAGTTTGCAATACCATCCCGGTAAAGCAAATGTTGTAGCGGATGCTTTAAGCCGTAAGGTTTTTGTGAATGGCCATACGAAGGGAGAATTGCCCGATGATTTGTGTGCCCAATTTAGAGATCTCAGATTGGAGATTGTGCCTGAAGGACATCTCATGACTTTGGATGTTCAACCCACTTTGTTGGACAAGATCAAAGAAGCCCAAAAGGCTGATAGTGAAATTGAAGAAATTAAAGAAAAGATTGGCAAAGGAAAAGCCAAAGGATTCCATGAAGACGAACAAGGTACTTTATGGCATGGGAAAACGTATCTGTGTTCCACAAGATCCGGAGCTTCGGAAACTGATTTTGCAAGAAGCACACAACTCACAGTATTCCATTCATCCAGGTAACACCAAAATGTACATGGATATGAAGGAAAGATTTTGGTGGAATAATCTCAAGAAGGACATCGCCGAACATATTGCTTTGTGTGATGTGTGTAGTAGAGTGAAAGCGGAACATCAGAAACCAGCAGGTTTGCTTCAACCACTACCTATTCCTGATTGGAAGTGGGACAAGATTGGTATGGATTTCATTACCGGATTACCAAGGACCCGGTCAGGATACGATTCTATTTGGGTAGTAGTGGATCGCCTAACTAAAGTGGCTCATTTCATACCCGTGAAGACAACTTATACAAGTGCTAAGTTGGCCAAAATCTATATGAGTAGAATTGTATGTCTACATGGAGTGCCCAAGAGTATTGTGTTTGATAGGGGAACTCAATTCACTTCCCATTTTTGGAGACATCTACATGAGTCATTGGGAACAAGGTTGGAATTCAGCACTGCTTTTTATTCTCAAACTGATGGACAGACAGAAAGGACTAATCAGAAATTTGAAGACATGTTGAGGGCATGTGCCCTAGACTATGGAGCCAGTTGGGATGAAAGTCTGCCATACGCAGAATTTTCTTATAACAATAGCTATCAAGCCAGCATTGAGATGGAACCATTTGAGTTTCTCTACGGGAGAAAATGTACCACCCCATTGTTATGGAATGGTGTGGGAGAAAGAAGTTTGTTCGGACCAGAACTTATCAAAGAAGCCGAAGAGAAGGTCAAGTTGGTTAAGGACATATTGAAGATAGCACAGTCCCGACAGAAAAGCTACGCATATCCTAAGCGTAGAGAAGTCACCTACGAAGTTGGTGATAGAGCTTATCTTAGAGTGTCACCACTTCGTGGAGTAAAGAGGTTCGGAGTCAAAGGAAAGTTGGCCCCAATATATGTTGGACCATTCAAGATTCTGAGTCGTAAAGGAGAAGTTGCTTATGAAATTGAACTGCTAGAGTCTCTGTCAGCTGTCCATAATGTGTTTCATGTGAGTCAGCTTAAGAAATGTCATCCAGAAATGGAAGAAACTTCTTTGAAGGATACTATACCTTTGGAGGAGGTACAATTGGAAAGTGATCTCACTTATGAGGAAAAGCCTATCAAGATTCTTGAGACTGCAGAAAGAGTCACACGGACTAAAACTATCAAGTTTTGCAAAGTGCAGTGGAACCATCATTCCGAAGAGGAAGCAACATGGGAAAGAGAAGATGATCTTCGGAAAGACCACCCTCACCTATTTGCTAGCCAATCCGAATCTAGGTAGATTCACCTTAAGGGGGTTAGATTTTTAACATCCCTAAAATCATGTTTCAAACTCATGCATATCATCCATGCATCCATGATCATATGAATCTCATTTCAAACAAATCATTTCAAAATAGAAGCATTCATGCTTATTATTTCATGTAAAGTTTGCTCTAGCCTTAATGCTATCTTCCAAAGAGAGGAGTACTTGTTTTGGTTCAGTAATGTTTGAAATTCAAACTTAGGCACCAACAAGAGTTTGAACAAAGCTTCAAAACAAAATGAGTAAATAAAACCAATATTATGCCTATTGTATATATATCATAAAGGCTTGGTTTTATTTTTATTTTCATTTGATCAAAGTGTTTTGATTAAACAGTAGTGTTTGACACACATTTGAGTGCAAGATTTGCAGAATAAAAACCTAGAGAAGATTTGAATTCAAACTCATTTGATTTGGATTTGAAAATCATTTCAGAAAATCAAAACAGAAAAAATAAAAAGAGAAAAGAAATAGAAAAAGGCCAGCGCCACCTATCTGGCCCAACTACGAATCCAGCCCAGTTAGCCCACCCGGGTCCCCCCTCTCTCTCTGTCACTCGCAAACACACCCACCAGGTCACTGACCACACGACCCCACCTTCCCTCTGTTTAACTCGCTGATGAGTGGACCCTGCGACCACGTTGTCTTCGTCGTTAATCACGCGCGTCCGCGACGCTTGCTCCGCCCTTACCTCGCCGCAATCAGTACACGCTTAATTGCCATTGATGCGCCGCGCGATCCTCGCCCCCGCTCTGGCTATAAGACCCCCTCTGCACCGCGACCATTTCCCCTCACCTAGCACCACCTCTACGCCCCCAGGCTGCCCGCAATTTCCCTTGCACCGCCACAGACAGAGCAACTCCGGCGACGAATCTCGGTGTGTACAGACCGCCCCTCTGCCTCTAGTTCAAACCACTGTGACCAGCATGACCTTGCGCGTTTGCTAATGCCCTCCGTTTGCTTTCTCATGAACCAGAGCGACATCTTCGTCCTCACCCGCGAGCACCTGAGCCGCCGCTCGACTCCGACGTGCGATTCAGGTAAGATAAGACTGCCCCTTGCCTCCCCTTTGGTACTGTCTTGTTCGCCAGGCCCTTGCGCATCTCCTAAACCCTATGGCTTGTGCTAGGTCGACGCAGAGCCTCGGCAATGTCTTCGACAGCAAGCAACAGACGCCGCCCGCAACTCCGACGAGCTCCAGCGACCGTGTTCGTGCGCCCCTTGCCAAGCCGTCGCCAGGTTGAGCATCAGCGCATCGTCACGTTTCTGGTAATCATCTCCGACGACCCCAGAGCCACCTGTAGCGCCGCCGTCAGAGGCGTAGCTCGCCGCCATCGCCAGCGCCGCCCAGCTATGGTCGTTTGATCTAGGACCGTTGGATCTGGATCCAGCGTGTGAGATTAGATCACTTACTGAAGCATTACGAGTACATCTGGGCCGTGCATGTTAAGTAGATCTAATGGCTCAGAAGCGTGATCCAACGCAAACCGGTACGCACCAATCAGGTTAAGACGCGTGGTAGCTGTTTAGGTTTAAAATCAGGATTTAAATCTATTAGATGTTTGAATTTGTTTTGGCTATAACTTTTGATCCCCACATTAGAATTTGACAAATTTTATATCAATGGAATCAGGAGAACAAGCCCTTTCTAAATATCCAATGTGTTTAATGTTTTGCTTCTGTTAAAATGGTTTTATTTGCAGAAACTTGTGTAGGGCTAATTTGAGTATATGAATTGTTTAAGAAATGATTTAAGGTTTAAATAATTGTTGTTTGGCAAGTTTTGAACTTGTTTATAAACCAGTACTGTATATTTTCTTGGTTGAGTTTTAAAAATCATCACATAGCATATTGCATGCATTCATATATTTTTGTTTGTATATGTTTTGTATGTGATTTGTGGCTATGATTCTTTGTGTAGATTTTGGTGCTAGTGATTGTGATTGTGAGGAGTGTAGCTACTCTCCAAACTACCAAGGCAAGTGGTGCTTCATGAATATTTTTATCCCTATGTTTTCTACTAAGCATTAGAAATATTTTGTTAGTCTTGCATGCTATATTTTACTTATATGCCATGTTGGGAAATCCTAGTAGTTGTAGAATTGCTAGGAAATTTCTAAGTTAAGATGCTTATCTATGCCATGATTAGCCTAGCTAGTAGCAACCAAGGGTTGGTGAAATATACATGCTATGATGAAAATATTTCTAAGTCTTTGGACTTATGTTTTGCCTAATAAAACAACTAAGTAAATGAAATACCTGGGTGGAATGGAAGTAATGGTTTGTGTTGAGTGGTTACACAAGGCCAGGGGACTGGTGAACCTTGTTTATCTCACTTGTGGAAAGCCACCGAGGAACAAAGAGATTTTAGAGGCCAAGAGTTAAGAAGCTTCTAGTGCAGCCACTTGGCAATATGGGCTCTGCCTGGATCACATAGGTTGCTAGAACTTAGCCACTTGGACAGTTGGTGGTAGTGGGAATGATAGGTTGGAGCGCGTCCATTTGGTCTAAGGGAAGGCTTCTAAAAGGTCCTGTCTTGGTGAAAATCAAGTCTGGTGGGGAAAGTGCACAACCTCTGCAGATGGAAGAATCTAAGTACTTAGCCATGTCCCTGGAAAAGGACAACTTGAGCATCAAGACATGGAAGCTATCAAGAATCTCCTCATCCCAATTTCTAAGTAAAAAACTTGTGGGTGAACAAGGGTGAAGGACCTCAATGTCTATTGGTGGTTCCTTGGGAAAAGTTTTGACAAAGAAAAACTTAGTGATTTCAACTAATAGGCAAAACCTATTTTGAGCAAAGCAAGCCAAGCTACACTTCGCCAAATTGCATATAGTATCTAGTCCACCTAAATTATACTAAGGTATCACTTGCGAATACTATTCCAATGTATTGACCCACTGTGGTTGTAACTTGTGATGTTGCAGGTTACTCTGATGAGGATTAGGAGTCATGAGTCTACACTCAACATGTTTGCCTGTGGCACATGAAGATGAAGACTTTTATTTATTTACTTATTCAAACTCTTGTACTAGGCCTGTGGCCTTGGAGTTGTAAAGACTATGTTTGTCTCTGGAATGACTGTAATAATGACCTTTGTTTCTGTGTACTTCATCTTAAACTGTGGATGCTAGCATTGATCCAGGGACTAGCATTGCAATCACAGGGATCCTTTTCCTTTATAAAGGAGGGATCTTACATAATTTCTATCTAGTTCAGTCTTAGGTATGAAAATAACTGCATGCCATTGTCTAGTTTGATTTCTCATTTCATTGTAGGCACACTTTTCTAATGCTTCATTGTACTCTTCTATAGGTTCACAAGCGACGCCATTATATTTAGTATCTTACTCTAGATTGTCCTAAGAAGCAACATAATTATCCTATACTATATAGTTCATTTGTGATTTGCATTCCTGCTCTACAAGTTTTCGCATGATGATGCTATAATTTCTGTCTCGTTTAGTCTTAGCTATGACAGTAAATGCATGCCATTGTCTAGTTTATTCTTCTATATATATTTTTTGAAATGACCTGGCTAGTTTATATTTTCTAAAATTCTAAGAAACACACATTGTTATATTTCTCGTTTCACTGTAGGCAAACTTGTTTAATGCTTGCTTGTCCTGTTTGATTGACGTGATTGTCAATATATTTGAACGATTGACCAGTAGTAAACTCTAGTTCATAGCTCTTGTTGTATAATTTAAATGTGTAGTTTGCCTTGTTTGATGTATTAACTTGTTATTACTTAGTTTCATAATGTAATTATTTCTATTGCCACCAAAGAGGGGGTTGCAAGATCATGTCTCAAGGATGTTTTTGAACGTAGATGTCACACTCAAAAGGGAAGTTCAGGTGATAGATGGAGAAAGAAAATTGAGGACTGCTATCAACTCGATTGTCCACTAAAATGCCGATTTTTCTTTCTCTTGAGTTGATAATATGTAATAAATTTAAGTTGTTTGCATTTGATATAATATCTAGATTAATTGCATAGGTCGTGTAGGAATTTAGTTGACACCGTCCACATATAGCGGTAGGCCATACCATAACTGCGCTAGCCACATCCATTAGGGTACAGTATCGTGCTTTATATTTGCCCATCTTGTATTAGGCCAATAATGAACAGCTAAAATGCTCACATGTTGTACACCTTTTTATGATATCAGAATGGGCTATAGAAATGCAGAAACTACAAAAGACCATAAAAGTAATGGGGCCGACCCATATGTGTGATTAGTAACAGTAACGGGCCATAATAGTGGCAGGCCAAAACAGGAACTGACCAAAATAGTAACAGGCTGAAACAGTAACCGACAAAAATAGTAACAGGACAAAACAGTAATAGCCAGAAAAAAGTAATGGACCAGAACAGTAAAGGGCTAGAAACTTCAATGGTCATAATAGTATCGGGACAGAAGAGTAGAAGGCCAGGCCAGAAAAGGCCAGGATCCTAGCAGGCCAGAACTTGCAGGCAAAAATAGTATCAGGTCCGTTTTGAATTTGCACTAGGCTAGAACAATATTAGGACGAATTTGCACCGGGCCAGAAAAGTAACAGGCTAAGAAAATTACCAGGACAAAATAGTAATAGGACACAACATGAGCAGTCCTTTTATGGGCCTGAACAGTAACGGGCCCGAAGTTTATGGGCCCATTTTGAATAGTACATAACTCTATAGTAATGGTCCAAAAAGGTTACAGGCCAAAGAGGGTTGGCCAAACG
Organism: Avena insularis; assembly: GCA_023614405.1. NCBI lineage: Eukaryota > Viridiplantae > Streptophyta > Magnoliopsida > Poales > Poaceae > Avena > Avena insularis. The sequence continues at coordinate 272,563,809 of CM042697.1, forward strand.
GGCCTATTTCAAACAGTGCATGTCGGAACAGTAATAGACCCGAAAATTTACGGGCCCTACATAAGGGCCCATTGCAAACATTGTAGGTAGAACAGTAACGGGCCGCAAAGTTAACGGGCCTTCGCTGGCAGTACTAGTGGGCCCATATGTAATAGTGCAAGATGAAATAGTAATGAGCCATGATACTAATAATTGTCAGGCCTTGGCTGGGCCTGACTTCTACTACGGTTTCAATGACAGTTAACAACGTTAACTGGATGTTAACGACATTTTACATGTGACAGTTTACATGAGGTCAGCAGTCAACGCGGCTGGCGAACAGATCCACAACAGAATCACTTTTCATGGCTAAAGGGTGTGATCCGCCACGGTAAAAAAAACCATGGTAGATTCATTTGTGACAGGGCTTCTACCACGAAGGGCATCCGTCGTAGAAGGCTTTTCAACCATGAAAAACAGACCTTCAACCACGAAAATCGTCCATTCTAAAAGGACATTTTTATTGTAGTGGCTTTCTTGGTAAAGTATGAAAGAAGCCGTAATGAACTGTCCTAGTCATGGGACGGAAGAATGACTTATATTACATTTGTTTTATAATGGTCTTAACCCAATGTATAAGTCTATGCTACATACTACAGTAGGAGGAACCATCATGGGAAAGCGACTAAGTGTTGCAAAGAAATTACTAGATGATATGCAGAACAACCATGCCCAATGGCATGTAGAAAGATCCTCAAAAAGGGTGAATTCAATCACTAAGGAACACAATGAATAGATTACCGCAAAGGTAGATGAGTTACTCAATATTGTGAAGGGTAAGGAAGATACCCAAATTAATGATATCACTAGCGATGCTAATGAAGTTAATTAACTTGTAATGCTTATAGTCCTACTTGGAAGAGTCAATACTTTGGATCAAACTTTCAAAAACAATATTCTAATCATGTAGGTGATCCACATAATAATAATTATGATAACCATAGTGGAGAAAATCATTGCAATCTCTCTTTTGAAAATACTGTTATAACTTTCATACAAGCTCAAACCGAGCAAAATAATATGCTTATTAAAATGATGGAGAACCATGAAACTAGTATTGTAAAATTATCTAACCAGGCCATTGCAATTAGAAATGATGTGGAGGATCTACGGGAAAGGACCAAGACCGTGGGGGCAGAACTGGGAATGGTAGCTAAGAGTCAAGCTCTCATACTTGCAAAATTCGCTGGAAAGCCCGAGCCAAACCCGGTAGAATACCTGAAGATGAGGAGGGCGGAAAATAAAGATGAGAAGACAGAAGAGATAGACTATAGGAATGCACCATCATCGGATTATATCGTCAGATTTATTGAAGATGATTACCGTGAAGAATCTTGGTACAGAACAAGTTAACGATGCTGCATACCAACAATTTGTAACATCCCAATTTCAGCAACCCTGATTTTTTGTCCAAAAGGAAAAAATTAGGGGGAACAATAAATTTTTCTTGTTAAGTGTTGCAATGTTTGCTTACTTGTTTGCTTCTGTACATGCAAATGATTGTGTATTAGATGATACACTTCTTACCTCAAACCATGGTTAACAAAAAATTATTTTACAAAAGATGTCTTGGCTCATCTTTCATATTCTCAAATGTTCTGGAATTCCAAACTTGATCAAAGTTAACTTTGACACAACTAAATTTTTTACTAGTTTATATTAACAAAACTATGGAGAACTATATATAATGTCCTTATGTTTTCAAGACAGAACTCTTAACTACTCTTACATCATGGTTTTTCCAAAACCTTTTCATTATAATCTTCGTATAAGTACCAAGAGGTCCTTATCTTACTTGAAAACACATCCTATTCAAAATACCCATCCTTACCTCAAGCTAGTGAAGGGTCATGGGTAGGCTACAGTAGCGAAAATAAAAAATGTCTACCACGTCAACAGGGAATACTGTTGTCATAGATCTCGGGATTACCGCTAGATGCGTAGCTGTGGAACTCGATGAAGCATGTTGGGGCAGTGTATATGTTCTACGTCTCCTCCTTGTCCTCGTCCCACGAGAAGCTCCATTTTACATGGCTCGTCCAAGTGCTACAGTTGCAGCACCTCCAAGGTATCCACACATACGGAGTGGAAGTGTCACACGCCAGACTACTAGGTCCACACATGCAACACAGGCGTGAGAGGAGTGGAGGCTGCGTGGAAAGCTCAACTCTACTCATCTCGCCTCACCCTATCTTATATAGGTGTCCCTGGTGGGATTCTATATTAGCAGACCATTAGTAGATTAGCATTTTCTAATTCGGATCCAATCCTCATTATGCTTCTAGCCCCTTAAGTCTGTGATACTATAGGTTCATACACGTATAGACATGACAGGAGTAAACTTACTCCATCAATAGTTGGTAGTGGCCTCTAGCAAGACGTGCCAACTCCTATACGCATATAAAGATCATTCAGATGAACCATCACAATATTTAGTACATGTCTTTCCCCTTTCCTCACGATATTTGGTCTAGCTCCAAGCTGACCTCTCTTTATCGATACTGTCATTCGGAATCCCTTTACTAGGTTAACTCTTAAGCGTATGTAGCATGGCCATGCATTTCTAGATCCAATCACTCGAGGGGTCTAGAGATATCTCTCTCAAGTAGAGAGGGCAAATCCCGTCTTGATTGACCAATTCCTTGCATCATGTATCAGGACAAACCCAAAATCTACCTTTATAACTACCTAGTACCAGAGCAGTGGTTGATAGCCCCAAACTAGGTCGATCCACATCTCAAGTACATGCAACAATCTCAGGTCTAAGGAAAAAACGTACACAATGTCTAGAGAGAGAACTACAAGTATAATTGACAGTCTCAAGTTGGGTCAGTCCAACCCCATGTTCATAAAATGTGACCACATCACTGGTTTGACATTTCCATGTCTATGACTTGTGAAACATAGTCATCAACCAATCGATGTGCTAGTCTAATATTCACGTGTGTCCTCACATGAACTCTGACTAGGGACAACTATTAGATAACCATACAAGTAAAGAGGTTCACAAGAAATTCACATAATTGCCAATCAATACAAGTTTCTTGATATATGGATATTCAAGTAACATTACAATAACTCATGGATACACATGAAATATAATCATCTATATGATTACCTCTAGGGCATATTTCCTTCAGTCTCCCACTTGCACTAGAGTTAATCTAGATTGTATCTAATACCTATTGCTCTTGTGTGCACTTCATGTGCAGGCTGCGAGAGTGGCTTTGTTAAGGGATCAGCTACATTTGAGTCTGTATGTATTTTTCATAACATGACACTACCATCCTCAATGAACTCTCGAATCTGATGGTAAAGGATGCGGATATATTTGTTCTTCTTGTGTTGTCTAGGTTCCTTGGCTTGTTCAATAGCACCATTATTGTCACAATAAACGTCCAAGGGATTGGACGCGCCCTGAACCACACCAAGAGCGATCAGGAAATTCCTAATCAAAATAGCTTCCTTTGCAGCCTCCGAGGTGGCAATATATTCTTCTCCTGTTGAGGAGGAGGCCATCATTTCTTGCTTGGAACTTTTCCAGCGCACATCACCACCATTCATGACAAACACATAACCCAACTGCATTTGGAGTCATTTGAGTCGGTAAGGTAACTCGCATCTGTGTAACCCATTACACTGAGTTCATCCTCATCTCCATAAACTAGGAACATATCCTTAGTCCTTTTTAAGTACTTAAGGATATTCTTTACCGCTGTCCAGTGGCTTTCACCTGGTTCAGCCTGGTTTCTTCTCGTAACACTTATAGCATAGGAAACATCTGGGCGAGTACATGTCATTGCATACATGATGGATCCAATAGCCGAACCATATGGAACCCTACTCATGCTCTCTCTCTCTCATCAGTAGTCGAAGGACACTAAGTTTTGCTGAGTTTAATGCCATGAGACATGAGCAAGAACCCCATCTTAGCCTCTTCCATGCTGAATTGTTTCAACACTTTGTCAATGTATGTACTCGGGCTTAATCCAATTAGCCTCATTAATCTATCATTATATATTTTGATACCTAGAATATATGCCGCTTCTCCTAAGTCCTTCTTGAAAAACTATTTTCAATTTGGTCTTAATAGACTCGATCATAGGAATGTCATTTCCAATCAGCAATATGTCATCTACATATAAGATTAGAAATACAAGCGAGATCCCACTTTCCTTCTTGTAAACACAAGGTTCTTATTCATTTTTGATGAAGCCAAACTCCTTTACAACTTCATAAAATCGAATGTTCCCACTCTGAGATGCTTGATTTAGCCCATAAATAGACTTTTGAAGTTTGCATATCTTTCCATCATTGTTTGGATCAAGAAAACCTTTGGGATGCATCATATACATGTCCTTAGTAAGGATTCCATTTAAGAAAGCTTTCTTTCCATCCATCTGCCATATGTCATAGTCCAAATGTGTAGCAATGGCTAGAATGATCCGTATAGATTTAAGAATCTCTACGGGGAAGAAAGTATCATCGTAGTCAACTCCTTGAACTTGTCGAAAACATATTGCAACAAGTCTAGATTTATGTATGTGAACATTTGTATCCATATCAATCTTCTTCTTATAGATCCATTTGCACTCAATGGCTTTAAAACTATCAAGAAGGTCAACCAAGTTCCAAACTTGATTGTATCCCATGGACTCTATCTCGGATCTCATGAAAATCAGCCATTTCTCAGAGTCTGGGTCCCCAATCGCTTGTGCCTAGGTCGCATGCTCCTCATGGTCTAACAATAATAATTCCCACGCGTCGTGGAGCCTCGCTGACCTTCGTGGTTGTGGTTCTTCTATTGCCATGGGTTCCTCAACTTGTTCTGCTACAATAGCATCACTCGGAGAACCATCCGTGACTCGCTCATCTTGAACTTCTTCAAGTTGCACCGACCTTCCACTCGTTCCCTTTGTGAGAAATTCTTTTATTAGGAAAATACCGTTACGAGCGACAAACACTTTGCCCTTTTCTCTGTTGTAGAAGTAATACCCTACTGTTTCCCTTGGATATCCCATGAAAATGCAGTTATCCGATTTGGGTGTTAGCTTGTCTGACAGAAGTCACTTGACAAATGCATCCCAACCCTAAGCCTTTAGAAATGACAAGCTGGGATTCTTTCCATCCCACATCTCCTATGGTGTCTTAACTACAGATTTAGATGGTACTACTATAAGAAATATGGTAATTTTTGACCCTCCATATTTGTCACTAGATGGTCATTGTTATCCATTTGTGACATTCTTGTGACCAAAAGCAGATGGTCAAAAGTTGAGAGTCACTGACGGACAATAAATACATTTCCTGTGCATTGGTCATAGACTACTATGACCAATATTAATCACTTCCACATAAGCAAATCCTAAGTGGCAATGCTTGTAGATCGAATTCAGTCCAATCCAACAAGATGCTCTATATGGGCCAAGCCTAGCAATTCCAGCCTTTTTTTTTAAATTTGGCATTTATGGTGCAATTATTTAGTAGGCCAAGCAAAAAACTTCAGCCCAGATATTTTTGGTTTGTGACATTTTCATTGGCCTAATATTTTCTTCTCATTTTAACTATAGTAGGCCCACATGTCAGGTGGGTCCTTCCTTTCAGGTCCCACACATCAGAATACTTCCTAAATATAGTTATGACTAGTCAACATTCTATAAATGCCCATTTGTTAGATTTCATTCTCATAGATACAGTTTCAATAAACACCAAATATTTCCATGATATAATGAAAACAGATGGAACATTTCAAATGATAGCAAAACAATCTCTATTACAATCATCCAGCAGCAGCAACGTGCACCTAGCCAGCGGTTAACCCCAACAACATTGCACAGATTCCCAGTGGTGGGCGGCCTTCCCTAGTGACAGCGCCTACCTCGCCGACGGCTATCCCCAACAGCAGCTCGAACCTTACCTCCAGCCGGCCCAGCAGTAGTGGACAACTTGCCGGCTGTTGTCCCTAGCAGGGGTGCATACCTCGCCAGCGTCCTCGGCACTAGGAGTAGCGGAAACTCTCTGGCAGCCAGCCTCAGTGAGAGCAACTCCGCAACTCCAGGCTCGGGCCACCTCCACTCGCCTGCGCCTCGGCGGCTTCTCGTCATCGGATCCTTCTCCCCGTCTCCCCAGCAAGCGGATCAATAGCATCCATGGTTCTTTCCGGCCTCATTTAAAGTCCACCTAAAGAAGGCAACATGTCCAAAGAAGAAGATAAAAATTCAGGTCTATTTTCTTTACCAAACTAGAGTAATAATATGTTACATGGGGGTTATATCTACATGAGGCCAGCAAGAATCAATTAAGCCATCGCCTTCCACAAGAACCTTCATATCAGTAAACCAAAAAAATAAATACTCAAATCAATGAGTGGTGGAAATAACCACTTCATCTCAGATTAAGTATTGCCTTTGTCACATCCCAAGATTTTCCAAATCTTGTAATGTGAAAAATAAATAAACAAAATAAATTATTGTTGAATTTTAGAGTGAAAATAAACTTTTTGTTTCTAAAATGGAAACTTAAAATCCCATCTTGAACAAACTTTAATTAAAGTTTGAATCCAACAAAATCCAAATCAAGGGAAATGCATTCCTCAATGAATGTATCTGGAAATTTGAACACTTGGAAAATAAAACCAAACCCTAAAACCCTAATGGAATAAAATCATTTCCAAGTTATCTCCAAGCCTATGGATTTGATCCATATAAATATTTATCAACAAACATTCACAAATGATCAAGAAAGACAAATAGAAATATTATAAAACCATAGAAATTGATTTCACTTAATTTGGAACCATAGCTAAAATCTTATGAATTTCAATAAGATAAGGAAAAACAATTTCCAAAGCTAATAAAGCACTTATCTAAAATCCATACAAAATGGTGAGCCAATAATCCTAAAGATACTTAAAAGGATAAATAAATATTAAATAAGATTTTATAAATTGGAATAACCAAGTTTGGATCTCTAAATAAAAAGATATGGATTTTATAAGATGAAGAAAGAATTATTAAATAAAGAATATTTAGAGACCAAATCAAATATAGGCCAAATCTATTAAGCAAATAGAATGAATAGAATCCAAATCCAAATAAAATAAATGGATAAATAATTTCCAAAATAGAATAAAATGGCATTAACCATGCTATCCCTATCTTAATAAAGACAAATCTCTAATAAGAATAAATATATAAATCTTGAGAATATAATATTTTGGAATTTACCCAAGTGAAATAAAAGTTGTCTAATTCAACTTAAATAAGATTAAAGAAATCTTCCAAATAAAATTTATGGAATTGAAACTATATTTAATTCCATTGGAATTAAAATGAAAACCCAATTCAAATGATTTATGAATCATATTAAATACTTTCCAAATAATTCAAGATGAATTATTTGAACCCAATTAAACAAATAAAAACCTACTGAAAAGATTTGGAAGAATTTAGAAACTTAAGTGGTGTTTGAAAATATTAATAAACCTCATTTGATTTAAAACAAGGGCTTATTTGAATAATTAAAAGACCTTAAAAGGAATAAATAAATTATTCTAAAAATGATTACAGAATGTTTTACTAATCAATATTTAAACCTGCACAAATTTTGGCAAATGTTTGAATTCAAATGAGTGTTTGAATTGATTATTTAAAAATCAAAACAGAATTAAAGAAATGGAAAAAGGAAAAACAAAAGAAAAAAAAATGCAAACAGACTCGACCCAGCCCAACTAGCCCAACAAGGCCCAGTCCAGTCCACCTCCCCCTCTCACCCGAACGAACCGTTTTCCACCAGAGAAAGAACCCGCTCAGTCGCCGAGGCGTGGACCCCACCCCACACTCTCTCTCTCGCTGCCAGACGACCCCGCCCTTCTCAGTCATCTTCTTCACCCGCGCGCCAACCTCGCCGGCCGTTTCTGCTGGTTCTTAACTCGCATCAATACGCGTCAATGCCCCGCTTAAACCTCGCTGCGACCATGCACGATTAAACGCCTGCCCCTCCTCCCCATTTCCCCTCACTCGCCTCCCCCTCTCTGCCCCAGGCTGCGCCAATTTCTTGCAGCATCACCTGTCTCCGACGACTTCCCCGGCCGATTCCGGCAGCCCCTCACCGTCCCTTGCTCCCTCGACCAAGCTCACTTGCTCCCCAGACCCAGGCGAACCTCCCCGTAGATCCAGCTCGTCCCCGCGCGCCCCAGAGCCTCGACAACGATGACCACAGCACCACGCCGCCGTCTGTCACTACTCTGACGAGCACTGCTGGTAAGACCTGTCCGCCCCCTCTTTCTCCTTCACACACGCATCATCGCCAGGACCTTGCGCATCTGACCATGACTTCCACTTGTCCTAGCACGCGCTGTAACCTCGCCCACGTCGACGTCTGACCGTACCCGACGCCAGGAGCACCTCCGGCGAAGAATTCCGATGACGCCCGAGCGCCTCCTGCTACCCGAAGACCACCTTGAGCTTCGCCATACCCCTGCGATCACTATAAGCCCTTTCCCTTCCTCCTTTGCTTCCTGTATTCACCACGCCGCCGTAGTCAGAGTCACCGCCGCCAGTAGCCACCGCCAGCGCCACCCATCTCTGGCTAGCGTGCCGAGCGCCGTCAGATCTTAATCGCATGGCCACGATAGAAACTTAACTGAAGCGGTATGTTTGTTTCTAGGCCACACGATCTACTTTAGATCCAACGCGCCAGAGTAGCTGATCCGGACAAAACGGTATGGACGAGTAATATCACGCCACATGTCTTTCTTGTTTTGTTTTAAAATAGATTTGATCTATTAGATACAAGATTTTGTAAAATCTATAACTTTTAATATACACGTCCAAATTTTGCAAATTTTATATCAATGGATTCAGAAAAACAAGCCCTAGCCAACCATGCACTTTGTTTAGTAAAAAGCGTCGGTTAAATTGATTGTTTTTGAAGAAACTTGTGTATGCATGTTTAGGTTATAAAATTTATTTCAAAATGATTTTGACGATAAAATCTTTGGCAAAAGGTGTGTTTTGAACCTACCGACCATAGGAAACAAATTGTGGATTCAAAAATGTATTTGGAGAAACAAAAGATTGAATCTTTGATTTAAACCATTTCTAGTCAAATAAAAATATGGTTTAATTATTAAAAATGGTTTTGGAAGAAAACCTTTGAGAAAAGTTTTGGAAATAAACTCTCTGACACTAAACACAAGGTTATATGGTTTGAAAACATATTTTGTGAAACCTATAGAATTTTGCCTTATTAAAAGCATTTCTACACCACATAAAATAATGACTTGATCTAAAAATGGTTTATGAGTAGCATCTTATATACAAATGATTTTGCCACTTTATAAAATGACCATTAGGTGTTTTCAAATGTTTATGAACCATTAGAAACCACTTTTACAAATAAAACAATCTTTTGCATGTTTGCATGCATTGTTTTGTTACTATGATTTTATGTGATGACATTGCTTGAATGGTAGATTGAATTACTGTTTGCTTGATTGAATTGTAGTGATTTGAAGTGAGTGAACATTGCAAAGATCAAGGAGTGAACTTATACTCTCTACCAAAAAGGCAAGTGATGCTTCATACTTTTGTCCCATTATTTTCACTATGCATTAGTGATATTTCTAAGTAGGACTTGCATGGAAATTTTGCTAAGTATAAACTATGCTATGGGAAAACCTAGTAGATGAAACCTTAGTAGAAATTTCCTAAGTTAAGATCCCTACTACTAACATGCTTAGCTTAGCTAGTAGAAAACAAGGGTGGAAGGTATATTCATACTATGGCAAATTTTCTAAGTCTGAGGACTTGTGTTTTGTTTAATAAAACAACTTAGTGAATGAATCACCTGGGAATGGAAGGAATGGTTTATGTTGAGTGGTTACACAAGGCCAGGGGACTGGTGAACCTTGTGTATCTCACTTGTGGATGGCCACCCAGGAACAAAGAGATTTGAGATGTCAAATGTTGAGAAGCTTCAAGTGCAACCACTTGGCATTATGGGCTCTTCCTGGATCATATAGGTTGCAATAACTTAGCCAAATGGACAGTTGGTGGTAGGGGTTTGATAGGTTGGAACGCGTCCATTCTGGTCTAAGGGAAGGCTTCTGAAAGATCTTGTCTTGGGAAACCAAGTCTTGTGGGGAAAGTGCACAACCTCTGCAGAGTGAAAAATCTAAGTACTTAGCCATGTCCCTGGCAAAGGACAATTTGAGCATCAAGACATGGAAGCTATCAAGAATCTCATCATCCCAATTTCTAAGTTAAAAACTTTTGGTTGAACAAGGGTTTAAGGTTCACCAATTTCTATTGGTGGTTCCTTGGGTGATATTTTTTGTCAAACAAAAACTTAGTGTTTTCAAATGATAAGGAAAATCTATTTTGAGCAAAGCAAGCCTAAGCTCCACTTAGCCAAATGCATATAGATGATAGACTCCACTATACTACCATAGTATCACTTGCCAATACAATTCAAATGTATTGACCCTTGTGGCTGTAACTTGTTATGTTGCAGGTTTGTTTGATATTACTGAAGTTTAATGTTTAGGATTACAAGTCTACAACCAACATGTCTGCCTGTGGCACTTTGAAGATGAAGGACCCCATGCTATTGTTATATTCTGCTGCATTGTAATGAGATAGCCAAATGAGCTATGTAAGATGTAATAAATTATTTTATTCCTGGTTATAAAGTTGTATTATGACCTATGTTTCTTGATATTACATCTTAACTGTGGGTGCTAGCTATTGATCCAGGGACTAGCATTGTAAACACAGGAATCTCTACCTTATTAAAGGTTGGGAATCTTACAGATGGTATCAGAGCATTGTGTTGCCTGTAGGATTTGTAACCCTAGGATTGGACAAAACCCCTTAGAAAAATAGGCGTTGTATTTGTTCCAAAAACTTATTTACAAACAATCTTGTAAACTCTTTCCTCAAACCATTTTGGTTTTGATTCTACATCTCTTCTATTTCAAACTTGATGGACAAAACCTTTCCCATGGCTAAAGACTTCACCATGAGCAAAGGACTTCATCAACTCTAATGACTTCAACATCTTCAACTGTAATGACTTCAACATCTTCAACATTTTCACCAAGGACTTCAACCTTGGATATCTCTAAGGACTACAAGTGAGACAAGAAATGTTACTCAAGACTTGAGGACTAAGTAAACACAACTTAGAAGGAACCATCATCACCTTGAAGTTTGAGACCAAGATGTAAGAAACTCCCTAAGGATACAAAGATCTTGTTCATGAAGAATCAACTAAGAAGGATGGAAAGATCTCAAGTCAACCGTATACATGGACCACCATATTTAGTAAGTCAAACCCACCAACTTATGTGGTGTAACAAAAATATTTTTGGTTGCCTAAGAATGTGTTTGAACCTTGTTGTTTGAGTGGAATGTTTCTTTGTGATTACTTGCACATTGCTTGTGAATTGTGATGTGTGTGATTAGAATTGATTGCTTAGAAATATTTTGTCTATTATAATCCCAAACCAACCCAAACAGATGACTTCTCCAAGAGACTCCAACTTCAAGGATGGTGACAACAACAACAACAACCAAGAGGTCAACATGAGAGACCAACTGCTTGAAAGACAAACCTAGTTAAACCAAGTGAAAACTCAGTTCTTATCCAACAACAATGAGTTAGACCCAACCATGCAAGAAGTTTTGAAAACTCAATCCCAATTGTTGCAAGGGATGGCTACTCAAAAGATCAACATGGGAGACAACTCTTCCCAAGGAGTTTGTGACAACAAGGATGACAAAGATGTTATTCTAGAAGGAACCCAAGCTTGCAATATTTGTGGAGACAAGGATCACATTTCCAAGGAGCATGGAGATCAATGCCCCAATTGTGAAGAGAAACATCCAATTGACCAATGCCCCACATCTCAAGCTACTTGTTACCTATGTGAAGGAAACAATCATGTCCCTATCCAATGCCCCATCTATTCCATAGTTGAACAAAGGAAACAAGGTGGAGTGCAACAACTGATTGCAGACTACCATGAGAGAGCCAAGTCTACCAAGAAGGATGAAGACAAAGGAAAATCTCAGCTTGTACCTCCTAGCAATATGACCCAATTTAAACGACCAAAAAGGAGACATATGTATTTTCCAAGGAGTAATAGAAAGTCAAGGCGACCAGTAGACATTCCTACCTTTGAGATAAAATATGAAGAACATGAACTAGAAGCACTCCTAGATTTGGAGAAACCCAAGAAAAAGAAGGACAAAAGCCATGTGCAATGTGGTCATTGCAAAGAAATGGGACACTATGCCAGTGAATGTCCAGAGAAGCAGAAGTATAAGGAGATTAGCCAAGTGTGGTGCAACAACTGCAAAGAGCTAGGCCATTATGTAGCAACTTGCCCATAGAAGATATGTGATGAACTCAATCTTATCACATGTTACAATTGTGGTAATCAAGGACATTATGCAAGCAACTGTCCAGAAAAGATGAAGCACAAGATAAACAAGCCTATGAAGGATCTCAGCCTTGTCACATGTTTTAAGTGTGGAAACAAAGGACACTATGCAGATGTTTGCCCAGAGAGATTTCAATAAGACCCCAAGCAAGCCAAGATGTAATCTAGTTGGAAAATATTTTAAGGGTGGTAGTACCCTAGTTGTTTTGAATCAACTTGTAACCCCTAGCCTCCCCAAATCGCGGGACGAGAATTATTTTAAGGGTGGTAGCCTGTCACATCCAAAGATTTTCCAAATCTTGTAATGTGAAAAATAAATAAACAAAATAAATTATTGTTGAATTTTAGAGTGAAAAGAAACTTTTTATTTCTAAAATGGAAACTTAAAATCCCATCTTGAACAAACTTTAATTAAAGTTTGAATCTAACAAAATCCAAATCAAGGGAAATGCATTCCTCGATGAATGTATCTGGAAATTTGAACACTTGGAAAATAAAACCAAACCCTAAAACCCTAATGGAATAAAATCATTACCAAGTTATCTCCAAGCCTATGGATTTGATCCATATAAAAATTGATCAACAAACATTCACAAATGATCAAGAAAGACAAATAGAAATATTATAAAACCATAGAAATTGATTTCACTTAATTTGGAACCATAGCTAAAATCTTATGAATTTCAATAAGATAAGGAAAAACAATTTCCAAAGCTAATAAAGCACTTATCTAAAATCCATACAAAATGGTGAGCAAATAATACTAAAGGTACTTAAAAGGATAAATAAATATTAAATAAGATTTTATAAATTGGAATCACCAAGTTTGCGTCTCTTAATAAAAAGATATGGATTTTATAAGATGAAGAAAGAATTATTAAATAAAGAATATTTAGAGACCAAATCAAATCTAGGCCAAATATATTAAGCAAATGGAATGAATAGAATCCAAATCCAAATAAAATAAATGGATAAATAATTTCCAAAATAGAATAAAATGCATTAACCATGCTATCCCTATCTTAATAAAGACAAATCTCTAATAAGAATAAATATATAATTCTTGAGAATATAATATTTTGGAATTTACCCAAGTGAAATAAAATTTGTCTAATTCAACTTAAATAAGATTAAAGAAATCTTCAAAATAAAATTTATGGAATTAAAACTATATTTAATTCCATTGGAATTAAAATGAAAACCCAATTCAAATGATTTATGAATCATATTAAATACTTTCTAAATAATTCAAGATGAATTATTTGAACCCAATTAAACAAATAAAAACCTACTGAAAAGATTTGGAAGAATTTAGAAACTTAAGTGGTGTTTGAAAATATTAATAAACCTCATTTGATTTAAAACAAGGGCTTATTTGAATAATTAAAAGACCTTAAAAGGAATAAATAAATTATTCTAAAAATGATTACAGAATGTTTTACTAATCAATATTTAAACCTGCACAAATTTTGGCAAAGGTTTGAATTCAAATGAGTGTTTGAATTGATTAATCAAAATCAAAACAGAATTAAAGAAATAGAAAAATGAAAAACAAACAGAACAAAAAAAATGCAAACAGACTCGACCCAGCCCAACTAGCCCAACAAGGCCCAGTCCAGTCAACCTCCCCCTCTCACCCGAACGAACCGTTTTCCACCAGAGAAAGAACCCGCTCAGTCGCCGACGCGTGGACCCCACCCCCACACACTCTCTCTCGTTGCCGGACGACCACACCCTTCTTAGTCATCTTCTCCACCCGCGCGCCAACCTCGCCGGCCGTTTCTGCTGGTTCTTAACTCGCATCAATACGCGTCAATGCCCCGCTTAAACCTCGCCGCGACCATGCACGATTAAACGCCTGCCCCTCCTCCCCATTTCCCCTCACTCGCCTCCCCCTCTCTGCCCCCAGGCTGCGCCAATTTCTTTCTACATCACCTCTGTATCCGACGACTTCCCCGGCCGATTCCGGCAGCCCCTCACCGCCCCTTGCTCCCTCGACCAAGCTCACTTGCTCCCCAGACCCAGGCGAACCTCCCCGTAGCTCCAGATCGTCCCCGACCGCCCCAGAGCCTTGACAACGACAACCACAGCACCACGCCGCCGTCTGTCACTTCTCCGACGAGCACTGCTGGTAAGACCTGACCGCCCCCCTCTTTCTCCTTCACACACGCATCATCGTCAGGAACTTGCGCATCTGACGATGTCTTCCACTTGTCCTAGAACGTGCTGTAACCTCGCCCACGTCGACGTATGACCGTACCCGACGCCAAGAGCACCTTCAGCGAAGAATTCCGACGACGCCCGAGCGCCCCCTGCTACCCGAAGACCACCTTGAGCTTCGCCATACCCCTGCGATCACTGTAAGCCCTTTCCCTTCCTCCTTTGCTTCCTGTATTCACCACGCCGCCGTAGTCAGAGTCGCCGCCGCCAGTAGCCACCGCCAGCGCCGCCCATCTCTAGCTAGCGTGCCGAGCGCCGTCAAATCTTAATCGCATGACCACGATAGAAACTTAACTGAAGCGGTATGTTTGTTTCTGGGCCACACGATCTACTTTACATCCAACGCGCCAGAGTAGCTGATCCGGACGAAACGGTATGGACGAGTAATATCACGCCACGTGTCTCTATTGTTTTGTTTTAAAAAAGATTTGATCTATTAGATACAAGATTTTGTAAAATCTATAACTTTTAATATACACGTCCAAATTTATCAAATTTTATATCAATGGATTCAGACAAACAACCTTAGCCAACCATGCACTTTGTTTAGTAAAAAGCTTCTGTTAAATTGATTGTTTTTGCAGAAACTTGTGTATGCATGTTTAGGTTATAAAATTGATTTCAAAATGATTTTGAGGATAAAATCTTTGGCAAAAGGTGTGTTTTGAACCTACTGACCATAGGAAATAAATTGTGGATTCAAAAATGTATTTGGAGAAACAAAAGATTGAATCTTTGATTTAAACCATTTCTAGTCAAATAAAAATATGGTTTAATTATTAAAAATGGTTTTGGAAGAAAACCTTTGAGAAAAGTTTTGGAAATAAACTCTCTGACACTAAACACAAGGTTATATGGTTTGAAAACATATTTTGTGAAACCTATAGAATTTTGCCTTATTAAAAGCTTTTCTACACCACATAAAATAATGACTTGATCTAAAAATGGTTTATGAAGTAGAATCTTATATACAAATGATTTTTCCACTTTATAAAATGACCATTAGGTGTTTTCAAATGTTTATGAACCATTAGAAACCACTTTTACAAATAAAACAATCTTTTGCATGTTTGCATGCATTGTTTTATTACTATGATTTTATGTGATGACATTGCTTGAATGGTAGATTGAATTACTGTTTGCTTGATTGAATTGTAGTGATTTGAAGTGAGTGAACATTGCAAAGATCAAGGAGTGAACTTATACTCTCTACCAAAAAGTCAAGTGATGCTTCATACTTTTGTCCCATTATTTTCACTATGCATTAGTGATATTTCTAAGTAGGACTTGGATGGAAATTTTGCTAAGTATAAACTATGCTATGGGAAAACCTAGTAGATGAAACCTTAGTAGAAATTTCCTAAGTTAAGATCCCTACTACTAACATGCTTAGCTTAGCTAGTAGAAAACAAGGGTGGAAGGTATATTCATACTATGGCAAATTTTCTAAGTCTGAGGACTTGTGTTTTGTTTAATAAAACAACTAAGTGAATGAATCACCTGGGTGGAATGGAAGGAATGGTTTATGTTGAGTGGTTACACAAGGCCAGGGGACTGGTGAACCTTGTGTATCTCACTTGTGGATGGCCACCCAGGAACAAAGAGATTTGAGATGTCAAATGTTGAGAAGCTTCAAGTGCAACCACTTGGCATTATGGGCTCTGCCTGGATCATATAGGTTGTAATAACTTAGCCAAATGGACAGTTGGTGGTAGGGGTTTGATAGGTTGGAACGCGTCCATTCTGGTCTAAGGGAAGGCTTCTGAAAGATCTTGTCTTGGGAAACCAAGTCTTGTGGGGAAAGTGTACAACCTCTGCAGAGTGAAAAATCTAAGTACTTATCCATGTCCCTGGCAAAGGACAATTTGAGCATCAAGACATGGAAGCTATCAAGAATCTCATCATCCCAATTTCTAAGTTAAAAACTTGTGGTTGAACAAGGGTTTAAGGTTCACCAATTTCTATTGGTGGTTCCTTGGGTGATATTTTTTGTCAAACAAAAACTTAGTGTTTTCAAATGATAAGGAAAATCTATTTTGAGCAAAGCAAGCCTAAGCTCCACTTAGCCAAATGCATATAGATGATAGACTCCACTATACTACCATAGTATCACTTGCCAATACAATTCAAATGTATTGACCCTTGTGGATATAACTTGTTATGTTGCAGGTTTGTTTGATATTAGTGAAGTTTAATATTTAGGATTACAAGTCTACAACCAACATGTCTGCCTGTGGCACTTTGAAGATGAAGGACCCCATGCTATTGTTATATTCTGCTGCATTGTAATGAGATAGCCAAATGAGCTATGTAAGATGTAATAAATTATTTTATTCCTGGTTATAAAGTTGTATTATGACCTATGTTTCTTGATATTACATCTTAACTGTGGGTGCTAGCTATTGATCCAGGGACTAGCATTGTAAACACAGGGATCTCTACCTTATTAAAGGTTGGGAATCTTACAGCCTTGCTAACCACCATAGTCATCATGCATTTAGAAAGCTTTATCAAACCATGCTAGCATCAAGTGCATAGCTGATAAGAAACCATTTGTCTAGAGCTTGATTACAACATAGGTAACAAAGATTAGCAACTGGTTATGCTGCAAATATATACTGATTAGTCAAAATGTTTAAACACTTCCAGAAAATTTTACTTCACATATTATTATGAAAATTCCAACTTCAGTCAGCTTTGACATTTGGAACTTTGAGTGTGAGACAAGTATGTATTTTTAACTTCGGAGGTGATCATATATATTTTTCTCTGTTTGGTACTCAAATAAGAGGTGATGTGTGATACATTCTGCATACCAAATAGTTCAAGCATGTAGTCAGTCAACTAAGCACACATACACACACCAACACACATAGGCCTAGGCAACAACAACACCTTCATGTGCAACTATAGGCCTGTAGCAGTAGCAACCAACATACACGCACACACATAGAAAAACAGTCAAACCCATGCACTAGATGTGGAGCTAATACCTAGTTAATTACTTATTCAGCAAGCAGTGAAACATGTTATGACATTTAATAACTAGGACCAAATTAACATGCTAGTACTAAACCCTCCTGCATGAACAAAATCACACCAAAATCAAGGAAAAGCAGATTTTGAGTCATCAATTATACATCCACACACAGTATTGTCGACTAAATCAAACCCAACACCACACAGCCACAAGGTTATACATACGAAGCATGAAAATATAGTGCAGTTATAAAGTGTACTAGTTAGTTAGCATACAATCAACTAAAAGCATGAGACTCCAGTTGAGAATAAAATATTGGTATTTAAAATATAGGTGATGATGCACGTAACAGTAGATCAACACACCATATTCCAACACAACTTTGATTAGAAGAACCAAGAAATGTTCTTTTACATGTTTAACTATAATACCGTTCACGAAAGGAGAATATAACATGACAATCTGGTTCTTTTTTAGTGTCTATCTGCTCACCAGAAGTAAAGATACATGTATGTATACATGTATATGACCATGTAAAAAACCGCCCGATATAGATGAAGAAACCAATCAAAGAACATATAAAAGACACCATAATCATTACTGATATATACTCTAATAAATGTGCTTCTTACATGTTCTCTAAACTACAATTCACGAGGAGAGTATGCAAATGATCAACAAAACAAGCTCTTTTTTAGTGTATCTACTCATGAGAAGGAAAGGTAAAAATATGTATACAGCTATATGACCGGATATACAAATACCTAAGACTCATAATGCAAAATCTAAGAACATTTAAAAGTCAAGATTAATTATATTTACATATGAGATTGCATAAATAAATAATTATATAATATCTTGAAGAGGTGGTTTTCGAGGCTGCCCTAGGCATGTACTCGTAGAAGAGCATCCATTGGTCGTCCTGGTTGGAGAACACCAGCAGCTTCACCAAATGCGCGTGGTGCGGGCATGAAGCATCCCTAAGTACACCGCCTCGACTTGGTCAAAAGAATCACACCTAGCAATAAAGAATATTGTTAGCGAACATAGAATCCAACAATAAAAACAAGCTAAATATGCATGGCAATCGAAGCTAATCTCGAACCAAAGAAATGCACCAGCCAGTCATGGTGTCCCTGGACGCCGTCGAGGTAGAGGTACTTGACGGCGACCTGCTGCACGGCGAGCCCCAGAAGGAGGTTACCATCGATGGAGCCCATTGTAGACGGGGCCAAAGCCACCCTCGCTTGGTGCCATTCCTATCGAGATCCTCAGCGGGTCACGCGCTCACTTGGTGCCAGTACGAAAACTTACCTATACACAATAGGTACACATACTAAGTTGATGCATTATACAATGAAATCATAACATCAGGTATCACATATCATGTTGTAGCAACAACAGGAGCTTATCAACTACCACTTGAATATAAAGACTACTCTACAAGCAGAAAAATTGTTTGTTTGTTTGGGCCATGCAAACCATGCTCCAAAAACCTAGTAGAACTATTATTTGCTAGTCATATATCCTACTAAACCTGGATATCCTACTAACATGTATAAATATGGAGCTAATATGCAAATAGTGATAGTAAATCTAGAGCTAATATGCAAATAGTAATCTAGAGCTAATAACATATACAAGTTTAACCAGATATTTCTGTTTCAAGAGCCGGTTTGTAGATGAACATTACAAGTTACGACATGTACATATGAATTATATATGCAATTTTAATCAGGAAGTAAACAGGTCATAAATAGATGCTTGATTTAATAGTATGCACCTCATAAACATGTCAGATTATTATTTAATAGTATACACCTGTACACATATTGGCAAATTTCACCTCCACGTGCACCCAGTTGGTTAGAATCAGTACATGTAGGTTTGTGGGATCAAAAGAATAAAAAATGATAGAAGGTGTTAAAAGTGATAGATGTAGCTTCTCCATCCATATCTAAATGCAGACTTTCTTGGTAATTTCGCAGGTACAAAACCAGATTACTAGGTAACATTGAGACATTTATTTAACATATACCACAGTTGAGTGTACGATCTAGATATATTAGGTTTCTTAACCAACAACATTACATACTACATACTAGATAAGATCATTCGATTTGCCCGACGCATCTAAGAACTTTTCATTGTTTCCTGACATCATTGATCATTCAGTGGAAGAAGTATGAATCTTGTCATTAATTAGAGAATCCAAAGTCAAAGTGCATGTGACAATAAGCTAATCAGATTCTATAAGCTAATCAGATTCATCACACTAGATAATAAGTTAATCAGAAACCAACAGACTAAAGTTCGAGCAAATTGTTTTTTGAGACTAAGAAGATGAAAAAGTATAGTCAGGTTATCGACAAAAGCTACTAGCGAACGCACCAACATCTGAACTGAAAATGGGTACCGTTCATCTAGATCATCTCGTGGAATGAACTGACCACGGGGGGATTCCGGCGAGGAGCTTATTTGCGGCAGATCATCTTCTCCTGGCTGTACTTGTGCACAAGGGACTGGAGCAAGGTCTCGATGATGCCATCACGGAGGCAGAGTATGAGGTGGAGGGTGGATTCCTTCGGGATGTTGTAGTCGACGAGGGTGCTGTCATCCTCTAGATGTTTCCCAACAAAGATCAGCCACTGCTGGTCCAGCGGGGTTCCTACACACTCACACACGATGCGAATTAGAGGCTAGGATATAATCCATGGCGGACAGAGGAAGGTTGACCGATGGGAGAAATGGAATATAAACAATGGTGCTAGTCCTTCTCGATGGCAGCCTCATCCCCATCGTTAGTGGCTTTGTGCCCTAGGCTCTCAAACAGCGAGAGGTGGGGTGCGTCGATCTAGGATTGGGGGCGGATGACAGGATTAGGGCTGGGGATATTGGTGGCTAGCAGCGCACGGAGGTGGTGTAAACACACATGGTGCAGTGATGGGGCACCAAGGCGTGCAAGTGAAGCAAAGAGAGGGAGACTGGTACTAGCGTGATGGGCCATGGAGGTGGTGTTGGCGGCGCACGTTGTGAGCGAGAGAGGAAGAAGGGCGGTCGGGTCTATGCGAGAGGGGATTAGGGTTTTGAATGTCCCTATCCATTGCTATGTGGGTGGGTGGGTGGGGAGTGGACATGAGGGAGTGGGTTCTCATGTGGACTGGGTGGGTTGAAGCCACGTCATCTATCCGCGCCAACAACTCTAGCTCATAATCTCTTCCGTCCATTCAGCTTTGATCCAACATCTCTTCTCTCATCTCTCATTTTCTTTTACTTAGTGCTGAAAATCAAGACACAAAAATGACACCTTTGTGAAACTTATTAGGTGGATGCACAGTCTTATCAACGCAATCACGAATTAGTAGGAATGACCATTTTAATTGGTCGTTGTCTACCAAAGGTAGAGTATTAAATTGGATCAGCCATATTATGACCAACTACTGTAAGAGAACTATGACCTTTTTGGCTAAAATGGTCGTAATGATTTGGAGTTTCCATGGTTTAACCCTCCCAACTGGCCTACGACCATTTGATTTGAAATGATCATAGATCTATGACCAAAAAACTATTGGTCGTTAAGAAAAGGTCACTAGTAAACACATTTCTTGTAGTGTACCCTGATTAGTGTGAAAGCTGTTGTTTCGAGAGCGTAACCCCAAAATAATAATGGTAAATCCGACTGGCCCATCATTGAATGAACCATGTCCAACAAAGTTTGATTGCTCCATTTAGAGACCCCTTTTGTTTGAGGCATTCCAGGCAGCATGATGTGTGGAACAATTCCGCAACTCTTAAGATGATTACTAAATTCGTGACTCAAATATTCACCTCCACGATCAGATCACAAGGCCTTTATTGTCATGCCACGTTGATTCTCTACGTCACTCTAAAACTCTTTGAACTTTTCAAAATTTTCAGATTTATGCTTCATCAAGTAGAGATAGCCATATCTACTGAAATCATTAGTGAAAGTAATGAAGTAGAGATATCCTCCTCTGGCAGCCGTGCTCATTGGTCCGCATACATCAGTATGTATAAGTTCCAACAAGTCTATCGCTCTCTCGGGTAAACCCATAAAAGGCGTCTTGGTCAGCTTTCCAAGTAAACAAGCTTGACATGTCTCATATGATTCAAAATCAAACGAAGTTAGAAGACCATCACCATGGAGCTTCTTCATGTTCTTTTCACTTAAATGCCCCAAACTACAATACCATAAATAGGTAGGACTCAAATCATTAGGCTGAAGCCTTTTATCACTAACATTGTAAAAATATGCATCATCAAGATTTAAAATAAATAACCCATTCACAATGGGAGCATCATCCATAAACATATCATTCTTAGAGATTACACAACCATTGTTTGTACTCGCGAATAAATAACCATCCCTAATCAAACATGATGGTGATAAAATGTTTCGACCCATAATAGGAATGTAATAACAATTATTTAACTCCATAATAAATCCTGACGGAAGGTGAAGCTGCATGACGCCGACGAATAATGCAGCAACCGTTTTCTTTATTTACGATGCGAAAATCCACTTCGCCTTTCTGCAGTTCTCTAGTCCTTATTATCCCTGCATCGATTTGCAAATACGAGCAACCGATCCAGTGTCAGATACCCAAGATTTAACATAAGACTCAGCAAGAAAAATGTCCACAACATTTGCAACAAGCGTACCTGAGTGAGAAGTACTCTTACTTCCACTCTTCTTCAAAGAAGCCTGGTATTTCCTGCAGTTTCTCTTCCAATGGCCATGTTCATGACAAAAGAAACACTCAGTGTCTTCTACATGTCCATCCTTTTTCTTGGGTGCAGGATTTGTCTTAGGTATCATATCCTCGGCCTTTCCCTTCTTCTTCCGCCAAGAAGTGCCCTTTTTCTTGAAGCTAGGCTTGTTCTGCATAGACATCACATGGCTATGCCATGCACACTTCTTAATGTCACATTCTGCTATTTTCAGCATCCCACATAACTCATTAAGGCCCTTCTCCACCCCATGCATATGGTAGTTCGAAATGAAATGCCCATAGCTAGATGGAAGAGATGCCAAAATTGAACCAGTAGCCAACTCTTGGCCTAATGGAAAACCAAGGTTTTCCAAAGTCTGACTATAACCAACCATTTTGATCACATGGGGGCCTACAGCTGCTCCCTCTGCCAGCTTGCATTCCACAAAGGACTTAGCGACATTGTACATCTTAGTCCTAGCTTGAGTATGGAATATGTCCTTAAGCGCGATGATCATATCGTACACTTCTTGATCCTCAAACTGCTTCTGAAGATTAGGTTCCATGCATGCAACCATAACACAGCTAACCTCAATAGATTCATCACATGCTTTCTTGTAGGCAACCTTAAGGGAAGTAGTTGCATTATCAGCAGGTTCATCTAGGATTGGGGTATCCAGAACTGTTTCCTTTTTATCAGCCCTGCGAACAATTCTCAGGTTACGGACCCAGTCTGAATAGTTTTTTCTATTTAGTTTATGTTTATTAATAATCAAACGCAAAGAAAAAGGTGATGAAGTGTTTTGTGCCATTAATCTACAACAGAAGACATGCAAAATACTAAGCCACGCAACAATGAAAGAGTAAAACATATTAAACAATTTAATAGCATATACTCCCACTTAAATCAACATCCCTCTATTGATACTAAGTGATTCAAGATCCACAATTAACAAGTCGACCAGTGAGCTTTAGCATCACTAATGAGTGAATATTTGCATCATGTTTTATGTTATTATTTTCCATTGTAGTGGAAGGATCTTGGTATTTTACGGCGTTCACACGCACTTTTTATGTTTATTTTCACCAGGATCAGGACATATGATGGATCCAATGGACAAAATTCTTGGACCAGTTATATTGGAGTGAAAAGGAGACAAAAACAACGTAAATCACTTATTTGGGAAATATAAATAATACCAAAAGAAACCCCGAAGCGATTGGAGGATAAAGAAGGGTTAACGACCAACTATACGACAGGAAAACTTTTTCCGGCCGTATAGTTTCCGTCGTATAGTTGGCATATACACCGCCTCCTCAAATAGTTTCACCCCGTGCAACTGGATTAGAGAGACGACATACAGAACACATATAAATCGCAGGAAACCTCACCTCCGGAAGGGATCGGGAGGTGGAACTTGCCCTAGGGATCCATCTTCACCCTAATAAGATCTAGGCGGACAAGGAATCGATCTCCATCTTCATCAACCATTGCATCACCATCATCATCATCTCCATCCATCTCATCTATATCTTTTTGTAACTCTAGCACTAGTTGTAGATTTATACAAGAACTATTCATCTATAATTGTTTCCATTATCATTGCCATGATGTTGTTTGCCTCCATGTGTGACTAGATCATTAGTTCTAGGGGGATGGAGAAACCCTAGTATATTATTGAGATGAAATAGAGATTATTATGTTATACATCATTATGTGTATGTTTTAATTGTCTTCATCTTGATGTTGGGAGTTGTGCACCTCCTTAATATTTGCCACTTACGGGGACTTGATGAAGGGGAATACTTGTTGATAGACGGAGGGATGATACAACTTATT
Source organism: Avena insularis (assembly GCA_023614405.1). Classification (NCBI taxonomy): domain Eukaryota; kingdom Viridiplantae; phylum Streptophyta; class Magnoliopsida; order Poales; family Poaceae; genus Avena; species Avena insularis. The sequence continues at coordinate 272,588,069 of CM042697.1, forward strand.
GTGACTATAAAGTAGTTGTAATCCTTTACATACTAACTTGGGGAAGCAAGGAGAACTCATTAATCCATGTCCATGCCATGGGAGAAATTCCTTAATAGCGGGATAATACGATTGATGTCGTTTATCTGTCAGTTGTGGTTATGAAGGATAATGTGAGTAGTGGTTGCTGCCTATTCGCCCATATATGGAGCTCCTCCCACCTACATACATGTCCTGAAAATATACATTAGAATAATCTTGTTTAATCAGTCTAAATTTCCCTATTGCAGTTTCAAGCTTTCTTACACACACAATTACTACTTTCTGCATTAAGTTATACTTCACTTTACTTTATTGCTTCGCTCAACCAAAAACCCAAAAACAATTCTACTTTTCTTGCATCTTAGAATTAGTCCTTAAGTACTTCATTTAGTTTTAGTTAAAAGCATTTTAGTCTTTCGCCTACTACTCCCTGTGGGATCGATATCTTTATTTCGAAACTAGCTACAAACGATATGTGCACTTGCAGTGATCAAGCTATTTTCTGGCGCCATTGCCGGGGATCTTAGCGCTATAAGTCACTTTACTTTTAGTTATTTACTTTCGTTGTATTAATTTTTTATTTTAGTTGCAGGACCATAACAATGGACAACACTCAGCATTTAATCCTGCTTGAGGCAGTAAGGAAAATGGGTTCACCCATGGACACTTTTATAACTATCAATAAAAGCATAAACCCCGATGGTATTGAGGTCCATCCCTTATTATTTGAATTACTTAAGTCTAGGAAGTTTGCATGAACCAGTGAAGAGAGTCCATATGGACACTTACAATTCTTTGAAGATGTTTTTGGTTCCTTTATATTTTATGATTGTGACCTTGATAAGATTAAATCCAGTTTTTTAGACAAACTCTCTCTAATAATGTTTGCAACTGGTATATATCTTTTTGTGCAGAAGCAACAATGACTTGGACGGAATTGACAACCAATTTCCTATCCAAATATTACTCAGAAAGCAAAGCTCATATGATGAGAGGTATTATTATCCGTTTCAAAAATAATCCTGATGAGAGGTTATACGAAGGCTATCTAAGGTATAAAAGCTATCTAGACAATTGCCCCATCACCGTTTGTCTGATTGGTTAATAACTCATACTTCCTATGGAGGGCTTAATAATAAAAATAAAACGAACCTAGATACCGCTTCTAATGGTAGTTTTATATGTTATACCTATGCTGAAGCCTGGAAATTAATAATGAAAATGAAGGAGACAACAGAAAATCTTAAAAATGAGGAGAGCAATATGAATAGTTCTTTTGAACAAGCAAGAGAGAATGCATCATTGGTGGAATTTTCCTCTGAATACATTCAAGAGAATATTAAGAAAAAGTGCTGGGAGGAAGAACACATAAGGAGAATATCAAACAAACTAGAGAAGAACCCTGATGCTACCAATGCAAATATTGTTATATTTAAGGATCTTATGAAAGCACAAACCATGGAGAATGAAGTGGTTATGCTAGACTTTGAAACCTCAGAATTAATCACAGGTAAGATATGAGGTAGTGAAACTTATAAACCTATGACTCCTATATATTGTGGAGAAACATTCTTATACGGAAATTGTGAGCCGATCCACTATAAATATTATGCCGTCATCACTTTATAAGGAACTTCTCTACAATTTAAATAATCAAGATGTGGAACCGGTAGACACTAGTATTAAATTTTCTAATAGAACTAATATAAAACCGGAATGTGTTATTAGAAATATCTATGTCTTTATTGGATCACTCATGTATCCTCTTGATTTTCATATTGTTGATATGCCTCGAGATACTTTCTGCCATATTCTTTTACGCAGGCCTATTGTCTCTATAACCAATGCTAGAATTGATAATAAGGAGGAGATTATTTCAATGGTGATTGGAGAAGAGGAAATGACATTCCACTTCGCCAAACTAAAGAAGAGGCCATATGAAGTGTAAGATATCAAGGAAGGGAGAACAATTGCCGAGCTAGACGCAATTAATTTCAGCACTCCGCAAGATGAATTGGAGAGGAGCTTAGTTAATTGGGAAGAGGCACTAGAAGATGAGGAAAGAGAAGACATGGATGATTACCTTCACTCCGTTCTAGAAGAACAAAACCCAAATGATTATGAAGAACTGGTAAGAAAAGGGGACGAAGAACCTCCGGCAATAGAATTCAAATGACTTCTAGACAACATGAGGAACGAATTTTTAAGTAATGAAAATAAATTTCCTTTTATTATTAGTAAAAAATTATCAAAAAATGAAACAAATAAACTTATTTTGGTTCTAATAAAACATCATGAAGAATTTGGGTATATTATAAGTGACATTAAAGGAATAGATCCATCCACTGTGACACATAATATTACCATGCTTTTAGATGTCGTACCTATAGTTGACACACAAATAGGCTTAATCCGAAAATGAAAGAAGTAGTAAGAAAAGAAGTTATATGCTTATTAGATGTCGGCATAATATATCCTATTTCTAATAGTAAATGGGTTAGCCCAGATCATTGCATACCAAGACATGGGGGTCTTGATGCAACTATGAATGAGGATGGTGAGCTAATTCCTATAAGACCAATTGTTGGGTATCGCATGTGCATTGATTTTAGAAAATTAAACCATAAGACATAGAAAAATCATAAACCTATACCATTCATGGATAGAATTTTAGAAAGAATAAGCAATAATTCTTATTTTTGTTTTCTTGATGGTTATTCTGGTTATTCTCAAATTGCTATACAACCCGAAGATCAAGAGAAACCAACTTTCACATGTCCTTATGGTACATATGCTTATAGATTAATTCCGTTTGGCTTATGTAATGCAGCTGGAACCTTTCAAGAATGTGTTTTAAAAATATTTGATGATCTTGTTGAGAAGACTATGGAAGTTCTAACAAATGATTTTGTTGTTTGTAGAACAACATTTGATAATTGTCTCTACAATTTAACCAAAGTTTTGTAGAGATGCAGGCAATCAAATTTAGTTTTGAATTGGGAGAAATGTCGATTCATGGAAAGAGAAGAAAAAGTTTTTCGACATAAGGTTTCAAAAAAGGTATAGAAATAGATAAGACCAATATAAGTGCCATATAAAATCTTCCCATACCTCAAGACATTAAAATTTTAAAAATGTTTCTGGGACATGCGGGTTTTTACAAGCGTTTTATAAAAGATTTTGCTAAAATATCTATGCCTCTCACTAACCTCCTTGATAAAGAAACACCGTTCTACTTAGACCATGACTGTATTGCAGCTTCTGCAAATCTTAAGAACAAATTAGTTTCTGCACCTATCATGCAATCTCCAAAATGGGATGAACCTTTTGAAATCATGTGTGATCCAAGTTACTATGCTTTATGAGCTGTATTAGGACAGTGAGACGGGAAAAATTTAAATGTTATTTCTTACGCATGTAGAATGCTTAATAAGATTCAGAAAAATATGCTACTACAGAAAAAGAGTTCCTGTCTATAATTTTTGCTTGTGACAAATTTAGATCTTACATTATTAATTCTAAGGTAATAGTTCATACGGATAACCAAGCCTTGTGTCACCTCCTTGTTAAAAAGGATGCAAAGCCCAGGTTGATTAGATTGGTGTTATTACTTCAAGAATATGATTTGCAAATAGTAGACAGGACGGGTAAGGATAATCCAGTAGAAGATCATCTCTCTAGTATGGAGGGAATAAGTACCGACCCCGTACCTATAAATGAGTCATTTGCAAGAGAATACTTAGCAAATGTTGAAATCTCTCATCCTTGGTTTGTAGATTATGCTAATTATCTTGCAGGAAAATTTGTACCTCCTAGTATGACAAGAAATAAAAGAATGAAATTCTTTAATGATCTTAAATATTACTTTTGGGATGATCCGTTTCTTTATCTTCATGGACCTGATGGAATGATTCGAAAGTGTGTTCCTAATCATGAAATGAATGAAATTTTGCAAGCTTGTCATGACAGCCCGTATGGAGGACAACATGTAGGCAAGCGAACTGCAGCAAAGGTACTTCAATCCGGATTCTATTGGCCCACCTTGTTAAAGGATGCACACCAGTATGTATAACATTGTGATGCTTGCCAAAAAAGAGGTAATATAGGCAGAAGACAAGAGATGGCAATGAATTATAGCCTTGTAATTGAACCATTTGATGTGTGGGGAATGGATAACATGGGGCCCTTTATAGAATCAAATGGCTACACTCATATTCTTGTTGTTGTCGATTATGTTACTAAATGGGTTGAAGCTATTCCAACAAACCATGAAGATGCAACTACTTCAGTGAAGATGATCAAGGATGTCATATTTCCTAGGTTTGGAGTATCTAGATTTTTAATTACTGACGGCAGTTCTCATTTTATGAAAGGAACTTTCAGAAAGATCCTCTACAAATATGGAGTAACTCACCGTGTTGCTTCACCATATCATCCTCAAACAAGTGGTCAAATGGAACTCTCTAATAGAGAACTAAAAACCATACTCGAGAAGATGGTGGATAAATCAAGAAAAGACTGGTCATACAAGCTAAAATGACACTCTTTGGGCATACCGAACTGCATTTAAAATCCAATGGGTATGACACCATATAAGATGGTATACGGTAAGGCGTGTCATCTACCTTTAGAATTGGAACATAAAGCCTTTTGGGCAATCAAGAACTTAAACTATAATCTTAAAGCAGCAGGAGAAAAACGTTTATTAGACATTCATGCTTTAGATGAGTTTAGGAGTGAGGCTTATGAAAGTGCTAGATTGTTTAAATAAAATGTAAAAAGATGGCATGATATAAAAATAGAAAATAAGTTCTTTAAAAGTGGAGATAAGATTTTGCTCTATAATTCTCGTCTTAAGTTATTTCTAGGAAAGCTCAGATCAAAGGTGCAAGGACCGTATATAGTTGAAGAAGCTTATGCATCGGGAGCAGTGAAGTTCCTAGGAAAACACCCTCTCTTTCATGGGTGGTGAATGGAAAACGCTTGAAGCATTATCGAGCCAAAGAAGATATAACTGCAATCACCTTACGAGTGATTACTCTAGAAGAATTGATTGAGCAAAAATATGGAAGGAATGGCAACTTGAAGAAGGATCAAGTCAAGACGAAGTGAGCAACACTATGGTCAAGCTATAGACCATAAAAGAGCGCTTCATGGGAGGCAACCCATGTGAAATAAAGGGGTCGAGTAAGTTTTAAATTTTCAAGTAAGTTTAGTTAAGTTTGTGATTGAATAAAGGAATACAAGAAGCTCTAGTGAAATATAAGAAATTTGGTTATGATAAAAATCTTGTTCAGTGAATGTTAATGATTGCTCAAAAATTTAAGCTGTTATTTTTTTGTCAAAACTTCGTATTTCATTAAGTTTCAGATTAATAAATAATGCCCAAAGAGACAATTTTTTTTGATGAATACAGTAGCCTTAACGACCAACTATACGACAGGAATTATATTTCCAGCCGTATAGTTGCGGTCGTATAGTTATTCACCCCGTCTCCAATTTTTTATGCCAGAGTATAGAGGGTTTAACGACCAACTATACGGCAGGAAGAAAATTCCCGGCCATATAGTTGTGGTCGTATAGTTGGTACCGCCATAGATAAAAAATCTATAGCCGGTTCATAACTATACTACGGGATTTATACAGGCCACACCCATATAGTTGCTCGTTACAAAAGGCGGCTAGGGTTTTTAACCTCCCATTTTAAAGTTGGTCACATCTAACCTTTTTCATTAAGTTTTCACAGATCTATAGCCTCTAGCCTCGAAAAACCTTCGCCATCTCCATACAAGCCCCTTCTAACAACATCCGTGGAGCGAAGACATGTAGTCGTTCCATGTCAATAATATTTGGAGGAAGAAAGAAGAGAAGCCCATGAATAGGATCGAGGAAGCATAACCAAACGAAGTATCATCGTCATCTAGCTCAGAGATCAAGCCTCTCCCAAATTGGGAGGACATGTTTGCGCAAAGGATTTAGATGATGAGGCAAGTAGATCAAAAAAGGAGCAAGGATGAGTATCTCCCTAATCATTACCATCATATCATAGGATCTTATTATAAATCTCCTCTTAGTCTGTCACCTCTTAAACCCAAGAAGGTGCAGCAAGATGAGATTCATGATAAGATCTATCAATTGGATAAAGCTTCAAAGGCATGTGTTGAAACTATTGGAGAAGGGATTGACTCCTACTGGATGATGAGAAAAGACCATGAGAAAAAGGTCAATGACATCGATGGTATAGTTGGTTTCTTGATTAAAACTGTTTTTGAGTTGACAGATGAGAAGAAATTCCTCCAGAAGAAAATTTTGAAGCTCCAGTCTGACATGGTCGAGCTCATCATCCGCCTCGCAAGAATAGCTAAAGTTAGCAACACAAGAGAAGAATGTAATACTCTTCCTACCCAGTGTAACACCCCAGCATTTAGGAACAAACGAAGGGTAGATTTAGGAAATTGTGCATATGCATGCATTCATCTGCAAAATGTGGGTAAATTTTTCGCCAAATAAAAACCTAAAGTGATCAGAGTTTCTTTCACTCTCTAAATTTAGGGATAGCTTTGGAGAGTGATCGTTATAAATTTTGACATGGCCTTTATGAATTAGGGTGTTTTGGGGGAAGGAATTTGAATTCAAACTTGAGATTTGATTTTATATTTTAAAAGATTACAATTATGATTTAGTAATATTATTTAATCATAACATAAACTCTAAATAAGAAATACAATCAAACAAATGAATATTTATTCCATGAATAAGTTACAAAATGTAACTCACTAAGTCAATGTATAATCTTTACAGATGTGAAATTACAAAAAGAGAAATATTTCCATATTAATAAACTATTACAAACTCCTTACAAAGGAATGAAATAAAATTACAAAGGAGTACATCTGTCTAAAAGTGAACCTATTCTAATTTTGAATCTTCAAATCTTGTACCTGCAAAATAAATAATAAACAAAAAGGAAAATTGAAGGTGTAGTTATTAATTTTTACTCTCAGTAGAGAGAAGTGAGTTGCACTGCTCAAATTTACATCATTGAGTAAATCTTATAGGGGCAAGTTTCACCAATATGAAAGAATTCAATCTTTCATAACAAATAAGCCACAAGTCAAATGATCACAATAAGTAAAGGGGCAAGTTTCACTAGGCAGATTAATAGTAACAAGATAAAAGGGTAGAACACCTCATTAAGCATATCCACAACCATGCAGCAGACACACAAGTAGCTCACTCACCAAAATGCATGGGTGTGCTGTCGACAAAACCACAGCTGCTTCAACAAGTAAAAGGTCCAAGCAAAGCCGTGGGCAAGCACTGGTGCACCTCTTCATTGCTCACACCACACAAGAACAAGCAGCTTAGCTAAATCCAAGCAAACCAGCCAACAAAACCTTACACCAGATCAAACCAAACATTACCAGATGGTGACATAAGGAGGGGGAGGATCAGGTGGACAACAAGGCCAAGCTCACAGGAGCTAGGAGGAGCAGGGTAGATCAAGGCCAAGCACAGGAATCAGGGGAAACAAGAACAACATCAGGAGGTGAAGAATTGGAATAGGCCAGCAACACCACCAACACATCAAGCCACCACAATCATCCATTTTTGTGGTGAGTGTCATAACTCTCCACATGATCTGTTTATCTTAGCCAAAGAGAAAATATTTTTTGTTTCATAAGACAACCTCTCCCTGATCACCCAAGTGGGGTGAACCTATCCTAGCGGATTTCAAATATAAAGACCAAAACCAAACTAACAAACACACCAAAATCTCAGACTAGCCTCATAGATTTGGTGACACCAAAAAGGAAACTTATATGTTCTATCATTTGTTCTTATAAGATCTGGGCACATCTCCAAGAAAGAGTAGCACCTCAAATCTCATAAGCTAGAAACCAATCAATTAACTTAACCCACTAGGATCCAAGATCCAGCAAGTAACTATGATGCCTTAACCAACTTTGAAGGTGACAGCAACACAGGAACCTAGTTCCTAGAGCCTCAGACCAGCATCATAGGCATAAACATTAAGTGAATTTTTTAACTTATCATTAAGAATCTATCAAGTCTCAAGTACTGACTATAAGTAAATCCAACAACAAGATCAACTTGTGTACCATTCTAAGATGGTTTCACAAGACATGGTCCTACAACTAAGCCAACAAGATAGTCTAGCTTTCAAAAATAAACTAGCAGACCAATATATATCATTTCCCTGAGACCATACTCAGAGATCATTCAAAATATCCATTCATCTTCAAAGAATCATCAGACTCTATTGAATAAATTTAGTCTATGGATAAACATACAAGCCAACAATCACTGATGCAGTGAATCATCACTGACAGTGTTACAGTCAGTATCAAGATACTGAGAGAAGATAAAAACAGTAAGCAACCATGTTACTAATCAGAGGCAACATAATGAGCCACTAGCATCAGATCAACAGTATCATCAGATTAACATAAGCATCAATTCACAAGCACAGCTGAATGAACCTAGAACCTAGGATGAACCCTAGAATCAGTGCAAAACCTAAACATAGATTGGCCACTAGATATACACAGAGGTACTTGAGGTAGCTAGAGGCACGAGTAATCACAGAGACATTACTCATCGGTGGTCCTCGCTCAAGAATTGAAGAGGAAGCAGAGGGTCGACGAGCTCGTGGAGGCACGGGGAGCACCCCAGGGGGCGCTCCAACCCGCACCAGCCATGGTGGCGGCCACAGCAGTGCATGAGCAATGCAAACCACCACGGGAGGACGGCGGCGACGCTAGCAGCACAATCCCCAAACACTAGGGTTCGGAAAGGGGGATAGTTTGGCCATAGGAGGGCCCTAGGATCAAATCTAGGTGGAGCAGATGAAGTAGCATGGTCGACAGCCTTGCCCTGCACCATGGCAGCGACCAGGAAGGACCACGGCTACGGCCAGAGCATGGCGACGGCGCTAGTGACCACGGGGTCGAGGAGGAGAGGAAGTGAGGTCGAGAGAGAGAGAGAGAGAGGGAATGGGCCAATAGGTCTAGAGTCCTTCGGGGTGCCCATTCGGTCAGGTCACTTGGGCCAAATTGGCCCAATAAGCCCAATAGGGCTAGCCCAATACTTAAAAGAAAAGTTTTAATAATTAATATAAGCCCAAAATACCTTAGAGTTAAATAAAATTCTATAAAATATAATAGAAGTCTAAAAATTACAAAAAAAATATACTTTTGGATTCATAATAGCCCAACCTATTTAAATAAATTAAGAAAGAATTTTTATGAATATAATTTTTAGACAAGAATTCTGTGATATATATATTCCTTATGGAATTTTATAAAATTATAGAAAGAGGATAAAAATAAATAAAAATCACTTTTATTATATATTATTATTGTAGTATTTTAGAAAATGCTAAATAAATATTTGAAGTTATAAAAAAAATTCTATTTAAATGTTAAATCTTAAAAGAATTATTAAATAAATAAATATAGGAATTGATATTAAATTTTAATTCTAAAAAAATAAATTACTACCCAATAAAATGGCAAATATAATATCCAATAAATATTAAAGATTATTTTTAAATGAAATCCTTTATTACTTAAAGGAATTCTTGAAACTAAATTAATGGGTAAAACACACAAAGAAAAATAAGTGCTAAATAATGCATTATATTACTATGCATATTCATTTTGCTTCTTTAAATATTGTCCTTACCGGGCAATAATGATGTTTTGTAGACATATATGCTCAAGGTCCAGTGCAAGCATCCGACTTCACTAACTTGCTATCAGAAGGCAAGTTCATCACTTGCTCATGTCCTTTGAAGAGTCTTTATCAAATATTTGCAAATTGTGTGTTATCATCTATGTTTCAAGGAAATAAAATATTATTTTCTCAAGTAAATAAATTGTTTATATCATCCTAAGTGATGATATAATGAAGCAATAGAACTTAGGTTTCTATTTGCAACAATGATGATCAACTAGGAACTTAACAACCCATGACATCAGTGATTCTAGCACCATATATCACGCGTTAACCATGAGATTTGGAACGGGAAGGAGAGTTAGCTGTATCTTCTTCCTCTCGCATGTAGCCGGATGTGCAGGTCATGGCTGTTATCCTCGTAGTGTGCATATTAATTGGTAATTCGTAGAGGATATGCAGCATATGGATGGGAACCCTCATCGTCCCACGATAGTTTTGGCATCTAACGGTCTGTATAAACCATTTCCATAATTCAATGGGTGGGCATAGTGTACACCAAGGAGGCATGCAAGGTTGCGAAGGGGGCAGTGATTGGCTTGGATCACCTACTGGGCCCCACATCATGGAATTATGGACGGGAAAGTACGCTCGGTTGTGCAACAAGGAGTTGATCCCTAATGGGTAAAGTAACACACCTCTGTAGAGTGTAAGAAACTATAACTTGTTACTCCCTGTTCCATGAAGGAGCTATGAACGCGGGAGGAAAGTAACTCCATGAAAGTTCTGGTAAACCTATGAAGACTGATGGGCATAGATTTTCATAAATAAAATAAATCTTTGAAGAAAGATTTATGAAAACTGCATAGTGCCAAGGACTTATAGTCCGAGGTGGTAGATAGAGCATCAAACTTCCCACCTTGCATATAAGGAACTTGTTGGGTAACGCCGTAACTCACCTTTTCCTTTGATCCCTTGCTTAGACTCTGAGGATCCCGAAGATACTCCAATGTATGCAGCAGAATGCTAGGAAGATGTGTTCTACGAGGAGCCTGACCTGTCAGGTGGTGTTGAAGGAGTGGATTACGAGATTCGATATGGAGTAGATGGAAATGAGTCAGCTTAGTTGCCTAGTTATTAGTAACCAATGGATACGAGTAGCATGAAATTTATATAATAAGCTGCTGAGCTCAACTCTTGGTTGGAGTAATATGGAACACTTTATATTTTGGTTTGTAAGTTGAATCTTTTGAAGTATTCAACTTCTGGTATTGTAATAATAATAATGTGTGTATGTTTGTAATATGGACCCGCAATGTTTCTGTTGTACCACTCTGAGGGATATGATATTTACGGAACGGTGTTCTGTGGATGTCATGTCAGCGACTATAGTGTACTACACATGCAGTGGTATGCTGGGTCACCGCACCCAGGAGGAGGAATAGGTACTAGCAAGGAGTAATTTGATCCCATCTGGCTTGATTCCAAGCTTGGGGAGATCTTTATAAGATTGTAATCAATCTTATAAGTTTACTATTTTAGTTTTGCATTAGTTTGAATTTAAAAATAAAGATTGCATCATTAGAATTTCCTTCAGGAATAGTTGATTCCATTTATGAACTTCTGAGTTTATTATAATATATGGAAAATTATTGAGTTTGAATTTGTCTTATTGGATATAAGAATGGCTTGAGTATAATTTTACTTGGACCTGATGATAGCAATAGGAGTCTTCCACACCATTAGTATTAATAGAACATATAAAGATAATTTAGTCAATATGTTGTAAGTTGATGGTTTGATTAACAAAAATAAAAATAATCTAATCGGTCGAGTTGAGAAAGAAATCTTGAACAAAGGAAAATAAAAATTCTATAAAAATAGAGTGAGAACAAGTCGAGGTAAAGTCTTCAAGCCATAAATATGCTTCATATACAATTGGAATTTGATTATTGGGAACGTTAACCTTTGAATAACTACATGGAGCGGATTGTATGGCTAGCAACTTTGCACAACACTTAAACAAAAGTGTGAGCATATATATAAACGAAAAAGAGAAAGAAGAGAAAAAAGGGAGAATGTGCAAAGAGCAAGTAGGCATACACCACTGTCTTGTGGTAAGACAAAGAAACGTTTGACATTTTGAATCCCACATGAATATGTTAATCCTAAAACACTTGGAACTACCTCGCTAACTCATTCGGTCGAACCGAAACACTTTACATCATATCGAGATTCATATTTTGTGAACTGTTGATCACTAAGGTATGGAATCCTGCTAATATTATTCGGATGGTTCGAGTAAGGTACTATTCATGAACTTATTCCTATATATCATATATGACAATCACATTCTTCAACTGCCTCATTTATTTTATCGAATCAGCTTCATGAATATGAGGATCACATACATTAAAGCTAAACTTGCTCGGGACGAGCAAGAGTCTAAGATTGGGTAAGTAGATGAGTGCATATTTGCATCATGTTTTATGTTATTATTTTGCATTGTAGTGGAAGGATCTTGGTATTTTACGGCGTTCGCATGCACTTTTTATGTTTATTTTCACCAGGATTAGGACAGATGATGGATCCAATGGACACAATTCTTGGACTAGTTATATTGGAGTGAAAAGGAGCCAAAAACAGCGTAAATCGCTTAATTGTGAAATGTCAATAATACTAGAAGAAACCCCGAAGCGATTAGGGAATAAAGAAGGGTTAACGACCAACTATACGGCGGGAAAACTTTTTCCAGCGTCATAGTTCCTGCCGTATAGTTGGCCTCGACACCGCCTCCTCAAATAGTTTCACCCCGTGCAACTGGATCGGAGAGACGACATACATAACACCTAGAAATTGCCAAAAACCTCACCTCCGGAAGGGATCTGGAGGGGGAACTTTCCCTAGGGATCCATCTTCACTGTCAACACCTGGATTTTTCAATCCTAGATGCCTGTTATGCCATACATCGCAATCCCAGGATTACCTTTTTTGCGAGACATAACTGAATTGGATACCATAGTACTTCATCCATTAGAAACGATACATAGGTTCTTACACAAATAGGGATATCATGATCCAGTTCTTAATACAACATCAAGCAGCGGAATACGTAATAATAACAGTAGCGTAGGCGAAGCTCCATCTTCGAGTTCACAGGCAATGCTGACGATGGGAGATGATCCTAGTTGTCGTAACCTTCCGGGGTTCCATCTTCGAGGTACTCCTCTTCATAGTCTGGCCATGGGAATAGCCAGGGACAAAGCCATGAGTACTCTTTAAGTACTCGCAAACTAATACTAACAGGTAAAGGGTTTTTGGATAATAGGACACTAGGCTCTAGGGTTGTTTTGCAAAAAGCCAGGTTTATCTCTACTAAGTTCCAAAGCTAGTCACAATGTTATAACTCCTAAGTGGGATCTTGTAGTTCAGGTCACAACTCTGTTGTGGTCAAGTCAAAGTCTCACTTCATTTCACAAGTCATTTTGAAAAGTCGTGAGAACAAGTATGGCCACTCCAACTGTCCATAATCATGACGCGGCTATTCGAATAGTTTGACACTCTGCAGAGATTGTACACTTTCACCACAACATTCGATACATCCGTCAGGAACAAATCTTGAATTCACCATACTCAGTATGCGGATAATCAATCCTAACCTTTCAATTACACTCCCTAGTATAAGCACCTCTCCTGTGAGTTTGGCCTCCCAACCATGACCACTGTCATCTTGGGTACTGCACAGGTGGACAATCTTCACAAGGTAGCCTCAGCTCAGACCTTGGCCGTGAGGGAACTAATACTAAGGTATATAAATTTCCAGTCAAGCCCTACCCAATATTCGGGTATTGTGGTTGTACGCAAAAATTGGAATGGTATCGCATCCAGACAACCATCAGTTTTATAAAGGGCTAAGGCTCATGCCTCAACATTTTTATCACCAGAATCATCAAGTGTTTGGAAACACATGTCCAAAACATTTCAATAGAATGATCCATCATTCCAAGGTTTTCATAACCATTTTTCCACCAAGTATTCCCATCTAAAGTTGATCAAGTTTTATGCTTAGCACTAGCATCTACAAGTGGGGTTGGTACTAAGAGGGGTGGTAACTAGTGGAGTTTTACTAAGTTCAATCTCATGTCTTAGGCTGAGATCAAGGTTTCTAGCTTAGGCCAAATTTTATGCTCTTTATGCAACCTTCAGCACAACTGTCTAGTATCTACCAAACTCTTAGGTAGACTCTAAGTAAGCTTTGATAAAGAAATAAAGTAAGAAGCTTGCCATAAAACTAGGATTGGTTTTCAACAAGCAAGTAGGGTCACAAGTATGGGTTTGTGGCATCAGTAGGGTATCTGGCAAGGGTTGGCTTGCATCAATATGAGTATAAGCTTGCATAGGTATCGTATCTTGCAAGTGTTAGCTTGCACATTCACTAGTAGTATTAGGCTTGCCTTGTGCAGAGCAGTGGTTGAAGTTCTCCTCGGCTTCTTCTTCGTAGTATCCTCCTTCCTCCTCGTATCCTTGGTCGGTACTAGCGTCTATGAATAAATACGAGGTACACAATAACCAAACAATACTTAACTACTTGCAATCATCACACACAAGGGTCCTATAGATGATCTAGCATCATCTCTAACATTACAAGGTTAAGGCTTGGTTTAAATCTTTTTATTTTAGAAAAGTAATTTCTACTCATTGAAAAACTACTTAAGATTTAATATTCTCCAAACTAAACATGGGATCATGTTGACACATGTCATCACCACATAATGTAGTCCATGGGAATGTGATTTAAAGTGGTGTCATACTTTAATAAGGTTTTACCTTTTTATTTTAATTAATTAAAGTGACTAGAAATGCTTATGAAGCATTCTTTTATTCCTTGAACATTATTTCTGCAAGTAAACCTATATATTTTTATATATTCTGAAAGGTATGGTTAAATGTGATTTTTGAGAGTTGGAATCAACTCAAAAGATTTTATGGTTTAAATTTGAAAAATGTTTGAATGCAGAAAAGCTTCTGCCTTGTTATTTTTGATATGGGTGATCTACAGATCCAAATGACTTGAATCCAACGGGCTTGGATTAAGCATTCATAGTCCTTTCCAACAAAATTGGTTTCATCCAATTTTCTGCAATGAATCGATCTGGGTTGATTTTTGAAGTTGGGTACAGAAGTGTGTTTGAATTTAAAAAGAAAAGGTTTAATTTGAATTGCTGGGCTCATGGAAATTTAACGGGCGGCCTGCTAAGCGCAGTGCTCCTGGCTGCTTAAGTGGGTGTCCCCACTCGTCAGTGACACGGGGCTGGGCGAAGCGGTATGGGGCAACGTGGATCGTTCGATCTAGTTCTAATCCAACGGCTGGGGGTCATCGTCGACGCGAGACAACTCCGGCGAGAATGAAACCTAGCACGGCCAGTAAGGGGTGCTGGGGGATCACCGGGTGCAGCGAGGTCGGTGGAGGCGAGCACGAAGTCGACGACGAACCTCCTGGTACCGTGGCTTCTCTGAGGCGGCTCAATCGCTGGCTCCTTTCTTCCCTAGAGGCGGGCTCGGTGAAATTCGGCGATGTGGTGCTCGCCTTGCTCGAGGATGGTGTGGCACGGTGGGGGAGAGGGGAGTGAGATGGTGTGAAGAAATCGTGCGGGTGGCCTCTATTTATAGTCGGCGAGGACCGTCAGGCGACGGTGAGCTCGTCGAAGCGGCGCATAGCGGCTAATGGCATGGGCAAGGGTAGGGGGCGGTGCTGTGTCTCCTGGCGATGCTCAACAACATGGTCGCAAGTCATGGGGCGGTGTGGTTTGGTCTGGCGGACGGTGCTTTCTGCAGGCGGCTTCTTCGACGGCGGGCGGTGGCTGTATGGCACGGGGCGGAAAACGGGGATGTCTGGCGGTCTCCAGGGTCGGTGGTGATCGTGTATGCATGCGGTAAGGGCGGCGCGCGGTCTGTGGATGCTGGTCGAGGGTGGCGCTCTAGCGCACGCTCGGCATGGTCTGGGCGTGTCTTGTGCGCGTGGTCCAGGGCTTGGCAACGCTCACGGCTGGGACAGGCAGTGGCGGTGGATGGTGGGCTGCCTCCCAGACAAGGTTGGCACGACTAGTTCTTCCTCTAGCCCGCTGTCGACTATGGGGTGGCATTGCGGTGCTCGGCTGTTCACCATTAATGGCAATGGCAAGCTCACAGGGGTTCTAGTGTTGGGCTAATCTTTCTAGATGATCTACTGAGGTGTGAGTGAGCTAACTAGAGAACAAGTTAGGCAAGAATCACTGCACACTATAGTGTTTGATGTTTTGTTTGATTTGTGTCTGCAACCTGTTTGATTAAATGGCCGCATGAAATCAAGTTTTGAATTTTGAAATGAATTTTGGTGGGTTTGCTAGATTGGTTCTGGTGAGTCTGCAGATGCTTGGGTTTTGAAAGTTGATCTTGTTTGAGTGGGTTTTGAAAAGGTGGGATCTTCCCATATGAAAAAGATTCAATTTTGAATTGACATTTAAACTATGCATTTGAAAGTTTCTGGATGATCACAAAGTGGGCCTTGATACTCTGTTATGAGTACATTCAAGGGGTGCAAAGATCCAGAAAAGTTTCTGTTAGGTTTTGAAAGTTTGAGACAGCCAAAGTAGGCATGGGAGTTAAATTGGTCAAAATGACCATTCACTTAATATATTTGTTTTGATTTACTTGTCTTAAGGAAAAGTGTGGGAAATGTTTTAGATGATGTTCATTTCACCTAAGAAACATTTTACAAGCAATGGATAACACAAACAATGTGGTTTTTAAAGAAATTCAAAATCCATGCATACACCTATACATGCATTCATGGGTTTACTTAGAAAAGTTTTTGTTAACCCTAATCTTGGTGATTAGAAATTTGATGATCTAAGTTTAGTATTTTTGGGATGTTACAAACCTTCCCCCCTTAAACAAAATCTTGTCCCGAGATTTGAAAAAGGACGAAAAGATTACCTAGGATTTGAAGAGATCTGGAAACTCCGTTCTGATGTGATCTTCGCGTTCCCAGGTAGCTTCCTCTTCTGTGTGGTTGCTCCACTGAATTTTTAGAAACTTGATGCTTCGGGTTCTGGTAGATCGAAAGGCTTCTTCCAATATACGGGTGGGTACTTCGGGATAGGTCAGATCATCATTGATCTCTATGGTCCGGTGATCAATATTCTTGAATACTTCGGTCTTCTCGGGGACTTCGAGACATTTGCGAAGTAGCGAGATATGGAACACATTGTGCACAGCTGACATCTCTTATGGTAGCTCCAGTTGATATGATACTTCTCCTCGACGGTTCAAAATTTTGAAAGGTCCGATATATCTGGGGTTAACTTTCCCTTGAGTTGGAAACGTTGCATTCCCTTCAATGGCGACACTTTCAGATAAACAAAATCTCCGATGTTGAAGGCGAGGTCTCGACGTCTCTTGTCGGCGTAGCTCTTCTGTCGGGATTGGGCTGTCTTGAGGTGCTCACGAATCTTGTGAACCTTCTCTTCTGCTTCTCGTAGGATGTCGGGTCCGAAAATTTGACTCTCTCCTACTTCCGACCAGTTCAAAGGGGTGCGACACTTCCTTCCGTACATGAATTCAAATGGGGCCATTTGCAAACTGGCTTGGTAACTATTGTTGTATGAAATTTCTGCAAACGGCAGACAGTCTTCCCATTTGGATCCATATTCTAGCACACATGCTCTAAGCATATCTTCGAGTATTTGATTTACTCGCTCCGTTTGTCCATCGGTCTGCGAGGTGATCTGTGACTGAAATCTAGGCGGGTTCCTAAACCTTCTTGGACTTTCTTCCAGAATCTCCAGGTAAACTGAGTTCCTCGATCCGATACTATGTTCTTGGGGACTCCGTGCAAACTAACTATTCTAGCAATGTATAACTCCGCTAGCTTCGAACTCTGATAGGTGGTTTTAACGGGCAAGAAATGGACGACTTTGGACATTCTGTCCACTATGACCCAGATAGAGTCATTTCCCCTACTAGAAGTAGGTAGTCCAGTGATAAAGTATATTCCTACAGAATCCCATTTCCATTCCGGAATCTGCAAAGGTTGCAACAATCCAGCGGGTCTTTGATGTCCTGCCTTGACTCGCTGACATATATCACACTTGGCGATGTAGCTTCCGATTTCTCTCTTCATCTTATGCCACCAAAATTGCTCTTTCAAATCTTGATACATCTTAGTTCCTCCGGGATGGATAGAATAAAGAGTATCATGAGCCTCCTTCAAGATAACTTCTTTTAACTCAGAATCTGATGGTACACAAAGGCGTCCTTTGTACCACAAAACTCCTTCTTCGTCCTTGGTGAATCCGGGTACTTTGCCTGTACCGATACGACGCTTGATTCCGTCGATACTAGCATTTCCTTTCTGCGCCTCTTTAATCTGACTGATCAAAGTGGGATGAAGTTCTATGCTAGCCAAAAATCCTTCACTTACTAATTCCACTCGAAAATCTTCCATCTGTTTGTGCAAACTTGGTTGCTCCTTCAAAATCATGGAGTTCAAGCGGCACGGCAATCTGCTAAGGGCACCGGCTACCACATTGGCTTTTCCAGGGTGATAGTGAATGTCCAGGTCGTAATCCTTGATTAGTTCAATCCATCTTCTCTACCTCATATTCAGCTCCTTCTGAGTGAATATATACTTTAGGCTCTTGTGATCCGAATAAATCTCACAACGGTTTCCCATAAGGTAATGTCTCCATGTCTTCAGGGCTAGAACTACGGCTGCGAGTTCGAGGTCATGGGTTGGGTAATTTTGTTCATGTTGCTTCAATTGTCGAGATAGATAAGATATAACTTTGCCTTCTTGCATTAGCACACATCCGAGACCAATCTTGGATGCGTCACAATACACATCGAAGGGCTTCGTGATATCAGGCATAATCAAGATTGGGGCTGAAATCAATCTCCTCTTGAGTTCTTGAAAGCTCGCTTCACATTTGTCGGTCCATTCAAACTTCTTGTCCTTCTTCAGCAATTGGGTCATGGGTCGGGCGATACTAGAGAATCCTTCTACGAATTTGCGGTAATATCCTGCCAATCCGAGAAAAGCACGAAATTGGGTTTGAGTGGTTGGGGCTTGCCAATCTTCGACATCTTTCACTTTGGCAGGGTCAACGACAATTCCTCCGGCTGATACAATGTGACCGAGGAATCCTACTTCCTGTAACCAGAATTCACATTTGCTAAACTTTGCATACAACTGATGCTCTCTAAGGGTTCCAAGAATGGTCCTTAGGTGTAGCTCATGTTCTTCTTCTGATTTGGAATAAATCAGTATGTCATCGATGAAAACAACGACAAACTTATCCAGGAAGTCCATAAAAATCTTATTCATGAGGTTCATGAAATAAGCGGGGGCATTGGTTAATCCAAAAGACATGACTGTATGCTCATACAATCCATATCTGGTGGTAAAAGCAGTCTTTGGAATATCCTCTGCACGAATTTTGAGTTGATGATAGCCAGTCCTAAGATCAATCTTAGAAAACACCTGGGCACCGGTCAACTGATCAAACAAATCTTCTATCTTAGGCAAGGGGTACTTGTTCTTGATGGTGACATCATTCAACTTCCGATAATCCGTACACAAACGGTTACCTCCATCCTTCTTGTCCACAAACAAGACAGGTGATCTCCATGGGGACGCACTCCGTTGAATCAATCCGATTTCTAGCATGGAATCCAGTTGCTTCTTCAGTTCTTCTAGTTTTGACGGGTTCATACTATAGGGTCTCTAGGCTATGGGTCCTGTTCCGGGGATTAGTTCGATGATAAACTCGATATCTCGATCTGGGGGCATACCGGGCAAAATATCTGGAAATACATCGGGGTATTCGTAGACTATCCAAACTTGGTCAATGGTAGTTTGGGCTATACTCTTGTTACACTTGAATTGGCGAGGTAAGGTTTCAGATATATGCTCGACTGATATTCGTGATCTTGGTCATGGTGATGGCTTTCTTGGCACAGTCAATCAATCCTTTATGCTTGGACATCCAATCCATTCCTAGTACTACTTCCAAACCTTTAGTTCCGAGTACTATTAGATTAGCATAAAAATCTATGCCATGGATTCGGATAGGAACGGCTTTGCAAATTTGCCTATCCTTGGTGGTTGAGCCGAGAATTTGTACAATCATCACATGCTTCAATTTGGTTGGTTGAATTTTACTAGTGCAGGCCAATTCTTCGGTGACAAATGAATGTGATGCACCAGAATCAAACAACACTCTTGCAAGTACTGAATTAACAGAAAACATACCCAGCACGACGCCTGGCGCTTCCTGAGCTTCTTCAGCATGCATGAGGAAAAGACGGCCATTGCGGTTGAGTGAATTCCCTGGGGCAAATCTTCTCCCTAGTTGGACACGACGCTGCTGCTGAGCTGGGACATTGGTATTAGGGGCTGTAGCATTCTTCTTGTTGGGGCACTCATTGGAATAGTGGCCTTTATTTCCACAGTCATAACAAGTCACTTGTGACTTGTCCTTGGCTGCGACAGGCACAGCATTGCTTCCAGTCCTCGAGGCAGTGTTGGGGTTGGCGGTAGCATTGTTGGTGTTGAATTTGGGTGGGGCACGGTTGAAATTGCTAGAGTTGCCGGGGTTGTTGTGATTTCCTCCGGGTCTAGGGTTTCCACGGTTGGGGTAGGTCGGACGGGTCATAGGGGGTCTATTGGTTCTTGGGGAAAATCCTGGAGATGGGTTGGGGCGATACTTTGGGGTCTGATGGGTTCCTGGTTGATGCATCATGCGACGCTTGCGGTTTTCATTGGCCTGGTTGATCTTTCCTTCCATCTGGATAGCAGAGTCTACAAGGGCTTCAATATCAACAAAGGGGATATTGACTAACACCGTCTGCATCTCGTCATGCAGACCATTCAGGAATCTTTCTTTCTTCTTGGCTTTGATGTCTATCTCGTCCGGGGCATACCTAGCTAATGACAAAAATTTGTCACAGTATTCCACTACAGTCATCCTTCCTTGCTTCAACTCTCTGAACTCGTCTCTCATTCTCTTGATTAAACCTGGTGGCACATGGGTTCTGCTAAACTTGACCTTGAATTCCTCCCAGGTCATCATCTGGCCTCCGGTCATTGCACGCACACTGTTCCACCATGCCCTGGCATCTCCGGCTAGATAATGGGTGGCGAACAGGACTTTCTCGTTGGCTTCGACTCCTGCTACTTCTAAGTTGTTTTCCATGGTTTGCAGCCAATCATCGGCGTCTAGGGGTTCTTCTGACTTGGTGAAAACGGGTGGGTTGGTATTCTGGAAATTCTTGAGCTTAGATCCGTGGTTGTCCTGATTTCCGTGGCCTTGGTTATTGTGGGCTAGCTGGGCTATCTGCTGCAGGGTGGCTAGGTTGGCTTGACGTTCCGCTCTTTCAGCTTCGCGGTCAGAAGTCAACATTTGCAGGATCTGCAACATCGGGTCCGGGGCTGAACCACTTCCTCCACGTGGCATCTGAGGATTGATATTGATCATGAGAAAAGAGGGAAGTTTCTAAGGTTTTGGGTCTTTGAAAAGTTTTTAGAGTTTGACTCAAGTTTTCTAGCAAATTGCGTTTTCATTCATTCACTCATAGCACACAGTACAACACACACCACATCAAGGAAAAACAGATGGTTTTAAGAACCATTCTGGAATCTACGATACAGTGGGACCGACTACTACTCACTACGCTAGTGCTCAGTGCTACTCCTCGGGGTCTGTGGCTTCATCATCTTCAGCATCATCGATGAAGGCGAAATCATCCTCATCGGTGAAGAAGTCCATGGCCCGATCCTCCAGAAAATCATCGTCATCGCTGAGATAGGAGTAAGGGTCTCCACGAGGATCCTCTCCTGCATTCTCCCTTTCCTCCAACTGCATGTCCCTCTCGTGGACGGTCTCTTCCAGAGATGATATGCGATGGCGAAGACGGGCAATAATGCGCTCCTTCTTGTCAAGCTGACGGCGGCGAGACTTGCGATCCTTTGCTATCATGGCGATGGTCTGGTCCTTCGTCTTGATGATGGCAGACTTGTGGTAGCAATAGTCATGGCAGTTGTCCAATTCCTGCTGACGATCATACATCATGAAGCTAAGGTGGTCCAATTGAGTCTTCAGCTCGGGGTGGTATGGGGCTTTCAGTGGTTGGCCATTTCCATCACGTCTTGGGAAAAACTCAAAGCGAGTACCCTTGATCTGATTGATGCTCTGCCCACACAGATGGGAAAGAGCTTCCTACATTGCTCTGGCAAGTCCATCGAGCCAGTTGTTTTCCCTCAAGGTAAACTGAATTCCCTCCGCTGTGGGAGGTTCAATCTTTCCTCGGAGACTTGCAACAATTAGCCATTGCAGATCTTCTCCTCCTTGATCATTGAGCTGAGCTCCGAAGAACTCGGGGTGTGGACACTCCAGAAGTTCTAAAAGCTGATCCAGATCCCTCTCAAAGATAAGGTCTCCCCCATTACCAAGTTGGTAAAACTTGCTGTACTTCACGTCCATCTATAAAAATAGAGGATGAGTAGATTAGCAGAGTGATCAAGTGTGTCAAAAAAAATTCTATTTTGCAAGAGTTTTTGAGGAACATGAAGTTTTATGAAAGAATTAAAGAGATAAGAATGAGAATAGGTTTTTGTAAATATTTGTTTTCTTTAGTTTTTGAAACTAAGTTTTTTGTTCAACGTCCAACCTAACTAGGGTCTCCTATGGTCAGGATGGCTCTGATACCAACTTGTCAACACCCGGATTTTTCAATCCTAGATGCCTGTTATGCCATACATCGCAATCCCAGGATTACCATTTTTGCGAGACATAACAGAATTGGATACCATATTACTTCATTCATTACAAATGATACATAGGTTCTTACACAAATAGGGATCTCATGATCCAGTTCTTAATACAACATCAAGCAGCAGAATACGTAATAATAACGGTAGCGTAGGCGAAGCTCCATCTTCGAGTTCACAGGCACTGCTGACGATGGGAGAAGATCCTAGTTGTCGTAACCTTCCGGGGTTCCATCTTCGAGGTACTCCTCTTCATAGTCTGGCCTTGGGAATAGCCAGGGACAAAGCCATGAGTACTCTTTAATTACTCGCAAACTAATACTAACAGGTAAAGGGTTTTTGGATAATAGGACACTAGGCTCTAGGGTTGTTTTGCAAAAAGCCAGGTTTATCTCTACTAAGTTCCAAAGCTAGTCACAATTTTATAACTCCTAAGTGGGATCTTGTAGTTCAGGTCACAACTCTGTTGTGGTCAAGTCAAATTCTCACTTCATTTCACAAGTCATTTTGAAAAGTCTGACGGGGGAACAGTATGGCCACTCCAACTGTACATAACCGCGGACGTGGGTATTCGAATAGTTTGACACTCTACAGAGATTGTACACTTTCACCACAACATTCGATACATCTGTCAGGAACAAATCCTGAATTCACCATACTCAGTATGCGGATAATCAATCCTAACCTTTCAATTACACTCCCTAGTATAAGCACCTCTCCTGTGAGTTTGGCCTCCCAACCATGACCACTGTCATCTTGGTACTGCACAGGTGGACAATCTTCACAAGGTAGCCTCAGCTCAGACCTTGGCCGTGAGGGAACTAATACTAAGGTATATAAGTTTCCAGTCAAGCCCTACCCAATATTCGGGTATTGTGGTTGTACGCAAAAATTGGAATGGTATCGCATCCAGACAACCATCAGTTTTATAAAGGGCTAAGGCTCATGCCTCAACATTTTTATCACCAGAACCATCAAGTGTTTGGAAACACATGTCCAAAACATTTCAATAGAATGATCCATCATTCCAAGGTTTTCATAACCATTTTTCCACCAAGTATTCCCATCTAAAGTTGATCAAGTTTTATGCTTAGCACTAGCATCTACAGGTGGGGTTGGTACTAATGAGGGGTGGTAACTAGTGGAGTTTTACTAAGTTCAATCTCATGTCTTAGGCTGAGATCAAGGTTTCTAGCTTAGGCCAAATTTTATGCTCTTTATAAAACCTTCAACACAACTTTCAAGTATCTACCAAACTCTTAGGTAGACTCTAAGTAAGCTTTGATAAAGAAATAAAGTAAGAAGCTTGCCATAAAACTAGGATTGGTTTTCAACAAGCAAGTAGGGTCACAAGTATGGGTTTGTGGCATCAGTAGGGTATCTGGCAAGGTTTGGCTTGCATCAATATGAGTATAAGCTTGCATAGGTATCGTATCTTGCAAGTGTTAGCTTGCACATTCACTAGTAGTATTAGGCTTGCCTTGTGCAGAGCAGTGGTTGAAGTTCTCCTCGGCTTCTTCTTCGTAGTATCCTCCTTCCTCCTCGTATCCTTGGTCGGTACTAGCGTCTATGAATAAATACGAGGTACACAATCACCAAACAATACTTAACTACTTGCA
Organism: Avena insularis; assembly: GCA_023614405.1. NCBI lineage: Eukaryota > Viridiplantae > Streptophyta > Magnoliopsida > Poales > Poaceae > Avena > Avena insularis. The sequence continues at coordinate 272,612,216 of CM042697.1, forward strand.
ATCATCACACACAAGGGTCCTATAGATGATCTAGCATCATCTCTAACATTACAAGGTTAAGGCTTGGTTTAAATCTTTTTATTTTAGAAAAGTAATTTCTACTCATTGAAAAACTACTTCAGATTTAATATTCTCCAAACTAAACATGGGATCATGTTGACACATGTCATCACCACATATTGTAGTCCATGGGAATGTGATTTAAAGTGGTGTCATAATTTAATAAGGTTTTACCTTTTTATTTTAATTAATTAAAGTGACTAGAAATGCTTATGAAGCATTCTTTTATTCCTTGAACATTATTTCTGCAAGTAAACCTATATATTTTTATATATTCTGAAAGGTATGGTTAAATGTGATTTTTGAGAGTTGGAATCAACTCAAAAGCTTTTATGGTTTAAATTTGAAAAATGTTTGAATGCAGAAAAGCTTCTGCCTTGTTATTTTTGATATGGGTGATCTACAGATCCAAATGACATGAATCCAACGGGCTTGGATTAAGCATTCATAGACCTTTCCAACAAAATTGGTTTCATCCAATTTTGTGCACTGAATCGATCTGGGTTAATTTTTGAAGTTCGGTACAGAAGTGTGTTTGAATTTAAAAAGAAAAGGTTTAATTTGAATTGCTGGGCTGCGCGGGAAATTCTAACGGGCCGGCCTGCTAAGTGCAGTGCTCCCGTGGGCTGCTTAAGTGGGTGTCCCCACTCGTCAGTGACACGGGGCTGGGCGAAGCGGTATGGGGCAACGTGGATCGTTCGATCTAGTTCTAATCCAACGGCTGGGGGTCATCGTCGACGCGAGACAACTCCGGCGAGAACGAAACCTAGCGCGGCCAGTGAGGGGTGCTGGGGGCTCACCCGGGGTATGGGCGAGGGTCGGTGAGGCGGGCTCCAATCGCTGGCTCCTTTCTTCTCCAGAGGCGGCGCGCTCCGGTGAAATTCCAGAGATGCGGTGCTCGCCTTGCTGTGAGGATGGTGTGGCACGGTCAGTGGGGAGAGGGGAGTGAGATGGTGTGAAGAAATCGTGCGGGGGTGGCCTCTATTTATAGTCGAGCGAGGGGACCATCGGGGAGCACGGTGAGCTCGTCGGGGGTGATGTTACAGGCGGCTAATGGCATGGGCAAGGGTAGGGGATGGTGCTGTATCTCCTGGCGATGCTCAACGACATGGTCGCGAGGCATGGGGCGGTGTGGTTTGGTCTGGAACGGACGGTGCTCTGCGCGGCAGAGGCGGCGTCTTCGACGGCGGGCGGTGGCTGTATGGCATGGGGCGGCAAACGGGGATGTCTGGCGGTCTCCTGGGTCGGTGGTGATCGTGTATGCACGCGGTGAGGGCGGCGCGCGGTCTGTAGATGCTGGTCGAGGGTGGCGCTCTGGCGCACGCTCGGCATGGTCTGGGCGTGTCTTGTGCGCGTGGTCCAGGGCTTGGCAATGCTCGCGGCTGGGACAAGCAGTGGCGGTGGACGGTGGGCTGCCTCCCAGACAAGGTTGGCACGGCTAGTTCTTCCTCTAGCCCGCTGTCGACTATGGGGTGGCATTGAGGTGCTCGGCTGTTCACCATTAATGGCAATGGCAAGCTCAGAGGGGTGCTAGTGTTGGGCTAATCTTTCTAGATGATCTACTGAGGTGTGTGTGAGCTAACTAGGGAACAAGTTAGGCAAGAATCACTGCACACTATAGTGTTTGATGTTTTGTTTGATTTGTGTCTGCAACCTGTTTGATGAAATGGCCGCATGAAATCAAGTTTTGAATTTTGAAATGAATTTTGGTGGGTTTGCTAGATTGGTTCTGGTGAGTCTGTAGATGCTTGGGTTTTGAAAGTTGAGCTTGTTTGAGTGGGTTTTGAAAAAGTGGGATCTTCCCATATGAAGAAGATTCAATTTTGAATTGTCATTTAAACTATGCATTTGAAAGTTTCTGGATGATCACAAAGTGGGCCTTGATACTCTGTTATGAGTACATTCAAGGGGTGCAAAGATCCAGAAAAGTTTCTGTTAGGTTTTGAAAGTTTGAGACAGCCAAAGTAGGCATGGGAGTTAAATTGGTCAAAATGACCATTCACTTAATATATTTGTTTTGATTTACTTGTCTTAAGGAAAAGTGTGGGAAATGTTTTAGATGATGTTCATTTCACCTAATAAACATTTTACAAGCAATGGATCACACAAACAATGTGGTTTTTAAAGAAATTCAAAATCCATGCATACACCTATACATGCATTCATGGGTTTACTTAGAAAAGTTTTTGTTAACCCTAATCTTGGTGATTAGAAATTTGATAATCTAAGTTTAGTATTTTTGGGATGTTACATTCACCCTAAGCAGATCTGGGAGGCCAATGCATCGATCTCCATCTTGATCAACCGCTGCATCACCATCATCATCATCTCCATTCATCCCATCTAGATCTTGTTGTAATTCTAGCACTAGTTGTGGATTTATACAATAACTATTGATCTATAATTGTTTCCCTTATCATTGACAAGATGTTGTTTGCCTCCATGTCTGAGTAGATTATTAGTTCTTGGGGAGATGGAGACACCCTAGTATATGACTGAGATGAAATATATATTATTATGTTATACATCATTATGTATATGTGTTAATTGTATTCATCTTGATGTTTGGAGTTGTGAACCTCCTTAATATTTGCCTCTTACGGGGACTTGATGAAGGGGATTATTTTTGGTAGATGGGGGATGATAGCACTTATTGTGGCTATAAAGTAGTTGTCATACTTTACGTACTAACTTGGGGAAGAAAGGAGAACTCATTAAGCCATGTCCATGCCATAGTAAAAATCCCTTAATAGCGGGATAATACGATTGATGTCGTTTATCTGTAAGTTGTTGTTATGAAGGATGATGTGATAAGTGGTTGCTGCCTATTCTCCCATATATGGAGCTCCTCCCACCTACATACATGTAATGAAAATATTCGTTATAATAATCTTGATTACTTAGTCTAAATTGCTAGCGGTGTATCCACCACTACTCGAGAACACTTTTTCCCTATTGCAGTTTCAAGCTTTCTTACACACGCGATTACTACTTTCTGCATTAAGTTTTACTTCACTTTTCTTTATTGCTTCGCTCAACCAAAAACCCAAAAACAATTATACTTTTCTTGCATCTTAGAATTATTCCTCAAGTACTTTGTTTAGTTTTAGTTAAAAGCATTTTAGTCTTTATCCTACTACTCCATGTGGGATTGATATCTTTATTTCGAAACTAGCTACAAATGATATGTGCACTTGCAGTCATCAATCACTGCTAGAAGACATGGTAAATCGGTAAGAAACTTTTTTAATCATATCATATATGACTCTTGTCGTTGGGTGACATCTCTATGTCAAGACTATGCTCCCAAACTCTATGCCCCAAGGTCCTTAATTGTTAAGATAACCCTGTTAATCTTACCAACCCTTATGCATGAAGGTATCCAATACAAACCCATCCAGCCAAGGAAACCACGACACCCTAATTTCATAGACCCATCAACGATTGTACAGGGCATAGGATGGTGCAAGGTTTGGTTGGGAGGGCATGGTTTAACTTAAACTTTGTGAGGGATCGTTCTACTTCTATCATCTATGAATGCATAGTAGTAAAACGTATAAGAATAGCACTCACATAGATGTGATACAATATGGCCCATTTTCTCATGGTGATCTCCATCGCCATAGAACCTGTCCACCATGATGATCTCCATCTTCATGGTCCATGCGAGCCATCCTCCAAGTTATGATTTCTCCAAGAACTAATACAAGATATTACTCCTAACAGCTAGTAATCAAAATTACATAGTATTTGGATCATCACAAGTTGGCACGCAGGCCATTAATATAATTGACAACACATTTGGCTCCAGACGTGTTGCCCTACTCATGACACGCAGGTCATGAAAAATTACATACATGCATCACATAAATATTTTGTCCATACTGATCACATACATCCTGCAAAAACAAGTTATGTATAGAATCGCATTCTACCGGATCATGTGAAATCGCAGCACCTATGAACCTTAATGAGATACAAAAGGGTCTACGACTAAGGGGGGTCTAGGGGTCCCTCTGCGGGGTTCGAATGGGCAGAGCCCTCGCGGTATCTATACAATTTTCTATAAGGATTTTGATCAGCAAATCAAATTTACCATAAAACGACTGTTTTTTGATTCGACCAATTTCCTTTGATCTTTGCGTGTAGCGTGCGACGGTTTGGCAACCAAAGCAACCCTTCGGCACTCAAGTATCCCGATCGCATGATCATGGTACGTCGATTTCATATATAGGTCCCGATTCTATCAATCATATTGATCTTCGCATGATTCAACTTGATTTATGTTTCACTATCTACCCATATGGCGGAAACCGACCGGTAGGGGTAAGTCGTTCGATGACCTTAGAATCACGATCACGGAAAGCAAAATCATAGATCAATCCTGAACCACTGCCATACAAATGATCACATCATTCATATCAATCTGCATATAACCATATGAAAACTTCTTGAACCTATAACTTAACAACATCGGCTCTAATACCATTGAAGGGTCATGGGTAGGCTACACTAGAGAAAAATAAAAATTTCTACCGCGTCAACTAGGAATACTTTTGTAATAGATCTCGGGATTACCACTAGAAGCGTAGTTGCGGAACTCGATGAAGCACTCAGGTAGTGTAGATGTTCTACGTCTCCTCCTTGTCCTCGTCCCACGAGCAACTCCCCTTTGTGCAGCTCATCCAAGTGCTATAGCTGCAACACCTCCGAGGTATCCACACGTATGGAGTGGAAACGTGACACGCCCGACTACTAGGTCCGCACGTGCAACACAGGCGTGAGAGGAATGGCGGCTGGGTGGAATTCTCAACCCTAATGAGCTCGTATCACCATCTCTTATATAGGCGTCCCTCGTGGGCTTCTACATTAGCAGCCCCATAGTAGCCTAAGCCTAGTCTAATCCGTATCCAATCCTCATTAGGCTTCCAGCCCCTTAAGTGTGTGACCCTATAGGTTCATACACGTATAGACATGACATCAGTACACTTAATCCGTCAATAGTTGTTAGTGGCCTCTAGCAAGACGTTCCAACTCCTAAACGCATATAAAGATCATTTAGACGAACCATCCCAAGGTTGAGTACATGTCTTTCCCTTTGCCTCACAATATTTGGTCTAGCTCCATGTTGACCTCTCTTTCTCGATATTGTGATTCGGAATCCCTTAACTAGGTTAACTCTTAACTGTATGTAGCACGGCCATGCATTTCTAGATCCGATTACTCGAGGGTCCCAGAGATATCTCTCTAAAGTAGAGAGGGGAAACTACGATCTTGATTGACCAATGCCTTGCAACATGTATCAGGACAAACCCGAAAGGTACCTTTATAACTACCCAGTAACGGAGCAGTGGTTGATAGCCCCAAAGTGGGTCGATCCACATCTCAAGTACATGCGACAATCTCAGGTCTAAGGACAAAACGTACACGATCTATAGATAGAGCTGCAAGTATAATTGCCAGTCTCAAGTTGGGTCTATCCAACCCCATGTTCATAACATGTATCCACATCATTGGTTTGACATTTCCATATCTATGACTAGCGAAACATGGTCATCAACCAATCGATGTGCTAGTCTAATATTCACGTGTGTTCTCAAATGAACTCTAACTAGGGACAACTATTAGATAACCATACAAGTAAAGACTTTTAAAAACAATTCACATAATTCCAATAAATACAGGTTGCCTTATATGGATATTCAAGGAACATTACAATAACTCATGGATAAACATGAAATATAATCATCTCTATGATTTACTCTAGGGCATATTTCCTTCAGCTAGACTTGAAGGTGACCTTAGTAATAGTGGGATAAGTTTGATAAGATGAATTGCCTTGATCTATTGATTTCCTCGCTTGCTTAGGAACTAGAGTGAGCTAATATAGTATATCATCCCTTAGGACCAAACCCATGATTAAAATAACCAAACTTTGAACCAAGACTCCTAAGATGAATCTGTCCTAAGTCACTCAAGCGACCCTCTAATCTACCTAACCAGATCAATCCTGAGCTAATCCCTTGTATTAGCATCCAACTCATCAAAGACCAAATAAAAGCATGAATATTCTCTTCACAATATATCCTTCAACACCATCCACCCGATGATAGGAATAAACCCTTGCACCTTCCCCAACTCCTTTCCTTTCCCATACTTGCCCAAACCCACAAATCTGCCAAATTTGGCTTAGTCTGAAATCCTTATCTAGATTCAAACTTGGGAACTCCACCTATTCCAGTAAGTGTGCATTTTGGAAAATGTACTTGAAACACCTTGTAAAATATCATCAGTACTACAAAATACCACTCTTTCCCTTGACTAAACCCTTCTTGTACCCACTCATCCTTGATGGTTTTGTAGACAATATAATAATCTTTTCTGCAAATTTTATCATCTTGTCCACTTTGGCTGAATCTCACATCCCCATGATACCTCCCCTTGACCAAATATTTGTATGGTTATGATCTACTAAAAATGGTCTATCAATCCAGTCTTCACTTGTTATCAATGGATCTTGGTGCTTATTAAACCCACATGATTTATGAAGCTTCATGATACATCTGTTATGGCAGCCTTATTTTCAACAAAGTTTGCCATCACTTCTAAATCAACTAAAATACAACCAAGTCAAAATCTTTCTGCCATTATCATCTATATAACTTGGTCTACCTATCCATCTATACCTTGTATAAAGGTGAGCTCTGAGCTCCCTAATCCAACCAAGTTTAGGTGGTATAAAAATAGCAATTCCTTAGATCCTCTAATCCTTGCTCTCTTCCAAAATCCATCTTGATTTGCAAAACCCAAGGTTGATAATGATTGATACTTCAAGCTTACATCATTTTACTTGGGAATATAATCTTATCCTATTTTCTCCATAATTATTTTGGCCCTAAAAATAATTATTTCCTTCCTTAACCAAATCTTAAAAAACTTGTCCTATAAAGGAAAATTTGTTTTTCTCCATACCACTTTGCCAACTCAAGGAACACGTGAGGCCTCATATCACATCCTCCCATATCAAAAATAAATATTTTTGAGATGCTTTATTACTTCTTTTTCCCTTTTTCTTAAATGGAAGAAACAATAAATAATCCCTTATAACTACTTCTCCATCTCAATAAATTTCAACAAAATTTTGTAATCTTTGATATGGTATTTAGGACCATGTTATATCAAAAACCAACCTTGTTCAATGTAAAAATATCAAATGAGCTTCCAGAAACCCTTTCAGCTCTATTTGAATAAATGGTTTTAAATCGACATTAAATCCTTTAAAAAATCTCAAAGAATTCCTAGGTTTATGTATTTCCCCTATCTACACACCATTACTATTTCCTCATCTTGCCCAAGAAAAGTTTCTAAACTTCCTACACAACCACCCATTTGATCAAATTTGGCAAAGTTACCAAGTATTGAACTAAACCAAGATCAAATCATCACCAAAGCTCACCATCACTCCCCATAGCAACCATGACACCCTTCTGGTGGACATAACTGTAGCATGTTCCCACCCCATGCCCTTTATATTGGGTTTGTAGCATAGAAAACAAAAAATTTCCTACAATGGAAACCACTAAGAACCAAGATCTCTCTACTAGATACATGCAACGAGTGGTTAAACATCGATAGAGAACATACCCTTTGAAATGGATCGTATGGGCACCTAGAGGGGGGTTGAATAGGTGCTAACCAATTTTTAATACTTTTTCAATTTTAGGATTGACACAAAGTAAATTCTCTAGATATGCAACTACAAGAATTTCCCTATATGCAACCCTAGCTGCTAAGCACGTAGAGAGAGGAGCGAGGAAACCGTAGTAGAGCACGCAGAGACACAGGGATTTGTTTTACTGCAGTTCCTTTCTTGTTAATGGAAGTACATCTGCGTTGGAGAGGTGGGCGGTTCTAAGACCACCACGCCACAATAGGCCTCACCCTATTCTCCGATGGATCTCGCCACGAGAGGGTTGATCCACCTTCTCCACTATTGGATCCCTTCGAGGCGGGAACCGGTGCCTTTTACAACAGTATCGGAGCACACACCCACAACCGAATTGGGGGCTCCCGAGATGACAACAAGCTTCCACAAGAACAAGGTTTATCAATATAAACAAAAACAAGGATCTAGGTATTTGCACGAAATACTAGATCGGTGGTTCTCCAAATGAATGAAGAGGAGATGAAGCGCTTGATTGCTGATGATGAAGATCGAGTTATCCTCCTTCGATTCCCGAAGGGACGGGGCCTTTGGGTGGATCTAGGTGGAGCTCTCTTGGATGAAGATTTCAGATCTTATCTTGTCTTTTTCGAATGAATCAAGAGGTCTGGCAGGAGGGGGAAGGCTGGCTTAAATACCCCCTCCCCAGATCTGGCCGTTGCACAACTTTGGGGGCGGATTATCCGCCCCCCTACTTGGGGCGGATTATCCGCCCTGGGAAAACTCCGCCCCAAGGGCGGATTCTCCGGGGGAAACTCCGCCCCCTCTCTAGGGCTGGCGCCTCCGGAAAGTCTGGCCAACACTCCGCCCGCTCTCTGGGGCTTGCGCCTTGGTGATGAGCAAGGGGGGCGGACTATCCGGCCCCCCTGAGGGACGGATCATCCGGCGGAGCCGGAAAATCCGGCCAAAACTCCGCCCCCCTTCTGGGGCTTGCGCCTGCTTGGGAATAGGGAGGGGAGGATTATCCTCCCCTGGTGGGGGCGGATTATCCGCCCCCCAAAGGCAGAATTCTTTCCCCTTTTTCTCAAAGAGAGCTGCAACTCTTCAACACACATTAAATAATCCTTGATATTGTTATCTAACACACAAAACACTAGGGATTATATAATGTTCTTTCAATATCCCCCTTTTTGGTGTTAGATGACAATATTAGGATTTGCAATGAAATCGGCTAATGCCACCTTAAATAATGAAAGATGATCCCCCTAGATGTGTGCATATTTAAAATTTGCATTTGAATACAAATACAAACACTAGAGAGAACACAACTTCCATAACAGAGATAATTGAAACAAGGTGGTTTGGAAAACAAGGTCATACCACCGGGATGAGAATATAGCCAAAGAATATAATTTGCTTGATAGCCTCCAAGCACATCCCAACAATACCAACAATATTGATGCATACATTAGATAGGCCCATGATTCCATATGCCATCAAATATGCCTCCATAGATAAATCCAGAATTCCATGAGATCCACAATAGATCAATCCAGAAATCAATGAATACCATACATAGTACCAAACTTAGTGGAGCACGACAAAGTCTTACATAATAAAACACAAATAGCAAATGAGTTCATGCTAAAAAAGCACAAGCAAGCAAATAAAACAACTAAAAGAAAGATGCTTGCGCCCGACCCTTGCAAATCCACGGGACCTAATAGAACTACTTCTCCCCCTTTGGCATCGAAACGCCAAAAAGTAAGAAGAGCGATGCTAACGCCCCTAAAGATCACTCCTCCTCATCCTCATCGTAGTCATTCCCGTCCCCTTCCTCTTCATCATACTCATCATCATCGTCATCAGCGGGAGGAGTGGGTGCCCTCGGTGGTGGAGGAAAAAGGCAACTCTCGAGCTCGCCATAGTTGATCCCTGAAGTGTTCCACTGAGCATATGGTTCCGGAGCAGTGGGAGGAGGTGGATGGCCAGTGGCACCAGAGACATGGTGGAGAATAAGCTGCTGTGTGTGATCCCGCTCATGATCCCTGCGGTACGCCTCATATTGGCCCTTGTGAGTGTCAATGCCCATGCAAAGAATGTGTCGCTGGAACCAAGTGAGCTGCTTAACCTCGCGTGCCATTGGGGACACCGTGGAATGACGACCACTAGCCCGAGCATCACGCATGAAAGATTCCGAGGCAGTGGAAGGGTGATGGGTCTTCTGAGCCTTGTTGTAGATTTTCTTGTGCTTGTGAATTCCATCCAGAGCAGTGCCAAAATCCTCATGTGGCAACATATGCTTGATGAGCATCATAATGAAAGGAGCATAAGGAATAGAGAGCCTGTTGATCATAGCATCTGTCATCTCATGATAAATATAGTCCATGACGTCCAGTTTGTAACCTGTGGCTGATCTAGAGTTAGTGGCACACTCATGAGAAAAAGCAAGGTGAGGAACCAGGTGGCCACGGATCTTGTCATTTTTGCCACCACTAGGAGCGATGCAGTCCCTAAATATGCTAACAAGGGAGGCATACAAGGGAGAGGGACCAGCGAAAGTACCAACAACACCATCAGAAGAAAGGCAAGGAGCAAGTGAAGTATCCTTGGATGGCTTCAGAGGAGAAATGATACGGTGGCCCGAAGGAGTGTCACGGCCATGGAATGCATAGCCAAGAACCTGCCCAAAGATGCGAAAATCCGACTGAAGCATGGTGGTCCCTGTCATCCACTTCATAGTACGACGCTCATCACCGCAAATCACCAGAGTCGAGAAGAACTGCTGCACCACAGAGGAATCATAGTTGCATTGGATAGTCATGAGGTGGTGCAGACCCATCTTGTTGGTCACATCTAATGCCTCAATGAGCCTTGTCTTGGATTGAGCCTCAGTCAAATTGATGGGACGCATGGGGAGAAGCTTGAGTGTAGCATAGACATCATCATGAATAGCCCGAAAGTGGGCAATCCAAAACATCGAGTCCTCGGGGGGACCATCACTGTCAGCCTCCTCATAGTAATCAGTCTGGCGAATGATGGCATACTGAATGTTGTCCATAGACTTGTAATTGGGCCGAGACTGTTTGCCGTTGCGAGATGTGGTCCTCTTAGTTTTCTTACTTGCCTCTGCCATCCGTTCAGCCTCTCTTGCTGCTCTACTGACCTCGGTTTTATCAATGAACTTCCCGTCTGCAGTAGGCTTGAGATAACGGGCACGGGAACGATGGGCGAAGGTCTTGGTCGGCTTGGAACCACCTGTGAAAAGCATTTAGAGAGATAGCATGGAGATAAGCATACACACAAGTCCAGTATAAAACAAGGAGAAGGAGTAGTAAAGCAACCCATAACCAATGATGTGTATTGCAGGAGTAGGACCAAAACAGACAAGAGTTCAGTCTCCAGGTCGGATTATCTGGCCCTGGCAGGGGCGGATAATCCGCCCCCCGCAGGAATTTTCTGGATTGGCCCAGATCTACCATGGCAAAACAGATCGGGCACGAGGGTTGCAATTCTACTGATTCTAGCATGTAAGGAACAACACCAAGGAACTTCTACAACGAGATTTCCACCAAAAAAATGCATCCCATACAAAGGGGGAGAGATGAGGGAGTTACCCTCACTCATTGGAGGAAAATCGCGGAGGAGAATATACCCAGAGGCGAGGTGAAGAAGATCCGGGGAGAGCCCGGAGAATCCGGTGGTCAAATCGACTCCGGGAGGGGCGGATGCTTTGGCGGCGGCTGGGGGCTGAGGTAGGGTTGGGGGAGGGCTGGCTGCTCTGTTTGAGTCTGGCCTCCCCGACCCAACCTTTAAGGGGAAGATTTCGCCCGGGGAGGATAATCCGCCCACCACTTAGGGCGGATAGTCCGCCCCCCCCTCTAAAATTTCTGTTAAGTACAGAATTAGGCCGGAGCAACCTTGCAAAACCCCTTGCTGGTGTATTTAGGACTTGTGTGCTAGAGGAGATGGTTCAAGGAGGGAAGGAATGGCTTGGGTTGAGAGCAACAAACTGAGATGGTACTACACACCCAAATTTGCAAGAATCAAATCAAACAAAAGCCAAAATTGAGTGTGTTTTCCATAAGAACAATATAAAAGCAAGAAAATCCAAAGAAACCCATGAGAAACCAACTCTTCTGTAGGAAGAGGGCGGTGGCCGAAGCCACCATGTTGGAGCGCATGGCATGACACCGCGAAGATGTATCTTGAGTTCAAAACCAATGCTCATCGATGAACCACATAGCACAAAATGATATTAAGGGAAATGATTTTACTTGCTGTCGGCATTAAGGGGGGAGGGTTGGCCCAATCAATTAGGACCACACCCCCCTATGTCTATGCCCGCATCTAAACCAAATACATGAATAAGAGTAAGTGAGTGTGCAAGAGTAGTCAAGCCAAGCTCCTTGAATCTATGATATTTAGCTAATTCCTCAAATAACAAAATATTGCTTCATCAAGGGGCTTCGTGAAAATATCAGCGAGTTGGTTCTTCGTGCTCACAAAGGATAGGGCAATATCACCACGAGCAACATGATCCCGAATGAAGTGGTTGCGAATCTCTATATGTTTTGTCCGTGTATGCTGCACGGGGTTGTAGGCAATCTTGATAGCACTTTCATTGTCACATAATATAGGCACTTTGTCACAATTGACACCATATTCCTTTAAAGTTTTCCTAATCCATAACAATTGAGTACAAGCACTTGCAGCAGCAACATATTCAGCTTCGGCTGTTGAGAGTGAAATACAATTCTGTTTCTTTGAAGACCAACACACTAGAGACCTGCCCAAGAATTGACGCGCACCAGAGGTTGATTTCCTATCATCTTTGTCACCAGCCCAATCTGAATCAGTGTAACCACATAGAGAGAAACTTGAACCCTTGGGATACCATAGCCCAAAATTTGGGGAATGAAACAAATATCTGAAGATTCGTTTGACCGCCACTAAGTGGCTTTCTTTAGGAGCGGCTTGGTACCTTGCACACACTCCTACACTTAACACGATATCGGGCCTAGATGCGCAAAGGTAAAGGAGAGAGCCGATCATGGATCGGTATACCTTTTGATCCACGTCTTTACCCTTGGGATTGAGCTCAAGATGACACTTTGTTTGCATAGGTGTAGCAATACCATTGAGATCCGTCATCTTGAATCGTTTGAGCATATCTTGGATGTACTTAGCTTGATTAATAAAGGTTCCCTCTCTAAGTTGATTGATCTCAAATCCAAGAAAGAACCTCAACTCACCCACCATGGACATCTCAAACCTGTCAGTCATAAGCTTTGAAATTTCATCGTTAAAAGCTTGGTTAGTAGAGCCAAAAATAATGTCATCTACATAAAGTTGGCATACGAAAAGCTCCCCATTAACCTTCTTAGTAAAAAGAGTGGGATCGATTTGCCCAACTTCGAATCCACGGTCTAGAAAAAGCTCTTTAAGGTGATCATACCACACACGTGGGGCTTGTTTAAGGCCATAGAGCGCCTTATCGAGTTTGTATACATGGTTCGGAAATTTGGGGTCCTCAAACCCCGGGGGCTGCTTGACGTATACTAACTCATGTAGAGGACCATTAAGGAAAGCGCTCTTAACATCCATTTGTTGTAATGTAAAGTTATGATGGGCTGCATATGCAAGAAGGATACGGATGGACTCAAGATGAGCCACAGGAGCATAAGTCTCGCCAAAATAAATTCCTTCCACTTGAGATAATCCTTGAGCCACGAGTTGTGCTTTATTCCTCACAACAATGCCATTTTCATCTTGTTTGTTCTTGAAGATCCACTTGGTGCCGATAACATTGCGGTAATCCTTTGGTTTCTCTACGAGCTTCCAAACTTTGTTGCGTTCGAAGTTATTTAATTCTTCATGCATTGCAACAACCCAATCGGGGTCTTCAAGAGCATCAAAAACCTTCTTCGGTTCAACCATGGAAATGTGAGCTTGATGATCACAGAAGCTAGCAAGTTCTCTTCTAGTGGATACCCTTCGTCGTAGATCACCAACAACCTTGTCAAGAGTGTGACCCCTTAGTTCAAGGTTCCGATCAGCACGAGCCTTGCGACGAGCCTCAATGTCCTTATTGTTTCTAGAAGGAGTTGATTCAGTATTTGTATCCTTGTCTTGATCACTGCCTTCCCTTGATCTTGATCTGTATTAACACCAGAAGATGGCTGCTGTGTTTGTTCTTCAGGGCCGGATAATCCGCCCCTTGGAGGGGCCGGACTATCAGGCCTGGGAGGTGAAGCACCAGAGCCTTCTTCCTGAGAGTGTCTGGAAGGAGTTGGAGACCCAGGGCCGGATAATCCGCCCTCGGGGGCCGGAGAATCTGGCCTGGGAGCTTCAGAGTTGGAGTGCCAGGGGCAGATTGTCCACCCCTTGGAGGGGGCGGATAGTCCGGCCTGGGACTACCAACTTGTCCAGGGGACAGATGATCTTCAGCAGATTGCGGTGTTGGTGCAGGATTTTCTCCAACAGTAGGAGCTTGTTAATCTTGTGTAGATGAGGGCTCCACATGAGTGGAGCATTGTCCTTCTCGATCCGCCACAAGGGGTTCCTCAATGGGGCGGAAAAATCCCACGCCCATTCTTCTTATGGCATCTTGGGGTATTTCAACATCTGCATCACAAACATCAACTTGCCCTACAAAGGAGCCGTTATTTTCATCGAACTCCACACTACAAGATTCTACAACAATCCCAGTGAGCTTGTTGTAGACTCTATAAGTGTGGGATTCGGCACCGTAACCAAAAAAATACCTTCTAAAGCCTTTGACTCAAACTTTGACAAACGGACACCTTTAATAAGAAAGAAACACTTACACCTGAATACCCTGAAGTATGAGATGTTGGGCTTGTTACTGGTAAGTATTTCATATGGAGTCTTGTCCAAAATCTTTCGGAGGTAGAGCCAGTTCGATGAGTGACAAGCAGTGGATATGGCTTCAGCCCAAAAATTATAGGGAGACTTGAATTCAGCCAACATTGATCTTGCCATATCCATCAAAGTTTGGTTCTTCCTCTCGGCTACACCATTTTGTTGAGGGGTGTACGCAGCGGAATATTGATGTCTAATCCCCTCTTTGCTAAGAAACTCATTCAAAGTGTAGTTCTTGAATTCGGAGCCATTGTCACTTCTTATTGCCGAGATAGGAACATTGTGTTGACGTTGAACTTAATTGGCAAAGTCAATGACAGTTTGTTGAGTCTCACTTTTCAGCTTGAAGAAATAGACCCATGTATATCTTGAGTAATCATCGACAATGACCAAGCAATATTTCTTCCCACCAAGACTTGCATGAGAAGGAGGACCAAATAAATCCACATGAAGTAATTCCAAGATCCTCTTTGATGACACATAGTCTTCCTCTTGTGGGGAGAGTCATGCATTTTTCCTTCTACACAAGCCCTGCAAACACGATTTTTGGCAAAAGATACATTGTCTTTTAGTCCAAGGATGTGGCCACCCTTCTGGAGACTTTGCAAAGTTCTCAAGTTGACATGGGTTAAACGGCGATGCCATAGCCAGCCCACGTCGGCCTTTCCGAATAGACACATCGGACCTGAAGTGGTTTTCCCCGAGAAGTCCACCACATACAAGTCATTTTCGATGTATCCAACGAAAGCGACCTTTAGAGACTTGCTCCACAAGTGTACCACCAAATCATCATCGATAAAAACAGCAAAACCCATCTTACCAAGGGCACGAACGTAAAGAATGTTGTAACCGAGGGTCTCAACAAGCATGACGTCCACGAGAGATATATCGTGGGCAACCACAACCTTGCCAAGACCCAATACCTGAGATTTAGACTTCTCACCATAGGAGACTGTGATATTATCATGATTTGGACGCATCTCCGTGATGATCTCCTTGCTTCCGGTCATATGACTAGTGCAGCCACTATCCAGCACCCATTTCGACCCACCGGAAGCATAGCCCTGTAAGAAAATTACTTCTTGGTTTTAGGTACCCATTTTTCAATGGGTCCTTTCATGTTAGTAACAAGGGTCTTTGGGACCCAAATAGACCAAGCAATATATTCATCAAAGGGACCGACATAATAAGCATAAACATCGCCATGATCATCACAAAAGAGTTCATAATTTGGATTGTGAGACCCTGCAAAACCAATATTGTTAGTCTTGTCTTTTGTGACATTCTTCTCAGCGGTGCTTGTCTTTGATTGAACATTCTTGGACTTGTTCTTCTTGGTTTTGTTTTTCTTGGACTTGGTGACATACCCAAGTCCTTGTTTACCATGATTTGACCTTTGCTTGCCAAGGACTTCATCAAGCACACCTTTTTCCTTGGGAGTGATGTCCTTGATCACTTCTTTTTCCACACTAGCATTTTCCTTGTGACTATATGTTAAGTTGGATGAGCTAGGGGCATCATATTTGGCCAATCGACTTTGAAGCTGATCATGTGACTCATTGAGAATGGAGAAATCGTTTTTCAACGCCTTGTGAGCATTTTCAAGTTTCTCCAATTTCTCGGAGAGTCTATCATGAGCAGCCCCAAAGTCAATCTTCTCCTTCTTTAACTTCTTTGCTTTGGTGACTGCATTGTCATGTTCCTTAACAAGTGTAGTCACAATTTCTTCATGTGACTCTTCCATAGACTCAATCCTCTCTTCAAGAGAGACCCGAGCCTCTTCTTCTTCTTCAAGAGCATTTTTTAAGGATGCAATTTCCATTGCATCCTACCTTTCAATTCTGCCCTTTTCTTCGAGGAGTGCTTCGTTTTGGGCCAGCTGATCCATAAGAGCTTCAAAACAAACTTTGTGCTCACCTTGCAAGTTAGTGTAGAAGTAATCCAAAGCAATAATCTCTTATTTAACCGTAAGACTAGTAGGATCATCCATGTCACTCATAGCCTTAGGAAAAGAAGAGTTAGAAGTCGTTACCTCAGAGCTTCTTGCCATGATACAAGTAGCATTCTTGTTGATGATGTTTTCATTTGGAGAGTCGAAGAGAGATGTTGCTATAGATGTGGTGGCTATAGCAGCCACCTCTTGAGATTTATCGTCCTTGTCCTCATCTTCACATCCCGATGAATATTCTTCTTGAGCCACTAGAACAATCTTCGGTTGCTTCTTGAAGGGAGCATTCTTCTTTACAAACTGTTTCTTGCATGGAGCCTTTGACTTGTCCTTGAAAATAAGTCTTCCTCCATTATCTTCCCTACTTTGATATGGACACTCAGCTACAAAGTGAAACCGGTCACCACAATTGAAGCTTGTTCTCATCTTGGGACCATTTTCTTTTCTTCCATAGGCTCCACTCTTGCGTTCTAGTTCAGCTTTAGCCTTGGCTGGATCTTTCCAAAAGTTTCTTGCATAAAGAGCCAAATATTGTCTGTGGATCCTTTTTATATCCTCGGGACAGTCCAGACCTTCTACCGCATATTCATCATGATCAATCACACTAGTCTTCAAGGCCATGTTGACCCCCTTTTGCATCCCCATAGCTCGAGCACGAGCATCTTCGGTATTCTTGGCAGCCACTTTGAAAGCGGCCATTTCTTGCATTACCTCATTGGATGACATGAGGTGATAGTTATGCCTACCTTGTAGACTTTTCAAATCTGTGGTCTCAAATGGCATAAGAGCACTAACATACTTGCGCTTGATCCAAGCATCATCAACATGAGCTGCACCGTGGTTTCTGAAGGTTGTGGCTATAGCCTTGAGCCTCCTATACATGTCCTCTTAGTCTTCTCCATCCAGCATATAGAATCCTTCAGCTTCGTTGCTCAAAGCATCATATCTATTCCTTCTCATACTTTCATTTCCGATGAAGAGCTCGGTGAGGGCATCCCAAGCTTCTTTAGCTGTGCTAAGATGCTGAATGTGTGGCATGTCTTTGTCACCCACACCAAGCTGTATCATGTGTAGAGCTGTAGCATTGAGTTGGCTATCAACAATTTCTCTTCTTGTGAGATTGTTGGGGTTTCCAACATGAAGACCATTCTCTATGATTTTCCACAACTCAATGGAGGAACTGCACACATGAGACTTCATCAAAAAAATTCCATTGAGAAAAAGTAGATGCAGAAAGTTTGGGTGGATCACCCCTATTATGTATATGTGGGTGACGGATAGGTGGATCAGGGGAATACACATGAGAAACCTCATTGTATCCATCCTTACCGCTATCCTTTTTCGAGGAGGAGCTCTTGCTAGTATCATCACCAACCACTTCGTTATCTTTGGAAACAGTTTTACCCGTTTCCTTGGATTGCGGAGTGGTATCCTCAGAGTTAGATGGAGGTGATGCTGCGGATGTGGAGAGACGCATTATCAATTGACGCATCTCTTCCATCTTAGCCTCCATTGAACTCACCAAGGTTGTTTCCAACGTCTTTAGATCGTTCATGGTGACTACCTCCGGAGCATCACTCCCATCTACCTTCGAACCCATACTTCTCTTAGGCGGTTAAGCCCGAAATAAGAGCCGGGGCTCTGATACCAATTGAGATGGATCGTATGGGCACCTAGAGGGAGGGTGAATAGGTGCTAACCAATTTTTAATACTTTTTCAATTTTAGGCTTGACACAAAGTAAATTCTCTAGATATTCCACTACGAGAATTTCCCTATATGCAACCCTAGCTACTAAGCACGTAAAGAGAGGAGCGAGGAAACCGTAGTGGAGCACGCGGAGACACAGGGATTTGTTTTACCACAGTTCCTTCCTTGTTAAGGGAAGTACATCTGCGTTGGAGGGGTGGGCGGTTCTAAGACCACCACGCCACAATAGGCCTCACCCTATTCTCCGATGGATCTCGCCACAAGAGGCCTGATCCACCTTCTCCACTATTGGATCCCTTCGAGAGGAACGGTGCCTTTACAACACTATCAGGGCACACACCCACAACCGAATTGGGGGCTCCCGAGATGACAACAAGCTGCCACAAGAACATGGTTTATCAATATAAACAAAAACAAGGATCTAGGTATTTGCACGAAATACTAGATCGGTGGTTCTCCAAATCAATGGAGAGGAGATGAAGTGCTTGATTGCTCATGATGAAGATCGAGTTCTCCTCCTTCGATTCCCCAAGGGACAGGGCCTTTCGGTGGATCTAGGTGGAGCTCTCTTGGATGAAGATTTCAGATCTGATCTTGTCTTTTTCGAATGAATCAAGAGGTCTGGCAGGAGGGGGAAGGTTGGCTTAAATACCCCCTCCCCAGATCTGGACATTGCACAACTTTGGGGGCGGACTATCCGCCCCCCACTTGGGGCGGATTATCCGCCCCCTGGGAAAACTCCGCCCCAAGGGCGGATTCTCCGGGGGAAACTCCGCCCCTCTCTGGGGCTGGCGCCTGCGAAACTTGGTGAAGATATTGGTAGGCGCGGATAATCCGGCCCCCTTCAGAGGCGGATTATCCGGCCAACACTCCGCCCCTTCTCTGGGGCTTGAGCCTTGGCGATGAGCAAGGGGGGCAGACTATCCGGCCCCCCTGAGGGGCGGATTATCCGGCGGAGCTGGAAAATCCGGCCAAAACTCCGCCCCCCCTTCTGGGGCTTGCGCCTGCTTGGGAAGAGGGAGGGGCGGATTATCCGCCCCCCAAAGGCAGAATCCTTTCCCCTTTTTCTCAAAGAGAGCTGCAACACTTCAACACACATTAAATAATCCTTGATATTGTTATCTAACACAGAAAACACTAGGGATTATAAAATGTTCTTTCACCCTTGTAGACCGAAAAAGTTTAACGAGCTTGTACTCGTGGATGATGTTTTCGAACGCTTGCCGATCTCAAGATCAAGAAGAAGTCCAGCGCCGCAAATCAGCAGCGCATGATCGCACACATGTTCAAGCCACTGAACAACCTTCACCTCCTCGCTCCAGCGATGCAGCGGAAGGAGCCACTCCTTCGAGATCATGGGGGAATAATTCTAGAGGGGGAGAGAGATCCTTCACGAGGAGGTGTGAGTGAGAGAGAGAGGGAGTGGGGGGCTTTTTATAGGAGGAGGGGGAACCCCAAGGGGTGTGGCCGGCCTCCATGGTGGCTTCCTCCGCCCCTTCCTCCATTCATGTGAGTGGAGGTCCCACTCACAAATTGCCTCTCCATTTCCTCCGCTCAAAAACCCACTCAAATTCCCATTATAACACCCTCGCCTGATAAGGCTGAGTTCATCTGTATAGTGTGAATCCCTGGATCGGTTCACTAGCACACACAGTACAAAATGATACCAAATATAACTGTGCATCATAAATACAATGAATATGATCTAGAATTTACATTATTTATTCAAGTACACAGCGGAAAACGATTACAATTGTTGAGTCGAGTATCGCAACCTATGAACGATCACTCAGATACGATATAACCTGCAACATAAAACGTAGCAGCCCCGAAGGGTTAATACATGGAATGTATGGCAAGTAAGCTAAAGTGGTTAACAACAGATCTATCAACTACATGCTTATTTGGCCAAGTGGAGTTCAGGGTCATTTGCTTAAAGAAATAGTTTTACCCTAACATTTGTATCAAAATAGTTTTCCAATACGATAAATAGGATACTCTGGTTCACTCCTAGGTGCTCCTACCAATTAAGTTCACCCAACAAGTATTAAGTAATGGAGAAATTGGGATGAGTGAGAAATATGTCTTAGCATCAATATCAGGTCGCTCAAATTGTCCATAACCGGGGACACGGCTAAGTACTTAGTTTTACATCCTGCAGGGGTTCGTACACTTTACCCATGTGAGTTTGCCAACCCAGCTCGGACCACCACACTCATATTGTGTGATGATAGGGAGAAGTCCAAGACGAGACAATTCGGGAAGAGCTTCCCAAACCCATCCACACATTGTACCAACCTACACTATTCTACATCTCTGTCTACATAGGGTTACGGATCACCACAACCTACCAAGTCCAGCCAACCGCCCATTTCATTATTGGCACATGGTTGCACACGAAAGCTACCAAAAAAAGAAACCAATCCTTTCTCGGTGTCCTGGGCGGCATTCCCCACCATAATCCACACTCGATGACGCAATTAATGCCATTTCGCCCAGGTGGTTCATTAAAATATGTTGGTTTGTCATTTAACAAAATAAATTCCTTTCAAAACATATAACTTTTCATGGTGTGATTCTCTTCCTCGTCTAAATAGCATACCTAAGCAATCTACCAATATGATGGCTCATAAACAAGGAATTCTAGGGAATAATATGGGACATAGCATAGCATATACACATCAATTTCAACATATGCAATTCTACGAAAATATCTATAATGCATAGGAAAATAGTAGGACATTTATGACCAATATAGCACCACTTGCCTTTTGTTGTAGATGTAGTCGATTAGATAATCGTCACAATCCTCATAGATATAATGGTTGCACTTGTCATAATCACAATACTTGCAATCATAGTAGTTGCACTCCTCGCAATCTAACGTTTAAAGCAAGCATAACAGACACACCATTCAAAACATTACAACAATGCACAATACAATAAAACAATGATGAGAAAACGAATGCATGATGATTTAATAAGTCACAATGGTTACATTTAGTGTTCTGAACATTATTATATTACATGATGCATGTGTAAAGTCATTTAATGCACTAAAGCATTTATTATTAAAGTTATATCAATTTAATATGGTTTATTTCAATTTAATTGAACTATTGATGTTTCTGTCGTATTAAATTGTGAATTAAATTCTACTGGATAGGTAATGCAATTTAGAGACAGTAGCAATTTGAATCACCTAAAACGGAGTTATAGATATTTTTTTATGATTAAAACACTATTGCAATGAGTTTATAGTTTTCTGCATGCATTTCTATTTTAACACTACCAAATAATTTGGCACACAATTTATTTGAATAGATATTATCAATACAAAACAGTAGCAATTGGTTTCACTAATTTTGGGGTTCTGGTTAATTTTCTATGATTTAAATACTAGTTAGAAGGGTTTAAATCATTTAATTTATTTCCTTGGACAAAAATTATATCTAAGACTATATTAGTGTTCTACATGAAACAAGGATTCCATAGACATATTATTTGTATTTTTATGATCTATAAAAAATTATTATGATTTATTTACTCCAATTTGTCCATTAAATCATTTAAATAACTACAGAAAATATTTACTGTAAAAGTTATATATAGAGGCCTGGTAATGTTCTCCACAACTTTCTGAGTCAAACGGTATATTATTTATAATTTTTGGACATGTAAATATTTTTCTATGAATTTGACGAGATCTATCAATTTTCTGTCCTTTAAAATTCAATTAAATTAACAGCCGCTGACTGGGTTTGACCGGTGACTGTACGCTGACGTTATAGGACACATGGCGCACTCCAATTGGCCCGTACCTGTTCGGTTTCGTGGTCTATTCTAGAGCGTCAGATAGAGATCAGACGGCTGAGGAGAGAAGCATCCAGTGTCCCGCGGCTTGGTCAACGCCGGCGTCGGCGGACTGTGGTGGCGGCCCCAGATGGCGATGATGGTGGCGGCTCTAGTGCTTTACGGCGCCGAAAAAAGGATCCCGGGATGTGGCTTGGCGATACGAAGACGGGGCATGATCGGCATGGTCATTTGCTTCCTCCAGTGGCGACAGCGGGCGGCTGAAGACGTGTAGGTCCGGCGAACCTCCAACGAACAATGCATGGCGATCTGCTGCTCTACAGGAGGGAGAAAGGGTCAGGGCGAGGTGGCGGAATGATAAGAAGAGCGTAGGGGAGAAAAACGGGGAAGGGGTGGTCAGGAACCTCGGAGGCGTGCTTGCTCTGTGAGCTTCGGCGGCGGCAGAATCAGGATTCTCGAGCGAGGCTAGGGTTTCATTTAGAACAAAAAAATGGAACAAGGTGGGGGAGGAAGTTTATACGGAGGTCAAGACATGCGAAGGGCAATCGAATTGAATAAAACGAGCAAATTTTCAAGGAATTTGTACTCGGGCTCGATCCCGTGTTCCGTTCGATCTCCAGCTCAAGGAGGAAGACAAGCGGGTGGGACCCACCTATCGGTGGCTGAGCAGAAAGGAAAAAACAGAGGGAGAGAGGAAGAGTGCTTGTGGGCTAGGGCGGTGTCTGGGTGGGCCGGTATTGGGTTACTGCGCGCTGCTGCACGCTGCGCTACACGCTAGGATAGGAACGGGCCGGATGGGCCGCGCGGGTTGGGTCGGGCAGGTTAGGTTTAGGCTTCTTTTTATATTCTTTTCTGTTTTCTTTTATAGCTTTTGATTTAGGTCTCCGAATTGAACCATTTAAGTTTCTAAAATTTTGTAAAATCACCACAACACTTTTAGGATGTAAAGAATATGGTTTTACCAAATTTGAAAATATCCATAATGTCGTTTGCTTACGAGGAATTACATGACTAGTTGCATTAATAGGGAACTTGGTTTTAGGCCTTTTAGGAAAAAACCCAGATTGTTCTTAGTACATATAGGGAATACTCTTCATCAATTTTAATATGTACCAAATCCATAGGTCATGTTGTACCTAAGAATTGGGAAATCTCATTTAGGGTATTGGATGATAAAATTCCTTCTTAGGGTTTAAGTGCAATGATGTTCATGCATGCTTCATGATTTTGAATTTTGAAATCTTGCACACCAATCCTACAATGCAGCATCAGTCCATACCCTTTTCCCTATATGGCTACTTGGGTCTTAACAAAAGAACATAAGGTTTTGAAATCAAGATTGAGAGGGTTTTCTATTCAAAAGTTTCTTATCTTTGAGAATTTTCAACCAAGTCAAACAATAAATCAAACTTATTTTATTTATTTAACATTCCAAAATTTAGGAGAATTTTTGGATGTGACATAAATTTCCATCAAATTTAATGTAATCTCTCACTAAATAAAACTCCTTTTATTTATTTATTCAGAATTTTTTCAATGATATTAATTAGAAAACATTCACATAAAACCCCTTTCTACTATTCAATTTCACATGTAGAAACAGTTTCAGCAATTTCACCCAAAACTATTCTGGTGTCTAGGGAAATAATTCTTGCGCTTTGTACTTCTTTCGTCTAGAACATTTTTGCTCCAAATGGTGTTGGTGTCTCTTAAGTGTGTCACCCTATGGTTCACGAATAATCTGAAGCGGGACCTGGAGATCCATACTGACTCCCACACATTCAACGATGACTTCTTGTGATCATGAGAACCTTTTACGCTAGTAACTTAATCCATTTTTCTCGCGATATATTACATGTCCGAGATTCGATCATCGGTATCTCCATACCTAGTTTGATCTTGTTACCGGCATGTACTCTTTTTCTCGTTCCTGTGATGTAACATTCTAATGTTCATATCACTTGCTTGCAAGCTAGCTAATGTGATAAAACCGAGAGGGCCCAGGGTATGTCTATCCGTCATCGAGATGGACAAATGCCACTCTTGATCCATGAGCCTCTACATAACCCCTTCATAGCACTGAACCCACCTTTATCGTCACCTTGTTACGGTGTGATGTTTGATGTTATCAAGATAATCTTCCAGTGTTAGTGATTGACATGATCTCATGGTCTAAGGATTAGTATTACTTCATAGTATGTTATAGAAATATAAACACAATGAATTTGATTGTAATGCTATACTTCGGATGAATGTTCATCACATCATTCCAATAATGTTGTGACCTCATTATTAACAACATCCAATGTCCATGATCAGGAAACCATGATCATCTTGTTAATGAATGAGCTAGTTTATAAGAGAAGCATAATTAGAAACTTTCTATTTGTTTATTAAACACACAAGTATTAATATTTCCATATTAATAAAATTATAGCCTACAAAATAAACATCTTTCATATATGTAAGACCCCACCATTTAAGGTAAAGGCCCCTGTGATTGCGTTGCTAGTCCCTGGGTCGATTTTCTAGCATCCACCGTTTAAGATGAAGTACACAGATACAAAGGTCATTATTACAACATAATATCCAGAGATACAATTGTTCGTACAACTCATTAGCTCAAGGCTAATACATAGATTTCACAATACATAATAAAATAAATAAAGTCTTCATCTTCATGTGCCACATGCAAACATGTTGAGTGTAGACTCATAACCCTAGTCTCCATCAGAGTAACCTGCAACATCATAAGTTACAGCCGTAGAGGGTTAATACATTTGGAATTGTATTGGAAAGTGATACCATATTAGTATAGTAACAACTAATAACTATATTAATTTGGCTATGTGTAGTTCAGGCTGGCTTTGCTCAAAATAAGGTTTTTCTCATTAGTTCAAAACACTAAGTTTTTGTTTGACAAAACACCCAAGGAACCACCAATAGACATTGGTGAACCTTTACCCTTATTCAAACACAAGTTTTAACTTAGAGAAATTGGGATGAGGAGATCCTTGATCATTTCAATGTCTTTCATGCTCAAATTGTCTGTTGCCGAGGACACGACTAAGTACTTAGGTTTTACCCTCTCGAGAGGTGGTGCACTTTTCCCACAAGACTCGACATGCATCTAGACGAGACTTTTCATAAGCATTCCCTTAGACCACCATGGACGCTTTCCATTCTATCAACCATACCACCAACTGTCCATTTGGCTAAGTTGTTGCAAACTATTTGGTCAAGGAAGAGCCCATATGCCATGTGGTTGCACTAGAAGCTTCTCAACACTAAATATCTGAAATCCCTTAGTTCCTGGGTGGCCATCCACAAGTGTGATACACAAGGTAAACCATAGACATGGGCCTTGTGTAACCACTCAACACAAAACAATCCTTCCATTCCACCCAGGTAATTCATTCATATGTTGTTTTATTAATCAAAACATGATCATAGATTTTGCATATCAACATAGCATGAATAATCCACCCTTGTGTTCTACTAGCTAGGCTAAGCATGATAACATAACAAGTCTCCTAACTTATGATATTTCTACTAAGACAATATATAGGATTTCCCAAGGCATAGCATATACTTAGAAAAATCTCCATGCAAATCCTACTCAAAATCTCACTAGTGCATAGTTAAAATAGTAGGATAAAAGATGAAGCATCACTTGCCTTGGTAGTTTGGGGAATAGGAACAATCCGCACAATCACAATCACCACAATCACCAAAATCTACACATAAAATCATAACACCAAATTCACATTCAATATACAAACAAAAATATATATGAATGCATGCAAATGCAATGGAATGATTTTCCACACAAAACAAGTCAAAATAAACAGTACTGAACAAAAAGTAAACTTTCTAACATCTAAATAAACTAAAATTTAATATAAAACAATTATCTAAACAACTTATATAGTCAAAATAGGCCTACACTTGTTTTGTATAAAATCCAAATTTTACAGCAGCAAATGGCCAAACCAAGGCCATAGTTGCCAAGAGCTAAATTTTCTGAATCCATTGATATAAAATTTATAATTTTTGGACAAACAGATCAAAAGTTATTGAATTTACAAGTTTGAATATCTAACTGATCTAAATTCAGATTTTAAAACAGAATCAGTGATACGCGGCAGCGTCTGATTGGCGTGTACCGGTTCACGCTGGATCGCGCTTCCATGCTGCTGGATTTAAATTAGATCTAACGCTCCAGATCTAATAGTACCTGTTCGATAAGTGATCTAATCTGAACCGCTGGATGCAGATCTAAAGGCCTAGATCTATCTGACCAAAGTCTGGCGACGCACATGGCCCTGGCGGAGGCGACGACACTGCCGGTGACATGCCGGCGATTCTAGGGGAAAAGGGGGTGGTGCTGATGCTTACCAGATTCGCGTGGACACGGTGAATCTTAACATGTGCTTGGCTTGGACAGGGGCGCACGAACACGGGCTTAGGAGCTCGTCGGAGATGGTGCTGGCGTCGGGTGCTCATGAACTACGACGGAGTCGACGACCTAGGATGCAAACAGGCAAATGAATGGCATTAGGATTTGTGCAAAGTCGTGGCGAACACGGTCGCATGAAGTAGAGGCCAAGGGGTGCTCGGAATTTACATAGATTGCTCGCTGGAGACGAACGGTGCCTCGGGTGCTTGCAGGGGTTGACGGGGCCGACAACCTGGGGCGACTTAGGACAAACAGAAGGCATGGTTAGATGCACAAGGACCTGACGAACAAGTTCGTACGAATGAGAGGCAGAGGGGTGTGCTGCTCTTACTAGAATGGCTCGCCGGAGTTGCTCCGTGCCGTGGCGGTGCAAGCGGGAATTAGAGGAGCATTGCGACACTTAGTACTGGCTAGGTGAGGGGAAATGTCCGTGAGGGTGTGGGGGTTAAGTAGCCGGAGCAGGGGCGGGGATCACATGCTCATTCATCGCCAATTAATCAAAATCAATCGCGGCAGTCACTACGGGAAGAAACAACGGAGGAACAGGTCGCCGGCGCGGGGTTTGGGGTCGACGATGCTGATGTGGCAATGGGCCCAGTAGAAGTGAGAGGGGGGTGTGTGCGCGCGGGTGAGAAAGAGAGGGAAAAGGGAAAACCCCGGTGGGCTAGATGGGCCGCGGGTGGGTGCTGGGCTAGATAGGTGGCGCCTGTTATTTTTTTCTCCTTTTCTGTTTTCCTTTTCTGTTTTTATTTTCTAAATTGAATTTAAATGACTAATTCAAATCTATTATAATTCAAATTTTCTCCAGACTTTTATACTGGGATTATAGTGTCCAAAAGTGTGTCAAAAACATACAATCACTCAAAATCATTTTGAGGTCATAATATAAAATAAAACCTTGCCCCATATATAATATATAAAGAGGGGTTTAAATATGGTTTTATTTAGGGTTTTGGTTTGAAAAAAATTATGCAAGGTAAATATGCTATGATGATATGAATGCAATAACATGATTTTGCATTTGATGAAATTTGGGATGTTACAAATCTAACCCCCTTAAGATGAATCAATCCCTCGAGATTCGGATTGGCTAGCAAATAGGTGTGGGTGATCTTTCCGAATGTCGTATTTTCTTTCCCAAGTTGCTTCTTCCTCGGTATGATGATTCCACTGTACTTTGCAGAATTTGATAGTCTTAGTATGATTAACTATTTCTGTTGTCTCGAGAATCTTGATAGGTTTCTCCTTGTAAGTAACATCACTCTCTAACTGAACCTCTTCTGAAGGTATAGTGTCCTTCAATGAAGTTTCTTCCATCTCCGGATGACACTTCTTCAACTGACTCACATGAAACACATTGTGAACTGCAGACAGTGATTCAGGCTATTCTATCTCATAAGCCACTTCTCCTTTGCGGCTCAAAATATTGAATGGTCCAACATATCGAGGTGCCAATTTTCCTTTGACTCCAAATCTCTTCACACCACGAACTGGTGAGACTCTAAGATAGGTTCTATCACCTACCTCGTAGGTGACTTCTCTATGTTTTGGATCTGCGTAGCTCTTTTGTCGGGATTGGGCTATCTTCAACCTGTCCTTTACCATTCTGACTTTCTTTTCAGCTTCCTTGATCAGTTCTGGTCCGACTAATTTTCTTTCTCCTACCCCATTCCATAATAATGGCGTAGTACATTTCCTTCCATAACGGAATTCAAACGAAGCCATCTCTATGCTTGCTTGATAGCTGTTATTGTAAGATAATTCTGTGTATGGCAGACTTTCATCCCAACTGGATCCATAGTCTAGTGCACAAGCTCTCAACATATCTTCCAAAATCTGATTGGTCATTTCTGTCTGTCCATCAGTCTGGGGATGAAAAGTTGTGCCGAATTCTAGTCTTGTTCCCAATGATTCATGTAGTTGTCGCCAAAAATGCGAAGTGAACTGAGTTCCTCTATCAGACACAATACTCTTAGGTACCCCATGTAGACATACAATCCTGTTCCTATAGATCTTTGCCAATTTAGCACTGGTATATGTAGTCTTCACGGGTATGAAATGAGCCACTTTAGTTAGGCGATCCACAACAACCCATATAGAATCATATCCAGATCTGGTCCTTGGCAGTCCGGTGATAAAATCCATACCAATCTTATCCCACTTCCAATCAGGTATTGGTAGTGGTTGTAATAACCCTTCCGGCTTCTGATGTTCTGCCTTCACTCTACTACACACATCACACAAAGAAATGTGCTCCGCAATATCTTTCTTAAGATTGTTCCACCAAAATCTTTCCTTCACATCCATGTACATTTTAGTGTTACCTAGATGAATAGAATATGGTGAATTGTGTGATTCTTGTAGAATCAATTTCTGAAGCTCCAGATCTCGTGGAATACAGATACGCATTCCATACCATAAAGTTCCTTGTTCATCTTCATGGAATCCTTTTGCCTTTCCTTTACTAATTTTACTCTTAAAATCTTCAATTTCCTTGTCCAACTTTTGGGCTTGTTTGATCTTATCCAACAGTGTTGGTTGAACCTCCAATGAGATGAGATATCCTTTAGGAACTATCTCCAATCTTAGCTCCTTAAATTGGTCACACAAATTATCTGGCAATTCTCCTTTGGTGAGACCATTCACATAAACTTTACGGCTTAAAGCATCCGCTACAACATTTGCTTTACTGGGATGGTATTGCAAACTCAAGTCATAGTCCTTGATGAGCTCTAACCACCTTTGTTTGTCTCATATTGAGTTCCTTTTGGGTGAAAATATATTTCAAACTCTTGTGGTCTGTGAACACTTCACAATGCTTTCCCAAAAGATAATGTCTCCATGTTTTGAGTGCATGGACAACAGAGTCTAACTCTAAGTCATGAGTAGGATAGTTTACTTCATGAGTTTTGAGTTGTCTCGAGGCATAAGCCACAACTTTTCCTTCTTGCATCAAAAGTCCACCCAATCCTTGGTGAGATGCATCACAATAGACTTGAAAGTCCTTCTCAAAATCTGGCAGACACAAAACTGGTGCTGACATTAGTCTTTTCTTCAATTTTGGAAACTAGTTTCACAAATTTCTGTCAAATCAAACTTCTTCTCTTCCTTTAGCAACTCCGTCATTGGCTTAGCTATTTTGAGAAATTCTCAATGAACCTTATATAGTATCCTGCCAAGCCTAGGAAACTACGAACATCCTTAACTAACTTGGGAGATTCCCACTCAGTTATAGTTGACACCTTTGCGGGGTCATCAACTAACATCTTGTAGGGTCTCTTTGTTATGGGTCCAGATCCTGGCAGTAAGTCAATAAAAAACTCCACATCTCTATCTGGTGGCATTCCTAGTAATTCCTCCAGAAACACATCCGGGTACTCTTTGACCAATGGTACACTGTCTATGCTAACCCCCTTAAGATAATTTATCTTACTCCCTTTGTATTCAGAGTTAGACTTGAACCTAATCCGTTTCTTATCAGGGGTTGTGAGTATAACAGTACGATTGGCACAATCTATTACTCCTTCATACTTATTCATCCAATCCATGCCCAAAATTACATCCAATCCTTGGGAATCTAGGATTACTAGACTAACTGGAAACTTATACTTTCCAAACTCTATTACTAGATCATGACATCCAAAATTAACTATCATCTCTCCACCTGGAGAGGTTACTTTAATAGGACATCCAATAGTTTCAGTTGGAAGTCTATTTTTGTCTACAAATGCTCTTGATATGAATGAATGCGATGCGCCGGTAAAAAAAGAACTAGTGCTGGAAAGGAATTAAGCTTGAACTTACCAGCCACAACATCAGAATCCTCATAAATTTCTTCCACATTGATGTGGTTCACTTGACCCTTCTGAAACGGGTTTGGCTTGTTGGCTCCATCAGCCTTCTTTTCTGGGCATTCATTTGCATAGTGCCTAGTTTTCTTGCATTTGAAGCATTCAACCTGACTGATATCTCTTTTAGCCGGCTGACTTCCATTATCATTCCCACTATGATGGCCCTTGTGTCCACTCTTGTGGTTCTTCTATCCACCATTGTCATGAATACGGTGGTTCTTGTTATCATGGTGATGGTTACTGTTGTGGTGGCTGTTATATTTTTCGTTTTTGTGGGATCCAGAATCTTCACTATCTTCACCGTGGAAACGCTGGTGAGACGATCCCGATCCATGCTTATCAAAGTGGTGCTTCCTCTTCCTACTCTCCACCTAATTCATCTTGCTTTCCAAGATGGTGGATTTATCACATAGTGATTGATAAGTTGGAACATATGCAACAGATAGTTACATGCACGTCTCATCATTCAGCCCTTCAAGGAATTTTTCCTTCCTCTTAGCATCAGTGTCAACATCATCTGGTGCATAGCGTGCCAGATTGTTGAACTCCTCAATATATTCTGCCACACTGCGGTGGCATTTCTTAAGGTTGTGGAATTCTTTCTTCTTCAAACTCATCACTCCTATGAGATATGAGCAGTGAGGAATCCATCCTCAAATATTGCCCAAGTCACATATTCAATAGGAGTGGTGATTTGGAAATTATCCCACCATGTGGCTGCTGGTCCTTCAAGCAGATGTGCTGCAAATTTGAACTTTTCCTCATCAATGCAGCCCACAATGACTAAGTCCTTGTTCATAGAACGTACCGAGTCATTGGCTACCATTGGATTAGTGGTTCCTGAAAACTTACCAGGCCTCAACCTCAGAAACCTTGTAAGCATATCAAAGGCTGGTGGATTGTTTTGATTGATTGTTGTTGTTGTTATTATTGTTGGTGTTGTTGTTTTGGTTCTGATTCTGATTCACCATGAACTTGGTCATCATTTGCATCAACTGAGTGTGGGCTATCATCGGCTGTTGTATCTCATTGCCATTGTTGTTATTATTGTTAGTGTTGGGATTGGCATGACCGGGAGGCATCTGTGGTTTCAATAAGGATAAGTAATAAGATATAACCCATAGATACTAACATGCACATCACAACACATAGCAGCATTCACAATAATAAAGCACAATAAAATTAGAGTTTAAACAACATGAACAAGTTTTGGAAAAGTAAACACACTAGCAAAGTCATCCACATGTTGGATGATCAATGCGACTCGATATATAAAAGAATGATAGATAGATAGGTAGCCAAGTAGTCAACACTACTCCACCATGTCGACCTCCTCATCCACTAGAGAAAGTCCTTATGTCTCCATTGCTGGCTTGTACTCCTCCACTTTATGTCTCTAGAATCGACCTTCGCCCGGAGGTCTTTCTTCTGCGAGCGCAGCCTCTCTATCACTCCCTATTGTGTCTCTAGCTCAATATCCTTGAGCTCTATCTCGACCTTCATCTCATTGATCCTCTTGTTCCTATCCTGCACTCTCTTCTCTTGATTGTTGAACATCTTGCCTTGTTTCTCGAACCTAGCCTCCATCTCCTTGATGCTCTCATCCTGCTCCGCAAAGGCCTTGTCCTTCTCCCTCAACTGGACTTGTAGCTCGTCATTGCTAAGCATGACGTTGGTCCTATCGGTGTCAAGGTTTCTAACAAGGCTCTCTAGGTCCTGAAGATAGAGATGCACTGGCTCAATAGTCTCCCTAGTGGCATCGTCATACACTATAGCCTCTCCCTCCTTGTGACGTCTCCTAAATGGGTGGAAGTAGAGGCCCCTGAGCTCGGTGGAGTGACGTCCACATAGACGACCAAGTAGCTCATGCATGGCAATGTCGAGTCCCTTCTCCTTGTCATCATGCATTAACTTGAAGGCAATCTCCTCGGTGGGTGGCTCTGACTGGCGTCCTGGCTACGAGACTCTAAATCCCCATAGATCCTTCCTCTCAAACTTCGTAAGCTGAAGTCCCTTAATGTTAGGGAGGGGAAGACTGAGCGCACTAGTGAGTTCGACAATACGAGAACCAAAACGAGTTCCCTTGAACTCCTCGGCGGTGCTGATAACAAAACGAGGCATGTATTGCATAGGATAGAGAAAAATTAGAAACAACATAAGTAAAGAGAAAGACATAAGATACTGAAACAATACAATAATCTATCACAAGCACTATGGTTCAAACATAACTTAGAAAAAAACTTGCCATACCACATGGGTTGGTATGATCAAATTATTAATGCGAGAAAACGACAAGGTTGGTGGTCCAACTATTGGTGTACGTCACAATTCTCACTCATATGCTAAGTCTATAATATCTTCCCTTAGACGTTTTATGGCGGTCTCTAAGTCTTGGGTATACTTATTCTCCTCTCTAAGGTCATTTTTGGTGTTGAGAATTGTACACTTGAGTCTTTCACCAAGCTCCTTGATAGCATTCCAAGCTGCATTCCTTGCAGAGTCAAAGAATGACATTGTAACATCCCAAAAATATTAAACTTGAATCATCAAACTCTAATCATCAAAATTAGGGTTAACAAAAAAAATTCCAATTAAAAATATGAAAGCATTCATATGTGTGTGTATTAAAATTTGTATTCTTTTGAATTGCCATGGTTCTATGTTTCTTTGATTGTAAAATGATTCTTAGGTGAAATAAACATCATATAAACAATCCCCAAACTTTTCCCAAAGACAAACAAGTCAAAACAAAAAAATTAAGTGAATGGTCACTTTGGCCAAATTAACTCCCATGCCTACTTTGGCTATCCTTAACTTTCAGAACTTAATAGAAACATGTATAGATATTTGCACCCCTTGATAGTACTCATAACAAGGTACGAAGGCCCACTTTGTGATCATCCAAAAACATTTCAATGCTTAGTTTAAATGAAAGTTTAAAATTGAATCTATTTCATATGGGAAGATCCCACTATTTCAAAAAGCACTCAAACAAGCTCAATTTTCAAAACCTAAGCATCCACAGAATCCTCAACACATGACTAGCACACCCACCAAATTTTTTTTCAAAATTCAAAACATAAGTTCATGAGGCCATTTCATCAAACATGTTGTAGATTCAAATCAACCAAATCAAAAACACTATGTTGAGCAGTGTTTTGGGACAACCTTGTTCCCTCTCTGGTTACAACTAGCCTTAGTAGATCATCTAGCAACCTTAACTAACCTCTAGCACCACTGTAAGCTAGCCATTGTCATCAATGGTGAGCAGGCCGAGAGCATACTTGTCACCCCAGTGTGGACAGCAAGCTAGGATAAGAACTAGCCGTGCCAACCTTGTCTAGCATGCAGCCCATGCCTCACCGCCCCCTCTCGACCAGGCCTAACTCGAAGACAGCGATCAGAACTGCCAGGAACGCCACGCCCGTGCCGGTGTCGACTATGCCGACGCGCACCGCAGAGGACGCGTCGTTCCCACGCAACCTGACCACCTCGAGCCCTTGCCGCCCGCCAGCATGCACCCCACCGTCCTAGGAGACCACTAGACATGTTCGTTTCACCACCCAGACCAGAGCCACCGGCCATGAGTTCGCCGCCTCTGCCTCGCAGAGCACCGTGCATTCCCGACCATTTGCCACCGCCCCTACACGCGCATTTAAGCTCTAGAGCATCGCCAGGAGACCACCCGTCGATCGCCAACCGCAGCCATGCCCCTAGCCGCCCGTAGCCGTGTCGCCACCGTCGCCTGCCCATCCCGCTCGGTCTCGCCGTCGAGCCTATAAAAGGAGACGACCCCCGCTCGATTTCTTCACACCATCTCACTCCCTTCACCTCACTGATCATTCCATCCCTTAGCCGGAGCACGAGGAGCAGTAGCTCGCCGAAATTGCGCCGGAGCAGGTCGCCTCTGGAGAAGAAGGGAGCCGTTGATTTCGACCACCCCCAGAACTGCCGCGACCACCCCTGAGTTCGCCGTCGTCGACTTCGCCGTTTTCCCGCCTCGCCGTCATCACTGGAGCCCCGGTATGCTCCCTATGCACCCCCACCGAGCGGCTAGGGTTCGAGCTCGCGGGTGACATGTTCATCGTCGACGACGACCCTCAGCCGTTGATCTCACTTCTAATCCAACGCACCACATCGCCCCGTACCGCTTCGCGTTTTATGAGCCACTGACTAGTAGACCCCCTGTCAGTTGAGCCCCGCGCTGCGGAGTGACACTGGGCTGGCCCAATAACACTTCCCGCGCAGCCCACTCATTTGAATTTAGCTTTTTTCTATTTTTATTCAAACTCAGTTCTGTACCTAGTTTCAAAAATCAACCCAGCTTGATTCAGTGAACCAAATTGTATGAAACCAATTTTGTTAGAAAGGTATAGAAATGATTAATCCAAGCCCGTTTGATTCAAATCATTTGGATCTGTAGATCAACCTTGGTAAAAATAACAAGGCAAAATCTTTTCTGCATTCAAACATTTTTCAAATTTCAACCATAACAGCTTTTGAGTTGATTCCAACTCTCAAAAATCACATTTGACCATACCTTTCAGAATATATAAAAATATATGGGTTTACTTACAGAAATAATGTTCAAGTAATAAAAGAATGCCACATAGGCACTTCTAGTCACTTTAATTATTTAAAATAAAAAGGTTAAACCTTATTAAATTGTGACACCACTTTAAATCACATTCTCATGTACTGAAATATGTAGTGATGACATGGGTCAACATGATCCCATGTTTGATTTGGAGAATATTAAATCTTAAGTAGTTTTTCAATGAGTAGAAATTACTTTTCTAACAATAAATAAATAATGCAAATGCTTTATTCTTGTAAGATTAGTGATGATGCTAGATCATCTATAGAAAACCTTTGTGTGATGATTTAAAATAGTTAAGTATTGTTCGGTGATTGTGTACCTCGTATTTATTCATAGACGCTAGTACCGACCAAGGATACGAGGAGGAAGGAGGATACTACGAAGAAGAAGCCAAGGAGAACTTCAACCACTGCTCTGCTCAAGGCAAGCTATTAACTTAGCAAGCTAACACTTGCAATTATGAAAGTTAGATAGCCTATGCAATGCACTAAGCATGCTTGGTTAGACATATTTGATGATACCCAATCCTAGTTTTACTTGCAAGATTTCTACTTTATTTCTTTATCAAAGCTACTACTTAGATCTTACTTAAGTGATTTTTAGATTCTAGGAAGATAATTGAAGGTTGCATAAAGAGCATTAAATTTGGCCTAAGCTAGATAATCTTGATGCCATACTAAGGCATGAGATTGTACTTAGTTAAACTCCACTTGTTTACCACCCCTCATTAGTACTTACCCCCGCTTGTAGATGCTAGTGCTAAGCATAAAACTTGATCAATTTTAGATGGGAATACTTGGTGGAAAATAGTTATTAAAACCTTAGAATGATGAGTCATTCTACTGAGATGTTTTGACATGTGTTTCCGAACACCAGATGATTTGGATGATGAAAATGTTAAGCCATGAGCCTTAGCCCTTTACAAATCTGATGGTTGTCTGGATGTGATACCATTCCAATTTTACCGTACAACCACAATACCCGAAAATTGGGTAGGGCTTGATTGGAAACTTATATACTGTAGTATGGGTTCCCTCACGGCCAAGGTCTGAGCTGAGGCTACCTTGTGAAGATTGTCCACATGTGCAGTACCCAAGATGACAGTTGGTCATGGTTGGGAGGCCAAACTCACAGGAGAGGTGCCTATACTAGGGCGTGTAATTGAAAGGTTAGGATTGATTATGCGCATACTGAGTATGGTGAATTTAGGATTTGTTCCTGACAGATGTATCAAATGTAGTGGTGAAAGTGTACAATCTCTGCAGAGTGTCAAACTATTCGAATAGCCGCGTCCGCGGTTATGGACAGTTGGAGTGGCCATACTGTTCGCCCATTAGATGTTTTCAAAATGACTTGTGAAATGCATTGAGAATTTGACTTGACCACAACGGAGTTGTGATATGAACTACATGTTCCCACTTAGGTGTTATAAAATTCAACTAGCTTTTCTTGCTTCTGAACTTAGTAGAGGTAAATCTGGCTTTTTGCAAAACAACCCTAGAGCTTAGTGTTCTACTACAAAAACCCCCCTTCACTTGTTAGTATTAGTTTGCGAGTACTTAAAGAGTACTCATGGCTTTGTCCCTGGCTATTCCCGTGTCCAGACTATGAAGAGGAGAATCAGGACGAAGGACCCCAGGAAGGTTACGACAACTAGGATCATCTCCCATCGTCAGCATTGCATGTGACCCCGAAGATGGAGCTTCGCCTACGCTACTTTTATTATTACGTTATTCCGCTGCTTGAGTTGTATTAAGAACTGGATCATGAGATCCTTATTTGTGTAAGACCTTATGTATGTTTTGTAATGGATGATGTACTGTGATATCCAAATCTGTTATGTCTCGCAAAAATGGTAATCCTGGGATTGCGATGTATGGCATAACTGGCATCTGGGATTAAAAATCTGGGTGCTGACAGACATATGAATTTCAGAGTTGGTAACCATGCAGAATCCCGACTCTTTGTGGTTGTCCTCCTTGTTTTTGTACAAGTGGAGTTGTACCCACTAATATTATTCTCCTTCATCCATCACTGGAAATCCCTTGTACACGACTTCACCATGTATTCCCAAGCTAACCATGAGGTTTTTGAGTGCCTTGGGAAACTCCGTCTCACATTCTAAGGTCATGGTCATGAGTGGTCCCTTCTTGACGGCTTCGTTGATGGCGGCCATCAACAAATAGAGATGAGAAAGAAGATTAGGAGAGGTTTACGAGAAGAAAAGAGTCAAGTGTGGAATTTTCAAAGGTTTGCATTTTTCCTAGTGGTTTCCTTAGTCTAATCCACCTTAGGGTCACAGTCCTACAGGCAACACAGTGCTCTGATACCATCTGTAAGACCCCGCCACTTAAGGTAAAGGCCCCTGTGATTGCAATGCTAGTCCCTGGATCGATTTGCTAGCATCCACAGTTTAATATGAAGTACACAGATACAAAGGTCATTATTACAACGTAATATCCAGAGATACAATATTTCTTACAACTCATTAGCCCAAGGCTAATACATAGAGTTCACAATACTTAACAAAATAAATAAAGTCTTCATCTTCATGCGCCATAGGCAAACATGTTGAGTGTAGACTCATAACCCTAGTCTCCATCAGAGTAACCTGCAACATCATAAGTTGCAGCCACAGAGGGTCAATACATTTGGAATTGTATTGGCAAGTGATACAATATTAGTATAGTAACATCTAATAACTATATGAATTTGGCTAAGTGTAGTTCAGGCTGGCTTTGCTCAAAATAAGGTTTTTCTTATTAGTTGAAAACACTAAGTTTTTATTTGACAAAAACACCCAAGGAACCACCAATAGACATTGGTGAACCTTTACCCATGTTCAACCACAAGTTTTAACTTAGAGAAATTGGGATGAGGAGATCCTTAATCATTTCAATGTCTTTGATGCTCAAATTGTCTATTGCCGGGGACACGGCTAAGTACTTAGGTTTTACCCTCTCGAGAGGTGGTGCACTTTCCCCACAAGACTCGAGACGAGACTTTTCAGAAGCATTCCCTTAGACCACCATGGACGCATTCCATTCTATCAACCCTACCACCAACTATCCATCTGGCTAAGTTCTTGCAACCTATTTGGTCAAGGCACAACCCATATGCCATGTGGTTGCACTAGAAGCTTCTCAACACTAAATATCTCAAATCCCTTTGTTCCTGGGTGGCCATCCACAAGTTTGATACACAAGGTAAACCATAGACATGGGCCTTGTGTAACCACTCAACACAAACCAATCCTTCCATTCCACCGAGGTGATTCATTCATATGTTGTTTTATTACTCAAAACATAATAATAGATTTTGCATAACAACATAGCATGAATAATCCACCCATGTGTTCTACTAGCTAGGCTAAGCATGCTAACATAACAAGTCTCCTAACTTAGGATATTTCTACTAAGACAATATATAGGATTTCCCAAGGCAAAGCATATACTTAGAAAAATCTCCATGCAAATCCTACTAGAAATATCACTAGTGCATAGTTAAAATAGTAGGATAAAAGATGAAGCATCACTTGCCTTGGTAGTTGGGGGAATAGGAAGAATCCTCACAATCACCAATCTACACATAAAATCATAACACCAAATTCACATTCAATATACAAACAAAAATATATATATGAATTCATGCAAATGCAATGGAATGATTTCCCACACAAAACAAGTCAAACTAAACAGTACTAAACAAAAATTAAACTTTCTAAGATCAAAATAAACCAAAATTTACTCTAAAACAATTTTCTAAACAACTTATATAGTCAAAATAGACCTACACATGTTTCTGTATAAAATGCAAATTTTACAGAAGTAATTGGCCAAACCAAGGCCGTAGTTGCAAAGAGCTAAATTTTCTGAATCCACTGATATAAAATTTATAATTTTTGGACAAACAGATCAATAATTATTGAATTTACAAGTTTTTATATCTAATTGATCTAAATTTAGATTTTAAAACAGAATCAGTGACACGAGGCAGTGTCTGATTGGCGCGTACCGGTTCACTCTGGATCGCGCTTCCGTGCTGTTGGATTTAAGTTAGATCTAACGCCTATATCTAACCGTACATGTTCAATAAGTTTTCTAATCTAAACCGCTGGATGCAGATCTAATGGCCTGGATCTATCTGACCAAAGTCTGGAGGCGCGCATGGCCCTGGACAGGGGCACACGGACACGGGCTTAGGAGCTTGTCGGATATGGTGCTAGTGTCGAGTGCTCACGAACTGCGATGGAGTTGACAACCTAGGACGCAAACAGGCAAACAAAGGGAATTAGGAGTTGGAAAAAGTCGCGGTGAACACGGTCGCATGAAGTAGAGGCCAAGGGGCGCTCGGAATTTACCTAGATTGCTCATCGGAGATGAACGGTGCCTCGTGTGCTTGCAGGGGTTGACGGGGCCGACGACCTAGGGATTTAGGACAAACAGAAGGCATGGTTAGATGCGTAAGGACCTGAAGAACAAGTTCGTATGAACGAGAGGCAGAGGGGTGTGCTACTCTTACCAGAATGGCTCTCGGAAGTTACTCGGTGCCGCGGTGGTGCAAGCGAGAATTAGAGGAGCCTGGCGAGGCTTAGTACTGGCTAGGTGAGGGGAAATGGCCGCGAGAGGGTGGGCGTTAAGTAGCCGGAGCAGGGGCGGAGATCACGCGCTCATTCATCGCCAATTAATCGAAATCAATCGCGGCATTCACTATGGGAAGAAATGGCGGAGGAATAGGTCGCGGGCACGGGGTTTGGGGACGACGACGCTGATGTGGCAACAGGCCTAGTGGCAGTGAGAGGGGGGGGGCGCGGGTGAGAAAGAGAGGGAAAAGGGAAAACCCCGGGTGGGCTAGTTGGGCCGCGGGTGGGTGCTGGGCTAGATAGGTGGCGCCTGTTATTTTTTTCTCCTCTTCTATTTTCCTTTTGTGTTTTTATTTTCTAAATTGAATTTGAATGACTAATTCAAATATGTTTGAATTCAAATTTTCTCTAGACTATTGTAATGTGATTATAGTGTCCAAAAGTGTGTCAAACACATAGAATCACTCAAAATCATTTTGAGGTCATAAAATAAAATAAATCCTTGCCGCATATATAATATAGAAAGAGGGGTTTAAATATGGTTTTATTTATGGTTTTGATTTGAAAAAATTTATGCAAGGTAAATATGCTATGATGATATGAATGCAATAACATGACTTTGCATTTGATGAAATTTGGGATGTTACAATATACTTGGAATACTTATAATAACAACTTTATTATTGCCTCTCAGGGCATATTCCCTTTAGTCTGCCACTTGCACTAGAGACAATAATCTAGTTACATAGTGATAAATCTAACACCCGTGGAGTTCTGGTGTTGATCATGGTTTTCCCTAGGGCAAATTTTAGATCCGGATATGCTACATTGAGATTCGTGTTGACTTTACCAATCTTTATATCTACATCTTTGACATGTTCGCGGATGGAGTGAAACCGGCGCTTAATATGCTTGGAATTCTTGTGAGACCTTGGTTCCCTGTCATTGGCTATGGCTCCATTGTTGTCACAATAGATCACCATTGGATCCAACGCACTACGAACCACACATAGTTCGGTTATGAACTCCTTCATCCCAACTTCTTCCTGAGTTGCATCCGAAGCAGCAACATATTCAGCCTCCGTTGTTGATCCCGCCACCACGGGTTGTTTGGAACTCCTCCAACTAACTGTTGCTCCATTCATGAGAAATACTTATCCGGATTGAGAATTGGAGTCATCCATATCGGTGTTTAAGCTAGCGTCGACATAACATTTAGCGACGATCTCTTCTTCACCTCCGTACACGAGAATCACTTACTTAGTTCTTCTTAAGTACTTAAGGATATTATTGACCTCTATCGAGTGTTTCGTACCTAGATCAGATTGGTATCTACTATTCAAACTAATAGCATGTGCCACATCCGGTCTTGTACATAGCATGCTTTACATGATCGAGCCTATGGCTGAAGCATAGGTGATCTTGTAGATTATCTCTCTTTCTTCCGCCGTAGCCGGACTTTGAGTCTTACTCAATGTCTTGCCTTGCAACATAGGTAAGAACCCCTTCTTACTTTCGTCCATTTTAAACTTCTTTAAAATCTTATCAAGGTATGTAATCTATGATAGCCCTATCAGGCGTCTTGATCTATCTCTATAGATCTTTATGCCTAAGATGTATGACACTTCACCTAGGTCCTTCATTGAAATTGTGCTGTTTAGATAACTTTTAGCACTGTTTAAAAGATCTATATCATTTCCAATCAAAAATATGTCATCCACATATAATATCAGAAATTCCACTCACTTTCTTGTAAATACAAGCATCTCCATAAGTTTGGACAAATCCAAACTCTTTGATCACCTCATCAAAGTGGAGATTCTAACTCCAGGATGCTTGCTTCAATCCATAGATGGATCGTTGAAGCTTGCATACCTTGTCAGCATCCTTAGAATCAACAAAACCCTTTGGTTATATCATATACAAATCTTCTTCAATGTTGCCATTGAGGAACACAGTTTTGACATCCATCTGCCATATCTCATAGTCGAATAATCCTAACTCACTTTAGAATCGCTACGGGAGAGAATGTATCATCGTAGTCAACTCCTTGAATTTTTCGAAACCCCTTTGCGACAAGTCGATCTTTATAGATGGTTACATTACCATTAGAATTAGTTTTTATTTTGAAAATCCATTTGTTCTCCATGGCCTTTCGATCGTGAGGTAAGTCCACCAATGTCCAAACCTGGTTTTCGTACATGAATTACATCTTCGATTTCATGGCTTCTAGGCATTTGTTGGAATTCGGGCTCATCATCGCTTATTCATACATTGCAGGGTCATCTATTTCATCAACCATGAAATTCATAACAAGATTTCTATACAGTTCAGGAGCTACACGTGTCCTGCTTGACCTGCGAGGTTTGGTAGTATTCTCTTTCGGAGTTTCAGGATCATTATCATTAGTCCCCTCTTCTTTCGGTGAATTCAACTCTGGAACAACTTCCGGCGTTGCGCTACTCACCATATTATGAAGAGAAGGTTCAATAACCTCTTCGAGTTCTACTTTCCGACTACACACACCTTTCGCGAGAAACTCTTTCTCTAGAAAGGATTCATTCTTGGAAACGAAAACCTTTCCCTCGGATCTACAATAGAAGGAATACCCAATAGTTCCCTTAGGGTATCCTATGAAGATGCATTTTTCCGCTTTGGTTTCGAGTATATCATGCTAAAGTTTCTTCACATAAACATAGCATCCCCAAAATTTAAGAAATGACAACTTAGGTTTGTTTCCAAACCACAATTCATATGTATCTTTTCAACGGATTTAGATGGTGCCCGAATTAAAATGAATGCAGCGGTTTCTAGTGCATAACCCCAAAATGACAGTGGAAAGTCAGTCAGAGACATCATATATCGAACCATATATAATAAAGTATGATTATGATGTTCCGACACACCATTACGCTGTGGTGTTCTGACGGGTGTGAGTTGTGAAACTATTACACACTCTTTTATATGTGCGCTAAACTCGTAACTTAGATACTCACCTCCACGGTTGTACCGTGGATATTTGATCTTTCTATTATGATGATTTTCCACTTCACTCTGAAATTCCTTGAACTTTTCAAAGGTTTCAGACTTGTGTTTCATCAAATAGATATACCCATATCTACTCAAATAATCCGGGAAAGTAACCAAATAAAGATATCCACCTCGCTATGACACACTCATTGGACCACATACATCAAAATGAATCCCTCGCCCGTTCCATTGAACCAGAAAACGGCATTCTAGTCATATTTCCCATAAGGCATGGCTCACATGTATCAAATGATTCGAAATCAAGTGATTCCAAAAGTCCATCTGAATGGAGTTTCTTCATGCGTTTAATGCCAATATGACTTAGACGGTAGTGCCACATATATGAAGATATATCATCATCAAGTTTAATCCTTTTAGCATCAACATTATGAATATGTGTAACACTATTATCAATATCCAACAGAAATAAACCATTCATCATAGGTGCATGACCATAAAAGATATCATTCATATAAATCGAACAACCATTGTTTTTAGATTTAAATGAATAACCACTTTGCATCAAACATGATCGGGATACAATGTTCATGCTTAGTGCAGGCACCAAATAAAAAAAAATAGGTTTATAACTACTCCCGATGGTAAGTGGAGAGGCAGTGTTCCGGCGGTGATCACATCCACTTTTGATCCATTGCCGACACGCATCATGACCTCACCCCTTGCTAGCGGTCGCTTGTTCCGCAGCCCCTAATTCGAGTTACATATAATAGCAACTGATCCAGTATCAAATACCCAGGTGCTACTACGAATACTAGTCATGTACACATCAATAACAGGTATATCATAAATACCTTTGTTTGCCTTGTTATCCTTCTTGTCTTCCAAATACTTCGGGTAGTTGCGCTTCCAATGGCTAGTCCCCTTACAATAATAGCACTCGGTATCAGACTTAGGGCTATCTCGGGATTTATTTTCAAGCGCGGCAACAGATTTTCCGCCCTTCTTTCCCTTCTGTTTACCCTTCTTGTCTTTCTTGAAACCGGTGGTCTTATTGATCATCAACACTTGATGTTCTTTCTTGATCTCCACCTCTGAAGTCTTAAGCATTGACAAAATCTCGGGGAGAGACTTCTTCATGCCCTGCATGTTAAAGTTCATCACGAAGCTCTTGTAGCTAGGTGGCAGAGATTGGAGAACACGATGTATACCTAAGTCAATGGGAATCGTTATTCCCAAATACACAAGCTTATCGGTGTATCGAGACATTTTGAGTAAGTTCTCACTAACGAAGTTGTTCTCTTCCATCATGCAGCTAAAAAAATTTTCAAAAGCATTATAACTCTCTACAGCAGCATGGGTATCGAAAATCATTTTCTATTCACCCATTGTATCGAAGGCATTGCTATTTTCGAAACACTTTCGAAGTTCTGGCTCTAGCCCATACAATATGTCGCAGTGAACTAAGTTGTGGTCCTCTTTATGAGTCAAATATACGTTCTTTTCCTCATTAGGGGCATCATCAAGAGGTGGGGGTCCAAGCGGCCCTTCTACCACATATTGCTTTTGTGTAGCAGAGAGGAGAATCCTCAAATTCATGGACTAGTAGATAAAGTTGCTACCATTCATCACATGTTTCACTTTCTCCATGAACACACTGATATTAAAAGTAGGTGGTGCCATCTACAACAGAATTTGTAAAGTTTAGACTAAGTTTATGATAGATCTGTAACATCCCGATTTTAGCCACCCTGATCTTTGTCAAAAAAGGGAAAAATCAGGGGGAACAAAAACTTTTCCTTATTAAGTGTTTCAATGTTTGCTTACTTGTTTTCTTGTGCTCCTACAATTGTTATGTATTATATATTTTACTCCTTACCTCAAACTAAGTTGACAAAAACTATTTTTGCAACAGAGATTTCTTGGCTCATCTTTCATATTCTCAAATGTTCTGACATTTCAAACTTGAGCCAAGATGACTTTGCCACAACAAAGTATTTTACTAGTTCTACTAAAAAAACTATGGAGACCTATATATGATATTCTTATGTTTTCAAGAAAGAACTTTCAACTACCCTTATCTCTAGGTTTTCCAAAAACCTTTCCTAAAACCACTTAATTCCAAACTTGGTAGAAATACCAAGATGTACTTACCTTACTTCATAGCACAACCCCTTCAAAACACCCATGATTACCTCAAGCTAGGCTTGGGGATAACTTTAGTAGTACTTTGACAAGTTTGATAAGATGATTTGCCATGATCTGCTATCTAATGAATTGCCTTGATCTATTGATTGCCTGGATTGCTTAGGAACTCGAGTGCGCTAATATAGTAGCTCATATTTAGGGATCAAACCAATAGTTGAGAATCATCAATCTCAAATTAAGTATCTCAAACTGAATCTATCCAGAATTCCACAAGTGAATCCTTAATCTACTCA
The DNA here is from genome assembly GCA_023614405.1 of Avena insularis. NCBI lineage: Eukaryota > Viridiplantae > Streptophyta > Magnoliopsida > Poales > Poaceae > Avena > Avena insularis. Next base: position 272,657,215 of record CM042697.1, read on the forward strand.
ACCAGATCAATCCTGAGCTAATCCTTTGTTTTCGCACCCAACTCATCAAAGACCAGCTACAAGCATGGATCCCCTCTACCTAATCTATACTTCAATATAATCCACTTGATGGTAAGTATAAACCCATGCCCTTTCCCCAAATGTCTCCCTCTCTCATACTAGTCCAAATCCACAAGTCTGCCAAATTTGGCCAAGTCTGGAATCTTTAACTAGATTCAATCTTTGGAACTCCACCTACTGCAATCCATGTGCATTCTTGAAAGTTTAATTGAACCATATTGTTGTACACCATTAGTAATACCAAATACCACTCTTTCCCTTGGTTAAACCATTCTGGTTCACATTCATCCATGATGGTTTTGTAGTCAAGATAACAATCTTTTCTGTAAATCTTATCATCTTGTCTACTTTGAGAGAAGCTCACATCTATATGCTACCAACCCTTGACCAACTCTTTGCATGGTTATGATCTACTAACTATGTTCTATCAAACCTACTTCACTTGTTTTCATTGGAACCTTGTGCATCTTAAACCCACCTGGTTTATAAGGCATCATGACAATCCTGCTATGGCAGCCTTATTTTTAACAAAGTTTGCCATCTCTTCTAGACCACCTCAAATACATCCAAACCCAAATATTTCTTCCATAATCATCTATATAACTTGTTCTAGCTATCCATATATCCCCGGTACCAAGGTGAGCTCTCTGAGCTCCCTAATCCAACCATGTTTAGGTGGAATAAAAATATCAAAACCCTAGATTCCCCAAAAATCTAGTCTCCTCCAATTTCACCATATTTCTTCAAAACTCAAGTTTAAAATGATGTATAAATCAAGTTTACATCATCTACCTTGGTTATGATAATTCCCCAAATAATTCCCATAATTATTTGGATCCTCAAACTATTTTATTTTCAATTTTGGCAAAACCCTAGAATCTGTGTCTATAAAGGCAAGTTTTTTTTATCCAAATCACTTTGACAACTCAAGGAAAATTTGATGTCTACATATCATATCATATCTTCTCACCTCAAAAATAAATATTTTTGAGATTCTTTCTTTTTTCTGTTTGCCCTTTTTCTTAAATGGTAGAAACAAGAAATAATTTCTTAAAAATATTTTCCTTTCCAAATAAATTCCCATAAAATTTTCTAATGTGTGATATGGTACTTAGGACCATATCACATAAAAAACCAACCTTGTCCAATGTAAAAATATCAAATGATCTTCTAGAAACTACTTCTGCACTTTTTGAATAAATGGGATCTAGAGGGCTAATAGCCCTTAGAAAAAATTCCAAATAAATACCTAGGTTATATCTTGATCACATCCACCCACCGTTAGCCTTGTCCTTTCTTGGAAATATCAAAATTCAAGAATTGTTTCATAACCACCCATTTTGGCAATTTTGATCATCTAGGAAAAACCACTAGAAAACCCCCTCCAAACTTACTCAAATCTTGTCAAGGACTCTCCCATAACAACCCTAACACCTCTGGTTGACTAGAACTGTAGCACACCCCTCTCTTTCCATTAGTACTTGGAAAGAGACAGAGAGAGGATCAAAACATTATTACCTACCTTGGGAATATAAGTCTAGGACAGTAGCCCCACTGTCCCTCTTCCTAAGCAGGCCTCAGAGAAAACCTCCATACTCTCTCCACTGTCCCTGAGGCCCAACCCAAGAGCAACACCCCTCCTCCATGCTCAAAATGGACCTGGTCCATAAAACACCTCCCCCTCTTTGTTTATAAGGCCTGAGTCCAGTACCACCCTCCCCTCTAGCTCATTTCCACCCAACTACTCCTTCCCTCTAGCCCCACCAGAGCCACGCTCCTCTCTCCCTCTTTGTTGCCAAGGAGAAGGAGGAAACTCCATTTTTGGCCTCCTGCAAGATCTGCCCATAGAGCTTCCTCTGCTGCTTCCTACCTTATGCATGTTACACATCCGAGATCTCCTCGCTCCCCTGATTCTAACCATAGTCCCCTTTTTGTCAAGGACTGCTCATGTTGTTGCCGTCGTCGAGCTAGGCCGCCTTTTCCCTCGAGTATCCTCGCGCATGCAAGATTCAGAAGCAGTTACTGCCCCTGCTGCCCCTCGCCAGACTCGTTATGGTGCCCCGCGTCTCCCTGCACCATCCACATTGCCTCTCGGCCCTTTTGTAAGCTGTCGCCGCGCTCTAACCCCCCTAGGTTTCCTCGCTAGTGCCATATTCCTCCGGGGAAGACGAGCAAGGGCCGTCGATTCCTTTCTAATCGGACGGCCCCAAACCTCTCGTACCCCTTCATCGCCCGGGTCTCATTAACGGGCGGGGCCCACGCTGGCGTTTGAAATCCGCGGTCTCCCGCTAGTAGCGTGCCCCCATGGGCCGAATCCCCTCCCCGTCCCAACTTCTGTTCAGGAATCTAGCCTAGAACCCCCTTTTTATTTAATTTATTTTACAGATCTGCATAATACCTTTTGTTTTATATTCCAAATAAAATGGAAACCCCTCCTTGTTTGCTAGATCTTTTTTCTACATGTTCCTGAATGTTTTGGGAAACATGCAGAACAAGTCCTTGGCCAAAAGTAATTCTCATAATTAATTGGCATTTAATCTACTAGCATGTATCTAATACATTAAATAAAACACCCAAGAAGTTATACATATACAAATGGAATGAATCAAGTTTTATCTGATAGGTATTTGAAATACCCATTATTGGGCCCTTGCCTAATGACAAGGTGAACCATGGTTTGGCATTAGTAAAAATGACAAAAACAGGCTATTTCTGCCTTTATAAAATTATATCGGAAAAATCAAAAATGGTTTTGACCTAATTCCAACTCTATGTACATCAGAATACCCATATATATCAAACCCTAGGAGCCCAAAATTTATTAAGCATCTACTGAATTTTGGTGAATTAAACTATTATGTGGATGGTTTATTCACTAATAAAATCACTACAGTATGTATGCTAATCCAAAAAGGTTGATTCCAATTTCTACAGAAAGGTACTCTAAATACCTAACATGTGACTTTGGAATCATATCAAAATCTCTTGTAAATTAAATCAGATGAAAAGGACAAATATCATCTAGTACTGCTTTTGGAATTTCCTGAGGGCATTCTGTTAACTATTTTTGGATGATTCCAACTTCCCTTGATTCAGTCCTTCAAACTCTACCCAATCACTCAAGGAAATAATTTTTGGAACTCTTGAACTCTTCTGGTGAATTATTTCCTAAAACTAGAGTTTTATTCACCTTAAAAATCACTATAAATCAATGGTAATTGATAAAATAGTGAAACCACTTTTGTTGGTTTCATTTTATCAATACCTATCTTCTATAAAATGATATCATACTGGATGTGACCTTGATCTAAAAACTCCCCTCTACTTTGCCCCTAAACTACAAATCATATGAGAATTCCTTTAAATGCTTCCAAGGCCTTTCCAAATCCTTCTAACTTCATTATCCTCACAATCCTACTGAATTGTAGCTTTGTTTGTTGATGTATGTATTGATTCTTGTATGCCTTGTATTGATTGGTGTTGTTTGATTGCATGTATGCTCGATAACGGTGATAGTGGTGAATTGTGTGACATTGAGAAGAAGGAAGCATCGGGTTAATCTTATTAATATTATGGTTATCGGTATTCTAGTATTCTAAAGAAGTCACGGGACATCTCGCTGGTCACAGGCAAGCCACCTTCTTGCTCATAAGCCTTTGTCCAACTCTTTTACTATGCATGTTTTATCTACTTTTATACAAGGTGGACTAGTTTACTATGAAATGTTTTATACCTGGTAGTGGCTTGGCTCCTCTAGCTAATTACCATTTGTACTATTAAGTACAACCCCCTTTGACGACACCTACTTTCCCCTAGTATGGTAGATGGTGTATAACACCATGCCCATTTGGAAACCCCGTTTTAGCTGAAGCAAAACTGTGGGATGGGAATACCCTAGAAAAGCTTAAAAGAATGTTTTATGAGAAAACCTTGGCGAGGTTTGTCCTGCCAAGTGAGTTTGAAAAGAAAAAAGGTTTTGGTTTTTACAAAAAGTTTGGACGAAAGATATAGGAAAAATGTTTACAAAAATGCACCCGGTTCTTTGCAGTTTTGCCAGAACAATTAACATGTGCAACCACATTACTCCTAAATGGGAAGGGGCTAGGCTCAAAGTGTGTTTACTCCGGTATGAGTGCCTCACGACTACTACAGGGGTTGTCGATCTCCAGAGGCTGGTCCTTCTCCTATAAAGGCCCATGTGGGACATCGGCCTCGAGAAGGTACAAACTGTCTAAGAGCAACCAGACGTTACTATGAGCCTCTCATTGAAAGCGCACACTTTGTGCAGTGAAAAAGGCGCTCCGGTTGGTCCACGGTACCCGACGTCCCGGTGTTGAGGGGAATGACTCATAGGTAGGCACTTATACTGGAGTGGGTATTCCGAAGGGCTTAACCAGTTACTCAACCCACGATCGGTATAGATCACGGCAGGGTACTCGGATTGTGTGGGTAAAGTGTACAACCTCTGTAGAGTGTAATTCTATTCGAATAGCCGAGTCCTCGGTCATGGACGGTTGGGAAGGTTGCTATAGAGCGGTGCTGGTTTTGATTTCAAAAAGGATTTCGGAAAAGCAATGGCTTTGGAAATGTTTTGACCATGGGATGGTCGGAAAGGATATATGTTTTGACCATGAGATGGTCGAAAAGCAAGAAAAGGAGTTTCTCATGGGATGATGAGAAGGATTAAACAACCGGGTGACCCCAATCCAAGTGTTTTCTAAAAACTTTTCAAAAAGGTTTCCAAACGTTTTACAAAAAATTTTCAACAAAGATATAGAGATATGTTATATCTACAAGAGAAACTAATTTATAAAGGAACCTCTTATGGAGCCATCCTACTGATGGTGACTCCTTGATGGCGCCAGAGAACCTGGTGCTTGACATGGAGTCTGTTGGGAACCCCAAGAGCAAGGTGTGAAGTAGCACAACATCAAGTTTTCCCTCAGTAAGAAATCGAGGTTATCGAACCAGTAGGAGGAAGGAAACGTCACACAAGTGTTGCAAGCAACGCGGAGACCTGCACAACACAAACTCAAGACTTTGCCCCAACGAACAGTGAGGTTGTCAAGCTCACCGGTTTGCTGTAACAAAGGATTAAACATATGGTGTTGAAGGTAATGGTTTGCAGCAAGTAAACAGGTAACAGTGGAATATGTATCAATGGTAAAGATTGGACCGGGGCCCATAGTTCACTAGAGTTGCTCTCCTTAGATAAACAACATGGAATGAAGGGTAAAGAAATTACAGCAGGGCAATTGACAGGAACTGAGCAAGGCATAACAATGTAATACTAGTCAGAAAGATCTTATAAGATTCGGTTGGGCTATAGAACAATATACATAGACCGCCATCCAACTGCATCTATGACAATAAGTCCACCTTCAGGTTATCATCCGAACCCCGTCCAGTATTAAGTTGCAAGCAACAGACAACTTCTTTAAGCAAAGTGTGTATGGTAAACAATCCACTTGTTCCATGAACAAAACACCGTTGTTTTCTCCCTAGTAGCAACAACACATCTACAACCGAAGAGATTCCTGTCACTTCCCTTGGAAACTAGAGGCATGAACCCACTATCGAGCATAAATACCCCCTCTTGGAGTCACTAGAAACTACTCGGCCAAGATAGATACTTACAACAGAGAGCATGCAAGATCACAAACAACACAGACATGATAGAATCATAAAGGAAAAACCATTAATCAATCTGACATAATAATCTTAATATCCATCGTATCCCCGCAAACACAACATGCATTATTACAAATAGATTAGACCTTGATCATGAACGGAGCTCACAAGATCTATACATGAAAGCACAAGGAGGAGATACAACCATCTAGCTACTACATGGACCCGTAGTCCAAGGTGGAACTACTCACGCATCATATCAGAGAGAAGGCCTCCAGGATGATCTCCCCTCAGGCAGGGTGCCGGGAAGAACTTCAGATCCCCCCGATCTAGGGACGATGTCAACACCCGGATTTTTCAATCCTAGATGCCTGTTGTGCCATACATCGCAATCCCAGGATTACCATTTTTGTGAGACATAACAGAATTGGATACCATAGTAATTCATCCATTACAAACGATACATAAGTTCTTACACAAATAGGGATCTCATGATCCAGTTCTTAATACAACATCAAGCAGTGGAATACGTAATAATAACGGTAGCGTAGGCGAAGCTCCATCTTCGGGGTCACAAGCAATGCTGACGATGGGAGATGATCCTAGTTGTCATAACCTTCCTGGGGTCCATCTTCCAGGTACTCCTCTTCATAGTCTGGCCATGGGAATAGCCAGGGACAAAGCCATGAGTACTCTTTAAGTACTCGCAAACTAATACTAACAAGTAAGGGGTTTTTTGGATAATAGGACACTAGGCTCTAAGGTTGTTTTGCAAAAAGCCAGGTTTATCTCTACCAAGTTCCAAAGCTAGTCACAATTTTATAACTCCTAAGTGGGATATTGTAATTCAGGTCACAACTCTGTTGTGGTCAAGTCAAAGTCTTAATTCATTTCAGAAGTCATTTTGAAAAGTCTGACGGGGGAATAGTATGGCCACTCCAACTGTCCATAACCGCGGACGCGGCTATTCGAATAGTTTGACACTCAGCAGAGATTGTACACTTTCACCACAACATTCGATACATCCGTCAGGAACAAATCCAGAATTCACCATACTCAGTATGCGGATAATCAATCCTAACCTTTCAATTACACGCCCTAGTATAAGCACCTCTCCTGTGAGTTTGGCCTCCCAACCATGACCACTTTCATCTTGGGTACTGCACAGGTGGACAATCTTCACAAGGTAGCCTCAGCTCAGACCTTGGCCGTGAGGGAACTAATACTAAGGAATATAAGTTTCCATTCAATCCCTACCCAATATTCGGGTATTGTGGTTGTACGATAAAATTGAAATGGTATCGCATCCAGACAACCATCAGGTTTATAGAGGGCTAAGGCTCATGCCTCAACATTTTTATCACCAGAATCATCAAGTGTTTGGAAACACAAGTCCAAAACATTTCAATAGAATGATCCATCATTGCAAGGTTTTCATAACCATTTTTCCACCAAGTATTCCCATCTAAAAGTTGATCAAGTTTTATGCTTAGCACTAGCATCTACAGGTGGGGGGTTGTACTAATGAGGGGTGGTAACTAGTGGAGTTTTACTAAGTCCAACCTAATATCTTAGGCTGATATCAAGGTTTCTAGCTTAGGCCAAATTTTATGCTCTTTATGCAACCTTCAGCACAAATGTCTGGTATCTACCAAACTCTTAGGTAGACTCTAAGTAAGCTTTGATAAAGAAATAAAGTAAGAAGCTTGCCATAAAACTAGGATTGGTTTATCAAGTGGGTATGATCACATATGCTTAAGGCATATAGTAGTCATATCACAAGTATGGGTTTGTGGCAACAGTAGGGTATCTTGCAAGGGTTAGCTTGCATCAATATCAGTATAAGCTTGCATAGTTACTAGCTTGCATCAGTGTCAATATAAGCTTGCATTGTGCAGAGCAGTGGTTGAAGTTCTCCTCGGCTTCCTCTTCGTAGTATCCTCCTTCCTCCTCGTATCCTTGGTCGGTACTAGCGTCTATGAATAAATACGAGGTACACAATCACCAAACAATACTTAACTACTTGCACTCATCACACACAAGGGTCCTATAGATGATCTAGCATCATCTCTAATATTACAAGGTTAAAGCTTGGTTTAAATCTTTTTATTTTTAGAAAAGTAATTTCTACTCATTGAAAAACTACTTAAGATTTAATATTCTCCAAACTAAACATGGGATCATGTTGACACATGTCATCACCACATATTGTAGTCCATGGGAATGTGATTTAAAGTGGTGTCACAATTTAATAAGGTTTTACCCTTTTATTTTAATTAATTAAAGTGGCTAGAAATGCTTATGAAGCACTCTTTTATTACTTGAACATTATTTCTGCAAGTAAACCTATATATTTTTATATATTCTGAAAGGTATGGTTAAATGTGATTTTTGAGAGTTGGAATCAACTCAAAAGCTTTTATGGTTTAAATTTGAAAAATGTTTGAATGCAGAAAAGCTTCTGCATTGTTATTTTTACTATGGGTGATCTACAGATCCAAATGACTTGAATCCAACGGGCTTGGATTAAGCATTCACAGACCTTTCCAACAAAATTGGTTTCATCCAATTTGGTGCAATGAATCGATTTGGGTTGATTTTTGAAGTTGGGTATAGAAGTGTGTTTGAATTTAAAAAGAAAAGGTTTAATTTGAATTGCTGGGCTGCGCGGAAAATTCTAACGGGCCGGCCTGCTAAGCACAGGGCTCCCGCGGGCTGCTTAAGTGGGTGTCCCCACTCGTCAGTGACACGGGCTGGGCGAAGCGGTATGGGGCAACGTGGATCGTTCGATCTAGTTCTAATCCAATGGCTGAGGGTCATCGTCGACGCGAGACAGCTCCAGCGAGAACGAAACCTAGCGCAGCCAGTGAGGGGTGCTGGGGGCTCACCGGGGTACGGGCGAGGGTCGGCGAGGCTGGCGAACAACGAAGTCGACGACGGCGAACCTCCTGGTACCGGTGGCTTCTCCTGGGGCAGCTCCAATCGCTGGCTCCCTTCTTCTCCAGCAGCGGCAGGCTCCAGTGAAATTCTGGCGAGGTGGTGCTCGCCTTGCTCTGAGAATGGTGTGTACGATCGGTGAGAGGGAGTGAGATGGTGTGAAGAAATCATGCGGGGTGGCCTCTATTTATAGTCGGCGAGGGACCGTCGGGCGCATGGTGAGCTCGTCGGGCGGCGTTCTGAGGCTAATGGCATGGGCAAGGGTAGGGGGCGGTCTGTGTCTCTGGCGATGCTCAATGACATGGTCGCGAGCATGGGCGGTGTGGTTTGGTCTAGAACGGCCGGTGCTCTGTGGCGGCGGCGTCTTGACGGCGGTGGCTGTATGGCACGGGGCGGCAAACGGGGATGTCTGGCGGTCTCCTGGGTCGGTGGTGATCGTGTGTGCGCGCGGTGAGGGTGGCACGCGGTCTATGGACGCTGGTCGAGGGTGGTGCTCTAGCGCATGCTCGGCATGGTCTGGGCGCGGCTTGTGCGCGTGGTCCAGGGCTTGGCAACGCTCGCAGCTGGGACAGTGAGTGGCGGTGGATGGTGGGCTGCCTCCCAGACAAGGTTGGCACGGCTAGTTCTTCCTCTAGCCTGCTGTCCACAATGGGGTGACATGGGGGTGCTCGGCTGTTCACCATTAATGACAATGACAAGCTCACAGGGGTGCTAGTGTTGGGCTAATCTTTCTAGATGATCTACTGAGTTGTGTGTGAGCTAACTAGGGAACAAGTTAGGCAAGAATCACTGCACACTATAGTGTTTGTTGTTTTGTTTGATTTGTGTCTGCAACCTGTTTGATGAAATGGCCGCATGAAATCAAGTTTTGAATTTTGAAATGAATTTTGGTGGGTTTGCTAGATTGGTGTTGGTGAGTCTACAGATGCTTGGGTTTTGAAAGTTGAGCTTGTTTGAGTGGTTTTTGAAAAAGTGGGATCTTCCCATATGAAGAAGATTCAATTTTGAATTGTCATTTAAACTATGCATTTGAAAGTTTCTGGATGATCACAAAGTGGGCCTTGATACTTTGTTATGAGTACATTCAAGGGGTGCAAAGATCCAGAAAAGTTTCTGTTAGGTTTTGAAAGTTTGAGACAGCCAAAGTAGGCATGGGAGTTAAATTGGTCAAAATGACCATTCACTTAATATATTTGTTTTGATTTACTTGTCTTTAGGAAAAGTGTGGGAAATGTTTTAGATGATGTTCATTTCACCTAATAAACATTTTACAAGCAATGGATCACACAAACAAGGTGGTTTTTAAAGAAATTAAAACTCCATGCATACACATACGCATGCATTCATGAGTTTATTTCGAAAAGTTTTTTGTTAACCCTAATCTTGATGATTAGTGTTTGATGATCTAAGTTTGGTATTTTTGGGATGTTACAAACCTTCCCCCCTTAAACAAAATCTCGTCCCGAGATTTGAAAAAGGACGAAAAGATTACCTAGGATTTGAAGAGATCTGGAAACTCCGTCCTGATGTGATCTTCGCGCTCCCAGGTAGCTTCCTCTTCTGTGTGGTTGCTCCACTGAATATTGAGAAACTTGATGATTCGGGTTCTGGTAGTTCGAAAGGCTTCTTCCAATATACGGATGGGTACTTCAGGATAGGTTAGGTCATCGTTGATCTCTATGGTCCGGTGATCGATATTCTTGAACACTTCGGTCTTCTCGGGGACTTCGAGACATTTGCGAAGTAATGAGATATGGAACACATTGTGCACAGCTGACATCTCTTCAGGTAGTTCCAATTGATAAGATACTTCTCCTCGACGGTTCAAAATTTTGAAAGGTCCGATATATCTGGGGGCTAACTTTCCTTTGTGTTGGAAACGCTGCATTCCCTTCAATGGCGACACTTTCAGATAAACAAAATCTCCGATGTTGAAGGCGAGGTCTCGACGTCTCTTGTCGGCGTAACTCTTCTATCGGGATTGGGCTGTCTTGAGGTGCTCACGAATCTTGTGAACCTTCTCTTCTGCTTCTCGTAGGATGTCGGGTCCAAAAATCTGACTCTCTCCTACTTCCGACCAGTTCAAAGGGGTGCGACACTTTCTTCCGTACATGAATTCAAATGGGGCCATTTGCAAACTGGCTTGGTAACTATTGTTGTAAGAAAATTCTGCAAACGGCAGACAGTCTTCCCACTTGGATCCATATTCTAGCACACATGCTCTCAGCATATCTTCGAGTATTTGGTTTACTCGCTCCGTTTGTCCATCGGTCTGAGGGTGATACGCGGTAATGAAATCTAGGCGAGTTCCTAAACCTTCTTGGACTTTCTTCCAGAATCTCGAGGTAAACTGAGTTCCTTGATCCAATACGATGTTCTTGGGGACTCCGTGCAAACTAACGATTCTAGCGATGTACAACTCTGCTAGCTTCGAACTCTGATAGGTGGTTTTAACGGGCAAGAAATGGGCGACTTTGGACAATCTGTCCACTATGACCCAAATAGAGTCATTTACCCTACTAGAAGTAGGTAGTCCAGTGATAAAGTCCATTCCTATAGAATCCCATTTACATTCCGGAATTTGCAAAGGTTGCAACAATCCAGCGGGTCTTTGATGTCCTGCCTTGACTCGCTGACATATATCACACTTGGCGATATAGCTTCCGATTTCTCTCTTCATCTTATGCCACCAAAATTGCTCTTTCAAATCTTGATACATCTTCGTTCCTCCGCGATGGATAGAATAAAGAGTATCATGAGCCTCCTTCAAGATAACTTCTTTCAACTCAGAATCTGATGGTACACAAAGGCGTCCTTTGTACCACAAAACTCCTTCTTCATCCTCGGTGAATCCGGGTACTTTGCATGTACCGATACGACGCTTGATTCCGTCGATACTAGCATTTCCTTTCTGCGCCTCTTTAATCTGACTGATCAAAGTGGGCTAAAGTTCTATGCTAGCCAAAAATCCTTCACTTACTAATTCCATTCTAAAATCTTCCATCTCTTTGTGCAAACTTGGTTGCTCCTTCAAAATCATGGAGTTCAAGCGGCACGGCAATCTGCTAAGGGCATCTGCTACCACATTGGCTTTACCAGGGTGATAGTGAATGTCCAGGTCGTAATGCTTGATTAGCTCAATCCATCTTCTCTGCCTCATATTCAGCTCCTTCTGAGTGAATATATACTTTAGGATCTTGTGATCCGAATAAATCTCACAACGATTTCCCATCAGGTAATGTCTCCATGTCTTTAGGGCTAGAACTACGGCTGCGAGTTCGAGGTCATGGGTTGGGTAATTTTTCTCGTGTTGCTTCAATTGTCGCGAGAGATAAGAGATAACTTTGCCTTCTTGCATTAGCACACATCCGAAACCAATCTTGGATGTGTCACAATACACATCGAAGGGCTTCGTGATATCCGGCATGATCAAGATTGGGGCTGAGATCAATCTCCTCTTGAGTTCTTGAAAACTCGCTTCACATTTGTCGGTCCATTCAAACTTCTTGTCCTTCTTCAGCAATTGGGTCATGTGTCTGGCGATACTAGAGAATCCTTCTACAAATTAGCGGTAATATCCCGCCAATCCGAGAAAAGCACGAACTTAGGTTTGAGTGGTTGGGGCTTGCCACTCTTCTACATCTTTCACTTTGGAAGGGTCAACGGCAATTCCTCCGGCTGATACAATGTGACCGAGGAATCCTACCTCCTATAACCAGAATTCACATTTGCTAAATTTTGCATACAGCTGATGCTCTCTAAGGGTTCCAAGAATGGTCCTTAGGTGTAGCTCATGTTCTTCTTCTGATTTGGAATAAATCAGAATGTCATCAATGAAAACAATGACAAACTTATCCAGGAAGTCCATAAAAATCTTATTCATGAGGTTCATGAAATAAGTGGGGGCATTGGTTAGTCCAAAAGACATGACTGTATACTCATACAATCCATATCTGGTGGTAAAGGCAGTCTTTGGAATATCCTCTGCGCGAATCTTGAGTTGATGATAGCCAGTTCTAAGATGAATCTTAGAAAACACCTGGGCACCGGTCAACTGATCAAACAAATCTTCTATCTTAGGCAAGGGGTACTTGTTCTTGATGGTGACATCATTCAACTTTCGATAATCCGTACACAAACGGTTACCTCCATCCTTCTTGTCCACAAACAAGATAGGTGATCTCCATGGGGACGCACTTGGTTGAATCAATCCGATTTCCAACATGGAATCCAGTTGCTTCTTCAGTTCTTCTAGTTCTGACGGGTTCATACTATAGGGTCTACGGCTATGGGTCTGTTCGAGGATTAGTTTGATGATAAACTCGATATCCCGATCTAGGGGCATACCGGGCAAAACATCTGGAAATACATCGGGGTATTCACAGACTATCCGAACTTGGTCAATGGTAGTTTGGGTTATACTCTTGTTACACTTGAATTGGCGAGGTAAGGTTTCAGATATATGCTCGACTGATATTCCGGCGGTACTGGTCATGGTGATGGCTTTCTTGGCACAGTCAATCAATCCTTTATGCTTGGACATCCAATCCATTCCTAGTACTACTTCCAAACCTTTAGTTCCGAGTACTATTAGATTAGCATAAAAATCTATGCCATGGATTCGGATAGGGACGGCTTTGCAAATTTGCCTATCCTTGGTGGTTGAGCCGGGAATTTGTACAATCATCACATGCTTCAATTTGGTTGGTTGAATTTTACTAGTGCAGGCCAATTCTTCGGTGACAAATGAATGTGATGCACCAGAATCAAACAACACTCTTGCAAGTACTGAATTAACAGAAAACATACCCAGCACGACGTCTGGCGCTTCCTGAGCTTCTTCAGCATGCATGAGAAAAATACGGCCATTGCGGTTGAGTGAATTCCCTGGGGCAAATCTTCTCCATGGCTGGACACGACACTGCTGCTGAGCTGGGACATTGGTATTAGGGGTTGTAGCATTCTTCTTGTTGGGGCACTCATTGGAATAGTGGCCTTTATTTCCACAATCATAACAGGTCACTTGTGACTTGTCCTTAGTTGTGACTGGCACAACATTGCTTCCAGTCCTCGGGGCAGTGTTAGGGTTGGCAGTAGCATTGTTGGTGTTGAACTTGGGTGGGGCACGGGTGAAATTGTTAGAGTTGCCGGGGTTGTTGTGATTTCCTCCGGGTCTAGGGTTTCCACGGTTGGGATAGGTTGGGCCGGGTCATAGAAGTCTGTTGGTTCTTGGGGCAAATCCGGAGATGGGTTGGGCGATACTTTGGTCGATGGGTTCCTGGTTGATGCATCATGCGACGCTTGCGGTTCTCATTGGCCTGGTTGATCTTTCCTTCCATCTGGATAGCAGAGTCGACAAGGGCTTCAATATCAACACAGGGGATATTGACTAACACTGTCTGCATCTCGTCATGCAGACCATTCAGGAATCTTTCTTTCTTCTTGGCTTCGGTGTCTATCTCGTCCGGGGCATACCTAGCTAATGACAAAAATTTGTCATGGTATTCCACTACAGTCATCCTTCCTTGCTTCACCTCCCTGAACTCGTCTCTCATTCTCTTGATCAAACCTGGTGGCACATGGGTTCTGCTAAACTTGACCTTGAATTCCTCCCAGGTCATCATCTGGCCTCCGCTCATTGCACGAACACTGTTCCACCATGCCCTGGCATCTCTAGCTAGATAATGGGTGGCGAACAAGACTTTCTCGTTGGCTTGCACTCCTGCTACTTCTAAGTTATTTTCCATGGTTTGCAGCCAATCATCGGCGTCTAGGGGTTCTTCTGACTTGGTGAAAACGGGTGGGTTGGTATTCTGGAAATTCTTGAGCTTAGATCCGTGGTGGTCCTGATTTCCATGGCCTTGGTTGTTGTGGGCTAGCTGGGCTATCATTGCGAGTGGCTAGGTTGGCAGCGTTCCGCTCTTTCAGCTTCGCGGTCAGAAGTCAACATTTGCAGGATCTGCAACATCGGGTCCGGGGCTGAACCACTTCCTCCACGTGGCATCTGAAGATTGATATAGATTATGAGAAAAGAGGGAAATTGCTAAGGTTTTGGGTTTTTGAAAAGATTTTAGAGTTTGACTCAGGTTTTTCTAGCAACTTGCTTTTCATTCATTCACTCATAGCACACAGTACAACACACACCACAACAAAAAAAAACAGATGGTTTTAAGAACCATTCTGGAAACTACGATACAGTGGGACCGACTACTACTCACTACGCTAGTGCTCAGTGCTACTACTCCTCGGAGTTTGTGGCTTCATCATCTTCTGGATCATCGATTAAGGCGAAGTCATCCTCATCGGTGAAGAAGTCCATGGCCTGATCCTCCAAAAAATCATCGTCATCGCTGAGATAGGAGTAAGGGTCTCCACGAAGATCCTCTCCGGCATTCTCCCTTTCCTCTAACTGCATGTCTCTCTCGTAGATGGTCTCTTCCAGAGATGAGATGCGATGGCGAAGACGGGCAATAATGCGCTCCTTCTTGTCGAAATGGCGAGACTTGCGATCCTTTGCTAGCATGGCGATGGTCTGGTCCTTCGTCTTGATGATGGCAGACTTGTGGTTGCAATAGTCACGGCAGTTGTCCAATTCCTGCTGACGATCATACATCATGAAGCTAAGGTGGTCCAATTGAGTCTTCAACTCGGGGTGGTATGGGGCTTCCAGTGGTTGTCCATTTGCATCACGTCTTGGGAAAAACTCAAAGCGAGTACCCTTGATCTGATTGATGCTCTGCCCACACAGACGGGAAAGAGCTTCCTGCATTGCTCTGGCAAGTCCATCGAGCGAGTTGTTTTCCCTCAAGGTAAACTGAATTCCCTCCACAGTGGGAGGTTCAATCTTTCCTCGGAGACTTGCAACAATTAGCCACTGCAGATCTTCTCCTCCTTGATCATTGAGCTGAGCTCCGAAGAACTTGGGGTGTGGACGCTCCAGAAGTTCCGAAAGCTGATCCAGATCCCTCTAAAAGATAAGGTCTCCTCCATTCCCCAACTGATAAAACTTGCTGTACTTCACGTCCATCTATAAAAATAGAGGATGAGTAGATTAGCAAAGTGATCAAGTGTGTCAAAATTTTATCTATTTTGCAAGAGTTTATGAGGAACATGAAGTTTTATTAAAGAATTAAAGAGGTAAGAATGAGAATAAGTTTTCGTAAATATTTTTGTTCTTTGGTTTTGAAACTAAGTTTCTGGTTCAACGTCCAATCTAACTAGGGTCGCCTATGGTCAGGATGGCTCTGATACCAACTTGTCAACACCCGGATTTTTCAATCCTAGATGCTTGTTATGACATACATCGCAATCCCAGGATTACCATTTTTGCGAGACATAACAGAATTGGATACCATAGTACTTCATCCATTACAAACGATACATAAGTTCTTACAAAAATAGGGATCTCATGATCCAGTTCTTAATACAACATCAAGCAGTGGAATACGTAATAATAACGGTAGCGTAGGTGAAGCTCCATCTTCGGGGTCACAGGCAATGCTGACGATGGGAGATGATCCTAGTTGTCGTAACCTTCCTGGGGTCCATCTTCCAGGTACTCCTCTTCATAGTCTGGCCATGGGAATAGCCAGGGACAAAGCCATGAGTACTCTTTAAGTACTCGCAAACTAATACTAACAAGTAAGGGGGTTTTTGGATAATAGGACACTAGGCTCTAAGGTTGTTTTGCAAAAAGCCAGGTTTATCTCTACCAAGTTCCAAAGCTAGTCACAATTTTATAACTCCTAAGTGGGATCTTGTAATTCAGGTCACAACTCTGTTGTGGTCAAGTCAAAGTCTTAATTCATTTCAGAAGTCATTTTGAAAAGTCGGCGGGGAACAGTATGGCCCTGCAATTGTCCATAATCATGACCAAGCTATTCGAATAGTTTGACACTCTGCAGAGATTGTACACTTTCACCACAACATTCGATACATCCGTCAGGAACAAATCCTGAATTCACCATACTCAGTATGCGGATAATCAATCCTAACCTATCAATTACACACCCTAGTATAAGCACCTCTCCTGTGAGTTTGGCCTCCCAACCATGACCACTTTGTCATCTTGGTGCTGCATTGTGGACAATCTTCACAAGGTAGCCTCAGCTCAGACCTTGGCCGAGGGAACTAATACTAAGGAATATAAGTTTCGATCAAGCCCTAACCAATATTGAATTATTGTGGTTGTACGATAAAATTGGAATGGTATTGCATCCTGACACCCATCAGTTTTATAAAGGGCTAAGGCTCATGCCTCAACATTTTTATCACCAGAATCATCAAGTGTTTGGAAACACATGTCCAAAACATTTCAATAGAATGATCCATCATTCCAAGGTTTTCATAACCATTTTTCCACCAAGTATTCCCATCTAAAAGTTGATCAAGTTTTATGCTTAGCACTAGCATCTACAGGTGGGGGGTTGTACTAATGAGGGGTGGTAACTAGTGGAGTTTTACTAAGTCCAACCTTATATCTTAGGCTGATATCAAGGTTTCTAGCTTAGGCCAAATTTTATGCTCTTTATGCAACCTTCAAGACTGGCTGTGGTATCTACCAAACTCTTAGGTAGACTCTAAGTAAGCTTTGATAAAGAAATAAAGTAAGAAGCTTGCCATAAAACTAGGATTGGTTTATCAAGTGGGTATGATCACATATGCTTAAGGCATATAGTAGTCATATCACAAGTATGGGTTTGTGGCAACAGTAGGGTATCTTGCATGGGTTAGCTTGCATCAATATCAGTATAAGCTTGCATAGTTACTAGCTTGCATCAGTGTCAATATAAGCTTGCCTTGTGCAGAGCAGTGGTTGATGTTCTCCTCGGCTTCCTCTTCGTAGTATCCTCCTTCCTCCTCGTATCCTTGGTTGGTACTAGCATCTATGAATAAATACGAGGTACACAATCACCAAACAATACTTAACTACTTGCACTCATCACACACAAGGGTCCTATAGATGATCTAGCATCATCTCTAATATTACAAGGTTAAAGCTTGGTTTAAATCTTTTTATTTTTAGAAAAGTAATTTCTACTCATTGAAAAACTACTTAAGATTTAATATTCTCCAAACTAAACATGGGATCATGTTGACACATGTCATCACCACATATTGTAGTCCATGGGAATGTGATTTAAAGTGGTGTCACAATTTAATAAGGTTTTACCCTTTTATTTTAATTAATTAAAGTGGCTAGAAATGCTTATGAAGCATTCTTTTATTACTTAAACATTATTTCTGCAAGTAAACCTATATATTTTTATATATTCTGAAAGGTATGGTTAAATGTGATTTTTGAGAGTTGGAATCAACTCAAAAGCTTTTATGGTTTAATATTGAAAAATGTTTGAATGCAGAAAAGCTTCTGCCTTGTTATTTTTACTATGGGTGATCTACAGATCCAAATGACTTGAATCCAACGGGCTTGGATTAAGCATTCACAGACCTTTCCAAAAAAATTGGTTTCATCCAATTTGGTGCAATGAATCAATCTGGGTTGATTTTTGAAGTTGGGTACAGAAATGTGTTTGAATTTAAAAAGAAAAGGTTTAATTTGAATTGCTGGGCTGCGCGGGAAATTCTAACGGGCCGGCCTGCTAAGCACAGGGCTCCCGCGGGCTGCTTAAGTGGGTGTCCCCACTTGTCAGTGACACGGGGCTGGGCGAAGCGGTATGGGGCAACGTGGATCGTTCGATCTAGTTCTAATCCAACGGCTGAGGGTCATCGTCGGCCTTGAGACAGCTCGGCGAGAACGAAACCTAAGCGGCCAGTGAGGGGTGCTGGGGGCTCACCGAGTCTGGGCGAGGTCGGCGGGCGAGCAACAATCGGCGACAGCGAACCTCCTGGTACCGGTGGCTTCTCTGGGCGGCTCAATCGCTGGCTCCCTTCTTCTCCGAGCGGCGGGCTCGGTGAAATTCGGCGAGGTGGTGCTCGCCTTGCTCTGAAATGGTGTGGCACGATCAGTGAGGAGAGGAGTGAGATGGTGTGAAGAAATCGTGCGGGGTGGCCTCTATTTATAGTCGGCGAGGGACCGTCGGACGACGGTGGGCTCGTCGAAGCGGCGACGTTCTGATGGCTAATGGCATGGGCAAGGGTAGGGGCGGTGCTGTGTCTCCTGGCGATGCTCAACGACATGGTCGCGAGCATGGGCGGTGTGGTTTGGTCTGGAGCGGCCGGTGCTCTGCTGGCAGGCGGCGTCTTCGACGGCGGTGGCTGTATGGCACGGGCACAAGCGGGGATGTCTGGCGGTCTCTGGGTCGGTGGTGATCGTGTGTGCGCAGCGTAAGGCGGCACACGGTCTGTGGACGCTGGTCGAGGTGGCGCTCTGGCTGCACACGGCATGAATGCGGCGCGGCTTGTGCGTGGTCGAGGCTTGGCAGCTTCATAGTTGGGACAGTGAGTGGCGGTGGATGGTGGGCTGCCTCCCAGACAAGGTTGGCACAGCTAGTTCTTCCTCTAGCCTATTGTCCACAATGGGGTGACATGGGGGTGCTCGACTGTTCACTATTAATGACAATGGCAAGCTCACAGGGGTGCTAGTGTTGGGCTAATATTTCTAGATGATCTACTGAGTTGTGTGTGAGCTAACTAGGGAACAAGTTAGGCAAGAATCACTGAACACTATAGTGTTTGTTGTTTTGTTTGATTTGTGTACGCAACTTTGTTTGATGAAATGGCCGCATGAAATCAAGTTTTGAATTTTGAAATGAATTTTGGTGGGTTTGCTAGATTGGTGCTGGTGAGTCTACAGATGCTTGGGTTTTGAAAGTTGAGCTTGTTTGAGTGGTTTTTGAAAAAGTGGGATCTTCCCATATGAAGAAGATTCAATTTTGAATTGTCACTTAAACTATGCATTTGAAAGTTTCTGGATGATCACAAAGTGGGCCTTGATACTTTGTTATGAGTACATTCAAGGGGTGCAAAGATCCAGAAAAGTTTCTGTTAGGTTTTGAAAGTTTGAGACAGCCAAAGTAGGCATGGGAGTTAAATTGGTCAAAATGACCATTCACTTAATATATTTGTTTTGATTTACTTGTCTTTAGGAAAAGTGTGGGAAATGTTTTAGATGATGTTCATTTCACCTAAGAAACATTTTACAAGCAATGGATCACACAAACAAGGTGGTTTTTAAAGAAATTAAAAATCCATGCATACACATATGAATGCATTCATGAGTTTATTTAGAAAAGTTTTTTGTTAACCCTAATCTTGATGATTAGTGTTTGATGATCTAAGTTTGGTATTTTTGGGATGTTACAGACGACGACGATGGCGGCGGCTATAGAAGGTTATGTGGAATATTGATCGGGTACTTAGGGTTTCTGCATCAGGGGCTTCTTATAGGCGAAGAGGCGAGGACGGGAGGCGACCAGGGGGGCCACACCCTGCCTAGGCGCGGGCCCACCCTTGGCCGCGACTAGGGAGGGTTTGGCCGCCCTGGTTTGCTTCCCCGTATCATCTTCTAGATTCGTGTCCCCCACGGTAAAATATTGACTTTGGCTTTTGTCCCGTCCAATTCCGAGAATATTGATTTTCTGCCTTCCTGGAACCAAAAAATAGAAGAGAACAGGCAACTGGTACTTTGATCGTAATGCTATACTTCAGATGAATGTCCATCACATCATTCCAATAATGTTGTGACCTTGTTATTAACAACATCCAATGTCCATGATCAGCAAACCTTGATCATCTTGTTAATCAACGAGCTAGTTTATAAGAGAGGCATAACTAGGAACTTTCTGTTTGTTTATTAAACACACATGTATAAACGTTTCCGTATTAATACAATTATAGAATGCAAAATAAACATCTATCATATACTTGGAATACTTATATTAACAACTTTATTATTGCCTCACAGGGCATATTCCCATCACTTTACCCCTTGAAAGGAGAGAGAGATATGTCATTTAATGGTGTATCCCTTTTTATATCAAAATCTAGGCAGCAGCCACTCCCCCTCCTCTCTCTGGTCATGTACCAGGCCCCACCTCACCCCCTCCACCTCATCCCTCGACCAATACCTGAGCAGCACCCCTCCTTTCCCCTCAAATGTACATGTTCCACTATGAATCTTTTCTCTTTGGTTTATATGGAGTAAGGCCAGCACAGCACCCCCTACCTTCCTCAGTTGCTTCCTCACCTTCCACCTACCCTCCCCAGAGCACCCTCTCCCCCTCCCCTGCTTTGTTCTGCTCGACAGAATGAGAGAAGGAGCTCTCGGCCTTCTCTATAGATTCGAGCAAGGCTCTCTCCTCCCTGCATTTCTCCCTCTACATGTCACACTTATGCACTCCCCTCGCCTTCCTGATGCTAATGGTGACACTCCCTTCTACATGCACCAATGACAGGAGTAACACCGGCGATCCCCGAAGGTTGGCCCCATCATGATCCGCTCACGAGCTCCCTCCCCGGTGCAAACACCCATGTGTCGCCCCTCCTCAGAGTCACCGTCGACAGCCGCGTCACCCCCGGAACCTCTCCGTTGAGTTCCACCCTGGGTGAGCCCTCCTTGACCATTCTTCTTCCGCCGCTAGAGTTCCATCGCATCATGGACGGTGCAAGCTAGGAGATGATCGTCGACCGTCGATCCAGCCTCTAATCCTATGGCGCCCATTGCCAGATACCCCTTTGCCCTCTCCCCCACTAATGTTGGGCCCAACCTGGCCAGAATCAAACCAGCGATCGTGCGCTTAGCTGTGTCGAATCAGCTGAATCAGCACCATGCGGCCCATTTCCCCTCAAATCCAGCCTAGCATTGTCATTCCTCTTTTTCTTTTAAACATTTATATGAGTCTATATCTAGTTGTTTACTTTAAATACCAAAGAAATTGAAAAATGATCGCAAATGCCCAGATCTAATTTTTCCTAGATGCATGCATGTTTTCCCTAACATACAGTACCCTTGGTTATCCCAAAATATGTCCAGATTAAATATATTAAGTATTTTTACTAGATGCATCCTTTTCACTATAAAAATATCTCTGTGAGCTTTGATACTCCAAATGAGTTGAAACTTCTGGGAATTGAAAGGTATTTCACATATCTTGCACGTCCCTTTGGCCACACCCTATTTTGCTTCCTAGTTTACCCCTAGTAGAAATAACAAAAACACACCAAATCATCCTTTAGGAAATTCTTAAGGTCAAACAAAAATTGTTATTAACCTAATTCTATCTCTAGAACACAATAATACCAATATCCTTCAAACCCTAGGAGCCCAAAATTTTATAAGCCCTGGTTGATTTATTATGAATTAAACGATTATGTGTATGTTTAATTCACTAGTAAAACCACTAGAGTAGTTCTGTAAATCTAAAAAGGGTGATTCCAATTTATACAAAATGGTATTTCAATTACCTAACACGAGTCTTTGAAATCACATCAAAAGCCCTTGTAGATTAAATCTGTTAGAAAGACAAAAACCTTTCAGAACTACCTTTGGGAATTTCCTAAGGGCGTTATGTTAAATAAATTGACGTGATTCCAACTCTCGGTGAATAAGTCCACCAAAATCTACTAAATCATCTAAGAAAATATTTTTTGGACCTACAGAACTTTTCTGGTGAATTATTTCCTAAAACTAGTTTTTATCACTAGAAAATTCCTAGTAAATCAAAGAAAATTGATAAAATAGTGAAACCACCTTTGTTGGTTTCATATTATCAATACCTATCTTCTGATATCATTTTTGCATATTGATATCATACAAAATCTAATCATGGTTTAAAAACCCCCTTAATTGAATAGTTTTGTAATCCAAACCATTAAAGAAAACCCACAAATGATTTTCAAGAATTTCCCCTTGCTTAAATCCAACTACTCAAGACCTACTGATTTGTAAACTTGTTTTGTTCATTGCTTGTTGTATGTTTTGACGCTTGTATGCCCTGTATTGATTGATGTACTGCTTGTATGCATGTCTGCTTGATAACGGCGATAGTTGTCATGGTGTGACGCTGAGAAGAAGGAAGCATCAGATTATTATTATTATTTTTGGGTGTTCTTGGTTTTCTAGTATTCTAAATAAGTCAAGGGACATCACGCTGCTCATAGGCAAGCCACCTTCTTGCTCATAATCCCTTTCCCTACTATTTTTCTTATCACATGTTTTCACTACTGGTTTATATAAATTGCATGGTTTTACTATACTATGTTTTATATGCGGGAAGGTTTGTCTCCTTCAAACAATTACCACCATTAGTACCATTAGGTACAACCCTTTAATGACACCAACTTGTCCATTGTAATGTATGTGGTGTATAGTACCACCACCCTTTGGAGACAACGTTTTAGCCAAATTAAAAATATAGGATGGGAAGACCGCGAAAAAAGGTCTATAAAAATATTTTATAAGAAAACCTTGGCGAGGTTTGGATTGCCAAGACAGTTTGAGAAAAAAAGGTTTTTGTTTTGCAATTGATGTTGTAAAGGAGAAGGAGAAAACTGTTTACGAAAGTGCACCCGGATCTTTTTAGTTTTGCTAGAACAACTAACACGTGCAACCAAATTACTTCTAAATGAAAGGGGCTGGACTGGAAGTTTGTTTACTCTAGTATAAGGTGCCTCACGACTACTATATGGGATGTCGGTACCTGGAGGGTCGGTCTTCTCTAACAAAACAGTTCATGCTAGGCATCAGGGAGCAGAAAGGAACAGTCTATGGGCCGACATGCGTTACTATGAGCCTCTCATTGAAAGCGCACACTTGGTGCAGTGGAAAAGGCGCTCCGGTTGGCTTTTGAACTGTATAGGGCGTCCCGGTTTTGAGGGGAACAACACTCATAGGGTAAGCACTTATACTGGAGTGGGCATTCTAAAGTTCTTGTTTGATTATCCGAGACCCGCATACTTTCGTATGACGAACCAGGGGTGATCTCGGCGGATCTATCAAGGTAAAGTGTACAACCTCTGTAGAGTGTAAATCTATTCAAATAGCCGAGTCCTCGGTCATGGACGGTTGGGAATGTTGCTGTAGAGCGGTGCTAGTTTTTATTTCAAAAAGGACTTCGGAAAAAGCAATGGCTTTGGAAATGATTTTGACCATGGGATGTTCCGAAAGGAAGGAAAGGAGTTTGGTCATGGGATGACCGGAAGGAAGAAACTAATGGGTGACTCAATCCAAGTGTTTTTCCAAAAAAGTCAAATAAGGGTTTCCAAAATATTTACAAAAGCTTTCAAAAAAGTCTATGTAGATTCTATATCGACAAGAGAAACAAATCACGAAAATAACCTCTTATGTAGCCATCTGATCAACAACCATATTGCATATCCTCTTTGTTATACCCTTGTTATGGTGGTTTGCGACTACATTCAAATGTACTCACCGGCTTTGTCCCTATACTTGGCTAGACATTCAGAAGCACGAGGAATGATGGAGATGCTGACGTCTATGTGAGCTACACTAGTAGAAAACAGGTCTTTCGTCCAGGCCATTAGTCCCGGCTGTGGCTGGGGCCGGGACTAATGGCCCGCTCCGGACGGCCCGAGCCACCCCAAACCATAGGTCCCGGCCCGTTAGACCCCATTAGTCCCAGTTTGAGACACAAACCGGGACTAAAGGGTCTGGGGCATGCCGCTCGCTGCGGGCACACCCTTTAGTCCCGGTTTGTATCTCAAACCAGGACTAGTGGTCTGGCCCTATATATATGCACAGCCCCTTCTCCTCTCAACTGTTTTTTTCCTGGTGGGAGAGGTGGTATTGTTGTGCTATTTTTTTCTTGTTCATATGCACTAGAGGTGTTTGGTGAAATGTCCATTAGAGCGATGCGAGTTTAGGTCACACAAGACATACATGATATGAGGTGCCCGAGCCACACTTAAGTTTTCTCATCTTTGTTTCCAAGTGTAATAAAAGGTTAGCAACTATTTTCTCGTTTAGACCGTGCGGTACTAATTTTAGCATAGTGATTGTGTTTGACATATTTTTGTATGATACAGATGAGCCATCCATGGATGTACGGTGAATGACGCTCTGCCTCTTTCAGAGAAGGCGTCTGTTCTTTTCGAGTTGTGGCCGAGGAGAACAAGAGGC
This sequence comes from Avena insularis, assembly GCA_023614405.1. Lineage (NCBI taxonomy): Eukaryota > Viridiplantae > Streptophyta > Magnoliopsida > Poales > Poaceae > Avena > Avena insularis. The sequence goes on from CM042697.1 coordinate 272,681,882, forward strand.
GGGATGGTTTTATGTGTTGACTGTAGGAATGAGAAGGCTCACACTTCCACAAGAGTCATTCAGAGCCACCTTCTTTGGTCTGGTTTTATGTCCGGCTATAATGTTTGTACCAAACACGGAGAAAGAGGGGTTGTGATGGAAGACGGCGATGAAGAAGAGAACGATGATGACAACTACTGATCTATGTTCCCTGAATACGCTGATACCGCAATGGAAGACAATGAAGAAGAAGGAGGTGAAGAACGGGAACCAGACCGGCCCGCTGATGACCTTGGGCGGGTCATTTCTGATGCAAAGCAAGACTGCGACACAGAAAAGGAGAGGTTGCATTTTGAGCAGATGTTACAGGACCACAACAAATTGTTGTACCCAACTTGTGAAGATGGCCATAAGAAGCTGGGTAGCACACTGGAATTGCTGAAGTGGAAGGCAGAGACCGGTGTGACTGACTCGGGATTTGAGAAGTTGCTGGTACTCATGAAGAGGTTGCTTCCAAGAAATAACGAATTGCCCGCCAGTACATACGAAGCAAAGAAGCTCGTCTGCTCTCTAGGATTAGATGTACAGAAGATACATGCGTTCCCTAATGACTGCATCCTCTACCACGGTGAGAAGTACGAGAATTTGGATAAATGCCCGGTATGCGCATTGCGGTATAAGATCAGAAAAGATGACCCTGGTGATGTTGATGGCAATCCACCCAGGAAGAGGGTTCCTTCCAAGGTGATGTGTTATGCTCCTATAATACCACAACTGAAACGTTTGTTCAGAAACAAAGAGCATGCCAAGTTGTTGTGATGGCACATGGAAGAACTTAAGAAAGATGGGATGTTGAGGCACCCCACTGATGGTCAATAGTGGAGAATATTCGGGAGAGATTTCCCGGACTTTGCTGGTGACGCAAGAAACTTATGGTTTGGTCTAAGTACAGATGGCTTGAATCCTTTTGGGGAGGAGAGCTATAGTCACAGCACCTGGCCCGTGCCTCTATGTATCAACAACCTTCCTCCTTGGTTGTGCATGAAGCGAAAGTTCATTATGCTGCCAGTGCTCATCCAAGGCCCAAAGCAACCCGGCAGCAACATTGATGTGTACCTAAGGCCATTAGTTGATGAAATTTACAGTTTTGGGCCGAACCAGTTTACGTGTGTGCGATGAGCACAAACAGGAGCCATTCGACCTACGAGCGTTGTTGTTCGTAACCATCAATGATTGTCCTGCTCTTAGTAACATCTCAGGACAGACGAACAAGGGATATAATGCATGGACACACTGTTTAGATGAGACTGAAAGTATATATCTGGATAAATCTAGGAAGAATGTGTACCCGTACAATTGTCATTTTCTTCCGCCCAGACATCCCTTAAGGAAAAAATGCAAGCATTTCGATGGCGAGGAAGATCACCGGAAGAATCCTACCCCCCGTACTGGTACTGATGTATTTGGTATGGCGAAGGATTGAAATGTAATATTTGGAAAGGGTCCTGAAGGAAAACCTATTCTGAAAGATGCCGACGGACGCGCACCCATGTGGAAGAAGAAATCTATATTTTGGGAGCTACCCTATTGGGAAGTCCATGAGGTCTGCTCTGCAATCGACGTGATGCACCTGACGAACAATCTTTGCGTGAATATTCTAGGCTTCTTGGGCTTGTATGGGATGTCAAAAGATACATCGGAAGAACGGGAGGACCATCAATGTCAACACCTGGATTTTTAATCCCAGATGCCTGTTATGCCATACATCGCAATTCCAGGATTACCATTTTTGCGAGACATAACAGAATTGCATACCACAGTACATCATCCATTACAAACCATACATAAGGTCTTACACAAATAAGGATCTCATGATCCAGTTCTTAATACAACTCAAGCAGCGGAATAACGTAATAATAAAGGTAGTGTAGGCGAAGCTCCATCTTCGGGGTCACAGGCAATGTTGACGATGGGAGATGATCCTAGTTTTCGTAACCTTCCTAGGGTCCTTCGTACTGATACTCCTCTTCATAGTCTGGCCACGGGAATAGCCAGGGACAAAGCCATGAGTACTCTTTAAGTACTCGCAAACTAATACTAACAAGTGAAGGGGTTTTTTGTAGTAGGACACTAAGCTCTAGGGTTGTTTTGCAAAAAGCCAGATTTACCTCTACTAAGTTCAGAAGCAAGAAAAGCTAGTTGAAATTTTATAATACCTAAGTGGGAACTTGTATTTCATATCACAACTCTGTTGTGGTCAAGTCAAAATCTCAATCCATTTCACAAGTCATTTTGAAAACATCTGACGGGGGAACAATATGGCCACTCAGCTGTCCATAATCATGACGCGCTATTCAATAGTTTGACACTCTGCAGAGATTGTACACTTTCACCACAACATTCGATACATCTGTCAGGAACAAATCATGAATTCACCATACTCAGTATGCGGATAATCAATCCTAACCTTTCAATTACACGCCCTAGTATAAGCACCTCTCCTGTGAGTTTGGCCTCCCAACCATGACCAACTGTCATCTTGGGTACTGCACAGGTGGACAATCTTCACAAGGTAGCCTTAGCTCAGACCTTGGCCGTGAGGGAACCCATACTAAGGTATATAAGTTTCCAGTCAAGTCCTACCCAATTCTCGGGTATTGTGGTTGTACGATAAAATTGGAATGGTATCGCATCCAGACAACCATCAGTTTTATAAAGGGCTAAGTCTCATGCCTCAACATTTTCATCACCAAAATCATCAGGTGTTCGGAAACACATGTCAAAACATCTCAGTAGAATGATCCATCATTCCAAGGTTTTCATAACCATTTTCCACCAAGTATTCCCATCTAAAGTTGATCAAGTTTTATGCTTAGCACTAGCATCTACAAATGGGAGTGAGTACTAATGAGGGGTGGTAAACTAGTGGAGTTTAACTAAGTACAATCTCATGCCTTAGGATGACATCAAGATTATCTAGCTTAGGCCAAATTTAATGCTCTTTATGCAACCTTCAATTATCTTTCTAGTATCTACAATTTACTCAAGAAACTCTAAGTAAGAGCTTTGATAAAGAAATAAAGTAGAAAGCTTGCAAGTAAAACTAGGATTGGGTATCATTAAATGTGTCTAACCAAGCATGCTTAGTGCATTGCATAGGTTATTTAACTTTAATAATTGCAAGTGTTAGCTTGCTCAATCACTAGTAGTATTAGGCTTGCATAAGTGTCAGTATAAGCTTGCCTTGTGCAGAGAAGTGGTTGAAGTTCTCCTCGGCTTCTTATTCGTAGTATCCTCCTTCCTCCTCGTATCCTTGGTTGGTACTAGCGTCTATGAATAAATACGAGGTACACAATCACCAAACAATACTTAACTACTTTCAACCATCACACAAAGGTGTTCTATAGATGATCTAGCATCATCATTAACATTACAAGATTAAAGCATTTGTCTTATTTATTTTATTTTTAGAAAAGTAATTTCTAATCATTGAAAAACTACTTAAGTTTTAATATTCTCCAACTCAAACATGGGATCATGTTGACACATGTCATCACCACACATTTCAGTACATGAGAATGTGATTTAAAGTGGTGTCACAATTTACTAAGGTTTAACCTTTTTATTTTAAATAATTAAAGTGACTAGAAATGCCTATGTGGCATTCTTTTATTACTTGAACATTATTTCTGTAAGTAAACCCATATATTTTTATATATTCTGAAAGGTATGATCAAATATGATTTTTGAGAGTTGGAATCAACTCAAAAGCTATTATAGTTTAAATTTGAAAAATGTTTGAATGCAGAAAAGCTTCTGACTTGTTATTTTTACCAAGGTTGATCTATAGATCCAAATGATTTGAATCCAACGGGCTTGGATTAAGCATTTCAATATATTTCTAAAAAAATTGGTTTCATTCAATTTGGTTTACTGAATCGAACTGGGTTGATTTTTGAAACTAGGTACAGAACTATGTTTGAACTTAAAAAGAAAAAGCTAAATTCAAATGAGTGGGCTGCGCGGGAAGGGTTATTGGGCAATCCCAGTGTCACTCCGCAGCACGGGTCACAACTGACAGGGGGGTCTACCGGTCAGCGGATCTTTAAACGCGAAGCGGTACGGGGCGATGTGGTGTGTTGGATTAGAATGAAGATCGACGGCTGAGGGTCGTCGTCAACGATCAACAGATCACCGGCGAGCTCGAACCCTAGCGGCTCAGTGGGGGTGCATAGGGGGCATACCGGGGCTCTAGTGACGACGGCGAGGCAGGCAAACAACAAAGTCGACGACGACGAACTCAAGGGTGGTCGCGGCAGCTCCTGGGGTAGTCGAAATCAACGGCTCCTCTTCTCCTCTGCAGCGGCGAGCTCCGGCCAAATTCCGGCGATGCGCTGCTCGCCTTGCTCCGGCTAAGGGATGGAATGATCAGTGAGGTGAGCGGAGTGAGATGGTGTGCTTCAATCGGCTGGGGGACGCCTCCTTTTATATGCTCGATGGCGAGACCGAGAGGGATAGGCAGGCGACGGTGGCGACACGGCTACGGGCGGCTAGAGGCATGGCCGAGGGTGGCGATCGATCGGTGGTCTCCTGGCGATGCTCTATGGTTTAAATGCGCGTATAGGGGCGGTGGCAAACGGTCGGGAACGCTCGGTGCTCTGCGAGGCAGAGGCGGCGAACTCTGCGGTGAGCGGTGGCTGTGAGGCATGGGGCGGCGAACGGGGGTGTCTGCGAGGTTGCTGGGACGGTGGTGATCACGCGTGCACGCGGCGAGGGCGGCGCGCGGTCTGTGGGCGTGTGTCGAGGGTGGCGCTCTGGCGCGCTCTCGGCATGCTCGCAGAGAAGCTTGGCATGGCTTGGGCGTGTGGTCCAGTGGCTGGCAGGGTTCGAGCGCTGGATAGGGGGTGGCAGTGGACGGTGGCCTGTGTCCTAGACATGGTGTTAGGCTTGGTGCTTGCTCTGGCTAGCTAGGCATGGTCGGCTGGCAAGGGTTCCTTCGGGTTGGCACGGCATGGTGCAAGGGGTAGGGGCTAGGGGTGGTCAAGGCACTGGTTGGCACTGGGGGAGACAAGGGTGATCAATGGTGAACATTGCTTAGCCAAATTACTGCTCAAAACAGTGAAGTTTGGCCCGTTTGATTTGTTGTCTCCAAGTGTTTGATGAAATGGCCGAAAGAACTTGAGTTTTGAATTTTGAAAAGATTTTTGGTGGGTGTGCTAGGCAGGTGTTGAGGATTCTGTGGATGCTTGGGTTTTGAAAATTGAGCTTGTTTGAGTGGTTTTTGAAATAGTGGGATCTTCCCATATGAAATAGATTCAACTTTAAACTGTCATATAAAATATGCATTCAAATGTTTTTGGATGATCACAAGGTGGGCCTTGGTTCCTTGTTATGAGTACTATCAAGGGGTGCAAAGATCCATACATGTTTATGTTAAGTTCTGAATATTAGAGATAGCCAAAGTAGGCATGGGAGTTAAATTGGCCAAAGTGACAATTCACTTAATTTGTTTGTTTTGATTTGTTTGTCTTTGGGAAAAGTTTGGGGATTGTTTATATGATGTTTATTTCACCTAAGAATCATTTTATAAGCAAAGAAACACTGAACCATGGAAATTCAAAAGAATCCAAATTTTGATATATACACATATGAATGCTTTCATATTTTAATTGGAAAAGTTTTTGTTAACCCTAAATTTGGTTATTAGAGTTTGATGATTCTAGTTTAATATTTTTGGGATGTTACAATCAACGTCATAAAGGATGAGACGGCAAGAATCCAGGGCAGTTTTAAGGGCATGTTAGCTACGCTCTTACCAAGGAAGAGAAGGAAATCTTTTTTGAAGTCCTTTTCAGTATCAAGGTCCCGTCTGGCTTCTCGTCTAACATAAAGGGAATAGTAAATATGAAAGAGAAAAAATTCCAAAACCTAAAGTCCCATGACTGCCACGTGCTTATGACGCAATTTCTACCGGTTGCATTGAAGGGGATTCTACCGGAAAATGTTCGACTGGCCATTGTGAAGGTATGTGCATTCATCAATGCAATTTCTCATAAGGTAATCGATCCAGAAAGTATATCAGGGTTACAGATTGATGTGGTCTAATCTCTGTTCAGCTTCGAGTTGTTGTATCCTCCATCTTTCTTCAATATTATGACGCACCTCCTAGTTCACCTAGTCCAAGAGATTAGAATTCTCGGTCCTATGTTTCTACACAATATGTTCCCCTTCGAAAGTTTCATGGGAGTCTTAAAGAAATATGTTCATAACCGTGCTAGGCCAGAAGGAAGCATCTCCAAGGGCTATGGAACAGAGGAGGTCATTGAGTTTTTTGTTGACTTTCTTCCTGACCTTAAGCCGATTGGTGTTCCTGAATCTCGGTATGAGGGGAGGCTGACTGGAAAAGGCACACTAGGAAGGAAAACAATGTTACGTATGGACAGGGATTCTTTCAATAAAGCACACTACACAGTTATACATAATTCCACCTTGATGGCTCCGTATATCGAGAAACACAAGATTATTGTACGCTCGGAAAACCCGGGGAAGCCTGACTCCTCGATTAAAGTGGAACACGAGCACACTTTCGGCAGTTGGTTGCAGAAACATCTCATGAATAACAACATTGTTTAAGATCAGCTATACTTGTTGGCACGGTTACCATATTTGACTATATGTACTTTCCAAGGGTACGAGATAAATGGTAATACATTTTACACGATCACCCAAGATAAAAAGAGCACCAACCAAAACAGTGGTGTCCACATTGATGAAATAGATGAAAATGGGCAGAAGGACACATATTATGGGTACATAGAGTATGGACCTACTTTTAAGGTCCCTTTGTTTCGGTGCAAATGGGTAAGGATGACAGGAGGTGGGGTACATGTAGACGAAAAGTATGGCATGACAACAGTGGATCTCAACAATTTTGCGTACATGGACGAACCATTCATCCTATCCAACGGTGTGGCTTAGGTTTTCTATGTGAGGGACATGTCTACGAAACCGAGAAAAAGAAATCAGCAAAAGAATACATCGTCCAATGAGCCAAAGAGCCACATAGTTCTTTCATGGAAAAGAAACATTGTGGGAGTGGATGACAAGACAGATATGTCAGAAGATTATAATAAGTTTCATGAAATCCCGCCCTTCAAAGTGAAAACTGACCCAAGCCTCATGTTAAATGATGAAGATTCTCCATGGCTACGGCAAGAAGAAAACAACAACACTAGATAGGGATGTTGGTGATCTATGTAATATATTAAACCTTTTATGTAATCATATTGTGAGTCAAATATTTTACCAAGATCCACATGCATGCACCATTGGTCATCTTGCTCAATCAAACTGGACGACGAGTCCCAGTGCCTAAGCCGCAGGAAGTGAAAACCCAAAGAGACGGAACCATCACACGAGCATAGCTCGGGTGAGATCCCTGAAGAATCTGCCAGGTATCATCGACCCTGGTGTCCAACGCAGCCATATAGCGATGGACGTGCTCGTCCTCCTCCCTAACACAACGACGTACCACCTCCTCGGTGGCCGGCTCCCTCTGCACCCTCCTGGACCAGGCGACCTCCACCAAAGAAGCTCCGGGTCGATGATGACACCCGGATTCCTCACCAAGCTACGCCTCCCGGAAGGTAGGACCATCTAGTGCCAGCATGGCGGAGCCCAGTCTCGGACATGCCAGGCGGAGCCTAGTACTCCATCATTGCCGCCGAGTCGACTACGAGGATGCGGGATGGGCATCCTAAAGTAGGCAGCGAGGAATGTGTGTATGTGTGGGTGGCCATGACGGTCGCACTATAAATAGAGGGAAAGGGCGGGCAGGCTGGATTAGGCGGCCTATAAATAGAGGGAAAGACCTATAAATAGAGGGTTCATCTTTAGTCCCGGTTGGAGAAACCAATAGCGACTAAAGGGATTGTGGCAGGCTGGGCCAGGCAGCACTAATAATAGGGGTTGAACCTTTAGTTCCGGTTGGAGAAACCAACCGTGACTGAAGGGATTGCGGCAGGCTGGGCCAGGAAGCACTAATAATAGGGGTTAAACCTTTAGTGCCGGTTGGAGAAACCAACCACGACTGAAGGGATTGCGGCAGGCTGGGCAGGGCAGCACTAATAATAGGGGTTGAACCTTTAGTCCCGGTTGGATGAACCTTTAGTCCCGGTTGGAGACACCAACCGGGACAAAACACGAGTGAGCACTAATAATAGGGGTGATGTCGACATTATGTCGTGAGTGTCGACACTATGCCGAGCTGCTTGTACTATAAATAGGCATCCTTGTGAGTCCAGTCCTCTAGCCAGTTTGAGGCATCTCCAAGATGGTCTTCAAGATCAGGGACACCACTACGGCCAGTTTCAGGGAGATGCCGCCGGAGCCCAGTCCTCCGGCATCTCCAAGAAATTGGTCATAGAGGCACTCCCTAATATGTGAAATTAGGTTAGCTCCCAGGCGTATTGATCTAGTTAGAGAAGTTACAAGATGCAAGATGGTCTTCGAGAGAAGGGACACCACTACGGCCAGTTTCAGGGAGATGTCGCCGGAGCTCGGTCCTCCGCCATCTCCAAGAAACTTGTCATAGAGGCACTCCCTAATATGTGACCACACGTGTTTGGAGATCAGATCTTCATGGTAAGTACGAATCGGGACAACATCTTCATAATTTGGGAACGTCGTAGTACGAATCGGAACTAAAGGCCCCACTTTAGTCCTGGTCCAACCACAAAACGGGACTAACACTCAAGACATTTATTAATATTTAAAAACTGAGTCTACGAAATCGGGACTAAAGGCCCCCTTTAGTCCCGGTCCAGCCACAAGCTAGGACAAACAATCAATACATTTATTAATATTAAAAACCGGGACAAACCGGGACTAGCTAACACTCACGACTAAAACCGCCCCCTTTAGTCATAATCATGCCTAGTCCTATAGTATGCAGCTTCAGGGTCTTCTTCGACATCGTCATCATCATCGTCATTGTCACCTGCCACTCCGGGGATCCTCAGCCCAACCATGGCATATACCGGGGGCACCTGCCACTCCGGCCTAGGATTCACGGCGGGCGGGGGAGGGGTCTCTTGGAAGACAATGCCTCTACCACCGGGTGGGGGAGGGGCCTTCTTGTGGCTCTGTGACGGGTGACCGGGTGGGGGAGGAGCCTTCTTGTGGATCTGTGACGGGTCTCCCCCTCCGATGTAGCGCATCATGCCGATGATAGTACGGTTCGCCCACCACAGACAGCGGCCGGCTTCATTGTGGTTCACCGGGGGCGGGCCATCACCCTCGTACCTGGCGAGCTCCCTTTCCTGCCGGTTAGTGAAGAAGGCATTCTAGGTGTCGTAGTTCTCAGGATCCCACTGGGATCCATCCGCTGCTCCGGCGTGAGCTCGTGGTAGAAGTGGTTCATGATGGCCGCCTGTCGGGCGGAGCCTTGAGGCACAGGAGGGACAGGAACCCCTCAGGCCAAAGATCCGGGCAAGGCGGCCGGTAGCCTGGTGGTCAAGGGTAGCTTGAGGCACATAACGCCTCCGTCTCCTCGAGGGTCAGATGGCCCAGTAGGCATTGTCCATTTCTGTGAGAGAGGAAGGTGTGGATGTGTGCATAACCATGGTGCGGTCGGCCTATATATATAGATGCTAAGGGCAGGAAAACATGGCGGGAAGCGGTGGGAAATGGCGGGAAATATCTTTAGTCCCTGTTAGTGGCTACAACCAGGACTAAAAGCTCGGTTCAGAGGAAAGGGCGGGGAAACTTGGCGGGAAGCGGTGAGAAATGGCGGGAAATATCTTTAGTCCCTCTTAGTGGTTACAACCGGGACTAAAGCTTATTCAGAAAATGGATTTCGATTAATTATTCAAATTCAAGAACTTTTCATTTTGAAAGTTTAGTGAGATTCAAAAATATGCAAAAAATAATAGTTAATGCATTTTTAAATTGATTATGGCAAAATGGTAAATAATTTGACTATTTAAAATAATTATTTTATAAAATAGAAAAGGGATTTGGATTAATTATTCAAATTCAAGAAGTTTTCATTTTGAAAGTTTAGTGAGATTCAAAAATATGCAAAAAAAATAGATAATGCATTTTTAAATTGATAATGGCAAAATTGTTAATAATTTGACTATTTAAAATAATTATTTTATAAAATAGAAAATGGATTTGGATAATTATTCAAATTCAAGAACTTTTCATGTTGAAAGTTTAGTGAAATTCAAAAATCTGCAAAAAATAATAGTTAATGCATTTTTAAATTGATAATGGCAAAATGGTTAATAATTTGACTATTTAAAAAAATTATTTTATAAACAGAAAATGGATTTGGATTAATTATTCAAATTCAAGAACTTTTCATGTTGAAAGTTTTCTCAAATTCATAAGTATGCAAAAAAGTATAATTCAAAATGTTTTAAATAATATATTCAAAATTTTAAAAAAAAGCCCAGTGCGCGCTGGTTTTGGCCCAGCGCGCGCAAATTTGGGCCTTTAGTCCCGGCCAGGTTACCAGCCGGGACTAAAGGGTCTGCCAAAGACGCTTAAAATTAACGCTTCCCTCTAGTCCGGTCGTGGCACCACTGGATTAGAGACTTTAGTCCCGGCTGGTGCCACGCACCGGGACTAGAGGGGGGTATAAAATGTGGCCTTCTCCCCCGGTGCGTTTCACGCACCGGTAGACTTTGGAGGCCAGAGACGACGAGGAAGTGCCGCCAGGCTGCCCATGAAAACTCCGTCAAGCCCGCCTCCTCTCCACGCCTGCGTCTCCTCTCTCTAGCAGCAATCGCCACCGCCAAGCCCGCACCTTCTTCGCGCGCCAGCGCCTGCTCGGCCGCACACCACTAGCGCCACCACTGCCAACTCCGACGAAGCGCCGCCAACTCCGACGAAGCCCGCGCCCGCGCATGCCGCCATCGTGTAACTACCTCGGTGAACTACGCTCTTAGTTACAAGCCTGGATGAGCGGAAATGGTTAAAATAGTACGGTGGGGCCAAAAGCCACTCACAGGTAGACCTTTCGGCCATCCTAACTATTTCCAAAACATCGGGACAAGAACGAGCGGCGTAATCGGCAGGCGAAGGGATCAACTACATACACAAATGAGTATGTATGCAAGCCACCATACAACAGTCCTCAGAGCCATTACATCTAAAAAGAAATAGAAATATTGCAACGCCATACGGCAAGATCCAAATATCCTAGATAGATATAATAGTTTAGGATATCTCCTCATACATCAAACATCAGAGTATCAGGCGGAAGCGGAAAACAAGATCCAAGTACGGATAAGAAGCAAATCGGCATAAGATGCCCCATAAATAAACACATCCCGCCCACAGATCTCACGGATCCCCGTTCCCGGAATCTCTACACCGAGTGATCGTTGCCAATATCGTCCGTCTCCTCCACCCAGTATCCATCTTGCGAGTTTACCTGTTCATCTGAATCAAACAATTTATCGTGTGAGACCCTAGGGGTACTCAGCAAGTCTTTATGCCTCTAAAGGGACACAACCGGTGACGCAATTGCAGCAAAAGATAATACCGACAATTCTATAGATATGCTAACCATCCGCCTAACCAAAGATAGAGCGGATGTCCGTGAATTAATAACAATAGTTATAACAATATTAACAGATCCATCCTCCTCCTCGCTACTAACGAGGAAGCGGACAAACAACCCCATCCGTTGGCAGTTTTATTATCCATTCCATGAGTGTTCCACTATTTACTAGTCAGGTACTTAGTCAAATTAAAAGCGGTACTTTAGTTATACTTGTCTATGATCGAGAAACTGTGCTCCAAGTCGTCCATAACATGGACACGACTTTGAGAAGATCTACCCTACAGGGGTGCACAAATAGCAACACACACTCGATCAACCTCGAAAAAACCAAATCAAAACCCAACGAGGCATTCACGATAAAGCGATCACAGGATTCAGAAATATTTCAGGGGGCCACCCCATTAAGCTACCCGCAACGAAGTTGGCCGGCTCCGAGACGGACTCAAGGTTTGTGTGGACGGCTGTAAACGACTGGGAACCCGAAAGTGTGACTGGGCTTGTCGATACAGCGAAAACGTGTCACGATCCTAAACAGTACAGGTGCTCCACGCACAATCGTAAATAAAGCAGTAAAGCATGGCATAAGTACAGGATAGTAATAAAGCCCCAAACTACTTTGTGGCCCCAAGAAATAGGAATGAATCAAGCTCTAGCTCAGGGGGGTTCATAAGCCTCCCGGATGTGGATAGCGCGAATATTCAAGGAACAGGAATCAAGTACTCGGGGTCCTACGGGACACAAGTGAGCATGAAAAACCAAATAGCAGATATTGCTCACCGGTGCCACTTTCATTAGTTATCCCATTACTACTCAGGTTAAGTTGTATAGGTACCTCGTTATCCATCAGACACTCACATACCCTACACATGCTGTTCTACGACCCGCATGGCTCAAACAACTCCTGTAGTAATGGCTCATGGGATGGAGGAACAAGCTTCGGTGGGGTTGAAAGTAAAGGCTATGCAATACTTGGGATTCAGTTTAATGCAATCGCCACTCAATGATGCAAGAAAAAGATATAGGCAATAGGTACTATATGTATGCAAGCATGTGGTAGTGCTTGCCTGGCAGCTCAGTTGAAGCGAGAGAAGGATCTGGGTAGTGCTCCTGGGTTTCTTGATAAATCCCCTGCTCAGCGTCTATTCGAAGAAGAACCAAACAAACAAGGGACAACATAAATAAAGTACACAAGCATATGAATAAAATGCGACAAGCAAACAATCATGCCATGATGAATGATGCACAATTTGCATGGCAATAAAGTAGCATGGCATGGGTGAGGTGTGGAATACAAGAATGAAGCATTTTATGGAGTTTTAGTCACATTTTATACTCAAATAAGTTGCTGTATACTTTATATTTATATGATACATGCTGCAATTCAGAACATGGAATGCATAGATAGAACGGGCTCGTCGCGCTGATCATTTTAGACATATTATTTGTCAAATTTGGAGTTATAAAACTAAAGGTATTAATTATTTAAGGAAAAGGGCATTTTATTATAATTTTAATCAACTCGAAATTTAAAGTGTTCAAATAATATTTTGAAGGGCATATTTGAAATCCTCACATTTTTCTGATTTCAAAACATATATTACATGTTTAATTTGGAATTATATTTTAAAAGATATTTTAAAACAGATTTGAATTTGAATTTAAAACAAATTTGAAAAGTTTAAATTAAAACAGAAACAGAAAACCTTTTGTCACTCACCCAGATCTAGCCACAGCCACAGACAAGTGGGGCCAGGCTGAAATGACAGACATAATAGCTTTTCTCACTGCGGAAGGCTAGACGAATAACAAGCAAAGCGGACCCGGTGCTAGAGCGGGCCCACGCGCCAGCGGGGGCAAGGGTGTTTGCCACGCGGCGAGGATGGGGAGCGCGGGTTAAGGTCCTGGAAACAAGGGTGCCTTTCTGCAAAACTCCCGCGGAGGCAGACAGGTGGGACCGAGAGGAGCGCGGGTTGAGGAAAAATAAAAAGGTTGGGGGGTTTTCTGAAAGACGGCCACGGCCCCACTGTTCCTCTTCTCTGCAAACGCGCGAACAGGTCGGTGAGCGACCGACGCAGGGCGCGGCGCGCGGGGATTCGATCCGGGGACCTGGGGCTAGCGCTCGGCGGCGGTAGCCACTGCGGTAGGCTGTGGGTGGTGACAGGAGGGAGTAGAGCGGCTAGGTGAGGCGTGGCACGGCATAGAGGCGGCAGACGCCAACGATCGACGGTGCACCGAGAGCGTTGGGTGAAACACCTGCCGTGGTTAGGGTTTAACGGCGAGGCAGAGGGTGTCTAGGCGAGAGAGGAACTCACCGCGGGCTCGATGGAGGGCTCGGATCGGAGTGGGGAGCAGCGGATCGACGACGAGGCTGGCGGACGGCGAGCTAGGGTTTGTGTCGGGCTCGACGGTGATCTTCGGATCTGGTCCTTCTCCTCCTCCGCGACAGGTACAGGCGGCCTTCTAGGAGTCTCCTCGACCTTCCTCGACACACGGCTCCTCTTCTCCTCCTCTCCAGCACCGGTGCTACGGGGTGGCCGAGATAGACGGCGAGGGTGGCAGGTAGGCTAGCAACAGGGGACGGTGAGGAACTGGGGTGGTGAGGGCAGAGCCCAGGCGAGATCTGGATGGCAGAGGAGACGTGGGGAAAGAGGATAAGCGAGAGAGAGGGAGGAGGTGGCGTGTGGGCACGGGTAGAGGAAAAAGGTGGTCTCGGCCACCTTTTCTCCACCTCCTCTCACGTGCTCGGGCTGGACGGCAGGGGCAGGGGCTACCAGGGCGAGGCAGAGAGGCTGCAAGGTGGGGCTGGCGTGAGAGAGAGAAGAGAGGGAGGGCTAGCTCGGGTTGGTTAGATGGTGGCCTCGGGTTAGGTTTAGCTAGGGTTAGGGTTTGGGTTAGCTAGGTTAGAGAGAGGAGAGGCTGGGGTGGTGGGTCAGGTAGAGAGAGGGTGGCCAGGTAGGGAGGCTCGGCATGGGTAAAGAGGAGAGGGTAGGTGGGGTAGATCATGGTGGTGGTAGGGTTTAGAGATAGAAAAAGAGAGAGGGGGTATAGGGTTTAGATGAGGTGTTAGGTGTTTGGAGAGAGGATTAGAGAGAGAGAGAGAGAGTGATGTGGTGGTGACTTTTTAGCAAGACCAAACTAGATCAAGCAAAAGGAGTGGTAGAGAGGGATAGAGGATGATTCACTCAAAAACCAAATAAAAACAAAGGAGGACAAAGGATGGAGATGGTTGCATGGCCCATGCAAGTATTTAATGCCATGTGTTAATCCCGTGAAAACAAAAAATATTAACATGGCATTATTCTTATGCATTCCCAAAAGTGGAATAAAAGCCAAGCAAAGGAATTTGTAGAAGTAGATCCATCCTATCTCCCATGAGCTAGATTAAATACCATAAGAAAATAAAATACAAGCTCATGGATAATGGGATGGTGGAATTATAAGGTGGTGAAAGAAAGGGTGGTGGAGTGGACTAAAAGATATGCCCCAACTCAACTTGGGCATTTAAACAATATATCAATAACCAAATACAATATCAAGAGGCAAATACAATTAATGATGCATATGAGAGGAGATCCAAATTGAAAAGGGTTTTATATGATGCTCAAATGCAAGGTGGCATGATGACATGAGCATGATATAATTATGATGCAACAATTATATATAGGAAGTAGCCATTATATAGACTAGGCTAGTAGCATTGCAATTGTTAGACAATTGGGATGCTACAACTCTCCCCCACTAAACAAGAATCTCGCCCCGAGATTCCTAGGAAAAGGAAAACAACACCAGGAGAGGCGGTTGTTCGGAACAAAGGTGACCCTCATGTTCCCAAGTTGATGAACAACGGAATGGTGCGACCACTACACCTTGCAAAACTTGCTATACTTGTTGCGAGTCTTGCGTTTTGCTTGAGAAACAACGGGTTAGAAGAGTTGAAGGATTGTCGTGAGACAAGAAGGATAGGATGGACATAGCTCCGGTTTTCTCAAGAAACATGATAAGAGAAATAGAACCACTTGTGAAAGAAAGGACAAGATGATGTATCATGGATATAGAAAGGCACACCGTTAAGATTAAAGATTTACCGATACTAGAGAGGATGAATCTTTGTCTCGCCGGAAGAAAAGAACTAGGTTGGAGAGGTTTTGAACCACTATGACGATAGCATCGTATCTTCTCTCGGATTTGAGAAATGAAGTACGGAAACAATATTGCCTTCAAACAATAGAGTACCTTGATATCAACGGAAAGATTTAGTTAGACATCGTCGGATTAGATTCTTCTTGCGCCGGTAAGACCCAAAGGATCACGCAATTGAGGTGCGCGGATATAACTTCTAGAGACGGATGTGAAGCCAGATCATGGTTAAATCCCAGGAAGCAAAGAATATGGAGGATCTGGAGTTTATTGTA
Source organism: Avena insularis (assembly GCA_023614405.1). Taxonomy (NCBI): domain Eukaryota; kingdom Viridiplantae; phylum Streptophyta; class Magnoliopsida; order Poales; family Poaceae; genus Avena; species Avena insularis. The sequence goes on from CM042697.1 coordinate 272,697,848, forward strand.
GATATACTTATTGCTTTCTTTAGCCTTGAGGCTAACGCAATAGATTTGCGGCTGATGGCATCAACCATAATTGGCTTTACCATAGAAAAAGAATTTATGAAACAAAGATAGATAGTTTCCTTTCATCTTGTTTGGGGATGCCGAGCATCGGTAGAATGACGAGGACAGAAAAGAGTTTGCGTTTGTTTCCACCAGATAATTGAAGATTTTGCTCCATCTAGAATAGACAGACCACCAACAAGAGATTATTGATTACTTTCTTCGAGAGAGCACTGAAAACAAAGACGGAAGTAAAAGTATCAAGGGATAAAGGCCACTTCTAACTTCCGTGGAATGAGTTAAATTACATTAATTCACCAATTCAATGTACAAGAGCGAATGATAAGAGTAGTGGTATGGTAGCTACTCCATCCCGCACTCAAAGCATTACTCCGCACATGAATAAGAAAACCATGCAACCCAACTACCGAAACAGACTGAAGGTATTGACAATAACTCATGGAACTTCGTTAGAAAACAAGGATAGATGCAAACGATTCGCCGGTTTCATAGATAGATAAAGATGATGATGTTGTCGTCATGTCTGAAGTACCAAGCCACCAGAAAGATATGAAGGAAGATTACGGAGAAGAACTGCAAGATTCAACAGCTACAGAAAAGATAGCACCAACTTGAACAGAAGGGATACAAGATCTGGAAGGTCTTCATGGCCTCCGGTGGATTGAGCATAGACGATAGAGCGAGAGGGATTCAAGAGATTACTTGACGAGACTGAGGTGAAAGAACTCCATGTTCTTCTTGAAATGATTGAGAGAGATTTAGCAGTCTTGAGGAAAATCTTTAGCGGAACGACGATGATAACTTGCCAACAAGGAATAACTCCAGATTGGTTGAAGATGGAGGATGGAATTAACAATGGACTTGCTGATTCCAGAGTTGAAGCGATCTATTTAGCAGAAGGATGTGGCCGAGATAGGTGACTTCAAAAAGTCAGAATTCTCACTTTGAGACTTTGCACACAGGCATTGCTCACGAAGCTCGAGAGAAAGAGACACAGATGATCTTCCATGTCCTTCCATTGATATCGAATAGGCAAGCATATTATCAACATATACCCCCATGGATTAACAGGATATTCCCAGAATATCAAGTTCAAGAGGCGGGAGAAACGAACAAATGCTCGAACACTTCCTGAGCTCAACGCTCTTTGAAAGATCAACGTTAAGAGCACGGGTTCGTGTTGAAGAAGATGCACTGGAAGAATAGATTATCTGGTCCTTCGGAAGAAAAAGAGATGTCACCTGGTTCACATTGTCGATCGGATCACCGGTTACAAAGATAAAGAGATCTTGGATAAAGAAACGATGATAGCTCATACCTCAAGCAAAGCTACCAGAGACGAAAAGATGCAATTCCCTCGTCTCAAAGAGAATTTTGCAGATATGGAGTTCAAAAAGATGTGCAGCATGATGGACAGATGATAGACCGCCGTAGTGCCTTGAGAAACTCCGGATTGCCAAAGATGCTTGAATATGCATAGATATGATCACGGTGTACTCAAAATCACAGGAGATAACCGTCACCATTTGGAGGATAGTGTTGATAGCATTTTCCATATTCCACTCATGATAAGTGTCCTATAGCTATGCTGAGAACCAAATTACAATCACCAGCATCGGATTGACACATGTTATGTAATTAGCCCAAGAGAAAAAAGGAGATGAAATAAAACTTCAGGATTAAGCGCCGGTGACAAAAGAATGAGTTAGCATGGACATGCTGATAAAAGGGAGATAGATAATGTTTCACACACGACTGAAAAGGAGTGTGGAAGCACAGATGTATCAAAGAAAATTTTTCCGCATTTTTCGGCATTAAAATACCAATAGATGCGCAAAATCACTTATCAGGTAGAGATTAGCAACTCCACATTCTGTGAAAGCATGCTGGAAGGAAGAACACCCTTAAGAAGATGGCACCGGTTAACAAGGAGTCCGATAGATCACGCTGCTTTTCAAAAGCCCGTCAAGATGAAATGTACCAACAGTTGATAACCAAAGGCAGATTGTGATAACAAATTGGATGCAATGAGACAAGGAATTACACACACACACACACTTTCTATGGTACTACGGAAACCCAGAACACGTGAATCCTAGTTTGAATTTTAAGAAGAGGATTGAAAACGTTACACTTCCTTACCAGAAAAGGTGGGTGGGTGGGTAAGAAGAAAAATGGAAGCAGTCCTACTCTCACGTTTTGTTTTTCCCTAGTATACATAGCTACCAAAAATATTTGCTAGACTGACAACGACCATTTGGCTGAGACCCTGAAGGGCGGGATGGCTCTGATACCAATTGTAACTACCTCGGTGAACTACGCTCTTAGTTACAAGCCTGGATGAGCGGAAATGGTTAAAATAGTACGGTGGGGCCAAAAGCCACTCACAGGTAGACCTTTCGGCCGTCCTAACCATTTCCAAAACATCGGGACAAGAACGAGCGGCGTAATCGGCAGGCGAAGGGATCAACTACATACACAAATGAGTATGTATGCAAGCCACCATACAACAGTCCTCAGAGCCATTCCATCTAAAAAGAAATAGAAATATTGCAACGCCATACGGCAAGATCCAAATATCCTAGATAGATATAATAGTTTAGGATATCTCCTCATACATCAAACATCAGAGTATCAGGCGGAAGCAGAAAACAAGATCCAAGTACGGATAAGAAGAAAATCGGCATAAGATGCCCCATAAATAAACACATCCCGCCCACAGATCTCACGGATCCCCGTTCCCGGAATCTCTACATCGAGTGATCGTTGCCAATATCGTCCGTCTCCTCCACCCAGTATCCATCTTGCGAGTTTACCTGTTCATCTGAATCAAACAATTTATCATGTGAGACCCTAGGGGTACTCAGCAAGTCTTTATGCCTCTAAAGGGGACACAACCTGGGGTGACGCAATTGCAGCAAAAGATAATACCTGACAATTCTATAGATACTCGCTAACCATCCGCCTAACCAAAGATAGACGGATGTCCGTGAATTAATAACAATAGTTATAACAGTAATATTAACAGATCCATCCTCCTCCTCGCTTACCAACGAGGAAGCGGACAAACAGCCCCCCATCCGTTGGCAGTTTTATTATCCATTCCATGAGTGTTCCACTATTTACTAGTCAGGTACTTAGTCAAATTAAAAGCGGTACTTTAGTTATACTTGTCTATGATCGAGAAACTGTGCTCCAAGTCGTCCATAACCGCGGACACGACTTTCAGAAAGATTTACCCTGCAGGGGTGCACAAATAGCAACACACACTCGATCAACCTCGGAAAAAAACCAAATCAAAACCCAACGAGGCATTCACGACAAAGCGATCACAGGATTCAGAAATATTTCAGGGGGCCACCCCATTAAGCTACCCGCAACGAAGTTGGCCGGCTCCGAGACGGACTCAAGGTTTGTGTGGACGGCTGTAAACGACTGGGAACCCGAAAGTGTGACTGGGCTTGTCGATACAGCGAAAACGTGTCACGATCCTAAACAGTACAGGTGCTCCACGCACAATCGTAAATAAAGCAGTAAAGCATGGCATAAGTACAGGATAGTAATAAAGCCCCAAACTACTTTGTGGCCCCAAGAAATAGGAATGAATCAAGCTCTGGCTCAGGGGGGTTCATAAGCCTCCCGGATGTGGATAGCGCGAATATTCAAGGAACAGGAATCAAGTACTCGGGGTCCTACGGGACACAAGTGAGCATGAAAAACCAAATAGCAGATATTGCTCACCGGTGCCACTTTCATTAGTTATCCCATTACTACTCATGTTAAGTTGTATAGGTACCTCGTTATTCATCAGACACTCACATACCCTACACATGCTGTTCTACGACCCGCATGGCTCAAACAACTCCTGTAGTAATGGCTCATGGGATGGAGGAACAAGCTTCGGTGGGGTTGAAAGTAAAGGCTATGCAATACTTGGGATTCAGTTTAATGCAATCGCGACTCAATGATGCAAGAATAAGATATAGGCAATAGGTACTATATGTATGCAAGCATGTGGTAGTGCTTGCCTGGCAGCTCAGTTGAAGCGAGAGAAGGATCTGGGTAATGCTCCTGGGTTTCTTGATATATCCCCTGCTCAGCGTCTATTCGAAGAAGAACCAAACAAACAAGGGCCAACATAAATAAAGTGCACAAGCATATGAATAAAATGCGACAAGCAAACAATCATGCCATGATGAATGATGCATAATTTGCATGGCAATAAAGTAGCATGGCATGGGTGAGGTGTGGAATACAAGAATGAAGCATTTTATGGAGTTTTAGTCACATTTTATACTCAAATAAGTTGCTGTATACTTTATATTTATATTAGGCATGCTGCAATTCAGAACATGGAATGCATAGATAGAACGGGCTCGTCGCGCTGATCATTTTAGACATATTATTTGTCAAATTTGGAGTTATAAAACTAAAGTTATTAATTAATTAAGGAAAGGGCATTTTATTGTAATTTTAATCAACTCGAAATTTAAAGTGTTCAAATAATATTTTGAAGGGCATATTTGAAATCCTCACATTTTTCTGATTTCAAAACATATATTACATGTTTAATTTGGAATTATATTTTAAAAGATATTTGAAAACAGATTTGAATTTGAATTTAAAACAAATTTGAAAAGTTTAAATTAAAACAGAAACAGAAAACCTTTTGTCACTCACCCAGATCTAGCCACAGCCACAGACAAGTGGGGCCAGGCTGACTGAGCGACACAGCGCGCAATAGCTTTTCTCACCGCGTGGAAGGCTAGACGCAACAACTGACAGGCGGACCCGGTGCTAGAGCGGGCCCACGCGCCAGCGGGGGCAAGGGTGTTTGCCACGCGGCGAGGATGGGGAGCGCGGGTTAAGGTCCTGGAAACAGGGGTGCCTTTCTGCAAAACTCCCGCGGAGGCAGACAGGTGGGACCGAGAGGAGCGCGGGTTGAGGAAAAATAAAAAGGTTGGGGGGTTTTCTGAAAGACGGCCACGGCCCCACTGTTCCTCTTCTCTGCGAACGCGCGGACAGGTCGGTGAGCGACCGACGCAGGGCGCGGCGCGCGGGGATTCGATCCGGGGACCTGGGGCTCGCGCTCGGCGGCGGTAGCCACTGCGGTAGGCTGTGGGTGGTGACAGGAGGGAGTAGAGCGGCTAGGTGAGGCGTGGCACGGCATAGAGGCGGCAGACGCCAACGATCGACGGTGCACCGAGAGCGTTCGGTGAAACACCTGCCGTGGTTAGGGTTTAACGGCGAGGCAGAGGGTGTCTAGGCGAGAGAGGAACTCACCGCGGGCTCGATGGAGGGCTCGGATCGGAGTGGGGAGCAGCGGATCGACGACGAGGCTGGCGGACGGCGAGCTAGGGTTTGTGTCGGGCTCGACGGTGATCTTCGGATCTGGTCCTTCTCCTCCTCCGCGACAGGTACAGGCGGCCTTCTAGGAGTCTCCTCGACCTTCCTCGACACACGGCTCCTCTTCTCCTCCTCTCCAGCACCGGTGCTACGGGGTGGCCGAGATAGACGGCGAGGTGGCAGGTAGGCTAGCAACAGGGGACGGTGAGGAACTGGGGTGGTGACGGCAGAGCCCATGCGAGATCTGGATGGCAGAGGAGACGTGGGGAAAGAGGATAAGCGAGAGAGAGGGAGGAGGTGGCGTGTGGGCACGGGTAGAGGAAAAAGGTGGTCTCGGCCACCTTTTCTCCACCTCCTCTCACGTGCTCGGGCTGGACGGCAGGGGCAGGGGCTACCAGGGAGAGGCAGAGAGGCTGCAAGGTGGGGCTGGCGTGAGAGAGAGAAGAGAGGGAGGGCTAGCTCGGGTTGGTTAGATGGTGGCCTCGGGTTAGGTTTAGCTAGGTTTAGGGTTTGGGTTAGCTAGGTTAGAGAGAGGAGAGGCTGGGGTGGTGGGTCAGGTAGAGAGAGGGTGGCCAGGTAGGGAGGCTCGGCATGGGTAAAGAGGAGAGGGTAGGTGGGGTAGATCATGGTGGTGGTAGGGTTTAGAGATAGAAAAAGAGAGAGGGGGTATAGGGTTTAGATGAGGTGTTAGGTGTTTGGAGAGAGGATTAGAGAGAGAGAGAGTGATGTGGTGGTGACTTTTTAGCAAGACCAAACTAGATCAAGCAAAAGGAGTGGTAGAGAGGGATAGAGGATGATTCACTCAAAAACCAAATAAAAACAAAGGAGGACAAACGATGGAGATGGTTGCATGGCCCATGCAAGTATTTAATGCCATGTGTTAATCCCGTGAAAACAAAAATTATTAACATGGCATTATTCTTATGCATTCCCAAAAGTGGAATAAAAGCCAAGCAAAAGAATTTGTAGAAGTAGATCCATCCTATCTCCCATGAGCTAGATTAAATACCATAAGAAAATAAAATACAAGCTCATGGATAATGGGATGGTGGAATTATAAGGTGGTGAAAGAAAGGGTGGTGGAGTGGACTAAAAGATATGCCCCCAACTCAACTTGGGCATTTAAACAATATATCAATAACCAAATACAATATCAAGAGGCAAATACAATTAATGATGCATATGAGAGGAGATCCAAATTGAAAAGGGTTTTATATGATGCTCAAATGCAAGGTGGCATGATGACATGAGCATGATATAATTATGATGCAACAATTATATATAGGAAGTAGCCATTATATATACTAGGCTAGTAGCATTGCAATTGTTAGACAATTGGGATGCTACAACTCTCCCCCACTAAACAAGAATCTCGCCCCGAGATTCCTAGGAAAAGGAAAACAACACCAGGAGAGGCGGTTGTTCGGAACGAAGGTGACCCTCATGTTCCCAAGTTGATGAACAACGGAATGGTGCGACCACTACACCTTGCAAAACTTGCTAGACTTGTTGCGAGTCTTGTGTTTTGCTTGAGAAACAACGGGTTAGAAGAGTTGAAGGATTGTCGTGAGACAAGAAGGATAGGATGGACATAGCTCCGGTTTTCGCAAGAAACATGATAAGAGAAATAGAACCAATTGTGAAAGAAAGGACAAGATGATGTATCATGGATATAGAAAGGCACATCGTTAAGATTAAAGATTTACCGATACTAGAGAGGATGAATCTTTGTCTCGCTGGAAGAAAAGAACTAGGTTGGAGAGGTTTTGAACCACTATGACGATAGCATCGTATCTTCTCTCGGATTTGAGAAATGAAGTACGGAAACAATATTGCCTTCAAACAATAGAGTCCCTTGATATCAACGGAAAGATTTATTTAGACATCGTCGGATTAGATTCTTCTTGCGCCGGTAAGACCCAAAGGATCACGCAATTGAGGTGCGCGGATATAACTTCTAGAGACGGATGTGAAGCCAGATCATGGTTAAATCCCGGGAAGCAAAGAATATGGAGGATCTGGAGTTTATTGTAGATATACTTATTGCTTTCTTTAGCCTTGAGGCTAACGCAATAGATTTGCGGCTGATGGCATCAACCATAATTGGCTTTACCATAGAAAAAGAATTTATGAAACAAAGATAGATAGTTTCCTTTCATCTTGTTTGGGGATGCCGAGCATCGGTAGAATGACGAGGACAGAAAAGAGTTTGCGTTTGTTTCCACCAGATAATTGAAGATTTTGCTCCATCTAGAATAGACAGACCACCAACAAGAGATTATTGATTACTTTCTTCGAGAGAGCACTCCGGAAAAACAAAGACGGAAGTAAAAGTATCAAGGGATAAAGGCCACTTCTAACTTCCGTGGAATGAGTTAAATTACATTAATTCACCAATTCAATGTACAAGAGCGAATGATAAGAGTAGTGGTATGGTAGCTACTCCATCCCGCACTCAAAGCATTACTCCGCACATGAATAAGAAAACCATGCAACCCAACTACCGAAACAGACTGAAGGTATTGACAATAACTCATGGAACTTCGTTAGAAAACAAGGATAGATGCAAACGATTCGCCGGTTTCATAGATAGATAAAGATGATGATGTTGTCGTCATGTCTGAAGTACCAAGCCACCAGAAAGATATGAAGGAAGATTACGGAGAAGAACTGCAAGATTCAACAGCTGTAAAAGATAGCACCAACTTGAATGAAGGGATACAAGATCTGGAAGGTCTTCATGGCCTCCGTGGATTGAGCATTTATAGAGCGAGAGGGATTCAAGAGATTACTTGACGAGACTGAGGTGAAAGAACTCCATGTTCTTCTTGAAATGATTGAGAGAGATTTAGCAGTCTTGAGGAAAATCTTTAGCGGAACGACGATGATAACTTGCCAACAAGGAATAACTCCAGATTGGTTGAAGATGGAGGATGGAATTAACAATGGACTTGCTGATTCCAGAGTTGAAGCGATCTATTTAGCAGAAGGATGTGGCCGAGATAGGTGACTTCAAAAAGTCAGAATTCTCACTTTGAGACTTTGCACACAGGCATTGCTCACGAAGCTCGAGAGAAAGAGACACAGATGATCTTCCATGTCCTTCCATTGATATCGAATAGGCAAGCATATTATCAACATATACCCCCATGGATTAACAGGATATTCCCAGAATATCAAGTTCAAGAGGCGGGAGAAACGAACAAATGCTCGAACACTTCCTGAGCTCAACGCTCTTTGAAAGATCAATGTTAAGAGCACGGGTTCGTGTTGAAGAAGATGCACTGGAAGAATAGATTATCTGGTCCTTCGGAAGAAAAAGAGATGTCACCTGGTTCACATTGTCGATCGGATCACCGGTTACAAAGATAAAGAGATCTTGGGTAAAGAAACGATGATAGCTCATACCTCAAGCAAAGCTACCAGAGACGAAAAGATGCAATTCCCTCGTCTCAAAGAGAATTTTGCAGATATGGAGTTCAAAAAGATGTGCAGCATGATGAACAGATGATAGACCGCCGTAGTGCCTTGAGAAACTCCGGATTGCCAAAGATGCTTGAATATGCATAGATATGATCACGGTGTACTCAAATTCACAGGAGATAACCGTCACCATTTGGAGGATAGTGTTGATAGCATTTTCCATATTCCACTCATGATAAGTGTCCTATAGCTATGCTGAGAACCAAATTACAATCACCAGCATCGGATTGACACATGTTATGTAATTAGCCCAAGAGAAAAAAGGAGATGAAATAAAACTTCAGGATTAAGCGCCGGTGACAAAAGAATGAGTTAGCATGGACATGCTGATAAAAGGGAGATAGATAATGTTTCACACATGACTGAAAAGGAGTGTGGAAGCACAGATGTATCAAAGAAAATTTTTCCGCATTTTTCGGCATTAAAATACCAATAGATGCGCAAAATCACTTATCAGATAGAGATTAGCAACTCCACATTCTGTGAAAGCATGCTGGAAGGAAGAACACCCTTAAGAAGATGGCACCGGTTAACAAGGAGTCAGATAGATCGCGCCGTTTTCAAAAGCCTGTCAGTATGAAATGTACCAACAGTTGATAACCAAAGGCAGATTGTGATAACAAATTGGATGCAACAGATAGACAAGGAATTACACACACACACACACACTTTCTATGGTACTACGGAAACCCAGAACACGTGAATCCTAGTTTGAATTTTAAGAAGAGGATTGGAAACGTTACACTTCCTTACCAGAAAAGGTGGGTGGGTGGGTAAGAAGAAAAATGGAAGCAGTCCTACTCTCACGTTTTGTTTTTCCCTAGTATACATAGCTACCAAAAATATTTGCTAGACTGACAACGACCATTTGGCTGAGACCCTGAAGGGCGGGATGGCTCTGATACCAATTGTAACTACCTCGGTGAACTACGCTCTTAGTTACAAGCCTGGATGAGCGGAAATGGTTAAAATAGTACGGTGGGGCCAAAAGCCACTCACAGGTAGACCTTTCGGCCGTCCTAACCATTTCCAAAACATCGGGACAAGAACGAGCGGCGTAATCGGCGAAGGGATCAACTACATACACAAATGAGTATGTATGCAAGCCACCATACAACAGTCCTCAGAGCCATTCCATCTAAAAAGAAATAGAAATATTGCAACGCCATACGGCAAGATCCAAATATCCTAGATCGATATAATAGTTTAGGATATCTCCTCATACATCAAACATCAGAGTATCAGGCGGAAGCGGAAAAAAAGATCCGAGTACGGATAAGAAGAAAATCGGCATAAGATGCCCCATAAATAAACACATCCCGCCCATAGATCTCACGGATCCCCGTTCCCGGAATCTCTACACCGAGTGATCGTTGCCAATATCGTCTCCTCCACCCAAAGATCCATCTTGCGAGTTTACCTGTTCATCTGAATCAAACAATTTATCGTGTGAGACCCTAGGGGTACTCAGCAAGTCTTTATGCCTCTAAAGGGGACACAACCTAGGGTGACACAATTGCAGCAAAATATAATACCTGACAATTCTATAGATACTCGCTAACCATCTGCCTAACCAAAGATAGACGGATGTCCGTGAATTAATAACAACAGTTATAACAGTAATATTAACAGATCCATCCTCCTCCTCGCTTACCAACGAGGAAGCGGACGAACAGCCCCCATCCGTTGGCAGTTTTATTATCCATTCCATGAGTGTTGCACTATTTACTAGTCAGGTACTTAGTCAAATTAAAAGCGGTACTTTAGTTATACTTGTCTATGATCGAGAAACTGTGCTCCAAGTCGTCCATAACCGCGGACACGGCTTTCAGAAAGATTTACCCTGCAGGGGTGCACAAATAGCAACACACACTCGATCAACCTCGGAAAAACCAAATCAAAACCCAACGAGGCATTCACGACAAAGCGATCACAGGATTCAGAAATATTTCAGGGGGCCACCCCATTAAGCTACCCGCAACGAAGTTGGCCGGCTCCGAGACGGACTCATGGTTTGTGTGGACGGCTGTAAACGACTGGGAACCCGAAAGTGTGACTGGGCTTGTCGATACAGCGAAAACGTGTCACGATCCTAAACAGTACAGGTGCTCCACGCACAATCGTAAATAAAGCAGTAAAGCATGGCATAAGTACATGATAGTAATAAAGCCCCAAACTACTTTGTGGCCCCAAGAAATAGGAATGAATCAAGCTCTGGCTCAGGGGGGTTCATAAGCCTCCCGGATGTGGATAGCGCGAATATTCAAGGAACAGGAATCAAGTACTCGGGGCCCTACGGGACACAAGTGAGCATGAAAAACCAAATAGCAGATATTGCTCACCGGTGCCACTTTCATTAGTTATCCCATTACTACTCAGGTTAAGTTGTATAGGTACCTCGTTATTCATCAGACACTCACATACCCTACACATGCTGTTCTACGACCCGCATGGCTCAAACAACTCCTGTAGTAATGGCTCATGGGATGGAGGAACAAGCTTCGGTGGGGTTGAAAGTAAAGGCTATGCAATACTTGGGATTCAGTTTAATGCAATCGCGACTCAATGATGCAAGAATAAGATATAGGAAATAGGTACTATATGTATACAAGCATGTGGTAGTGCTTGCCTGGTAGCTCAGTTGAAGCGAGAGAAGGATCTGGGTAGTGCTCCTGGGTTTCTTGATATATCCCCGCCAAGCGTTCATTCAAGAAGAACCAAACAAACAAGGGCCAACATAAATAAAGTGCACAAGCATATGAATAAAATGCGACAAGCAAACAATCATGCCATGATGAATGATACACAATTTGCATGGCAATAAAGTAGCATGGCATGGGTGAGGTGTGGAATACAAGAATGAAGCATTTTATGGAGTTTTAGTCACATTTTATACTCAAATAAGTTGCTGTATACTTTATATTTATATGATGCATGCTGCAATTCAGAACATGGAATGCATAGATAGAACAGGCTTGTCGCGCTGATCATTTTAGACATATTATTTGTCAAATTTGGAGTTATAAAACTAAAGTTATTAATTAATTAAGGAAAAGGGCATTTTATTGTAATTTTAATCGACTCGAAATTTAAAGTGTTCAAATAATATTTTGAAGGGCATATTTGAAATCCTCACATTTTTCTGATTTCAAAACATATATTACATGTTTAATTTGGAATTATATTTTAAAAGATATTTGAAAACAGATTTGAATTTGAATTTAAAACAAATTTGAAAAGTTTAAATTAAAACAGAAACAGAAAACCTTTTGTCACTCACCCAGATCTAGCCACAGCCACAGACAAGTGGGGCCAGGCTGACTGGCACAATGTTAATAGCTTTTCTCACAGCGTGGAAGGCTAGACCTTAACAAGCGATAAGCGGACCAGTGCTAGGCGGGCCACGCAGTGGGCAAGGGTGTTTGCCACGCGGCGAGGATGGGGAGCGCGGGTTAAGGTCCTAGAAACAGGGGTGCCTTTCTGCAAAACTCCCGCGGAGGCAGACAGGTGGGACCGAGAGGAGCGCGGGTTGAGGAAAAATAAAAAGGTTGGGGGTTTTCTGAAAGACGGCCACGGCCCCACTGTTCCTCTTCTCTGCGAACGCGCGAACAGGTCGGTGAGAGACCGACGCAGGGCGCGGCGCGTGGGGATTCGATCCGGGGACCTGGGGCTAGCGCTCGGCGGCGGTAGCCACTGCGGTAGGCTGTGGGTGGTGACAGGAGGGAGTAGAGCGGCTAGGTGAGGCGTGGCACGGCATAGAGGCGGCAGACGTGATCGACGGTGCACCGAGAGCGTTCGGTGAAACACCTGCCGCGGTTAGGGTTTAACGGCGAGGCAGAGGGTGTCTAGGCGAGAGAGGAACTCACCGCGGGCTCGATGGAGGGCTCGGATCGGAGTGGGGAGCAGCGGATCGACGACGAGGCTGGCGGACGGCGAGCTAGGGTTTGTGTCGGGCTCGACGGTGATCTTCGGATCTGGTCCTTCTCCTCCTCCGCGACAGGTACAGGCGGCCTTCTAGGAGTCTCCTCGACCTTCCTCGACACACGGCTCCTCTTCTCCTCCTCTCCAGCACCGGTGCTACGGGGTGGCCGAGATAGACGGCGAGGGTGGCAGGTAGGCTAGCAACAGGGGACGGTGAGGAACTGGGGTGGTGAGGGCAGAGCCCAGGCGAGATCTGGATGGCAGAGGAGACGTGGGGAAAGAGGATAAGCGAGAGAGAGGGAGGAGGTGGCGTGTGGGCATGGGTAGAGGAAAAAGGTGGTCTCGGCCACCTTTTCTCCACCTCCTCTCACGTGCTCGGGCTGGACGGCAGGGGTAGGGGCTACCAGGGCGAGGCAGAGAGGCTGCAAGGTGGGGCTGGCGTGAGATATAGAAGAGAGGGAGGGCTAGCTCGGGTTGGTTAGATGGTGGCCTCGGGTTAGGTTTAGCTAGGGTTAGGGTTTGGGTTAGCTAGGTTAGAGAGAGGAGAGGCTGGGTGGTGGGTCAGGTAGAGAGAGGGTGGCCAGGTAGGGAGGCTCGGCATGGGTAAAGAGGAGAGGGTAGGTGGGGTAGATCATGGTGGTGGTAGGGTTTAGAGATAGAAAAAGAGAGAGGGGGGTATAGGGTTTAGATGAGGTGTTAGGTGTTTGTAGAGAGGATTAGAGAGAGAGAGAGAGAGAGAGAGAGAGAGAGTGATGTGGTGGTGACTTTTTAGCAAGACCAAACTAGATCAAGCAAAAGGAGTGGTAGAGAGGTATAGAGGATGATTCACTCAAAAACCAAATAAAAACAAAGGAGGACAAAAGATGGAGATGGTTGCATGGCCCATGCAAGTATTTAATGCCATGTGTTAATCCTGTGAAAACAAAAAATATTAACATGGCATTATTCTTATGCATTCCCAAAAGTGGAATAAAAGCCAAGCAAAAGAATTTGTAGAAGTAGATCCATCCTATCTCCCATGAGCTAGATTAAATACCATAAGAAAATAAAATACAAGCTCATGGATAATGGGATGGTGGAATTATAAGGTGGTGAAAGAAAGGGTGGTGGAGTGGACTAAAAGATATGCCCCCAACTCAACTTGGGCATTTAAACAATATATCAATAACCAAATACAATATCAAGAGGCAAATACAATTAATGATGCATATGAGAGGAGATCCAAATTGAAAAGGGTTTTATATGATGCTCAAATGCAAGGTGGCATGATGACATGAGCATGATATAATTATGATGCAACAATTATATATAGGAAGTAGCCATTATATAGACTAGGCTAGTAGCATTGCAATTGTTAGACAATTGGGATGCTACACAGCGGCACTGCCGGTGGCCGCCACCTCCGGTGAGGGTTAGGGTTAGGATTAATTAAGATTTTTTAGTTTCGGATTTTGTTATTTTATGATTTTGTTATATTAGTGTATATATTTAGTTTAGAATTTTGTTAGTTTAGGATTTTTTTTAGTTTAGGATTTTGTTATATTAGTGTATATATTTAGGATTAATTAGGTTTTTTAGTTTAGGATTTTTTTATATTAGTGTATATATTTACTTTAGGATTTTGTTATATTAGTGTATATATTTAGTTTAGGATTTTGTTATATTAGTGTATATATTTAGTTTAGGATTTTTTAGTTTAGGGTTTTGTTATATTAGTGTATATATTTAGGATTAATTATGATTTTTTAGTTTAGGATTTTAGTATTTTTATTGTAAGACCCTTAGTCGCCCGCCTCTCCCGCGGTGACCGGGAGTTAGGGTTAGGGTGGTGGTTCTCGCGGGAAACCGCTTAGTCGCCCGCCTCTCCCGCGGCCACCATCACCGGCCACCGCCACCGCACCTCCGGGTTTAGGTTTAGGGTTTATTTGTTAACTTCAAATAAATATTGTGTGTATTTTGCAGGAACTATGGATCCACCTAGTCCAATCCGCAGAGACCTAGATTCAGAAGACTTTCTCGAGGATATGATTCACGATGCCGATGAGGGATCTCCCTCGAGGTATCTGAACTCATCCGGTAAGGGAGAGGAGACCAACAGAGAAGAGGTAGAAGCCCATGGACGTGTAACGCAGACCGCCGAGGTATATATATATGATGTCCGATGATCGTCACTAGATGTACCTAGTTGTATATATTATGTTGAGGAATGTTTCTTCTCTTAGGCCTCTACATCGAGCAAGAAAACTAAGCGCGGCCCAGCCAAAAATTTGCCCCAGGGTACTGTTTATGAAATTATAGAGGTTTCAGGAGACGGCGAACCATTAGAACCGAAAAAACAAAACAACTATTTGTAAAACAATGCGGAGTTGTTGCTAGAGGTCGCACCCCTATCACTGTTCGAGAGTGGAATAATCCCAAAGATGCGGAATGGAGTGATGTCTATATCGATGATAGGTTCAAAGAGGAACTTTTTAATGACCTCATGGAACATTTCAAGCTTCCAGAATGTGACACTGATGACGAGACGACTGAAATAAGAAAGAAAGTCAATCAGTTTGCTCTGAGGAAGATGGCCAAACTATTCAAGAACTGGAAGAAGTCATTATGGCAACAGTATAAGAAGGACAAGAAAACCCCATTATTCGAAGGCTATCAAGCAAAGCAGCAGCCTTACTGGGATGCATTTGTGGAGTATAGGGGGTCAGGAGTTGAGAGGAAAAGTCTGGAAAAAAAAGATAAATGCTGCAAAGAAGAAATATCACCATAACATGGGCCAGGGGGATACGCGGCTCCCATGCCTAAGTGGGATGCAAAATAAAAAGAGCTTCATGCTAAAGGGATCATTCCAGAACCAATTCGCGAAGAATGCGATTTGAGGGCAAGAAATTGGTTCCTTGGGAATGGGAGTACATATGACGAACTTACATGGGACCTTGTTTGCAGTGACGGGGTAAAGGTACCCAGGAGTGCATGGCTAAAAGTGGTGAAAGATATTAAAGATGGAATAAAACAGTTTCATCCCGATAGAGAGAAAGACTTGCTGACCTTGGTCCTCGGGAATCGCGAACATGGAGGACGAGTCCGAGGCCTTGGCGGGAGTTTCACGTGGGAGACTGGGTTTCCTAAGGACCAAGGTACCTATAGAAGCCGAGCAAAAGCAAAGCAGCAACGGGAGGAGGAGGAGGCAGACAAGTTCAACTAGCTGATAGCAAGACTTGACAAGCAGCAGCAGCAAATCGACGAACTTAGAGGAATAGCGCGATTGCAAGATCCTCCACTCGATATTACCGCCAACCCATCTCAACGGAGAAGCAGCGTGGCTGAATCGTAGGTCCCATCTAACGATGCACCCTATACAGATGGCGGTCCCGGCTACCCCGTGGATGGAATTAAGGAGGAGATATCTTTTGATCTCCATAATAAATTGAAGAACGTATCTGTGAAGGTGGCGGTCGGATCTGCTTTGCCTTGTCCGCCTGACGCACGTTGGCATGGCCGTGAGATTCCACCTGGCTATGCTTAAGTTGGGGTGCATCAAATCGTAAAGAAGTGGGAGTCAATGGAGCTTGACATCCCTGGACCTGAAGGTGAGATCACCCTCGGAGAAGTACTTGGTGGGATCATTTTATGGGACAAGAACAACATACGGTTTCCAGGCTCAGCCCCAAGGATAACACTACCGCCTCCGAGTCGTCCCCAGGTCTCCTTCACATCCATCTCCATCACCTCCAAGAAGCCCACCCCATGATGACTACGACCACCACATCCAGAGTCCATCTCAACCTCCACCGCAGGCTCAGCAGTCTTCGCCGCCTGCTAAGGACCATAAACGGAAGCGTGCTCCATCAGTGAGTACCAAAGGACGCGGCAGCCCAAAACGGAAAATGTCGCCCCTCCCAACAGTGCCTCATAATAATCTTCCCATCAGACCTTATGATCGTACTGATGCGGAATCTGCAGCGACAGCAAAGGCCAAAGTAGCGGCGCATTTTGAGAAGAATAAACCCGAGCCCGCTCCGGTATACACCGAGAAGCATAAGGCATATGCTATGGATTTTCTGAACACAAAATCTTAATATGAGTTGCACCATAAGCCAGATGACTATCTACGCACACTTCAGAAAGAAGTGGCGAAGAGCAAATCAAGCAAATCAAGTGCAAGCGATAAAAAATCAGCAAGCATAGGTGCAAGCGGGACCAAAACTGCAATCAGTAAAAAATCAGACGTTCCCCTTCTCGGACAACAGGCCAAACAAACGATCGCACCCCTCAAGGTGTTTTAAGAAAATGTTCCCCTTCTCGCACAACAGCCACTAGATATGTCAGTAGCTGCGGAGTTGGCGGCCAGCATGGAAATTAGTCTTGATGAACTGTTAGGGCTCCAACTCGACCTTCTACCCAAGGCTGCTATAGCCCCTAGATATGTCGTAGGTGATTATTTGGTCTGCAAAGAGAGGCTGAAAGAACTGCCAACACAAATGCGGAATCTCCATCAATGGTATTGGGTTCTGCTAGACATTGAACTTGATAAGGGAAGAGTTGATGTCATGGACCCATCAAAGAGAAACCTGGAAGATTTCCGCAGCATGCAGGACATGCTCTAGAAGTAAGTTTCGCGCTATATCGGTCTCTTTCGTTGATTTCCTAAGATATCAGGTAATGAATAAATCATTCATTCATTTTCTTCGTTGGGCAGGATTTGGATCCGGTTCAAGCGCGAGGTTACCGGTGTATTTAGTGAGAAGCTGACGTTTAACGCGGTCTCGCTAAGTAGAACATGATATGTTCACGCATCTCTTTACATCTAGTTTCTATATAATAATGACGCTAGATTATTGTTTTGATTAAATTCTATTCTCGTAAAGTGCGCAAGGCAGCCACAGGGGTCGAATCTATGTGGATTCTACGTATGCGAGTTCATTCGCACGTTTACCACCAAACACAATGATTATAGAGTCGAAGTAATAAATGCATTCACACCATCATTTTATTGCCGTAACCTTTTGTTATCATGATTGATATTCATATTGATCTCCTTTTTCTTATATATAGTTCGAGAGAATGCAGGATCAACTAGTACCAGAGCAACGCGTACTAGCAATTACGGAGGAGCTGGCGGGATTTATTATCAAAGAGATCATAGACGATGCCGAAGAATTTAGTGTGAATAGGCGCTACTGATCTCCATGTAATCGAACGGACGTGCTCTAGTTCCGGTGTTTTGTGATATCCATGTAACTATGTAAATTGTATATATTTGTATGCTCGATATCATAATACAAGTTATCTTATATATGCACGAATGTGTACGATATGTGGTTGCGTAGAAATATTCAAAAACTATGTTAAAATGAAAAATAAGTAAATAAAACAATAAAAAATGAAACCTCTGTCGCGGCAGAGAAAGGGCACAAAATGATGTCGTGGCAGAGAACCACTAGTCCAAGGTAATGCTCTGCCGCGGCAGAAAAATGCGCAAAATGCTATCGCGGTAGAGACCCACTAGTCCTGGTCCTTAACACCAACCGGGACTAGTGGGGGTGCACCCTGAGCATGCAGGGGGAGCCACGTGGCCATCCACTAGTCCCGGCTGGTAACTAGGCCGGGACTAGTGGTGGGCCTCTAGTCCCGCTTGATTAGTCCCGGTTCTAAAACCGGGACTAAAGGCCCTGCTTCCACTAGTGCTAGGCCATCTTCTTAGTCAGTTGCCTATAGGTTACGGCATGACATGGGCTCTACGATTGAAGAAGTTCCGCTGTTGATGTTGTATCTCTATAATGGCAACGATGTAAGTTTTGTACTCGTTACTTTCTGGGTTATGCTCATAGCTCACTGATCATGGGGACATGAGTTGCATGCATAACAGGGACGTCTCGGATCGTAAATCCAGGGTACCACACAATTCATAAAATAAGTAGCATCTAAAGTCCGTGAACTAGAAATGGAGTATAAGAAACTAGCTGATAAGCTTCCAGCTAAGCTATTAATGAGATATCTCCCCTTTGTGATCTTGGAGAAAGCGTCTCAAAAAATTCCAAGAGTTTATTTGATAAGTTAAACTTCAGGCCATTCACAACTACTGAAATGAGACTACATCTTGATAATTCAACTTATAAACAAGTTGTTGGAATAAAATAAAATATAGTTGTTGAAATTAAAGGATTTCTAGCTCTTATTGATCTTGTTATATTGGAAATTCCTGAAGATCCCATAGCACCTAGAATTCTACGTAGGTCATTCCTTAGAATCATTAAAGCTTTGATTAATCTATATGAAGGGAATGTGACATTAGGACTACCATCTAGAGACCTTTTATATTCCACTTCCCCAGGGAGAAGAAGTGCAAGCCTAATGATGATGATGGTGTAATCACCTTGAAAGGTAATTACTTCGAAGTGGGTGTTCCACTTGAAAATCCTAATGATCACCATCTGGTTCAAGATAATTGACCTTAACTAGAAGCACTTCATGGGAGACAACCCATGATAAATAAGTTTTTTAATCTTGTGTTAGTTTTGTTGTGTTTTGTTTTTTAATAAAGAGTGTTCAAGAAGGTACTTTGAAGAGAGGACAAGAAAACAAAGTAATCCTCGATCTATTATATTTGCTATCACATAGCCATAAGGTATTTTTGTTTTTATGAAGTTTATTTGATGACATTTTGTTGCTGCTAAGATGTGCAAAGGTGTGTGAAGCTACTAAATTAATTCCAAGTTTTTAAAGCTTCCAGGGCGCTTAACGATCACTAGTATGACCGGAGGCCACCGTACTACACGCCCCTACCAAATTATGGCACAAGAAAATGCAAACTTCGATTTTTTGCTAATGAACATTGTGTGTTTAACGACCAATGGTACGACCGGAGGCGACCGTGCCGTCTGCACGTACTGTACTCAAGAAAAACATCAAGTTTGAAGCAAATGTACTAACGAGTAAACGACCAGTAGTATGGGTGCAGACAACCGTACTGCATGCTCATACGGAGTGCACCGTCGGAGGGATCCGTCAACCTGAAGGTAAGACACTTGGTACGGCTGGGCTCCGGCCGTACCGCCCGTCTGTACCGCATACTTGGCCACGACATCAATCCAGGAAGAGGTAAACCTAAATTTCCAAAACATAATCTCTCTTTCTTCTTCCTCCAAACTCCAAACCATCTCCATTGGGTCTTCAATTATGCTTGCTGTTTCTTCACTTCCTCGCGCCCAATTGATCCAAGGTATGTTTATCCTCTGATCCCCAACTATTTACATCAAAACCTTGATCAATCTTTCACCATTATCAATCTAGACTTAGGTCTTGTTCTTGAGTTAACTTTGATATCAGCATTCTTAGTGTTTTTAGAGGAGTTTCTTTTGTAAGAAGTGTATAGGATCATGTATTCTATGTTTTTATTGGAGCATATTTTTGATTAGCATTATTTTTGTTTTAGATGAACACAAGGAGTCGTGCTCGTGTGATGGTTGCAGAACAAGTCACACCACCTATTAATATGCTAACCCCCAAGTCATTTGGCATCAAGTTCACTGAGGAGTTTCAGCTCAATCATTTCAACCATCTCAAGCAACGAGAAATCAAGTCCACCAAGTAGGAGTGTCCCTACATACTCAACCAACTAGGCATTCTTCATGATTTTTTACTTACTTTACAACAATGTTGGTTTGTATCACTTTGTTTTTCAGGATGCCTCCATGTACCGCCACTTGACCTTGAATTCCTTAGTACCTTGACACATGTGGTGGGTTGATGGTTCCAAAACTCGCCATCTTTCTCTGTGTTTAAAGATTATTTTTCATCAAGAAATTGACATTAATCTATCTTGATTTTCCATTAATGACTACTTATTGCAAAGATATGCAAAACCTTCCTTTGATTTATGTTGTGAAGGAAATCACAATTTTAATGCAAAATTTGGAGTCATAAATGATGATTTTTAGGAAGTACTGACGACCAAGTATTCCTGGAGCAATTACCAGGCGCCAGCCAGCATAACAACTAGCAGTACGGGCGTGTCCCACCAGTACGTCCTGCCCGTACATGGTGGTAGCATCTCCGTCTCGTCAAACCCTACAACAATCATGAAGGCTCCTATATATTTTGAGATCCTAGCCACGGTGTAGAGGGCCGCTATTCTCATATTGCTTCACAATACCACCAAAATAGATCCACACCACAGTTCATCCGTTCCACCCCCCATCCTATCCATTAGTCATAGCCATTACTTTGTACTTGAGATCTCCTTGTGATTCGGTAACAATTGTAAGAATTTTTTATTTTAATCTAAGTATTTTGCACAATGTTTTCTATCCTTGATCTTATTGTTATGAGTGCGTAATCGTCATGGGTTGCGGGTTCGGGAGAAACCTCATAGCGATTATGTGCATCTAATCTATGGGAGAATTGTGTATTGGTTTGTAAGAGGGATTTGTAATATTTTCCTCTTTGTATCTTTTCTCGATCTTTGAACTTGTAGGTACCCAAGACCCCCGAGATAGATCAAGGCTTGAGGTGAGATACTTGGCTAGGGGCGATCTCATAGGAAACCCAGTGATAGAAAGGGATGTATGGTCTTCGCTTAGCTACCCATTCGGGATCACAACAACATCACCACTTAATGCTTTGATTTGTGTTTTACACTTAATATTTTTCTGTGACCCGGTGCTTCGTGGTACCTTAGGTTGGATCAAAACACTATTTCTATGCATGTGTCCTCTCAGGGGCTCTAGTATATTAGGATGTGTTGCCCACAAAATATTATCTGTATTGGAACCTTACACATGACTAAGCTTATTATTATCTTTTATCCCATATGATGTGCAGCTGTAGGTGGATCTTCAACCCTAGCATATCTCCATCCATTGAGTCAACCATAATATAAAGTAAACTAGATTGGTCTTGTAAACAAAGGTAAATAAAAAACAATGTCTTATAGACATGTCCTTATTTTCATTCCCATTAGTAGTGTTTCCCAAGGTTCGATTAAACGTAGGTCTATTAGGGAAAAAGCTACTATACTGCATCCGTAATCTGGATCAAACGTATCATGGGTTCACATTACTTCTCAGAGGAACATATTCCTGGAGTTGATTGCATCAAATTCCGTCTTATGAATCATCAGTATGCCTTGACACTCGACCAATGGGCTTATTACTTCGGGTTTGCCAATAACACAACCGACATACGCTCCACAATTTTTATTGCTCATCCATAACCCTTGAGGTACTTTAATAGGTCGAGAATCCATGGAAACATTCCCAAGGGAAACCAAATTGATCACCCAAATGTTCGTTATTTGTTCTATGTTATTGCTAACACCTTGTAGGCACGGTGAGTTTACTAGAGTTAATGAGGATGATATGATAATCCTCGCTAGAGGTACTATTCCAAATTGTAACTTACCGCCAAATTTGGGTGCCTTTCTATTGTTTTATCTTAAACATTAGGCTCTACAGTCTCGTTGTTCTATACGTGGAGGAGGAGTTATCATTGTTCTTATATGTGCACTTCATGTTAACCTAGGTAATATCCAACCGTTGGCAGGTGACCGCCGTCTCGGTTTCTCTACTCTAAGAGTGTGTGGTATGATATTGAAATCAAATGATAGATACTTTCTTAATATACCTAGAGCATAACAATTGATCCCAACTCCTTTGCCTAGTGGTTTATTCTCTATCGAGGATGGACATTTGCGTTTTGACGCGCAGGTTGAAACAAATCGACCCAAACAAGAGGAACCTGTAGATGAAGAAGTAGAACAAGAAGGACCCACACAAGATGTGCAACCACCAAACTTCTACACCACTTACGATGATATCTATGCTCTCGAAGGAAGCATTCAGAACATGAGAAACCTCTCCATCAACCTTCGAGATGCTAGTGCCAACCTCTCAACCCAGTTCAACAATTGGAGAAGCAAATGGAACTTGGGAGATTATCCGCAACCACAATGAGTAACAAAAGGGCTTGCAAAATCCTGACCTTGGGATGTGTCCCCTGAAATTTATATTTGTGTAATAACGAGGTTGTACTCTAGGTCCTTGTGAGCTTTGAAACACTCATGTTGGTTTGTTCCAACACTTTGATTTTTTCTTTTGTTTTTCCCTTTGCTTTTCTTTTCTTGGTTTCTTGCTTGGTCGCAAGTCTTTTTTATTCATTAATCCCCATCCTCAAAAATACAAAAATGATTTTTTTCCTTTTTCGTGAAAGTGGATTTGCCTAATGCCTCCACTACTAGGAAAACAGCTATAGATAGATAAGACTTCTATGGCGCATATGACCATATGCGCCATAGAAAGCCCGGGTGGGCCATACCAAGTGATGATTCTGTGGCGCATATAGAGTTATGCGCCATAGAAGTCGAGTAGGAAAAACAGATCCCACCCCCACCTTTCTAAAAATTAAACAAAAATGATAAAAAATTCAAAAAAATAATTCCTTTGAGATGTAGTTATATTTTGGTGTATAGTTGTAGGGGAAATTGAAAAACAAGAATTTCTATGTATTTTGAAAAAAAAGGTCATGGCACGGTAAAACGGCCATAACTTTTGCATACGATGTCGAAAAAAAGTTTAATATATCAAAATGATCGTCTTGAAATTCCCTACTCGATTTCAACCACTAGAAGTCGTTGAAGATTTTACAGACTCCCCAAATTCGAAAACAGTAAAAAGTTATGGCAGAAAGATGATTTTTTCCTACAAAAAAGAAAAATGGGGATAAACTTCTGTGGCGCATTTCTCCCATATGCGCCACAGAAGTCTTGGGATTGGAATTTTGAATTCCCGCGGCGTCATGTCCCTCTCTTGTATACTTCTCCCCTTTACTCCTCTCCTCCACTTCTTCTCTCCTCCTCTTCTTCTCTTCCCCCACTTCTTCTCTCCTCTTCTTCTCTTCCTCCCCTTCTCCTCCTCCGCCTCCTTCTCCACTCTCCAACCAACTCCTCCTCCTACTCCGACGATGGCCTCCACCACCTCTGGTGACACCTCCTCCTACTCCGGCGACACCTCCTACTACTCCTCCTTCTCCTACTCTGGTAACCCCTCCTCCTACTTCGGCGACCCCTCCTACTCTAGTGACCACTCCTACTCCTCCTCCTTATCCTACTCCACCGATGACTCCTCCTCCTACTCCACCTACAGCAGCAGCCTCCTACTCTGGCACCCCCTCCTCCTACTCCTCCTACTCCTACACCAGTGGCCTCCTACTCTGGCGACCCTCCTCCTCCACCCACCTCCCACTCTGGCTAGATCTAGGACGCTTTTTTTAATTCAAAAAAAATCAGTGGTGTATATCGCAATATGTGCCACAGAAGTTTGCGATTTGAAATTTTGGGCAGGATCTAGCCCGCCTTTTTTTTAATTCGAAAAGACAGTTTTGTGGCGCATATTGTGGCGCATATTGGAAATATGCGCCACAAAAGTTTGAGGACAGTTTAGTGGCGCATCTGATATGCGCCACAGAAGGGCAATACCCATGTGCCACAGATGAGGGTTTTCCTAGTAGTGCTCTTTGCTTCAATATTATTATGAGAGTGATTTTAACTTTAGTTTTGAAGGAACACATACCCATAAGGAAAATAATTATGAAGTCACACATGAGAGGTATGTACAATGTCTCCCACTTTAGAAGTTTGAATTGTTTATCTTAGTTGATTCACCAAGATGCTATGCTAGTAGGAGTAATTCAAAATAGTTAGAGTAAAGCTTTTTATTTGCATGAGTGATTAGTTGTGGGAGCCTTTGCTCTAGTTCTTGTAGCTAACCGAGTCTTGTCTTGGAAATAATTTTGCCAAACAAGTACAACAAGAAAAAGTCTCAAATTTATGACTTGTTTCATGAGTGATTGTCTTGAGAGTTTACCTTTGAAGATACTTAACCCCATAGAAATTTTGATAGACTTGCCGACACACTTGAGTTGTTTGATTGAAATGAAGTCTAGTGGTAATTATGATTCATGCCAAAGCTAACCTTGTGGATCAAAACTGTGATACTATTTAAAAAATTATATGTTTTTATGCACACCTTTGTATGCCAACAACAACGCTAACCTACGAATGATCGATGGTACAACCCTTGATTTCTGCTATGATTTGACGACATGGGTGGCAGTTTTCACCATAATGGGCAAACGTATTAGTACTCTCGAAGGCAGCCATTGTTCAAAAGAATCACTCAATGATCCTTGTTGAAAATTACCCTTGAAAAATAAAGATCCACACAACAAGTCTTTGTCATGGTCTCGTTACTACTTTATGAATTTCATTGAAAGACAATGAATGGAATAGTAGTATTTTGATCGTCTTGAATTACTGATGTGGGTATCAATAAGATACTCCATTGTTATGCTACTTAGGACATGATCTCTCTTATTTAATTTTGCTATTATGGAACATCCTAGTGTTCCTTGGCAGGATGAGAGTTAACTAGAGGAATTGGATTGATTGTTACACTTCTAGTTATTCATACTTATATTAAAGTCTACTTTGATTATTTTGAGTTATCAAATCTCGTATAGTATTCTTGGTATCTCTCTAACTTTGATGAGATTTTCGAGTGGAAAAGGTGTTGCACGCATATGACTACCAATCGTAAGTTTCATACTCTCGTTATTTCAGTTTAAACACTGAGTTCTTTATGGTTTTGTTCTTTTTTTCCTTGAGGACGATCAAGGTTTGAGCTTTGGGGAAGTTGGCGGATGTGAAAATAGCCATCTTTCTCCACGTTCAAACTTTTTTTTAGTCAAGCAATTGACCAAGAATCATTCTAACCTTGCTACTAATGACTAATTATTGCAAAGATGTGCAATTTATTACTTTTAATTGTGTTGTGTGCAAATCGTGTTTTTAAGGAGAAATCAGGATCCATTAATGAAGATTTTGAGGAAGTCTACACGGCCAAGGAACCCTGGTGCCAAAGCCAGACGACAGAGGCCTTAATGACCACTAGTACGGGCAAGGTACGCCCGTGTGGACCGCCCGTACCAGGTGGCAACGGCTTTTTCTTGTCAAACCCTACGAATTTCGTGAAGGCGCATATATATTTCGAGGTACCAGCCGCCGCACAGTGGGCCGCCATTCTCAGATTGCATCACAACACCACCGAAGGAGATCCACCACAATAGTTCATCCTCTCCACCCTCCATCCTCTCCATAGCCATAACTAATAGCTTGTACTTGAGATCTCCTTATGATTCGATGACCATTATAAGAATATTTGATTTCAATCGAAGTATTTTGCATAATGTTTTCTATCCTTGATCTTATTGTTATGAGTGAGTAGTCCTCACGGGCTGCGGGTTGGGGTGAAACCTCGCAGCGATTATGTGCATCTAATCCTTGGGAGTATTGTGTACTGTGTATTAGGAAAACCCAGTGACAGAAGAGGAGTACGGTCTTCAATTTAGCGCTCCATTCGGGAACAACATCAACATCAATTCTTAAGGTTGTGATCTGTGTTTTCACTTAATAATTATTATAGAGCAGTATTTCATGGTGCAAAGGTTGGATTAAAATACTATTGCCCTGTCTGTGACCGGAAGGGGCTCTAGTATATCGGGATGTGCTGCTCACAAATTTTATCATTATTAAAACGTTACACATGATGTGCAGGTGCAGGTGAATCTTCAACCCTGGCATGTCTCCATCCATTGAAACAATACATGATATAAAGTAAACTAGAAAGGTCTGGTAAACGAAGGTAAAACGAATAAACAAAGTCTTATATACCTGACTTATTTAATTTTCTTTTAGCATTGTTTCCCAATGTTTGGTTAAACCTAGGTCTATTAGGAAAAAAGCTACTATACTGCATCTGTTAATTCTTATCGAAGGTATCAAGGAGCTGGATAATATGCATATGTATACCCATGTTGTTACTACTGTGAATTCTACTACATCCATTTTCTCATGATCCTGGAATATCTACAACGACATTAAACATGGTCTGGCTACTCTGCCTGACTGTTCTGTTTCGTACACTAGGAGAAATCTCAATGTTGTTGCACACGAGCTCTCTCGTCATGCTAGTTGCTCAAGGGCTTGTAACCTGCGGTTGCCTCCAATTCCGGCGTCTACTATCGAACTCGCTATGCGTGATGTTGTAAACTCTATGCCTAAGTAATATATGAGTTTTCACCCCTAAAAAAGAAGCCACCTGGCGATCACTATAAGCAGTCGAGCGAGTCAAAGACACGTTGTTGTCACTTCCCTCACTCATCGGATCCGAAAAACCCTGGTTGTAATAAACATTTGGAAAGTCGTCATGCTAAGATATCATAAGACTAGCATACTAGAACAACAACCGTCCCAGATGAAAAGAAGTATAGATCGAAAGGATCCAACATGTAGACACATAGTCGCAGACGAACGAAGACCAGATCCATGCGAACCTATTGAAGACAAACAATGACCAATTCTAGCAAGATCCATCGGAGGCAAGCATCCTCACGCCCCGAAGATGTTGGACACACTGTCGAGATGAAGATTATCTGGGAGGGCCTTATACCATCTTCAGGGAGCCGTCGCTAGCACGTATTTTTTAGTAGGACACAAATCCTAACCAAACTAAAAAATATATAAAAAGGAGCCCTGTTGCCGGCAAAGACGAGGATTCATCATGCCTCCATGGCTAGGTGCCACCAGAAGAAGCAGATTCGCGGCGACGCCAACAAGAGACATGAACCTATTGTATGTTTTCTAAGTTGGGAACGGCAATGTCCATACTTGGAACGAAAACACTAGTCCAGTGCGGGAGGAGCCTCACCGAACTATTACATTAAGAAGAACGGATAAAACACGAGAAACTAAACCACAATGTGATTTCAACTGATCTATGGTGTTTTCCACTACATTCATGAGAGTGGCTTTTCTACCATATACCGTGCATGGGCCCACCCTCTCTCTTCTACTTTGTCAGAGAGTGTGTAACGTTATTTCTCTCTTCACACTTTAAACTAATTCTAGAACTTGAAAAAACTATATATTTCAAATTAGAAATTCAATTTAAAAATCGTTTAAATATTTGGGTGTGTATACTGAGAGAGCTTCAAAACAAGACTATATTACTCCTCGAATTATTGAGGATATGCATAATGGGTAAACAATAGCATGGACTTAATCAGACTAATCCGGGTGATCCATAGATAGTGGCAAGGTGTAGGGCCTGTCGGGCGGCCTAGTTAGAGGATTCCGGAAGGGATGTCTAGCCGGATCCAGTAAGGCCACATGTATCACTTATGACGAAACCAGAGCTTTGGACTACACGACACGTATCTAATACAAATCGTATTAGTGTAAAACTATGTAACCTTTTGACAAATAGTACTTGTTATAATCCTAAAATTTGGTGTTTTTATAAGCTGGACCTCCGGGAGTTTTAAGAGCACAACTTACACAATCCCTGTAATCCAGCCTATTATTGTTATAGTGATTTTATAAAAGGAGTAAGATCTCATCATCGTCGTGAAATGTGAACCTGAGTAACTCGTGTTACACATCTTTCCTGGATGCTCGTCGCCTCTCATACCGGCTCTCTAAACTCGCCATTAGGACCCCCTCATGGCGTACTCGTCAGACACACGGCACTAATCCAAATTAATAGACTCGGATTCGTTTAGATATGGATGTATCTAGCATTAAAATATATTTTGATACATTTGTGTTTAGAAAAATTTAAGTCAATTAATTTTGATCAGAGGGCATATTTTGATAATATTTAAAAACTGACTTTTGAAACTTGATATAACTTTGAAAATCTTGATGACACCTGGTGATTTTTTTAAAACAACTTGCTTCACTATGTTCCAAACTTTCTTAGTAGTTTTAAAAAATATACTCCCTCCATTCACGAATGTAAGACCTGTTATAACCTTAGAAAGTGATTTTTATAGAGGTTAAACCATAAAATATATTGATGGAAGATAAGATAAAAAAACATTGAATGTGTTTCACTATGAATCATGATGTTTCAGAATTCAGTTTCTATATTTTGTTGATTTTGGTTCGTATACATGAATCTAAAAGATATTCAAATTATTTTTCAATTTTTGAATATTGTGGTGAATTTTGAGAGAAAATTTCCCCAACAGGGGAGCGCAAGAGAAAATTTCGCCAAATGAAATTCGAAATCAATAAAATTCACTGAATTTCAATAGGCGCGGGAATATTTCCGAAAAACCGAAATTCGAAACCATGGACGAGAGTCGGAGAGTGGGAGCGCAAGCAAAGAAGCTTCTCCTTTCATCGGCCGGCCGACTCACTCGAGTTGTTTGATCGCTTTCCAACAAAAATTTGGCAAAAGAAAAGGCGGCAAGACGATCAAGCCGGTGGCGCGCACGCGTCCAACAAAACCCAATCCCGCGCGTGTCTCATGGATGATGTGTCCATCCATCCATCCACAGGCCGCCCTGAAAATGGCTGGAGCTTTCGGCATGTGTACTGTACGCTTCCCTTCCGGTCTTCTCCTTCATCTTAACCCTCCTCCGCTTTCTGGCCACGCCATGCTTGCCATGATCAAGCCACTCGATTCACTCCTATCTGCAGGTCCAAAGGTAGCAAAGTTCCCATCATTTCTCCTCAATCCCACCACGAAATCAATAGCCTCGTTTGTTTTTTCAAACTTTCATCCGCAATACTATCAATCTGCTAGCAAGAAGATGGTGCTCGGCCATAGGTGAAAACGGGTCAGAGACTTCGGATAAGAAAGTGGATTAGCTCCAACAAAAAAGTAAGGAGAAAAAGCTCCGTAAAAAGTTTGGAACACCATGCATCTGTTTTATTTATCCCTACGATCGACTACGACGATGGAAGTTAATTAATATTGTTTCAACAAAAAAGATGATGGAAATTAATAATATATGCTCTGGCCTGTTGGGTTGTGTTACATCATGCTTAGCGTTTGTGGCATCCGAAAGCAATATGGAGCATGATCATCATTGGTGGTTGTGGCTACTGGATGTTGCAAGGTAGTTAGACCGACATCACTATCACTGATGATTGTATCTTTCTTATGAACACTCACTCACCTTGGGAATGAAGATTAATTAGCACAGCCTTTCCAGATTGGTTTAGTCTTGCCACATAAGGGATTTGAGAAGATGCTGCGTGTGAGCTTCTAATAATCATCACCTTCTTTTCCTAGATGGCCATGTCATTCAGCTAATTTTTTTTTACTACTTGAGTGTGAGAAATAATATTGGTAGGGGTATTACACGGTACCTCCAAGGGTCCGGACTATCTCATTATATATGGAGATAAAGTTACAATACAGATATTGCCGAAGAGTAGGGCTATCTCATTTTAAGATGAAGTCGATGTGATGATGAAGGAATTTCTTTTTTGAAACAAGGGCAAAAGCTTTGCCCTTTTCAATTAATTAAGCAGAAAGAGTACAAAACAAATAGAAGTTTACAACTACAAAAACTGACTACTCTCACGGTATTAAACTACTCATGCGCTTAGCGTCCGCAATCACCCATAAACTCATGCGATGTTTTAGCCTAACTTTGGGGCACTAGTTGTGTCTCTCCTTAAATTCTAGTTATGCCCCTCCTTATATAGGCAACGGGAATAGCTAGGTTACAGTTTGAACCCTAGGGTTTACTATTTGGATCTTGTCTTTATTTTGCGGGCCAGGTCAAGGGGGCAGCCCTAGGCCCTTGACCCAGTAAGCAAAGTTGTATAGCCAATGGTCCTTCCGTACGTAGACGCCGGCTCTATGGCATCATATGGTGCTTTATACGTCACTTGGTAATTTTAGCGTCACCCGACTCCTTTGTTTTCGGCTGGTGGCGCCCTTCTCTTTTGACTCTGCTTTAACATGGTCCCTCCAGGATCTTACTCGTAAAAGAGCTACGCCTCCTCCTTCACTCGGCTTCCCCTTGTGAGATCCGGCTTGTCTTTTTTCTGCAGGTTTAATTTCTTTGCCCGGTACAGGCCGACATACTTCCTATGTTAGCCTTGTACAGGCTTCATATCCCAGCCATTAAGACCTGGCTGGTGTTTTCCTGACTCGGCCTAAGCCGAGTTGGGTAATGTTTTACCCCTTATGACCCTAGCGGGGGTTAT